>CM017442.1:50474237-51217974 GCA_007726485.1 Eragrostis curvula | reverse complement strand
CTCGGCGTACCCGTCCTTGGGCGACATAACGCCACGCAACAGGGTGATCGATTGAGCAACTAACACAAGGTGATCGCGCGCCGCCGACATGTCTTACTTGTCATGCATGTACATACGGAGCTGAAGGAACCCAGGCAGCAAGCTCGTGTCGTGCTCCGCTCGCATGCTTTGGCCCGATGTCATGTGGATACGGGGCCACGAGCCTGGCCGCCGGCGCGCGTGCCACCTTTGTCCTGTTGCCTGGCTTGATCGTTCCATGCATTGACTGGTGATGCGCGCGTCTGGATAGTCCGTGCACCGCCCAACGATGCAAACATTTCGATTGTTACCAGACGAGGGCCGCCTGTCAGGCTTCGATACCTGCTTCCCAAACCAGACACTTTCCCCGATCCCCCGAGCCCAACCTTTCGTCGAGCGCCACGCATGCACGGAGGCGGGGAGGCCATGGCGAAGCCCGACTGCCGGAGCTTTCCCCGTTCGTGCATGTGCTGCGCTAGTATGGGGAGGGAAAGCAACGCCAAGTTGATCGAGCCCCTGCGGGACGTCGGCTGCAGTTTCCTAACTCGAGGCGAAGAATGCGGCCGTGACTCCGTACGCGACGTCGTCGTGGGCATGGATGAACCCGCTCGTCTCGCGGGCCGCCGCAGCACTCCGTCCACGATCGCTTCGCCGCGAGCTGGCCTGCTTCCCAGGCAACCGGCGGCGGCGGCGGCGGAGGCAACAGCAAGAACCCGGTGCGGCGCGCCCTCCTCCTCTGCTTCTGACCGCAGCTGGTCCTGAAAGCGGCGCTGGCGCTGGCCCGCGCTGCCGCCATGTACGTGGGCCCGCTGCTGATCCGCAGCTTCGTCGAGCTCTGATCCTCCTCGTCGGCGCGGGACAAGTGGCCGCCGCCGCTGCTCGCCGCGAAGGCAGCCGAGGCGTTCTGCGGCGGTCAGTACGTCTTCCACTGCGCCGCGCTGGAGATGCAGGGACGCGGGGCGCTCGCCACCGCGTTGTACCGCAAGGGCCTCCGTCTATCGTGCGCCGCGCGGCGGCAGCACGTACGGCCCGGGCGCGGTCGTCAACCTCGTGGCCGACGCGCAGCAGCTCGCGGACGTGGCGCTTGGCGTCAACTACCTCTTGCTCACCCCTGTCGAGATCGCCGTGGCCCTCGAGCTGCTGTACGGGCACGTCTGCCCGGCAGCGACGTTGGTGGCGCTCGCAGGCGTGGTCGCGGTGGTGGCGCTCGTTTTGGCAAGCGAGATCGAGGTGCAAGAACCGGTACTAGAGCCTCATGATGGCGGCTAGCAACCAGCGGGTGAAAGCCGTGAACGAGATGCTGAGCAGAATGCGCGCGATCAAGCTGCACGCGTCGAGTTCGGCTGTGCGGTGGTGCGGGTGGAAGACGGCGTGCTTACGTGGATGACGACGAAGACGACGGCACGGAACACCAGCAGCAGAAGGCGGCGCTGCGCGGCATTGATATCGAAGCGCGCGCCGGCGAGCTGGTGGCCGTCGGGTCCGGCAAGTCGTCGCTGCGCGTATGCATCCTCGGCAAGATGCTCAAGGTCTCCGGCACGGTGACGGTGTGTGGAACTGGAACCGCGTGCGTCGCGCAGACGCCGGGGATTCAGAGCGGCACTGTCGCGGACAACATCTTGTTCGGCAAGCCCATGGACACGGAGAGGTATAGGGGAGGTCGTCAGGGTGTGCTGCCTCGAGAAGGATCTGGATATGATGGTCCGCTGACATATATAAAGAGATCGGCGAGCGTGGCGTCACGCTCAGCCGCGGCGGAAGGCAGCGTGCTTAGCTCGCCCGCGCCGTGTACAAGCACTACATGACGGCGTTGTGGGGGGGTGGTGGGTGCCGGCGGCATGGCAGGCCTCGGTTGCCGCCGGCGACTACTTGCTGTCCTACGGCACCTCCTCCCCCTCCGGCCGCCACTGTTCGTCGTGGTGTACGCCGCCTCCGTGGCGCTCGTGGCTCCAGACCGCGGACAGGTGATCCTTGACAGCGTCGTGCACGCGCCCGTGTCCTTCTTTGACACCACGCCCTCTGACAGGGTGCTCTGCAGGGTCGTTCTGAATGCCAGCCTGACTGACATCGTCGATCTTCCGAGGTGTCGTCGGACCAGAAGAACGTCGATCTGGTCCTGCCGTTGAATTTTTGGCTGTGCATGGCAACTTACGTCATGGTGATGAGCGTGCTGATCGGCACGTGCCTGGTGGCGTGGCCATCGGTACAGTCGTCGCGCATCTTCCCTCTGATGGCACTCAACTTTTTGTACCTGGCCTTACGCTCTGCTCCGTGACCAACAGAACAAGTTATTATCCATGTGTACTCCCTCCGTTTGCTATTTGATGTCGTTCCGACTAAACTATTTAGCTTGCAGCTAGTACAAAGTTCCTGTCTGAAGTGACAACATATCCCGATTCCCGAACGGAGGGAGTAGCAATCAACCGATCTAGGAGCTGATTGATTCACATTTGTCACCCTGAATGTATGTTCTGATATATGCAGAGCTACTTACCTTCCGACATCAAGGGAGCTGACTCACCGTGAGTCGATCACCAATGCACCGGTGATCCTCCATTTAAAGGAGACGGTTAACAGTTTCATGACCACCACATGTTTTGGGAAGGAGGATAGGTTTTGCCGGGTGAACCTGGACCGGGTGAGCTCCAGCTTGAGGATGAGCTTCCACAACAATGGCGCCAACGTGTGGCTCAGCATCCGGATAGGTATGACTAGGATTAAGGAACAAAATATAGTCGGCGCACACCTCTTTAGAAATTGCAGTTAACTTAGGATACCTGCACTTGTATATTAATTGTTGGTTGGGACGGCTAAACGCTTCAAGGCTCTGCAAGCATCCCTACAATCTCCTTGCCAACCTGGCTGAGTTGAAGATGCTATGGCAAAGCGCCTTCACTCACAAAAGCACTAAAACAAACTATTGCTACCTACGAGTAACAAAACGTTTGTGGATGGCTTTGCCTATGCATCTCCGACATTGGATTTTTTTTTCTAAGACATTTATGCATTGTTTTGCATAAATCCTCTAGGTTCATGGAATTAAATAAACAAAATTAATGTGAGACTGCCGTGTGGGGTGGGGGTTTTGGGAGGCAATGGACGAGCCATGATTATTTGTTCCATATGTCTGATTGCCAATAAAAATCTCGTGAACACAATGCCGCAATACACGATGAATACAGAATGCTAGTTTCGCGATCCCAAGTCCCGTTGAATACCTAGAGCCCGACGACATCGGTGGCTCTCCCTCTGATGGAGAAGAGGTGGCCGCGTCGGACGCTGCTGGTCATGGCGTCAGGGGGGCCATGTTCGATAATGAGGGAAAAGGTGAGGGTGTGGCGCGTGGGAGGTGGAGCGGGCATGTGCAACATCATGGAAGCTCTGACGTACTTCATGCCGGCCATAGTTGTCTGCAGCATCAAACCAAATGTGCCTCCAGAGGTAATTTCCTTGTTTGACTTGCTCTAAATGCGTGCCAATTTCATAAATTGAACTTGCAATCTCAAGTGTGTCTTAAGCTGTCGAGTGGACAACGTTGGTGTTGGTCTGGATGTACGTGTAGAGACCTAAGGGGCTACACGGAGTTCAACTGCGCCGACAATGTTAGCACTTGAGGTTGCGATCAATATGGTGGTGCTTACGGCGTTATCATATGCTAATCGAGGTGTCGAAGCATGTTTGGCAAACAAGGGCACAACGGGTATTACAAAAGTAGAATATTATGATAATTCTATGAAACTCTTGTTAAGTCTAAATAAGGAAAACATTTTGAAGCAAACATCTTTACAACTTTCATTTTAATATAGTAAGGACATGGTATTGTAACGACGACAAGTTTTTTTCCCCCTATTTTCATATCAAAGGGTTACATTGCAAATTATATTTATTGATCTTTGAGTTGGGAGGGGGGGGGGGGGGGGGGGGGCATGTGTCTATTAATCGTTGATGATGAACAACTTTATGGTTGTATCCTACAGATATATGAATGCAGGTAGCGATGCAACTTAGTTTGCTTTTAGATGATTAGGGAAATGGATAGTGAAGAGGGAAACGCAAGACTGGATACTTGCTAGCAAATGAATGGAAGTCTCTCCGCATTTCTCCTATTGCCTATGGTGCTACTTTTATAAATTACCCCTCAACTCCTACATATACAAATTGAATAAGTAGCAGCAAAAGTACTTATAAACTCCATTCGCCCAGGCCCCTAGATATTTACAAGAACCTTCTATAACACCCTGAAGGAAACAGAGCAGAGTTCTTGCTTCACTATCAGCATCAGGGGAGAGTTCTCTACAATCGGAAAAAAAAAAGGAGAGCTCCCTAATTGCCTCAGGCTGATGCATGCTATGGCTGCTTATCAAGCTGAGACTGCTCGTCGCTCTGGATGAGAAAAAGCAGCACCTCTCCAGTTTCGCCGTGGAAGGTGGGTGCACAGCGGAGAATCGTTTTGGCGGGAGCAGCGTTTGAATCAGTCGGAACGCTGCGGACAAGCCCAACATTCACAACGGCCGACAAGCCGCTCAACCAGAGGTGGCCCAGGCCCATCATCAGTGAGGCTCAACGGTTCAGGGGAAGCAACCGGCTCGCCGGCAGCCTGGTACGGAGCTGCGCAGGCGCCGTGTCTAGTCCAAGCCACGCGCGCAAATGACGGGTTGCGAACGAGGCCGCGCGCCCTGCTGTAGGCAGGTGAACTCGCAGTGGCGCGCCATGGAAACGCTTGTGCAGCTCCTCGGCTTATGTCAGGCCATCGCGCTCGCTCCTGCTGGGTCATGTCGCCTGCTTCGGGTTCGGCCGTTACTGCGCGCGGCACTCGGCGTACCCGTGCGACTGGACGCCACGCATCAAGGTGACTGATGAAGCAACTAACACAAGGTGACCGCTCGCCGCCGACACGGCGTACGTGTCATGGGCTGCAGGAACGCAGGCAGCCGCGCTCGTGCTCCGCCGCAAGCGCTTGATACCAGCCGGCAGTCGTGGCTTGCCTGCGTTGGCCTGATGTCATGTGGATACGGGGCCAAGAGTCTGGCCACCGGCGCGCGTGCTACCTTATCTGTTGCCTGGCTTGATCGTTCCTTGCATGGACGGGTGATGCGCGCGTCTGCAGAGTCCGCGCACCGCCCAACGATGCAAATATTTCGATTGTTACCACACACACGAGGGCCGCCTGTCAGGCTTCGACACCTGTTTCCCAAACCCCAGACACTTTCCCTGATGCCCCGAGCCCACCTTTCGTCGAGCGCCTGCATGCACGTGATAGAAACTTGACTCTAGGCGTGAGATCTAGCAGGTAGTAATTACTTAGACAATCAGATCATGACTCGTACACTCGACCGAGGGAGAGCTATCTAGAGGGAGTGAGGGAGAGACATTACCGCCGGGCATCGGGTTCGGTGCAGCAGAGGAGGAGGAGGCCATGGCGTCGAGGGCGTGGTCGCGGTCCTGCGGCGAGGGTCCCGACGTCGGTGGCGAGTCCGGGCGTCGACGATGTAGTCGTACCCGGTGGCGGCGGAGTCGTCGCAGTGGCGGCGCGGAGGCGGAGCTTCCCGTCGCTTCTGCGCAACCCTAGATCGGCGGGTTTGTAGGTGGAGTGAGTGGTCACGACGAACCTTGGCGTGCATGCCCCCGGCCCCCACCATTTTCTTTTATATGCGCAGCGCGACGGGGGCCCACCAACCATGAGTTGGTTGTGCGCCCCCGATCAGGGCGCGGATCAGGGAACGGCTCGCTCGTTGGAGCGAGTCGTGTGGAGATCAACTAACATTCTCCCCCTTGATCGCAACTTTCCTTGAACTTATACTTTAAACTTAAACTTAACTTAGATAACCATCTCATTGCAGATAGGCGCATAGAGCATGCCTCGTCATGATAGAGTATACTACCAGATTAACAGCCACAATGCACTTTCTCCACTTTGAAACAGTTCTTTTCTAGGCCCTCATTATCCAGTGATCATAGGCTTTCCCTTAAACCCATGCCGGCTAAGTGTTCTCTGAACACATTGGGTGGTAAACCTTTTGTGAGCGGATCCGCTATCATTTCCTCTGAAGGTATATGCTCAAGACTTATAAGATCATCCTGGATATGCTCTTTCACAACATAATACTTCCGGTCAATGTGCTTGGAAGCCTCACTTGACCTATTGTTGTGAGCATAAAACACTGCGGGCTCATTATCGCAGTACATCTTGAGTGGTCTTTCAATGCTGTCTACCACTTTCAACCCGGGTATAAATTTTCTTAACCACTTTGCCTGCCCCGAGGCCTCAAAACATGCTATAAACTCTGCATACATCGTGGATGGAGTAGTAATACTTTGCTTGGAGCTTTTCCACGAGATAGCTCCACCTGCTAGTGTGAAAACATAGCCTGTTGTGGATTTAAGATCACCCACACTACATCCAAAATCTGAATCTGAATACCTTTTAATCTCTAGGGAATCAGTTCTTCTATACGTTAGCATGAGGCCTTTAGTGCCCTGCAAATATCGCAAAGACTTCTTAACCATTTTCCAGTGATCCAATCCTGGATTACTCTGGAATCTTCCAAGTACCCCGGTAATAAAAGCTAAGTCAGGGCGAGTACATACTTGAGCATACTGTAAGCTTCCGACAGTTGAAGCATATGGAACCGTTTTCATTTGATCGATCTCATACTGGTTCCTGGGACATTGAAATTTCCCAAATCTATCGCCCTTTACTATAGGAGCAGGCGTATGTTTACTCGCATGCATACCATATTTTCTTAAAACCTTTTCTAGGTATGTCTTCTACGAGAGTCCTAGTACCCCCTTTCTTCTATCTCGGTGAATCTCAATTCCTAAAACGAATGATGCTTCACCAAGATCTTTCATGTCAAAATGTGAGGACAAAAACTTTTTCGTCTCCAGAAGTAGATTGAAGTCACTACTAGCTAGTAGGATATCATCCACATACAGGATAAGGAAAATGAATTTCCCATTCTTAAACTTTGCATAAATGCAATCGTCCTCTACATTCTTACTAAACCCAAACTTACTTATAGTTTCGTGGAACTTTAAGTACCACATTCTTGCTGCTTGCTTTAGCCCATAAATGGACTTGTTTAGGCGGCATCCCATATTTTCTTTTCCTTCCACAACAAAACCCTTGGGTTGAGCCATGTAAACATTTTCTTTTAAATCCCCATTTAGGAACGCCGTCTTTACATCCATCTGATGTAACTCCAAATCGTAATGCGCCACCAATGCCATTATGATTCTAAGAGAGTCCTTGCATGAGACCGGAGAATAAGTCTCATTAAAGTCTATTCCCTCTCTTTGAGTGAAACCTTTTGCCACAAGACGTGCCTTATATCTGTCTATCTTCCCTTGGGAGTCATATTTAATCTTGTAGACCCATTTGCAGCCTACTGTTTTGGCTCCTTTAGGATTTCTTCTAAGTCCCAAACCTTGTTGGTACTCATGGATTTCATTTCATCTTCTATGGCTTCACGCCACTTCGATGCATCAGCACTTCTCATGGCTTCCTCAAATGTAGTGGGATCATCTCCCATTTGTTCTTCTTCACATTCATAGACTTCATAGTCATCAGAAATGACTGGTTTCCTTACTCTTTGAGACCTTCTAGGAGCCTCTATGGCAGGCGCTACTTGAGGCTGTTGCAGCTCCTCCTCTTGTGGTGCAACGTTTTCTATAGGCTCCTGAAGGACAGGTTCCTCATTTACATTTGTTGGCGCCACATGAAAACTAACAACAGGTGTTGTCACCACAGTGTCACGCACCGATGGTGCAGCAGCAACAGGCAGTGAGAAGAAGGGCTCTTGAGTCATAGGAGTAGGTACAAACACCCGCTTCTCTTCAAGATTAACTTCTCGAGCTGCCATGCTCCCCCTAACCATGTCATCTTCTAAGAAGACAGCATGTCTCGTTTCTACAAACTTAGTATGTCTGTCAGGACAATAGAAACGATAACCTTTAGACTTTTCTGGATAGCCAATGAAATGGCAACTTACTGTCTTGGGATCTAGCTTCCCAATGTTTGGGTTAAACAATTTAGCCTCAGCTGGACAGCCCCACACACGCAAATAGCTCAATGAGGGTTGTCTCCCAGTCCATAACTCATATGGTGTCTTTTCTACAGACTTACTGGGAACTCGATTAAGAATATGTATGGCGGTTTTTAAGACCTCCATCCATAACTCAATCGGTAGAGTGGAATAACTCATCATGCTTCTCACCATATCCATAAGGGTACGGTTTCTTCTTTCTGCCACTCCATTTTGCTGAGGCTCCCCCGGTGTGGAGTACTGAGCAACTATGCCATTTTCCTATAGGAACCTTGCAAAAGGTCCAGGAACTTAGCCATATGGGGTATGACGACCGTAGTACTCCCCCCCACGGTCGGATCTTACAACTTTAATCTTTAAGTTGTGCTGATTTTCTACTTCAGCCTTGAATATTTTAAACTTATCCAGCGCCTCTGAGCGCTCTTTAATTGGATAAATGTAGCCATAACGAGTATGATCATCTGTGAAGGTAATAAAAGAATCATAACCATCCACTGATCTCACGGGAAAAGGACCACATATATCGGTGTGGATTATTTCCAAAATCCTCGTGCTTCGTTTGGCATCTTTCTTAATTTTCTTAACGTACTTGCCCTTGATGCAATCGATGCATTGCTCAAAGTCTGAAAATTCTAAGGGCGGTAGAATTGAATGATGAACTAAACGTTCTATTCTCCCCCTCGAAATGTGGCCCAAGCGACAATGCCACAATTTCGAAGATACATCATCAATTCTCTTTCTCTTATTACTCATAGAAGAGGAATCCACATTCTCAATGCACACAACATTCACATTCTCACAAAGTGATAATAAATAAAGCTTGTCTTGTCGGAAGGCAAGACCAACACACTTGTCATTAAACTTAACCTCACATTGTGCATTGCCAAAATTACATAAAAATCCATCGCTATCCAAGCGAGATACACTTATTAAATTTCAACGCAAAGAGGGAACATAAAGGACATCTCGAAGACGAAGTACGAAGCCGTTATTCAACTTTAAAGGGAGATCTCCTATGGCTTCAACATCCGCTTCAAGTCCATTAGCAACTCTAATGGTTCTTTCTCCTCTTTGCAGGATCCTCTTCATATGGAGTCCCTGTTTAGAATTAGTAACATGAGTAGTTGCACCAGAATCTATCCATCATGTGGACTTAGCATAACTTAAATACAACGACTCATCTACAAATGTAATAATGTCCTCACCAGTCTTAATCAGGTGCCTAAGGAACTGAGGGCAATCCTTCTGATAATGCCCTTCTTTCTTGCACCATCTGCATTGGTTGATGTTGACATTCTGAACATAGCTTGGTCCTTACTGATGATCAGAAGACTGTGGAGCTTTACCCTTAGAGGGAGAGGAGTTGTTCTTAGAGTTGTAGCTTTGCCCTTTGCTAGGGTAAAAACTCCTCTTCTTGTTGTTGTTGTGCTTGAGGTAGTTTAGCTCACCACCTCTTGCACTCTTGTTCCTTTCCTCCTCTTGCACACACTGTGCAATAAGCTCCTCAATAGTCCACTTCTCTTTCTGTTGGTTGTAGTTGACCTCAAAGGCCTCATACTCTTTGGGCAGCGAAGCAAACACCAAATGGACAATGAAATCAGGAGGCAACGGGATGTCCATGGTGCTGAGCTTAGCTGCCCAGTTGCTCATCTTCAAGATGTGCTCTCTTATACCACCACCAGAGTACCTCTCATTAACTAGCCTCTTGATAAGAGTGGATGCATAAGACTTTGAAGAGCCAGTGAACTGACTCTCCACTTTCTGGAGGTACTCTACTGCAGTGGCGCATGTTGGGATTGCTCCCCTTATACTCTCCACAATGGAGCTCTTGATCACCATCAAGCACTTGCGGTTCGACTGATCCCACATCATCTTTTCCCCATCATACTTCATTCTCACGGGTGCATGGTCACGCACTCGTGCATTGAATGCATCATCAGTCTCTTCAGCTCCCCTTTGAGGGTCAACAGGTTCAACGGGGTTGGGATCAGTGATTGCCCGATCAATGTTGGACAGCGCCAGTGCCATCTCCAAGTTCTCACGCCACGCCCCGTAGTTGTTGCCGTTGAGGGGTGGAATGGACTTGATGCAAGCCATGAGGTCAAAAACTGAAATAAGACCATAAAAAAGTGAGGAACAATAAAACATAATAATTTGCATGTCTCAATTTAACGTTGGTCAAAATTAAAACATACAAATTTCTACTACATTAATTCTACATCACCGTTGGGCAGAAATAGAACAAATGCATAAAAAAACTCATGAATAAAACTTTATGACATTGCAATTATCAACTTTGGTCAGAAAATAACAACATCATAATTCAACTTAAATTGACTTCTCTCCCAAATAAAATTTTCTCGTTGGTTCCAATTTTATTAAGGAGATAAACTAAACTTGCAGCGGAAAACAGTAGCAAATTCATGAACAGAAGCAGCAATTCACTTTTTCTACTCTCTGGAAAATTAATTCCGTTGGTTCAAAATTTTCCAGAGATCAAAACGTTCAAAATTCACTTGAATTATGCATAAAACTGCTTCTGTAAATGAAAAACTTAAAAGAAAAAAATGCTACTGTGCTAAAACTCGGGTCCGGCCCAAGGCGCGAAAAATCCGCGCGGCCCATACCGCGCGCGCGCGTCACTTCTTTGCGGCCCAGCCCGTCAGCGCAGGAAATCATCAGAAAATGAAAAAACTCGTTGCGCCCGCGGCCCGCATGAAAGAGCTCGTTACTGGGCCGGCCCGGCCCGGCGAGGGGTGTTCTCACCCCCGCCTTGATCTCGGCCGTCCGTCGCTATCGACGGACGAGCGCGCTCCTCGGAGGAACAAAAACGGCGTCGCGCCGTCTCCCCCGCAACCCTAGCTCATTTCTTCCTCTTCCTCCGCCGCGTCCACCCGAGAGAGCGAGAGCGACGACGGAGTGGTGCCGGACGGCGCACCGGCGTGCAAGCACGGTGACGCGCGACCGGATCTAGCGCCGTCACAAGCCCTCTCGCCGGCGCGCGCGTCCACCCGAGGGTGAGCGCGCCGCCGTCGAGCGGCCTTGTGGCGGTGCCCTAACCCGCGCGACCGTCGGCGACGAGCGGCGGTGGTCTACCCGCGCTACGGCGGTGGTGAGCAGGGTGGAGCGGTTACTTCCCGGCGGCGATCTCAACGGATCCGACGCTGGTCAACAGGTAAGTCATGATTAGGGTTAGGAGTTGGCTTCTTTTATTCGAATTCTACCTCCTTCTTCTTCTCTGAGCACGAGTGCCCGTGTCGCCGGCTCATGGGGTCCCGGCGGCACCATAAACTTAGATCTAGAAATTCAAAACCTAACCCTAACAATCAACTGTTAAACTAACCCTGTCTAGATCCACAACCTAGCCTGGCTCTGATACCAATTATAGAAACTTGACTCTAGGCGTGAGATCTAGCAGGTAGTAATTACTTAGACAATCAGATCATGACTCGTACACTTGACCGAGGGAGAGCTACCTAGAGGGAGTGAGGGAGAGACATTACCGCCGGGCATCGGGTTCGGTGCAGCAGAGGAGGAGGAGGCCATGGCGTCGAGGGCATGGTCGCGGTCCTGCGGCGAGGTCCCGACGTCGGTGGCGAGTCCGGGCGTCGACGATGTAGTCGTACCCGGTGGCAGCGGAGTCGTCGCAGTGGCGGCACGGAGGCGGAGCTTCCCGTCGCTTCTGCACAACCCTAGATCGGCGGGTTTGTAGGTGGAGTGAGTGGTCACGACGAACCTTGGCGTGCGTGCCCCCGGCCCCCACCATTTCCTTTTATATGCGCAGCGCGACGGGGGCCCACCAACCATGAGTTGGTTGTGCGCCCCCGATCAGGGCGCGGATCAGGGAACGGCTCGCTCGTTGGAGCGAGTCGTGTGGAGATCAACTAACAGCACGGAGGCGGCCGGGGAGGCCATGGCGAAGCCCGAGCTTTCCCTGTTCGTGCACGTGCTGAGGAGGAGTGGCAACGCCGTGGAGCTCGAGCCCCTGCGGGGTGTCGGCTGCAGTTCCTAACTCGAGGCGAAGCCGGATGCGGCCGTGACTCCGTACGCGACAGCGTTACACGCAACGTGGGCATGGACGAACCCGATCGTCTCGCGTGGCCGCCGTCCGGCGCTCCAGCCTTCTGATCTGCCGGCCCTGTCGCCGTCGCACCGGCCGGAGCGCGTCCACAAGCGTTTTGCCGCACGCCGGCCTGCTTCTTCGCGGCAACCGGCGGCGGCAACAGCAAGAACCCGGTCCGGCGCGCCCTCCTCGGCTGCTTCTGGCCGCCGCTCGTCCTGAACGCGATGCTGGCGCTGGCCCGCGCCGCCGACATGTACGTCGGGCCGCTGATGCTCCTCAGCTTCGTCAAGCTCTGCTCTTCCTCGTCGGCGCCGGACCAGTGGCCGCCGCCGCTGCTCTGGGGCGGCGCGCGCCTCCTGCTGGCGCTGCTCGCCGCGAAGGCAGCCGAGGCGTTCTGCCTTCTGCGGCGGTCAGTACGTCTTCCATGGCGTCCCGCTGGCGACGCAGGTGCGCGGGGCGCTCGCCGACGTGCTGTACTGCAAGGGCCTCCGGCTGTCGTGCCGTGCGGCGGCGGCACCGCGCCGGCGCGGTCGTCAACTTCGTGGCCATCGACGAGTAGAAACTGGCGGAAATGGCGCTGGCCATCAACTACCAGTGGCTCACGCCTCTCCAGCTTGCCTTGTCCCTTGCGCTCCTGCACACGTACGTCGGCGGCGCTCGCCGGCGTGCTTGGAATCGTGGCGCTCGTTTTTTGCGAGCGTGCGGGGCAAGAACCGGTACCAGAGCCGGATGACGGCGACCGGCGAAAGGCAGGTGAAGACCGTGAACGAGATGCTGAGCAGGGTGAGCGCGATCAAGCTCCATGCGTGGGAGCGCCACTTACGGTCGCGCGTCGAGTTCGGCTCGGTCGCCCGGTTCACGTACTCCGTCGGCTGCAATGCAACATCGTCGCCGTCTGGAGAGCGCCTTTGTTCATCGCCGGCTCTGCTCTTCGCCGCCTCGACGCCGGGGCCGCCTTCACCGCCACGGCCTTCATCCAGACGCTGCAGGAGCCGATGTGCTTCTTTCCGCCCGCCATGATTCAGGCCACCCAGGCCCTGGTCTCGCTCCGGCATCTCGACTCGTACATGACCAGCGAGGAGCTCGACGCCGCCGCGGTGGCGCAGGACGCTGCCTTCAACTCCGGGACGGCGTGTTCACATGGGACGACCACGGCGACACGGGACAGCAGCACAAGGCGGCGCTGCTTCGAGAAGGATCTGCAGATGATGGAGTTCGGCGACATGACGGAGATCGGCGAGCGTGGCATCACCCTCAGCGGCGGGCAGAGGCAGCGGGTTCAGCTCGCCCGCGCTGTGTACCACAGCACCAGGACTGCGATGTCTATCTCGACGATGTCTTCAGCGCGGTTGATGCGCACACGGGCGCTGACATCATCAAGGCAGCAGTTGGTTGCGAATAATGACAGCCTGACAGTGACTGGCATGGCTGGTAATGCTCGTGGGACCAGAAAAACATCGATCTGGTGCTGCCCTTGAATTTCTGATTGTGCATGGCGACTTACATCACAGTGATCAGCGGGGTCTGCACGTGTCTGGTGGCGTAGCCATTGGTCTTCCCTCTCATGGCACGCAACTTATTAGGGCAGGTACAATGGTGTTGTCATCTCATATGTCGTTTCATGCATGACACGTAATCATAAGACAATTTACGAGATAACACATACAATAGATGATTGTTTTAGTTGTCTCATAGTAATTGCATCTTCCCTTAATTTATGGATGAGAAAAAGAATGTTTATGAGTTGCATGGCAACTACAGCTCGTACAATGGTGTGTAAGCCGTCTCATACTCCTAAATTTTAACGTTTAAGGTGGTTGCCTCGCGAAACAACCGCCTATTTCTTTTTCCTCCCTCTTTCTCTTCCACCTCATCAAAAATCCTACGTGGCTTTGCATGAAACGGGTTACGAGACTGCCTACGTGTAGCGTTGTACCTGCCCTTAGGCACATGCATACGATTTCAAAACGATAAATTCTCACTGGCGCATTAACTGATTAACCCTAGGCACTCTGATCTGATATGCAGATCGAGCTACTATCTTCCGACGTCACGGGAGCTGACTAGATCTCCTCGAGTCGATCGCCAATGGGCCGGTGATCAACCACTTCAAGGAGAAGGTTCACGGTGTCAGGACCATCAGATGCTTCGGGAAGGAGGACAGCTTCATCCGGAGAACTTGGCCAGACCGGGTAATTAAACTCGAGCTTGAGGATGAGCGTCCACTACAATGGCGCCAACGTGTGGCTCAGTTTCCGGTTGGAGTTGATGGGTTCTCTGCCTGACCACTTTGTTCATGGTCACGTTACCCTGCAAATATGTGAACCCAATTATATAAGGCTGCACATCAATTCACACTTTTTTTTGCGAATGACATCAATTCACACTTAACTAGAGCGTTGGGCAATGGCAGCTATTGTGCCCACATCAATTAACACGAGCCCCACGACATCTTTAGTTTGATTATTTGTTGGGCCTTTTGCATCCATACCATCACTTTGGACTGGGTTTTATCTAGACCATCACTCTAGTCAATGACATGTGAGGTCTGGTCCTGTATGTCATTGACACGTAGTGATGGTATAGATGAGAATTGCATCTAAAGTGATGGTATGCATGAAATTTTTCCTTATTTGTGCCATATGTTTGATCGCCAACAAAACTCTCATGATTACAAGACCATAATACGTGATCAAATACATGAATGCTAGTTTCATGATCCATTAGAGACATGTTGTATGCTCAGTGACCCGACAGCATTCATGACCCCCACTGACAGAGACTAGATGGCTGCGTCGGACTCTGTTGATCATGGCATCGGGGAGACTGGGTGGGGGTGTGGCGACGTGGGAGATGGAGTGGGCTGTCGCAGCGACATTAAAACTCTGACGTACTTTATGCCGGTCATCGTTGTTTGTAGCATCAAACCAGATGAGTCTCCAACACTAATTGCTCTCTCTTATTTGCTCTAAACATGTACTAGTTTGACGAATTGAGTTCGCATCTCAAGTGCATTGTAATCTATCGAGTGGATAACATTGATGTTGGTCTATATGTACATGCAGGGACCCAAAGTTCTGCGCGGCACACAATTGCCGACAACGTACCTACACAAGCTAGCTGCATATATGATGGTGTTTCTGGCCACGTCATATGTTGATTGAGGTGTTGGAACATGTTTGGCAAATAAGGGAGCAACGTGTATTACAAAATCTTATCAGGAGAACATTATGATTACTCTATGAAACTCTTGTTATCTTTACAATTTTAAATTTATTAAGGACATGGTATTGTAAAGACAACAAGGTTTAAGCCTATTTTCATATCAACGGTTTAATTAGCATTTGTAAAATATATTTAGTGATCTTTTAGTCAGGGGGGACAGGGGGAGAAAACCATCAAAGCATGTGTCTATTAATTGTTGATGATGAACAATTTAACGGCAGAGATATCTATATGCAGGTAGCTATGCAACTTAGTTTGCTTTCACATGACTAGAGAGATGGATAGTGAAGAGGGACCCGTGAAACTGGATACTTGCTAACAAATGAATAGAGGTGTCTCCTCATTTTTCCTATTGCCTGTGGTGCTACTTTTATAAATTACTCCTCAACCCCTACATACAGAAAGTGAATAAATAAGTAGTGGCAAAAAGTACCTATAAATTCCATTCGTCCCATAGATATTTACAAGAACCTTCTTAACATCATGAAGGAAACAGAGGATAGTTCTTGCTTCGTCATCATCAGCGGCAGAGGAGGGTTTCCTAATTGCCCCAGGCTGGTGCTGGTCTAGTGGCCTTTTATCGAGCTGTGATTGCTCGTCGCACACAGTTTCTCCGTGGAAGGTGAATGCACACACCAGAGAAGCGTTTTGGCGGGAGCGGCATTTGAATCAGTGGGGGCGACCCAGAGGTCGGGGTAACAGTCACAACGGACGACAAGCCGCTCAACCAGAGGTGGCCCATCATAAGTGAGGCTGAAAGGTTCAGGGCAAGCAACCGGCTCGCACGCCGTGTCCAGTTCGAGCCACGCCGCGCTCATTGCTGTAAGCAGGTGAACTCGCAGTGGCGCGCCATCAAAACGCTTGTGCAGCTCCTCGGCTTATGTCAGGCCACCGTTCGCGCGCCTGCAGGGTCATGTCGCCTGCTTCGGGTTTGAGCACAACCACTGCGCGCGGCACCCAGCGTACCCGTCCCTGGGCGATATAAACGCCACGCATCAGGGTGATCGATCGAGCAACTAAGACAAGGTGATCGCGCGCCGCCGACATGTCGCACTCCTTGTCATGCATGTGCATACGGAGCTGAAGGAACCCAGGCACCAAGCTCGTGTCGTACTTGTCATGGGCGTCACGCGCGACGTGGGCATGGATGAATTAACCCGCTCGTCTCGCGCGGCCGCCGCGCGGCGCTCCAGCCCTCCGACTTGGCGCTGGAGCTGGTCCGCGCCGCCGTCGTGTACGTGGACGGCGCGCGCCTGAACAGCTTCCAGAACAGCTTCCACTGCGCCACGCTTTGGATGCAGGTGCACGGGCCTCTCGCTGCCGCGCTGTACCGCAAGGGCCTCCGGCTGTCGTGCTCCGCGCGGCGGGAGCACGGCCCCGGCCAGCGCGATCGTCAACTACATATATAGCCGTCGACGCGATGCAGCTCGCCGACATTACGCGGACCATAAACTACCTCTGGCTCACACCTCTCCATCTTGCCGTGGCCCTCGCGCCGCTGCACACGTACGTCGGCGCGGCGGCGACGTTGGCGGCGCTCGTTTTGGCAAGCGCGAGGAGCATGAGCCGGTACCAGACCCTGATGATGGCGGCGGGGGACATGCGGGTGAAAGCTGTGAACGAGATGCTGGGCAGCATGCGCGCGATCATGCATGCTGCAGGGGTGCGAGCGCCACTTCCGGTCGCACGTCGCCGGCGCGCGGCGCGTCGAGTTCGGCTGGGTCGCCCGGTTCACGCCGTCTGGAGCACGCCGGTGCTCCTGTTCGCCTTGTGCATCAGTGGCGCTCATGGCCACCGCTGTTCGTCGGGGTGTACGCCCATCGCCGCCGCCTCGGTGGCGCTCATGGCGGCGCTGTCGCTCCTCGTCGCCTGCGTTGGGCTCCTCGATCAGCGTGCATGGAGGCGTACATATATTACGGTGATCACCGTGCTGATCGGCACGTGTCTGGTCGCGTGGCCATCGATCGTCGCCATCTTCCCTCTGATGGCACTCAACTTTTGGTACCTGGTACGTTCTGCTCCCTGACCAACAGAACAAGTTATTATCACTGTGTAGTGTGTACTCCCTCCGTTTGCTGTTTGATGTCGTTCCGACCAAACTATTTAGCTTGCAGCTAGTACAAAGTTCCTGTCTGAAATGACAGCATATCCCGAACGGAGGGAGTAACAATCAACTGATCTCATCATATAATTTGTGTTACAATAACAGAAATGCACGAATACGTTTATCTAGGAGCTAATTGATTCACCTTTGCCGCCCTCAATGTATGGTCTAGTATATGCAGAGCTACTATCTTCCGACGTCAAGGGAGCTGACTCGCCTTGAGTCGATCACCAATGCACCGGTGATCCACCATTAATTTCAAGGAGACGGTTCACGGTGTCATGACCATCAGATG
This sequence comes from Eragrostis curvula, assembly GCA_007726485.1. Taxonomy (NCBI): domain Eukaryota; kingdom Viridiplantae; phylum Streptophyta; class Magnoliopsida; order Poales; family Poaceae; genus Eragrostis; species Eragrostis curvula. The sequence continues at coordinate 51,200,224 of CM017442.1, read as the reverse complement.
CTTCGGGAAGGAGGATAGCTTCTTCCCGGAGAACCTGGACCGGGTGAGCTCCAGCTTGAGGATGAGCTTCCACAGCAACGGCGTCAACGTGTGGTTCAGCTTCCGGCTAGGTATGACTAGGATTAAGGAACAAAATATATATACTTGGAGCACGCCTCTTTAGAAATTGCAGTTTAACATAGGATATAAGAAAAAGTTTTTGTAGAAACGTTTTATTTATGGACTAGGCACATTTATTGCATTGCTGCTAGTGAAATATAGAGACATTTTCATAAGATATGTTGGAGGTGTTTTCGCACGGGGCGTGTCAAGTCTCTGTAGAGACGGGTTTCAAAAGCGTGTCTAGAAGATATAATATGATTTATAAAGACGTCAGGTGTGCCTACATACTTAGACACACTTTTATATTTACTTTCATGCTACGTGTCTATTAATTTAGGCATATTTTATATCAAAAGCGTTGTTATACACAAAGTTGCAAAAAATGAGATAATTTTGTTGCACCCCTCCTATTAGAAAGATTTATTTATACATTGTTCATAACAGTTGAACTCATGACATCGTTGTCCATAACATCAAACTAGATTATTCTTCGGAGGTAATTGCTCTCTGACTTGCTCTAAACGCTTACCAGTTTTACAAATTGAACTCGCATCTCAAGTGCACCTAAGAGGTAGCGTCTAGGACAGGTGTCGGCAACTTACGCACCTGAGCTAGCCACCGATATGATGGTGCTTCCGGCCGAATCATATGTTGGTTGATGTGTTGGAGCATGTTTAGCAAACAAGGGCCCAACATGTATTACAAAATCTTATCAAGAGAATATTACCATAACTCTATGAAACTCTTGTTAATTCTTAATAAGGAGGACATTTTGAAGCAAACATCTGTACAAATTTCATTTTAATATATCAACACATGGTATTGTGCAACAACCACAAGTTAGTTTCAGCCTGTTTTCATATCGAAGGGTTAAATTTGCATTTGCAAATTATTTAGTGATCTTGGAGTTTTGTGTGTGTGTGTGTGTGGGGGGGGGGGGGGGGGGGGGGGCTGGAAAACCAGGTGCCTATTAAATAGTTGATGATAAACAACGATTGTGCCGTAGAAATATGTATTTATGCGGGTATATATTTATAGCTATGCAACTTAGTTTGCTTTCAGAAGAGTAGAGATATGGAGAGTGAAGAGGGAACAACGAGAGCAGATACTTGCTACCAAATGAATAGAGGCGTCTCCTCATTTTTCCTATTGCCTATTGTGCTACTTGTATAGATTGCACTTCAACCCCTACATACATAAAGTGAATGAGTAGGTGGCAAAAGTACTTATAAATTCCATTCAACCCCTAGATATTTACAAGAACCATCTATAACACACTAAAGGAAACATAGGAGAGTCATTGCTTCATAAGCAGCGGCAGAGGAGAGCTTCCTAATTACCTCATCAGGCTGATGTTGATCTAGCGGGTTGCTTATCGAGCTGAGATTGCTCGTCACTTCGAGTGAGAAGCAGCACCTCTCCAACTCTCCAGCTTATCCGTGTGGAAGGCGGATGCACAGCAACCCACCGGTTGGGCTAACATTCACAACGGCTGACATGCCGCTCAAGCAGAGGGTGGCCCGTCAGCGAGGCTCAAAGGTTCACTTTCGCTTCGGATGAGAAGCAGCACCTGTCGATATCCTTTTCGTCCGAGAATGCCCTCCGACCGCCGCTGTTCAACGCGGTGTATGCCGCCATCGCAGCCGCCTCGGTGGCGCTCATGGCGGCACGGTCGCTCCCCGTCGCCTGCGTCGGGCACCAGACCGCCGACAGGTTCTTCCAGTAGATCCTCAACAGCATTGTGCATGCGTCCATGTCCTTCTTCGACACCACGCCCTCCGACACCGCGCCCATTTCACCAAGAATTGCAATCTCGATCGTACCAAAAAAACGGGGCAGACCGAGATGTCCGGTTACTGAAAAAAAATGGTCAGAAACCGGATCAAAATCCAAATGACAAAATTTAAATAAAAAAGTAGAAATTTTTGGTGAATCGGCCTGGTTTATTGGTCAAGCGGATGAAAATTATGGTAAAACGACAAGAATTCTGGTAAATCAGTTTCAAGAGGAAAATTGGAGAAAAATGCAAAACAATTGAAAAATTGAAACAAAAAGTATGTTAAAAAAACTAGATAAAATTTTCAGTCCAATGGTGGAAATGAAACACATAGATTCAATCGTTTGGTTTGTCAAAAAAATGGAGGTGGGTTGCTAGTTTGAACTTTTCTTATTTTTTCCTTCCTTTTTCAACCGAGAAAATTGCGAGATTTTTTTGACAAACCAAACGATTGAATCTAGGTGTTCCATTTCCACCATTGAGCTGAATTTCATCTACTTTTTTTACATATTTTTGTTTCAAATTCTGAATTCAAAAACCGGGAAACTTGGTAAACCGGACCGGACCAGTTTTCTCGGACTGGTTTTTCCAGTAACCGGTTCGGTTTAACGCGGTTTTGTAAACCCTGCCTTTCACCGCACTCCGCTAACACCGTCACATTGTCAATATTTACGCTGGCCGTTTCAGATGGCAGGCCGAGGCCCAAAAGCACTAAAACAAACTAGTACCAGCAACAAAAGTTTTTGGTTGGATTTTCTATGAATCTCCAACGTTTAAGTCTTTTCTGTCTAATATGTTTATGCATTGTATTGCGTAAATCCTAAGGTTGGCGGAATTTAATAAACAAAATAATCTATGGGGGGACAATGAACCGAGCCATACAACACCTTTAGTTTGATTATTGCCCCGTAGGTTTGATCACCAATAAAACTTTTATGAGCACAATACACGATCATTACAAGAAATCTAGTTTTGCAATGTATGACAGACTTGCTGTACTCTCAAAGTTTAGGGTTAAAGTGGATGTGGACATTGGTGCTCTCCTGGTCATGTCTGATGATGCTGGCCATGGCTTTGCACAGGGTTTGTCCACGCATCAAGGAATGTGTGGAGGTGTGCCGGCGTGGGAGGAGTGGTTAGGCACTGCAATTTAGGAGCTCCAAAATACTTCATGCCAGTAATTGTCGTCCTCATCATCAAATCTGACGCCTCTCGAGAGGTAATTGCTCTCAGCATATTTCTCTAAATGCATACTAGTTCGATAATTTGAACTTGCATCTCAAGTGCATCATGAGTCGTGAAATGGACAACATTGGCATTGGTGGTTGGACATACAGGGACCCAAGAGGTCGCACGGATATACTGGTAGGCAGCGTATGTACATGTATCGAAGCTAGCGATCGATATGATATTGCTTCCAGATGGATCATATGTCGATCGAGGTGCTCGGTCGCATTTGGCAAAAAAAGCCGCAACATGTATTACAAATTCTCACCAGGAGAATATTATGATAACTCTACGAAACTCTTTCTAAGTCTGAATAAGGAAAATAATTTGAATCAAACATCTTTATAACTTCCATAATATACTAAGGACATGGTATTGTAACAACAACAAGTTTTTAGCCTATTTCATATCACAGGGTTAATTTTGCTTTTGCAAATCATATTTTAAAAAAGAAAAGAAAACCATCAAAGCATGCTCCTATTAACTATTGATGATGAATAATTTTACGGCTGTATCCTAGAGATGTACATGCGGGTAGCTACGCAACTTATTTTGCTTTCAGAGGAGTAGAGAGACGAGACTGAAGAGGAGGAACGTAAGAGCGGATACTAGCTAGCTAGCAAATTAATAGACAAAGTTAATAAGTAGTGGCAAAAGTACTTATAAATTCCATTCCTCCTCTTGATATTTACAAGAACCTTAACACCCTAAAGGAAACAGATGAGAGTTCTTGCTTCTTCATCATCAGCATTTCAGCAGCAGCAGAGAAGCGTTTCCTAATTACCTCAGGCTGATGCTAGTCTAGTGTCTGCTTATCGAGCTGAGATTGCTCGTCGCTTCGGATGAGAAGCAGGACCTCTCCAGTCCAGTTTCGCCGCGGAAGGTGGGTGCACAGCGGAGAAGCGTTTTGGCGGGAGCGGCGTTTGAATCAGTCGGGGCAACCCAGCGGTTGGGCTAATGTTCACAAGCCGCTCAACCAGAGGTGGCCCATCATCACTCATCAGTGAGGCTCAAAGGTTCAGGGGAAGCAACATGTCCCGTGTACCACCCAACGATCCAAATGTTTCGATTGTTACCCAAACCAGACACTTCTCCCTATCCCCCCGTCTTGCAAGCGGCCAAGCTAGCCCGCCTTTCCTCGAGCACCTTGCGTGCTCTGAGGCGAGGAGGCCACGGCAAAGCCCGAGCTCTCCCCATATGTGCTCGCGCTGCGCTAGCACGGGGAGGGGCGGCTACGCCATGGAGCTCACGCCCCTGCGGCTGCAGTTCCTAACTCGAGGGCAGCATCGGCGGCTCAGCTCCCTCGAGCCTCGAGGTGATGCCGTCACGAGGCACACGTCGAAGATAGAGCCAGCATCTATCAGGTTCGCGCGCATAAATTCGCTTTACGTCGATCAGGATCCACCAATCTTAAGAGCAATGCAATTACTCCCATTTTCTATGAACACGAACAATGCAGAACAAGTGAAAACGGATGAAAACGAACACGCATGAAAACGGATGGAACACATGCACGAACAACGCAGACACGAAAAAGTGATGTATTGCAATGCCGATCGGCCGATCAATATAATACTCTTACAAACCACAAACTCCGGATCAAAGGTTATTAGGATGAAGATTGCCAATTTTCCGGATCGAAAAAGTGGACGAAAGAAAAGCGTCAGCGGCGGGTGGTGTCAGTTAACGACCAATATATAGCGGATTTCCCATTTTCACCAACTTATGATCAATCAGTAATTACCTATCTTTCCAACTGATGTGGGTCGCTAAATTTGAACCGTGGTGTAGTGGTTGGAACTTGGGAGCTATGTAAATGACACTTTATTATGTTTTTTTTTTTCATTTGAACCGACAAATTCAAGTGTCAGGAACCTACTATCAGAGTAACAATTTGTTGTTTTCCATTTCTTTTGCAGTATGAGGATTCATTTGAAAAACTATGATGTGATACAAAGCACATTGTTTTTGTTCATATAGGACAAGGGAACAAATGTTCTAACAATATACATGGTGTGCTCTTCTCTATATGTTTAGAATTTCTATTCATGTGAGGGAGGCTATGTTTGGAGGAGTATGAATACTGCTATGTTTTTTGACAGTATTTGGATTGTGCTGGGAACTCCTAAGCTTAGGATTCCATGTCAGCTTAAGTGTCTCAGTGGATCATCTAGAAACTACGGAAGTTTCAAAACTATTAGAAATTAAAAGCAAGCCCAAGGAGAGCATTATGGATTGATTCTCCATCGGCGAGGGCTCCACGGTGGCAGGGCGATTGATGGTTGGGGAGGCAATGGAGTAGTCAGAATTCCCTTGCTTTTGCACTTCACCGTAGACATTGAGTGGACAACATTCATCCTAGTCGGCGGACACACGGACTCAAGGAGCTATGTGAAGTACATCTACTGCTGACGTAGCTAATATGGTAGCGGTAAACATATTGGTGCTTCTAGCCACATCATGTGCCAGTTAGGGTATTAGAGTGTGTTTAGCAAATAATGGCACAATGGGTACTACAAAATCTTATCAGGAGAATATTGTGACAACTATATGAAACATTTTAAGTCCATACAACTTTTAGTTTAATTTATAAATGACACGGTATTGTAATAATGATTGTGCATCTATCCACTATATGGTATCTAAATTCTAGTGATGCATCTTGACTAGCTCGATGACAAATTTTAAGGTTATTTTGGTATCAAAGGGTTAAATTTATGCTTGCAAATAATATAAAGTGGTCTTTGGGATTTTATATGTTGAGCGATATTTTGAAAGAAAACCATCAAAGTATGAGCCTTTTAATTGTTGATTATGAACAATTTAACTGATGTTTCCTATAGATGTATATGTGGGTAGCTATGCAACTTAGTTTGCTTTCTGAGGAGCAGAGGGAGGGAGAGCAAAGAGGAAACCGTTAGAGCAGATACTAGCAGATGCATAGAAGTGTCTCCTCATATTTTTTTTCTATTGCCTATGGTGCTACTTTTATAAATTACACTTCAACCCCTTCATGCATAAAGTGAATGAATAGTTGCAAACGTACGATAAGTTCCATGAATTCGATCCCTAGATATTTACAAGAACCTTCTAACACCCTAAAGAAAACAACTGAATTTTCCTACAAAACAAGGATGGCCCTGCAACATTTTTGGGTCTACTTGGTTTTTCAACTACTACTTGTTAGTGTCGCGATCCATGAAACCGGACAACATACGGCAGGGCTCAAAGGAACGCCACGGCCAAATCCATATGCCATAAGAGTGGCGGCGAGTCGGCCACCAGTGCTCCATATACGTCATCAGCAGCAGCGGAGGAGAGTTCCCTAATCGCCTCAAGCTGACACGTGCTGGTCTAGTCGTTTATCGAGCTGGGATTGCTTGTATCTAGCTTTGGATGGGAAGGAGCACCTCTCCGATTTCTCCGTGGAAGGTCGACGCACCGAGTTAGGAAGCGCCACTCTGCGAGAGGCCGGCCCGGCGGCAGCTTCGCCTGAGCAAAGCTCCTTCCGCTTCCATGGCACCGTACGTAGAAGCAGTGGCGGAGCTACAACACATGAGAGGGTGATGCGGAACATTGTTTGGAGCTGCTAAAGCTTGTGTTTTTTCCATTATGGGTGCATAATTAGATGCTCTAGAGGGTGCGTATATGGTGAAAATAGAAGGAACTCCATTAGAATCTTCGTTTGCCGCGAATTGGCAGGAGTGGCGTTTGAATCAGCCAGAGCAGCCCAGCAGCCTGGAGCTTGACCACGCGCTGACGCGCATGTTCACTCCCTCAGTATCTCGTGCACGGCCGACATCCGCCGGTCGCCCTCCGCTATCATCAGGTTCTGGTACCGGCTCTTGCTCCTCGCGTGGCCCAGGATGAGCGCCACCACGCCGGCAAGCGCCGCCGACGTACCTGTACACAGAAGCCCGACGGGGTGAGCCAGAGGTAGTTTATAGCTAGCTGTTGCGCGTCAACGGCCATGTAGTTGACGATCGCCCCGGAGCCGTGCTCCTGCCGCGCCGCGCACGACAGCCGGAGGCCCTTTCGGCACAGCGAATCTGCATCCCCAGTTGTACTCGCCGCCACAGAACGCCTCGGCCGCCTTCGTGGCGATCGAGCAGCGCCAGCCGCCACCACGAGGCGCGTGCCGTCCCAGAGCGGCGGCCGGTGGTCCGGCGGCGACGCGAACGAGGAGCAGAACTCGATGAAGCTCCGGATCAGCAGCGGGCCGACGTACATGGCGGCGGCGCGGGTCAGCACCAGCGCCGCGATGAGGAGGGCGCGCCGGACCGGGTTCTTGTTGCTCGCCGAGGAAGATGGCCAGCGCGAGGCGAAGCGCTCGTGGACGCGCTCCGGCCGGTGCGAGGGCACCAGGACCAGGGCCGGCACGTCGGAGGGCTGCAGCAGAGCGAGTTCATCCATGCCCATGTTGCGCACGACGCCATCACGCACGGCGGATTGCAAAAGAACATGTTCTTTTTTTTGGGTCTTTTCGATTTAACCGCCAAGAGTGTTCACAGTTCACAGCGAATTGCAAAATGAAGACATCAAAATTATATTGCAGCTGTACAACCGCAAAACAACATCAATTGCAGCTGTACAACTGAAAAGTATATTGCAGCTGTACAACTGAAAAATACATCGATTGCAAAAGGAAAATGATGTACATCCGACTGAATTGTCCGACTGAGCACCGACTGGTGCTAATCTACGGCTGCTAATTGCTGGTAGATGCAAGTCATGATATCTGGTTCGAGCGATTATATTTGCACTGGTCGGACGAGAGTTGGTGTAACACCCTATGTTTTGGCCATGATGAAAAACCACTAAAAATTTGAACTTTTTCAAATTTGAACAAAATTCAATCAAAGTAGAAGTAAATTCCATGCCAAATTCAAAATTTCGAATTTTAAATGTGCATCAAACACCACCATATGCATATTTGGAATTTTCTGATTTTAATTATGTGTTCTCTTGGTTTTGATCCTTTTTCAAATTTGAAATCCATTCAAATTTGAATCCCTGAAAAAATCCAGAAAAAGTTTAAACCAATTCTTCCCTCATGGGCCGCCCTTTCTCCTTCCTTTCCCCGGCCCGCTTCCCTTTTTCTTTTCCCGCGCGCCCGCCGCAGCCCAGCTTCTCCTCCGGCCCAGTAGCAGCCCGGCCTGCCATCTCGCGCCGAGCCACTGACAGGTGGGCCCCACCTGTCAGTGTCGTCCCTCACCTCTGGCAACGGCGCAGCGCGCCCATGCCGGCCGGTGCGCCTCGTCGCGTCGCGCTACACCGCCGCCGCAGGAGCTTCACGTGCGCACGCGACGCCGTCGTCACCGCGCTCCCGTCCCGTCGCATCGCCTTGACCTCGCGCGCGCCTTTTCCCCGCACGGACCGACGTCTTGACCCGAAGACCGGCGAGCCCCATGCCTCGACGCCAGCCCAGCTCAGCCGCCGTCCCGTCCGCCGCACTGTGGCCGTCCCGCGTGTCCGTCATCACGCGCGTGGGCGTTGTCCTCCCCCTGGCGGCCGTCGCGTCGCATTTACACGGCCGCGGACCGAGCCGACAACCACCGTCGCGAGCCAGCGCCCAACGGCCACTCCTCGGCCGCCTATAAAAGCCGCCGAGCTCCGCGCAGCGCTCCTCCTCCTCTTCCCTCGCTCAAACCAGCTTCAACGCCACCCGAGCCAGTCAATTCCAACTTTTCCCCATCTTCAGCCTCCACTCCGGCGACCGCTCCGATGTGAAATTACCGAGCAATCAGTGGGCCTCCGTTCCCCCTTCTCTGCTCCTCTTGCTCTCTCTTGCTCCGTCTAACCCCGCGGCCTCACCATTTTGCAGCTAAGCTGCTGAGCATGGCGGGCACCGGAGGTTAGGGTTCCGGCCACCGCTCGACGAAGGCAAGCCGCCTCTGCCCCCTCTCCGTCATCAGCAAACCCGCGGTGAGCACCACCACCCTCTCCTCTCCCTCTTGCGCGCTTCAATCCGTAGCCCGTAGATGGCATCCTAGCTCCGCATCGCGCACTGCCCTTCGCCGCCGCGCGGCCTCGCCGCCGGCAGGCCTCCCGGCCATGCCTCGCCGCGCTGAGATGCGCGTTGCACTCCCCGCGCTCCCGCGCACGTTCACGGCCGCATAAACACGCGCAGAACCGCGCGCTCGCGCCCTTCCCCTCGCGCGCAGCCGCGCCGCCGCACTCCGGCGAGCGCGCGCCGCCGTCTCGAAGCCCCGCGACGTCACCGTCAAGCGCCCATAGCTCCGCCTTCGCGTGACGTTTCCCTAGGTGCCCCTAGCTTGGCCTCTCGCGCCCTGTAGCCGTCGTCGGTGAGCTTCCCGGCGACGCGCCGCCGCGCGCGCGCCGCGCTCTGACGCAGCCCTCTGTGACGCGCGGCCATCCGACGTGGCGTGCCACGTCGGCACCCGGGCCCACGGAGACCTGGTCTCCTCCGCCCCGTCAGTGCCCCGTCAGCGCGTGTCCACGGGCGCGGTGCACCGTGGACCGCCCTCTCTTGCCACCTCCGGTCCACAGCCCTGTGGACCTAGTTCACGGAACAGTACTGTACAGTGGACCTGGCCCCAGGCCCCACTTGTCAGCCACACAGTTTCTAGGAAAATTACTAGATCCACACGCAGAGTGTACCCAGAAACTATTTCAAGCACTTTCCTTTATCAGAAAAATTCCATAAAATTCCTAAAAATACTAGATTATTTCCTAATCACTTTGCAACACTTGTTTATTCCATAATAATTAGGATTATGCCTATGCTTAATTACTTAGCTTAATCCTAATTATTTCTTATGTTGCAAACTTATAAAATCTATATCTTTTTCGTCCTAGCTCCGATTCGAGTGATTCTTTCACCAAAATTTATCTAAAATCATGAGCTATTTGTTGTTACCAAAGCCCTCTGTTGTTGGTCTCTTTTTGGTCTTCGTTTGATTTAATTGCTTGCTAGCTTAATTGTTTGATCGGTAGTTTAATTCGATCGCTGTTTGCAATCAATAGAGGAACAAGTCTTCGAGGAAGGAGCGGAAGATCCGGATTACGAGGACTTAGAAGAAGAAGACTTTGGTGAAGGCAAGTTCTAACCCCTTTGGTCATATTGATCCCATGTTTGCAAATAATCCCATTTAGAGCCTGTTTTGGAAAAAATTGTGCATGATATTTAAACTTGCTTTAAATGCTAAGATGATCCTATGCTGATGATTGCCATACCTTGTTAATTGTTCATCCACTGCCTTGTTAAGCCCTAGGTTTCGCTATCATTAATTCCTTAATGATATGCTGATATGCCATGCTGCTTAGGACTTGCTACTTATGTACTCAATTAATCTTGTTATATATGCTTTTGGTGTAAAATTGGCGTGTGTTTGGTGGAGTGCGTGTGTGTGAATATGAAATGTGGGATGGTACTATATACTAGTGATAATTGTAACCCATAGTGGGGTACTTCTGGCGGGAGCAGGCGAGGTAGTCCTCAGTGGGGAGGCCTATCTCTGGGATGCGATTCCTCCTTTGAGGATAGCTATTGAAGATGCTTGCTTCGGTCGTATAAGGACCGGTTCATGTGCCGCCTTGCCTAGCACCTTTCGTACAACCACATGCCTTGTATGGGAAAGGTTTGGAACCACACCCTACTATAGTGTTCACCCGGTACCCACCTGGAGGGCAGGAGTTGCGGCGGAAGCCAGAAGAAGACTCGACATGGCAGGTGTCGGGATCCGGCGTATGGTGATTCTTCAGGCCTTTCTACATGATAATGATGATATTGTGAAGCCCCTGGTCGCAGTATTTCCGTGGTGGTGCCGCGGTGACACCAAGTAGGTACGGGACCATTAGTATGTCTGTCCGATCCATGACGATGGGAAGGTCTGACATGCCTTGTGGGGAATTGTGTACAACCTCTGCAGAGTTACAAATCTATCATGATAGCCGTGTTCCACGGTAATGGGCAACGCGAAAGCTTGTGCCACACAATGATTAGTATAACGGTGTGAGTAAAATTCCTTGGTGTGTTTTTTGGAATACTCCGGTGTGGAACCGTGTGCTGGTCTCCTGCCAGCGATAAAATGTGGGAACTGGCGGGATGGACTTTGTCTCCCCCAGGGCCAAACAACCCCATTAATCCTCAATGATAACCTTGATTAGTAGTTTGCGAACTGCTTTGTTTTGCAAACAACCCCTGCATAAAACTGGCTTTCCGCCCAGTTACTAAACCCCCGGCCTATCCTTTGTTAATATCCTTGCATGCTTACACCCCTTGCTGTTAGGACTTGCTGAGTACCCTATGTACTCACCCTTGCCTTAATCATTCAGATGAGGAACCTGAGTATCAGGAGGACGGTGATGAAGAGTAGGGTTCTGTCTACACTCAAGATGCCTGTGCTAGTGCCACTTCCGACTTCCGCTGTAGTAGTAGTTAAGTGGTTCTGCTGTTGCAACCCACATGCTTGATGCTTGATATAATAAAGTGGCCTTTGGCCGTTGTTGTAAGACCTTTTATGTATAAAGGCTTGTATGAGACTCGGTAATATTTATGTAAGTGATGACTCTGTGATATCAGTCTGTGTAAAGTGTTCGTATCAGCGTCTGATCCAGGGACTGGTACGGTAAGCACTAGTGCTCCAAAAATGGGGTACGACAGAGTGGTATCAGAGCCATGCTTGACCGTAAGATGGACCCTAGGTTGGAAACGATTGTGAGAGAGTGATATTTTATATATATAAACTATATTACAAAAATTTACTCTCAGTTCTGTATTTACTTTGCAAATCGTTTTGTACTTTGTACTTACCCATCTTCAACTTTCGTTGAAACAGATGGAGGACCAGCAGCTAGACGACGGGTGGACCCGCAGCTACCAGATCGGCGTCTCAGGCTTCCCCACTCTCCTGTGGGAAGCATTGCAGAGGTTCGGCTACACCGACCGCCCGGAGTACCGCTCCCTCAGCTTCGTCCAGGACGGCACCCAGTACTGTGAGGTGCAGGTGACAGTTCTTCAGCCGCGTACACGCCCAGACCTGGAGCCCCTGACAGTGACAGCTTTCGGCACCCAGCCCGGAGACGCCCACCAGATTGCAGCTCGCAAGACCCTGCTACTCTTCTGTCAGCGCCACGAGGAGGAGGTACGCGACACCCCGTGTCGCTACTTCCCGCTGTACGAGCACACCGAGGCACAGTGGCAGCACAGGTTGAGTGCTCTACAGGGACCAGACCAGCGTGAGGAGGACCCCACTGTGGTAGCGTCAGCTTGGTACATCATGGCTATGGACAGTCTGTTCGAGTCACGCCAGAGAGGGTTCGAGAGCAGTATCACCAGAGCTGAGGCAGCAGAGACTAGAGAGAGAGATCTCCAGGAGCAGCTCCAGCAGACCCAGACTCAGCTTGCAGAGGTCCAGGCACAGTCCACACAGACAGCACACGTCCTTGAGTCGACTGCACAGATGTGGGACGAGGACACGCAGAAGCTCACAGAGGTTCAGGCCCAGCTTGCAGCAGCTCAGTCACAGCTTGCACAGCTTCAGACCCAGCTCGCCGAGTCCCAGACAGAGCAGGCACAGATTCAGTCCACTCTCGCGGCAGCTATGGGCCTTTGGGAGGAGGACGCTCTGTACCTCATCAGAGAGGTCGACCGCTGCTACGTGAGACTTCACCAGGTTGGAGCAGGACCCCGTCGCAGGTGCACTCCGAGGATCGGAGGACCCAGACGCCACCTGCACTACGCCTGCCCGACAGACTCCGAGGGTGACTCCAGCGACAGTGAGAACTCAGGAGGTGCAGGACCGTCAGGAGGAGCACCGCAGTCAGCTCCAGCTTCTCCAGAGGCTGCACCAGCTCCAGCTTCTCCAGAGGCTGCACCAGCTCCAGCTTCTCCAGAGGCTGCACCAGCTCCAGCTTCTCCAGAGGTTGCACCAGCTCCAGCGTCCCCAGAGGTTGCACCAGTTCCAGCTCCAGCACCAGCTTACGGCTTTCTGTCAGAGTCCGACGAGGAGCCCTCCGAGGAGGAGGATGCCCCGATGGCAGAGGACGACCCCGAGCTAGAGTTACTGGAGGACCCTCTGCAGGGTGAGGAGGACACTGAGTCAGAGCACGAGATGGACTACCCGTCAGACCCCGGCAGTGACTACTCGGACTCGATGGACGAGGACGACTTCCCAGTACTCGAGGGTTACGTCCCTCAGTACATGCTAGAGATGGAGGAGGACGAGGACCAGGGCGTGCTCAACTTTGTGCCTGTCGGTGACGACCAGCCTGTGGTAGTCGACCCTCCGGCACCGCAGCAGCCAGCACTTGTTGCCGCTCCAGTTCAGCAGCCGCCAGCACTGTTTGCTCCCCCACCCCAGCAGCAGCTAGCACCTGTTGCACCCCCAGCGCAGCAGGAGCCAGCACCCGTTGCTCCCGCAGCACAGCAGCAGCCAGTACTCCTTGTACCACCAGCTCACCACCAGCGAGCTCTAGTGGCATCTCCAGCAGCTCAGCACCCGCTAGCACTTGTTACACTTGGACCGCTGTTTCCGTACCAGCCAGTTCTTGCACCACCCACAGCTCAGCACTACCCAGCAGCTCCACAGCAGGCCCCGCAGATGCTCGGAGACACAGACCTCTTCGAGTACTACCAGCTCCTTCGTGCCCACGAGGAGTGGAGTGACCCTTACGACCTGTACCGTGCGTGGCGCAGGGACCACGGCTACGACCAGTACTGAGGAGCAGCTACCCCAGTTGGAGTCAGTTACCAGCAGCACTTGTGGCAGCAGTGCTTGTACCCGTAGTTTAGCAGCTAGCAGTTTGTACCTAGTCCAGCAGTTGTGTGTCGTTGTATCTTAGAGTACCATGTTGTCGAGTCTTGTTGTTTAGTTGTAGCCGTCAAGTCCTCCTGTGTAAGGGCTTGTGTATGTATGATCGCACTCTGTTATGATGCTTATGTATGCTGTAATGTTGTAATGATGCTGGATTTTATTGTTTGTGTGTTGGCAAATCTTGTGTTCCTGTCTTGATGCCTGGTCTCGGCTTGTTTCAACCTCGGCTCGTTCTCACCCTTCGAAATCCTCTGTCAACTTAACAGATGCCTCCCGCGAGGCAGTCCGCCCGAATACGGCAGCGTCGTGAGCGTCAAGTTGCACACGACGAGGATGCCCCAGGACAAGGCGGTGTACGTGGACGTGGGAGAGGCAGAGTCAACCAGCAGCGTGGCAGAGGTGGAGGCAGAATTGGAGGCCATGATCAAGAAGATGAGGCAAGCCAGAACAATCGGAACAACCAGGACAACCAGAACGATCAAGACAACCAGAATGACCAGGAAGGCCATGATGAAGGTGAAGGTCATCAACAAAACCAGAACCGAGGTGGAGGAAATCAGAACCGTAGCAGAGGTAGGCGAGGTGGACGACATGGACCCTTGCCCAACGCGCCTGTCACTAACCTTGTCACTGTGATGGACAATCAGACACGTCTGATGGAAATCATTGCTCAAGGACTTCTTGACCGTGCACCAGGTCCCCAGACCAAGATGTCAGAATTCATGAGACTCAGACCACCGACCTTCGAGAATGCCGAAGAAGACCCTCTGGCAGCAGATGATTGGCTGAGAGGCATCACCAAGAAACTTCAGGTTGTAAACGCCAATGACAGGGAGAAAGTCCTTCTGGCATCGCACCAACTCATGGGAGCAGCCAGTGAGTGGTGGGACAACTACCAAGAAGCTACAGAGGACCCCGAGGCTATCACTTGGGATGAATTCCAGGAAGAGTTTAGAAGATACCACATCCCTGAGGGTATCATGGACATGAAGGCAGATGAGTTTCGCTCACTAAAGCAAGGAGCCATGACTGTGAACCAGTACATCAGAAAGTTTATGAAGCTTGCACGTTATGCACCTGAGGATGTGAACACTGATAAGAAGAAACAGGACCGCTTCAAGAAGGGACTGAGTCCTAGTCTGAAGATGCAGTTGGTCACTCACATCTATCCAGACTTCAACACTCTGATGAACCGTGCCATTCTTCTAGAAGACGCACGTTCTCACATCGAGAGTGACAGGAAGCGCAAATTCAACGCCCAGAAGTTCAGGCAGCAGGAAAGAAACCAGAGATCAAGAGGCAACTTCTCTCAGAAGCCCAGGTACCAGCCAACCATGCAGTACAGGGCCTCATCATCAAACCAACAGAATGCAGCATCCTCTTACCGCAACCAGAATCCCAGCAGCCAGCAGAGAAGCAGTGCCAGTGTTGCACAGCCAGCGCAGAGTGATAAGAGAACATGCTTCAACTGCCGTGAACCAGGTCATATGATTGCCAGGTGCCCTTACATGAACCAGAATCAAGCCCCAGCTCAGTCTCATCAGCAAAGCAACACCAGAACTGCAGTGTCAGGAGTCGGACGTGGTGGACAACAACCCTCAGGACAGCAGCGAAGGAACAATCAGACCTTCGGTCGAGGCAAAGTCAATCACATTGACACCCAGGAAGCTGAAGAGGCACCAGATGTTGTTCTCGGTGAGTACCTTGTCAACTCCACCCTTGCAACAGTTCTGTTTGATTCTGGAGCTTCGCATTCGTTCATATCTTCAAGATTTGTTGCTGCACATGGTTTTCCAACTGTTTTGCTCAAACAACCACTGATAACACGCTCTCCTGGAGCGGAAATCAAGTGTTTGTTGGGATGTCCCCGGGTTAAGATTCTTTTAAGTGGGGTAGTATTCCTAGCAAACTTAATAGTTCTCCAGTCAGCCGGAATAGATGTTATCCTTGGAATGGACTGGTTGAGCGAACATCAGGGCATTATAGCCTGTGATACCAGGAAAGTCTCCTTAGTAAACCATCAAGGTATTAAGGTGGAATGTGAGCCAAGGAGAGTGAAGGCTATCCCGATGGTATGCAGTCTGGAAACCGCACCACTGGAGGAAGTACCAGTCGTCTGTGAGTACCCAGACGTTTTCCCAGATGAATTACCTGGAATGCCACCGGACCGAGACATAGAGTTCATCATTGATCTCATTCCCGGAACCTCCCCAATCGCCAAGAGACCTTACCGAATGGCAGCTAATGAGTTAGCAGAATTGAAAGAACAGATAGCAGAATTACAAGAGAAAGGTTTCATAAGACCAAGCTCTTCACCATGGGGATCACCAGTTCTATTTGTCAAGAAGAAAGATGGTAGTCTCAGAATGTGCATTGACTACCGTTCACTCAATGAAGTCACTATCAAAAACAAGTACCCACTGCCCAGGATCGATGACTTGTTTGATCAGCTGAAGGGAGCCAAGTTCTTCTCCAAGATTGACCTGAGATCAGGGTACTACCAACTGAAGATTCGAGAAGGAGATATACTCAAGACAGCCTTTGTCACCCGCTATGGTCAGTATGAGTTTACAGTAATGCCCTTTGGACTCACCAACGCACCGGCATACTTCATGAATCTGATGAACAAGGTATTCATGGAAGAACTAGATCGGTTTGTCGTTGTCTTCATTGACGACATTTTGATCTACTCTAAGAGCGCCAAAGAACATGAACAACACCTGAGAGTTGTACTTGAGAAGCTAAGAGCACATGAGCTTTATGCCAAGTTCAGCAAGTGTGAGTTTTGGTTAAAAGAAGTCGCTTTCCTTGGTCATATCTTGACTGAAAAAGGCATTGCAGTAGACCAAGCAAAGGTTGAGGCAGTTACCAACTGGAAGCAACCCACAAATGTAACGGAAGTCCGAAGTTTTCTTGGACTGGCAGGTTACTACCGCAGATTTATAGAAGGTTTCTCCAAGCTAGCCCGACCAATGACTGCCCTGACTCAGAAAGGGAAAGAATTCAAGTGGACAGAAGCTTGTGAGAAAAGTTTTCAAGAGCTAAAGAGAAGATTGACAACAGCCCCAGTGCTAACCCTACCGGATATATATCGAGATTTTGTCGTATACTGCGACGCATCTCGACAAGGTTTGGGTTGTGTGCTAATGCAAGATGGACGAGTAGTAGCTTATGCATCAAGGCAGCTGAAAGTTCATGAGCAGAACTATCCAACTCATGATCTAGAGCTAGCAGCAGTTGTTCACGCTCTAAAGATCTGGAGGCACTATCTGATTGGAAATAAATGTGAAATCTTCACAGATCATAAGAGTCTGAAGTACATCTTTACGCAGTTAGACTTAAATCTCAGACAGAGAAGGTGGTTAGAGTTGATCAAAGATTACAATCTGGATATACAGTATCATCCCGGAAAGGCCAATGTAGTAGCAGACGCACTGAGTCGCAAAGCTCACTGCAACAACATCAAGCTACATAAGAAAAGACCTGAGTTACTGGCAGAGTTCAAGCAACTAAATCTTCATTGCACCCAGTCGAGCCCGATAAACAACCTGTGTGTGGGACCAACTCTAGGAAGTCTAATCCGAAAAGCTCAAGTGGATGACGAGGAGATACTTGATCTCAAAGCCAAAACCGGAATAGATAAGGCACCCGGATTCAGAGTAGATGACCAAGGTACCTTATGGTATAAAGATCGAATCTGTGTACCCAAGAATGGAGGGTATCAGCAGCTCATTATGGATGAAGCCCACAACTCCGCTTATTCCATTCACCCATGGAGCACCAAGATGTACTTGGATCTGAAAACAAAGTACTGGTGGTCAGGAATGAAGAAGGATATAGCAGAGTTCGTTGCCCGATGTGATATCTGCAGCAAAGTTAAGGCAGAGCATCAGAGACCCGCAGGATTATTGCAACCACTGCATATTCCCGTGTGGAAATGGGACGAGATCAGCATGGATTTCATCGTGGGTTTACCCCGCACCCAAAAAGGAAATGATTCAATATGGGTAATAGTGGACCGTCTGACGAAGGTTGCACACTTCATACCTGTCAAGACAGTTTACAGAGGAGACAACTATGCTCAGCTGTATGTGGATCACATACTCAAGTTGCATGGAGTTCCGAGCAGAATAGTCTCAGATAGAGGGACCCAGTTTACCTCAAAGTTCTGGCAAAGCCTGCACAAGCTGTTGAAAACTAAGTTGGATTATAGCTCCGCATATCACCCGCAGACGATGGACAGACTGAAAGAGTCAATCAAATCCTGGAAGATATGTTGAGAGCATGTGTGCTAGCCTATGGAAAGGATTGGGAGAAAAGCCTTTCCTTTGCAGAGTTCTCCTACAACAACAGTTACCAGGCCAGTCTACAAATGGCACCATTTGAAGCTCTTTATGGCAGAAAGTGCAGAACACCTCTAATGTGGTCAGAAGTGGGAGAGCGATCTTTCTTTGGACCGGCAATCATTAAAGATGCTGAAGAGAAAGTAGCTCTAATCAGGGAGAATTTGAAGGCAGCTCAGAGCAGGCAGAAAAGCTATGCAGATACCCGTCGCAGAGATCTGAGCTTTGAAGCAGGAGACTATGTATACCTCAAGGTATCACCAATACGAGGTACCCGAAGGTTCAGGGTCCGAGGAAAGTTGGCACCCAGATACATTGGACCTTTTAAGGTACTTAAGAAGATTGGGGCAGTAGCTTACCGCCTTGAGCTCCCCGAAGAAATGTCAGACATCCATAATGTCTTCCATGTCTCACAGTTGAAGAAATGCTTGAGAGTTCCAGAGGAAATAGTACCACCGGAAGTATTGGATCTTCAACCGGATCTCCGTTACCAGGAGAGGCCCATCAGGATTTTGGATGTTGCCACTCGGTTAACAAGGAGAAATGCCATACGGTTTTGCCGAGTGCAATGGAGCAATCACGCAGAAGCAGAGGCTACCTGGGAACGTGAAGATAATCTTAAGAAGGAGTTTCCCTACCTGTTCGAGGAAGAGCCTGAATCTCGAGGACGAGATTCGGTTTAAGTGGGGTAGGTTTGTAACACCCTATGTTTTGGCCATGATGAAAAACCACTAAAAATTTGAACTTTTTCAAATTTGAACAAAATTCAATCAAAGTAGAAGTAAATTCCATGCCAAATTCAAAATTTCGAATTTTAAATGTGCATCAAACACCACCATGTGCATATTTGGAATTTTCTGATTTTAATTATGTGTTCTCTTGGTTTTGATCCTTTTTCAAATTTGAAATCCATTCAAATTTGAATCCCTGAAAAAAATCCAGAAAAAGTTTAAACCAATTCTTCCCTCATGGGCCGCCCTTTCTCCTTCCTTTCCCCGGCCCGCTTCCCTTTTTCTTTTCCCGCGCGCCCGCCGCAGCCCAGCTTCTCCTCCGGCCCAGTAGCAGCCCGGCCTGCCATCTCGCGCCGAGCCACTGACAGGTGGGCCCCACCTGTCAGTGTCGTCCCTCACCTCTGGCAACGGCGCAGCGCGCCCATGCCAGCCGGTGCGCCTCGTCGCGTCGCGCTACACCGCCGCCGCAGGAGCTTCACGTGCGCACGCGACGCCGTCGTCACCGCGCTCCCGTCCCGTCGCATCGCCTTGACCTCGCGCGCGCCTTTTCCCCGCACGGACCGACGTCTTGACCCGAAGACCGGCGAGCCCCATGCCTCGACGCCAGCCCAGCTCAGCCGCCGTCCCGTCCGCCGCACTGTGGCCGTCCCGCGTGTCCGTCATCACGCGCGTGGGCGTTGTCCTCCCCCTGGCGGCCGTCGCGTCGCATTTACACGGCCGCGGACCGAGCCGACGACCACCGTCGCGAGCCAGCGCCCAACGGCCACTCCTCGGCCGCCTATAAAAGCCGCCGAGCTCCGCGCAGCGCTCCTCCTCCTCTTCCCTCGCTCAAACCAGCTTCAACGCCACCCGAGCCAGTCAATTCCAACTTTTCCCCATCTTCAGCCTCCACTCCGGCGACCGCTCCGACGTGAAATTACCGAGCAATCAGTGGGCCTCCGTTCCCCCTTCTCTGCTCCTCTTGCTCTCTCTTGCTCCCTCTAACCCCGCGGCCTCACCATTTTGCAGCTAAGCTGCTGAGCATGGCGGGCACCGGAGGTTAGGGTTCCGGCCACCGCTCGACGACGGCAAGCCGCCTCTGCCCCCTCTCCGTCATCAGCACACCCGCGGTGAGCACCACCACCCTCTCCTCTCCCTCTTGCGCGCTTCAATCCGTAGCCCGTAGATGGCATCCTAGCTCCGCATCGCGCACTGCCCTTCGCCGCCGCGCGGCCTCGCCGCCGGCAGGCCTCCCGGCCATGCCTCGCCGCGCTGAGATGCGCGTTGCACTCCCCGCGCTCCCGCGCACGTTCACGGCCGCATAAACACGCGCAGAACCGCGTGCTCGCGCCCTTCCCCTCGCGCGCAGCCGCGCCGCCGCACTCCGGCGAGCGCGCGCCGCCGTCTCGAAGCCCCGCGACGTCACCGTCAAGCGCCCACAGCTCCGCCTTCGCGTGACGTTTCCCTAGGTGCCCCTAGCTTGGCCTCTCGCGCCCTGTAGCCGTCGCCGGTGAGCTTCCCGGCGACGCGCCGCCGCGCTCCGACGCAGCCCTCTGTGACGCGCGGCCATCCGACGTGGCGTGCCACGTCGGCACCCGGGCCCACGGAGACCTGGTCTCCTCCGCCCCGTCAGTGCCCCGTCAGCGCGTGTCCACGGGCGCGGTGCACCGTGGACCGCCCTCTCTAGCCACCTCCGGTCCACAGCCCTGTGGACCTAGTCCACGGAACAGTACTGTACAGTGGACCTGGCCCCAGGCCCCACTTGTCAGCCACACAGTTTCTGGGAAAATTACTAGATCCACACGCAGAGTGTACCCAGAAAACTATTTCAAGCACTTTCCTTTATCAGAAAAATTCCATAAAATTCCTAAAAATACTAGATTATTTCCTAATCACTTTGCAACACTTGTTTATTCCATAATAATTAGGATTATGCCTATGCTTAATTACTTAGCTTAATCCTAATTATTTCCTATGTTGCAAACTTATAAAATCTATATCTTTTTGGTCCTAGCTCCGATTCGAGTGATTCTTTCACCAAAATTTATCTAAAATCATGAGCTATTTGTTGTTACCAAAGCCCTCTGTTGTTGGTCTCTTTTTGGTCTTCGTTTGATTTAATTGCTTGCTAGCTTAATTGTTTGATCGGTAGTTTAATTCGATCGCTGTTTGCAATCAATAGAGGAACAAGTCTTCGAGGAAGGAGCGGAAGATCCGGATTACGAGGACTTAGAAGAAGAAGACTTTGGTGAAGGCAAGTTCTAACCCCTTTGGTCATATTGATCCCATGTTTGCAAATAATCCCATTTAGAGCCTGTTTTGGAAAAAATTATGCATGATATTTAAACTTGCTTTAAATGCTAAGATGATCCTATGCTGATGATTGCCATACCTTGTTAATTGTTCATCCACTGCCTTGTTAAGCCCTAGGTTTCGCTATCATTAATTCCTTAATGATATGCTGATATGCCATGCTGCTTAGGACTTGCTACTTATGTACTCAATTAATCTTGCTATATATGCTTTTGGTGTAAAATTGGCGTGTGTTTGGTGGAGTGCGTGTGTGTGAATATGAAATGTGGGATGGTACTATATACTAGTGATAATTGTAACCCATAGTGGGGTACTTCTGGCGGGAGCAGGCGAGGTAGTCCTCAGTGGGGAGGCCTATCTCTGGGATGCGATTCCTCCTTTGAGGATAGCTATTGAAGATGCTTGCTTCGGTCGTATAAGGACCGGTTCATGTGCCGCCTTGCCTAGCACCTTTCGTACAACCACATGCCTTGTATGGGAAAGGTTTGGAACCACACCCTACTATAGTGTTCACCCGGTACCCACCTGGAGGGCAGGAGTTGCGGCGGAAGCCAGGAGAAGACTCGACATGGCAGGTGTCGGGATCCGGCGTATGGTGATTCTTCAGGCCTTTCTACATGATAATGATGATATTGTGAAGCCCCTGGTCGCAGTATTTCCGTGGTGGTGCCGCGGTGACACCAAGTAGGTACGGGACCATTAGTATGTCTGTCCGATCCATGACGATGGGAAGGGCTGACATGCCTTGTGGGGAATTGTGTACAACCTCTGCAGAGTTACAAATCTATCATGATAACCGTGTTCCACGGTAATGGGCAACGCGAAAGCTTGTGCCACACAATGATTAGTATAACGGTGTGAGTAAAATTCCTTGGTGTGTTTTTTTGGAATACTCCGGTGTGGAACCGTGTGCTGGTCTCCTGCCAGCGATAAAATGTGGGAACTGGCGGGATGGACTTTGTCTCCCCCAGGGCCAAACAACCCCATTAATCCTCAATGATAACCTTGATTAGTAGTTTGCGAACTGCTTTGTTTTGCAAACAACCCCTGCATAAAACTGGCTTTCCGCCCAGTTACTAAACCCCCGGCCTATCCTTTGTTAATATCCTTGCATGCTTACACCCCTTGCTGTTAGGACTTGCTGAGTACCCTATGTACTCACCTTTGCCTTAATCATTCAGATGAGGAACCTGAGTATCAGGAGGACGGTGATGAAGAGTAGGGTTCTGTCTACACTCAAGATGCCTGTGCTAGTGCCACTTCCGACTTCCGCTGTAGTAGTAGTTAAGTGGTTCTGCTGTTGCAACCCACATGCTTGATGTTTGATGTAATAAAGTGGCCTTTGGCCGTTGTTGTAAGACCTTTTATGTATAAAGGCTTGTATGAGACTCGGTAATATTTATGTAAGTGATGACTCTGTGATATCAGTCTGTGTAAAGTGTTCGTATCAGCGTCTGATCCAGGGACTGGTACGGTAAGCACTAGTGCTCCAGAAATGGGGTACGACAGTTGGACAGCCGGGTTGGCTCTGTAGCGGTACTCATTGCAAAATTACATGCGTCAAAGCTATCCATTTTATCTCTGGACTAATCGGTAGCCACCAGTTAAGGCACCACCTCGATGTCACCATGGCATATGAGGAAGCACCCGACTGCAAGACAAACTAGAGGCATAATCGCCGTGCTCGACAACAGTAGCCTGCTGTCAGCGTCCACACCCAAGGATATAGCGACCACAACGCAGCATATTGCGAGACCGATAAGTAAAACTGCCCAAAATACCTGCAAAAGAGGTCATGCATGTTATTTTGTATGGCCACGTAAAAAGCATGGTGGCAAAAAAAAAAAAAAGAATAACAAGAATGCTTACCGCCTCGGCCATGCTCACTTGTATATGTTCCTCCTCCGGTTGCTGCGTGACGGCCGCATCAGCCGTGATCAGAATCAGCTGAGGGCGGAGGATGACCACCCGGCCCTGCTCCATCATGGCAATAAGCTGCTTTCACATCAAATTTTCTCAATATGTATCAGCACATTAGCATCAATAATGTATCAACCCCCCGTGCATGACTCGCTCCGCATGGTCCATGTTTGTACCACCCAACCATACATTTTTTTCACAGTAGTCTTGTGGGCAAAGCTAGTGGGACGGTTTGTAGAGGTTTCAATGGTTGAGAGATTACTAGAGTTTGTGGTTGAAAAGCTAAAATTTATATAGCTTTACCTCGTCGGTTTGAGAGATAATCAAAGGGGTTTTGTCTGTAGGACACTCAATAAACATGGTTTTGTCTGTGGGACATCGTTACTTTATAATTTGTCTCTCGGACACTGCGAAATTGTGGCTTTTGTGTGTAGGACACTATAGCAAGTGAAGCGACTATTTTAAAAACTTTTATCTCAATGCACAAAATAGATTTTAACTTGAAATTTGGCACATAGATACATTGTTGCATTTTCGGCCCATGTGATTTTTTCTTGATTTTTATCCGATTATTTGCATGGTTTGATTTTTAAAATAAATATTTTCTTAGCTAAAAATTTATGCAAACAATCAATGATAAGTATGGAAAAAATAACATGTATAGGAAATATAGTAACGTATGTTTGTGCTAAATTTCAAGTTATAATATATTTTGTGCATGGAGATAAAAAATTTGAAAATTGTCACTTCTCCTGCTATAGTGTCCTGCAGACAAAAGCCACAATTTCTTAGTGTCTGGGAGGCAAATAGGAAAGTAACAATGTCCCACAGACAAAACCATGTTTTTGAAGTGTCCTACAGACAAAATTCCCATAATCAAATTAGCAACCCAAAAGTGAATAAAAACTCATATCCCACATTTACTATCAACTCGAGATATTCTTGAGTAGGAAGTTGAAAGCAAATATGTGGAGCATAGCTTGGTTCAAAAGATTCTCGTGTCGATACCCTGAAAGCGAAATTGCTCGCACAAAGTGTGATACATAAATATCATTGTGGAAACTAAACCACTTTATATTTCACTGATAAATTCTGAGTTATGTTATCTTATTTCAGAACACCAAACACAAATTTTCTTAGCATAGTGCTACCATTAATAATGGATCCTCAGATTAAATGATCCCGACAAAAGGAATCAAGGTCCAGTGCCATGTACCGCTAACGTCGCATGGTACGCGTGTGTACCGCCCAACAGTCCAAATATTTCGCTTGTTACCAAATGAAAGGCCCGCCTATCAGCCTTGCACTAGCATCCACATTGTCCGTGTACCGCCAAACAGTCCAAACATTTCGCTTGTTACCACGCCATGGGCCCTCCTGTCAGCCTTGCACACCTGTCCATGGGAGGACCCATGGGGTCTTAGTGAATAAACTTGTTGAACAGTTTCACAATGACTTAGCGGAGACATCGATGGACATCGTGTTGATGTTGTCCTCATCATGTGATGGTTTAGCGGTTGGGGAGGGATCGGTGACAAAGAAGGGCACAGCGGGTACTACCAAATGTTGCCAAGTCTGAATAAGGGAAATAATTTAAAGTAAACATCTTTACAACTTTGCATATACTCATGATATGGTAACTAAATTTGATCGAGTGATGCAAGTTGACTAGCACATGCACAAGTTTTGAGCATATTTTCATATATCAAGGGTTGATTTTGCTTTTGCAGATCATATGAAATGATCTTGGGATTCATATGTCAAGTGATTCAAGCAAAAAGGAAAATAAAATCATAAAAATATTATGTAGCTATTAATTGTTAATGGTTAACAATTTTATGGTTGTTTCCATGACATGTATATGTGGGTACGTATAGGGAGCTGCGGGACTTGCTTGCTTCCCAAGGACTAGCTAGAGAGATGGAGAGTGAAGCCGGAACCATGAGAGAAGAGAGTAGCAAACGACTAGACAGGTGTCTATGCTCACTTTCCAAATTGTCTATGGTGCTACTTTTATAAATTACACTCAACCCTAAACACACATAATTAAAGTGAATGAATAGTGGAAAAGTACTTGTAAATTCTATTCAACCCCGAGATATTTACAAGAACCTTCCACAGCACCTTAATTAGGAAACAATTGCATTTCCTACAAAACAAGGATAGCCTGCAGCATTGAGCGTGAACTTGGTTCCTCAGCGAGCATGCTGGCCTTGCCATATCCTGAGCGTGGCTAATATGAAACGCTCGCCCAAGCTAATGAAGTGAATCTTCCAAAACGCAGGCGTGAAAGCTATCGATTTTATCTCTGGGCTAATTGGTAGCCACCAGTTAAGACACGAGAAAATTCCTTGTATGGCCTCATAAAAAGTACAGCTGCCTTCTATGACCCTCCTGAAATTGAACTTCTCTAGGAGGACCAAATTCAATTTTTTTTTTGTTCCTTCCATGGCCTTCTGTTATTTCTATCATGAAAAATCCCTTCCAAGCAATGTGAAATGTCTCCTTTACCCTCAGCTCTCTTCCAATAATCAGTACCATCTCTCAACTCATGCGACGCAGAGGAATAGCGTTTCAAAAAAAAACAAAGATGTGTCGCCCACGGCCTCCAGCCTGCAGCAGGCTCTATCGTGCTGCCTCTAGCGCATCCAGACGCGGATCCTAGCGAGGCGTCGTTACCTCGACGCAGTTCCCCTCGGTTGCGGCCACGCTCTCCCACGCTTCCTCGCCAGGCTGACATCGCTGCTGGTCAGGGAATGGAGCAGGGCGTCACCAGCCAAGGTGCTGCCTCGCAGGGCGTCCAGAACGACAACAACAAGCATGGCTGGCAGGAAGGGTGAGTGCAACATGTTATTGTCTCATTCGCATATGGTTTAGACTGAAATGAAGCATTAGTTCTCATATATTAGATCTCTTTTAATGACAGGTTGGATTGCTTCTACCATGAGGGAAATTAAATTGTTATGGAGGCTTATATTAGGTCTGTTTTAATGACAGGTTGCAATTCTGAATTAAAGTATGAAAATAATGCTCATTATGAAAGAAAAAAAAACAAGCCAACATATACTATTTCGAAACAAAATACACCAGTAAATTAGTACTCACATTCGCACAATTTTTTGAACATATTTGAAGTCCATTTCAAACCAGGGGTAAAATGGTATTTTTACCCTATACTTAACGCCGTTAAGTGCTAGAACTAACGGAAGGGCCATGAAAGGAACCGAAAATTGGTTTTAGTCCTCATAAGAAAGTTCAATTTTGAAAGGGCCATAGAAGGCATCCTAATTTTTTATGAGGCCATATAAGGAATTTCCTCTTAAGACACCACCTCCATGTCACCATGCCATACGAGGAAGCACCCGACCGCAAGACAAACTAGAGGCACAATCGCCGTGCTAGACAACACTAGCCTGCTGTCAGCGTCCACACCCAAGGATATAGCTACCACAACGCAGCTTATTACGAGACCGATAAGTAAAACTGCCCAAAATACCTGCAAAAGAGGGTCATGCATGTTATTTTGTATGGCCACGGAAAAAAGCATGGAGGCAAAAAGAAAGAAAAAACAAGAATGCTTACCGCCGTGGCCATGCTCACTTCTATATGTTCCTCCTCCGGTTGCTGCTTGATGGGCGCATCAGCCGTGATCAGAACCAGCTGAGGGCGGAGGATGACCACCCGGCCCTGCTCCATCATGTCCGCCGCCGTATCAGCATCGGACGCCCCACGGCGGCCGTCGCCGACGACTGTGCCACACACCGTCATATGTGCTTTCCCTTCTCTTTTTTTTTTCGCGAATTATATGTGCTTTCCCTGTGGTCAATAATGAGCTCCGGCCAGCAAGATCTAACGTCGATCGTGCTGATACGGTCAAGAAGGGCTGGGCAGGCCGTGGTATATTTATCTTTGCAGAAGACGCGTGCCGAACTCGGTCGTCCTCGTTTCGGAAACATGCCAGGACGAGAACGTATTCTCGTTTCGGAAACGGGCACTGACGCCAGGCCGAGAGGAGCACCGTTCCGAAATGAGAATCCGTGGGCCGGGTTATCCGTTTCCGTTCCGTGCCCGATGGTGGCCCATAACAAGGAGACACTCCCAAAAAAAAAAAAAAAAACAGAGAGAGAAACGAGGAATGATTGGATCGAGCATAATGCAGGAGCTCTAGCCTCAAAGGCGAGCAGAAAGATTGGTCAGATATTTGGAGTATCACAGTTCCATCTGATCTAAAGTAAGTGTGTGTTCCTTTGGAGATTAGCCCGGCACACTATCTCAAAATCCAAGATTTTCGCCATCATAGAAATATGGCGACGAGTGACGGCATTCGCTACTGGAATGTAATATGGCAAGGTGCCTTTGGGCATTAGAACGCGAGGAGTTGGTGTAGTTTATATACAACGCACAATATCAAGACCACAAGGGGTTGTTGCATGAAAGCCATGGTGGCACTGGAACAGATGACTTGACACAAGTAGTAGTGAAATTGTGGGCTATCTGATATGCAAAAAGGAATGCCATCTATGAGAATGTCTTTCAGAGCCCTTTATTGACGAACAATTTCGTGGACATGTTCATTGCAAACCTTGAGCTAGTCGTGGCACATTTCGGAGAAGTATGCAGTACATTCAGAGACGCCATCGGACTTTGTGAAGATCGATGTTGATGCATCTCTATCAAAAAACTCTTATATTGCGATCATGGCTGCGGTGGCACACAAGATGCGGCAGGGAAATTCTTGGTAGCATCATCAGTTGTTGTTGAAGGGGTTTCAGACACAAAGATGGCAGAAGCGATGGCTTGCCGGGAATGTTTTGCTCTTGCGAGCAATCTAGTAGTACAGAAGACAAGGCTCGCTACAGTCATATAGTTCAGGAGATTTCAGCGAGAAGACAAAGTTTTGTAGTCACATAGATTATTCACGAACATTGAGGATCTAACAGTGATGTCCACAGACTCGCAAAGGGTTCAGTTCATTATCGTTAGGAAGGCATGTTTGGTTTTTGACTCCATCTGTATCAGATAGAGTGTGTACCCCATCGTTACCAGCTGATTAATAAAGTGTGGTACTTATCTCTCTAAAAGAAAGTTGTTTTCCACCGATGGATGATTTTAGGCATGATTTTATCTGCGTGATGAAGACACTTGGAGGCGTCGGTCACCCTTTCCTTCAACTTTTTAAGAATGAATATCCAAAAGATATATATTTATAGTGAGGAATAACATGTGTGTATTTACAACATTGAAAATTATTTTTCCAACCTTTTTTCACGCGGAACGTGGAGTGACGGAGCTTCAGTGACATTGTAGAGAGAGCCAGCTCTAGTGATTTACGTCTAAAAATTACAAACATCAATCAATAGTGAGCCCGTATATTTTTCCTTATAATCACGATAACGTGATACCGTAAATTTTTTACAAGAATAAATTTTCAGCGCGTTCGGCTGGCTGCTGCCAGCAACGGCCGGCTGAATACTCACTCAGCAAATTACTGAGTATTCAGCCAGCCCAGCCAAGAGCCAGCGAACCGAACGAGGCTTTTGTTTTCGCTGGTACATCCTGGAATCCAATTACAGAAGCCGTTAAATAGTGAGCCCCCACCTGGGCCCGCCTGTCAGGCGTGACTATTACTCAACGGTCAGACCAGACGGCGCGTTCCCCGTCCGGCCGTCCCCAGTCGCCCGAGTCACCATTTCGTCGAGCACCTCGCGTGCACGGAGGCGGAGGCCATGGCGAAGCCAGAGCTCTCCCCGTTCGTGCTCGTGCTGCGCGAGAACGGGGAGGGAGTGGGGAGGGGATACACCATGGAGCTGGCGCCCATGCCGGGCGGCGGCGCGTCCCCTCGAGCTCACGGTAGCAATCCATCGAGGGCAGCGCCGACGGGTACGCCCCCTCGCGCTCACGGCTCCAGCTCCGGGAGGGAAGCGGCAACGGGTTCGTCTCCGCGCGTTCAAGAAGTGAGGTCGACGGCGGGTCCGCCTCCTCGCGCTCACGGAGACACCTCGACAACGACGAGGCGGGTGGCGACGGGTCCGCCCCCTTGGGCTTGCGGCAGCATCTGGACGAGCGAGGCTTGGACAGGGGCGCCCCATCACGCTCATGGCCCCAGCACGAGGCGGGAGGCGGCGACTTGCCCACACCCTCGCGCACGGAGGGATGCGGCCACGGATGGTGGTGCCGCGGGTGGCGCGCGCGGCGACGCGGCAGACGGCGGCGACTCCTGCGTCGCTGTCGGAGACCCTAGCGCACCAGTGATGGAGCGCATTCTCCAAGATATGCGCGACCTACTTTACCCTCAGAGCCCGAACAGCATCAAGAAAGTGGCCAAGAAGAACGGTGACCTCGACTGCAAGAACGGCGACCACGACTCCAGCAAGAACCGGGACCGCGACTCCAAGAACGCTCGAGAGATTATCATCCCTGTCTTCCTGGCTCCCAAAATGAAGTCCGAGAACAAAAAAGTACGATTTCTTTCCCTTTGAAGCAATAGCTCTTCTCTTGTTTGGATCTTGCTGAGGACTAATGTGGCAATGTTGTGCTAGAATGTGGGTTCAGTCCAAAGATTAGAAATGTGCAAATAGATCGTGATGGGACGCAAGAATTCTTCTATCTGCCATAATAGATTGACGCAGTAGCTCACATACCTTGATGTTGGTCTATGCGGCCAGGAAAACTGAACTAGCTGTGAATAAGCATTAGGAGACAGAAAAATACTTTGGGATCTTAGTACAATTGTTATGTCAATAATGATGATGCTTAACTCAGTAGATCATGGTAATAAATTAGTGTGCCACGTCCATTTCCAGCTTTCCGGCTACCTATTTATCGTTACTTGTGATGCGGATGTGTAGAGGGATGAATACTACAGTTCTGATATCCTGGTTGTTAGACTAAATAGATCCAGTAGCTCACATACTACCTTGTTTGTCTATATTGCACTGCTTCATCTCTGAAGAAGTAGCAAATAAACCCTTCTTGTCTGATTAGTACAATTCTTAGTTTATTAAAAGAGGCAATTGAGCATATTTAGTAGTTTTACATCTCGACTAAAATAGGGGGCCAGAGATATTTGAAGTGTGTGAGCAGTGCCTTTTGGATTGAATGGGTGCATCATCTGAGACTGATTTTCAACTTATGCATACAAGTAAGGTGGACAAAAGGGGAGGAATGAATTTCTTTAGCCATGGTATGTTTAGTGTTATAGAAAACAGATGAAGCGGTCTCATAGCTCCTTCTGTGGAGTAAAAGAACTAAGCTTGGATTCACATCATTGAGATACTTCGTATACAAGTAGAATTGTTTGTTTGTAATCATCACAGCTGTATTGAGTTTTTTATAACTTACTATCAGGCCAACTTATCCTTGACTTGTCCTCTATTCGAAGTGAGTTACTTGGTCTTTTAATATGTATATGAGCAATACTCACTTGTTTTTATTGTATCTAATAGTTCGTTTTTCAATTTTTCTCAAATGGCAATGCAGGATGAGATATGGAACAAGCGCCAGATCATATATGGCATTGCCCTACTGGGTCCATTGGGATTGGTTCTAGCTGTTCCAGCTATTTTGCCACGATGGATGATTTTCCTTTTTACGGTTGTTTGGGGCTTTGGGAGTGTAGGATTTCCCATGGGACTTTATGGTACTTCAAGGTGTGAGATGGATTACAGTCGGCATTTTGCACGATTCATCTTTATGGGATTTTCATTGTTCGTCGTATACACGATGTACCGATCTATGATGCTGCTAGAGTCTAGCTCCCCGTCTTGTTCACCTCCATCAGCAGCCGACATAGCCTCACCACCGAGTCCAGCTACTCAAGATGCACCGCATGTTCGTATGTTATGGACTCTTGCCTTTGGTATTGTTGGTGGTTTGGTGATGGCTGGGCACATGTTTTCTTGGGTCAGGGTATGCTTTCAGCTTCCTTGTGTAATACTTGTTTCTCTGCTGCTATTCTCTTCTGCGAAAGATGCACTGAATATTTTTCCATTCCATTGAAGGGCTGCTTGACTGGTAGTGACAGAGATCTAGATGAGTCTGAGTCCAGCGGCGAGGACTGGAGCACTTCAGACATAGAGCAGAGGTAGCTGTGGTTATACAGCTTTTCTAGACTGTTTTTTTGGAATCACCTTATTTTGCCAATTTGCCTCATTTATGCTACTTCCTCTGCTTTTCCAGGCTTTTGGACAGACGTTAGGAATTGTTGATGTCTCCTTCAAAGCTTTGCTAGGCTTTCGGGCATCAGGACTGATAAATCTTGCCTGCGGACATCTATTCCTGCTCTCATACATTAGCGTTAGGACTAATTTTTTGGCGTGCTGTACATTGGGATTGAAAAATGACGTGGAATATCCTCTCAGTACAGTTGAAAGATGTAGATATCACAAAGAGACAGCTATCATACTCATTGACAGTTATCTCTTACATGACATGTTCACAGTTGGGTTCTTTGACGTGGATGATGTGACATTGCTCACAGTTGTCTTACGTGGATAATGTGATATTGTTGACAGTTGGTTCTTATGTTGATAATTCGATACTGTTTTGTCTCATCTTATTCACGTTGTACTGGTGACTAAGATACTTCAGATTTGCCCCTTTTTTGGGGTTTAATATAGAATACTTTGTAGTGCCATGTTTGTTGGTATTTTCAGTTTTTGTGATGTAGGATGTGGTGTACTCAGGTTGATAGTATTCACGTTAGGCTGGCAAATTAGCTCTGATGATTCTTGGAGGGCTACTTCTTTTTTCACTCAAACTTTAATACCGCCCATTTAGCCTTTTCTTAGAAAAAGTATGCCCAACAATAAAAACAACGAATACGGTAATCACTCAAAATCACCTTCCTTTTGATCTTACATGCGTCAGCTAAGATAAGTCTGAGAAAATTTAAGGACCAACATGAGGCGCCCACCGAATGTGATAATTTCAGCCAATCCAAATGTTACGAAATATAATTGTGCTCCACCGACAAATCATCTCCACTGCATGTCATCGCCTCTCTGCCTTGATCTGTCGGCAAGAAAAAAAAAACTTAAGTACAGCTTCTGTGAGACATATCAGTACCTGCTGAAGTAAAAACACGACTGTTTACATGTTCTTTATCTGAATTCCAAAAATTGTTTTACACCCAGCAAGCTTTATTTTAGTGACTATGGCATGTCAGGTGGATCCCACTCCCAGAAGTGCAAAAAGTCTCACTCATTTTTTTCTTTGCCTACATTCAAGAAGAGTTATATTTTTTTGTCATCGAAAAAAGAATAGTTATTTTTTATTCCAATATATACTTTCATGACCACAGGACACCAAGTTAATCAAAGAACACAGCCCATCAGCAGGGCATGATTTTCGAAATATGCTGGGGTTATTTTTATATAATAATTATGTTTGCACAAGAAGTCCCACAAAACGGCGTGTGTGACATTTTCTTTTAGAAACACATTACGAGAGTAAACATGACATGTTTGATTCCAGTTTATTTTAGGGGAATTTTTGGTTTCAATTACTACCTCAAGATTGTTTTTAATGAGGTTACGACATGAGCTGGTAGTTCAAATTTTGAGCTATGACATCAATATAATTCTGGAGGGAGTAATAATCATATAATCAAAATTCATTTATCCTTCCGAAACAGTACGTCGCTCGTACAAACCTGATCTGCGTGTTCTGTTGTGATTGTAATGTGGGTCTCCGAAGTAATCCAGCGTGAGCGCCCATACGAAGCCCCCGATCATGGGAAGCATGACCAGCGAAGCCAGCAAGGGCCCCGCTTCCGACCAGCTTGCACAGCTCGAGATCAGCGACACCATGAACGCCGCCGCGAGCAGCGTTGCGACGGCGACGAAAGACTGTATCCGATCGACATGGTAAGACAACTAACGGTTAATTTATTTTCGGAAGGAAAGACAACGGTAATTATACTGTGAAAAATCACCCAACGGTAAACTACTAATATATAAAAAGCTGATGTACTTGCCCTGATCGTGATCTTCCAACCGGGGCTGCAGGGATGACCACCTTGTCTGCTGGCCTCACGACGGCCGGTGCTGATGGTGAACGCCGGACGCCACCCTTCTTCTAGCAGGGCGACGAGGAGATGGTACTCCTCCGCTGCCGTCGCCTTGTCCCCGGCCGTCGCGGACGCAGCCGCGTTGAAGGAGTTCAACGCCGCCGCCGTAAACATCTGTGCGTGTTAGCGTGTACGTCTGCACGCAGCGACGCCTTCTTGACGGAACGGGAAGACAGTCAGTCGAGTTCTTGTTATGGGATTCGACTCACGTACGAGTTCTTGTTCGAGTCGTGGCCGGTGTCAGAATCAGCGTAAGGGTCATCGCCAAAAAAAAAAAAAAAAAAAAAAAAAAAAAAAAAAAAAAAAAAAAAACCTGTAAAGGATGCGCCTGGTCCACCAGACAGTCGTGCCAGTCGTGTGGCCCGCTGCCTGTTGCGCCGTCATCAGTAGCAAAAAATGGAAACAATCCATCTCTCTCTCTCTCTCTGAAACAATCCATCTAGCGTGCGCCCGCTTGACATGTGGAACTTGGTTTGCCAAAATGGCACCAGTGACTGCATGGCCTGGCCTGTTCGTTTCAGAGAGACAAAATGGAACTTGGTTTGCCAGAATGGCACCCGCAGTGAATTGGAATTGGAACTGGAACTCCCAAGGTCGCTTTCTTGGAGGCGTCAACTTTCCGGGTCCACAAATCAGCCTGTCGCGTATTGATTGAGGTTAACAATTGTGAGCCCCTAGCAAATTTAAGAACCAAACCGAGGCGCCATCGTATGGGATAATTTCAGCCAATCCATACGAAATATAATTCTTCTCCACAGATGGAATTGCTCTTCATTTATCTCAAAAGCTCGGACTGCATTTTCGCTATGTTGGGGTTCCCAATTTTTCTTGAGGTTCGGACTGAAGTATAGACCGTCTAAACTTGAATTGCTCTTCATTGATCTCAAAAGCTCATAATCTCTATATTGTTTAGTAAAATTTGAACACACATTCATGCAAAAATCCCCCAGCAATTGTAGAGTTTAGTGTTTCTTTGGAACAGCCACACACAAAAAATGAATTAAAACTCAATATATTTTCGAAGATAAAAAAGCAAATAAATCACTTTTCTTTTTTTTTGTTACACTCAAAGTATACTTGTTTTGGAACTCAAATTTGGTAGAAATATAGCCTTCCTAAACTAGTGAAATTTTACTGGAATTGTTTTTAAAATTATTTAAGTAACACTATAAAAAGAATTGATTTAAACAATAAAAAATGTGCTTTCTCTAATATTGAAAATGTATTCCTGGAGGAAGGCCACGACACGACCTGAAACACGATGAGCTCGGCCATGCTGGCACGACTCGAGTCCGTGTTATTAGCTTATGTGGCACTTCTCTGGAACGCCTGGCCCGCTGCCTAGTGGTGCCCATCACTAGCGAAACAAAATGAATAAACCATCGACGTCATATAATAAAAGAATGGAGGGGGTACAGTCTATCTCAATGGGCCAGCGTGCACCGGTTGACACGTGGAGCTTGTTTTACGAAAGTGGAACCTTGATCAGTGGCTGCATGGAATTGGAACTCCCCATGTCGCTTTGTTGGAGGCGTCAACTTTCCGGGCCCACAAGTCAGCCTATGCGTGTCGTTTGAGGTGAACAACTGTGTGCTCCTAGCCAAGCAAACTGCGAGCCGTGCCCCACCGCGCAGTGACAAGTGAATGATACCGCCACGCCGCCACGCGAGGATCCTCTCCACGCCTCCAATCCCTCGGCTCGGGTCGGACCCGCACCAATCGGAGCCCTGTCCGACTCGGCGCCGCGCACCGACCGGCTCGTGCGCGAGGCGAGCGGAATGGCGGCGCTGGCTCCGGGCGCGGCGGGGGCGGGAGGCGGCGGAGGCAGCTGGACCGTTCTCGTTCCCTCCGCCGTGGCGGCCGAGTGGTCGGCGTTGGAGCTGGTCGGCGGCCGTGCGGGGACCCAAGCGGCGGCAGCGGCGGGGAGCGGGTCGCGCGGAGGCGACGGGGTCCCGGAGGTGGCGCTGGAGATCGCTGCCCTGCTGGCCGCGGCGGGGGCTGCTGGTTCCCGCGTCGGAGAGGGCTGGCGCGGCGGCGCGGTTGGGGGTTTGCCTGGGCGCGGCACTGGCGAGGGAGCGCCATACTTCATTCCGATTGTCTTCGTCCCGAACAAACCAAAAAAGGTACGGTTCCACACACCCGCTTCCTAATGCTTCAAATTACCGTTCAGTGTAGCTAGATGGCATTTTTAAAGCTTGTGAGCAAACAGGGTGCGAGTGCTTACATCCATGATCACATATGATTGCACATAATCAGTTATAGCTTAAATCTGTGTACTGGCGTCGATTGGAGGATAGATTACATTGGAGTTCCCTAATAGGCATGACAATATTGATCTGAACTGAAGCTTTACACACACAGACACGCAGGCTCATATGAATTTGAAATTAGGGGGAAATGCTTGATGGGGGAAACAGTCTAAAAATTATGTAATCAGAACAACGGAGAGATGTAAACGATTTTGTTCAAAAGATTGTCATCCATAATTTGCGGCAGAACAGGATGCGTGCACCTGTTCGGTGAAGAACATTGGGCGGGGCAGGCCTATCAGTTGTTGGCAGTTGGGAAAGTGGAGGGGGTGTGGGTGGTGGGATGCATGGATGGGCAGGATCAGGGGACCAAATGAACATCTCTAGATACTTGTACATTTTTTTGCACCTTCAAAAGATTCTATCATCAGTGAAAAGGAAAGTTATCTCAGTGCACCAAATGTTTTCATTTTGATCATCGCTCAAGTTTGTGGATGATCTGTAAATTGTGTGGCTACTGGTGGGCATTAGCTATCATGTGGATCTTAGATTGAAGGTTGGGCAGCTCTTGTTCACAAATCACAACTAGTATTGTATGTTTAAAGGATGACAGAAGAATTAGAGAAGACAATCATTTTGCACAGTTCTGATAGTGTAGAAATAGATGTTATACGGTTTGACAACAGATTTTGAATATTTTGCTGATGCATAAATATTGAGCATTCAATCCTAGCCTCTTGTACCAAATTGGGTTTCAAGGGGAAGGGAATGCAGGTGGAGATTGCTTATCAGGAAACTCCGTCTGTGTATGCGTCTTCGCCAGTCTTTTGCTGTATATAATGCTAATAACTTCCTGGGAACTTAAACTGTTCACTGTTGGATCTAAAGCTTATAGATTGAACAAATATCGCATCTTCTGTAGCTAGCACAATTTTTAGAGGATTTGGGTTGTAAATAGCTACAGACTGGGGCTAGCATTCATTACTTTGTGAGACGGATTTAAGTCTCAGGTTTAACTGACATGCGGTTAAACTGAAAGTCATTGCCCCTTTATATGCATGACTGATAATATGCTATGAGTTACATGTAAACAAGATTCTTTTTGGTCTGGATGCTGAGAGTTAGTATAGGAAGATTTTAGTAATTAAGTAAGTTTTTTGATTATGTGGCATGCATTTGTTATTGATGAATTTGTTTCAGTTTGCAATATTATCTTATTTTTCTTCCTGAATGATATTGTGAAACAACCATTTTTCTTACTTTCTTATAGGACATCGGAATACAAGCAGCAAGAGTTATCTATGGCGTACTATTGTTCGGGCCTCTCGCTTTTATCCGACCTGTGAATGATGCATTGATCTCAAATGACATTGATAACATTCCAATCTTGACATCTTTTGGCCTGTATTGGGGGATCTTGAGTATCGGGTTTCATTTCACTCTAGATGGAGATGTACCGCGTCTAGCACGTCCGATCATCGTGACAGTTGCTCACGCAATGCTGACGCTGTTCAGTTTCTTTGTGATCTTCTACATCTCTCTTCTGCTGCCACAAACGAAGGATACTCATGTTTGGCTGATCTTGGAGGAAGCTCTTCTAGCAATTGGACATTTTGTTGTTACCTTCATTTGGGTCAGTACTTTATTCTTCAATAAGTATTTTGTTTCTTTGATTGTGGATACTAACCTTCTTTGAATTATAGGTTATGAGGGCACATTTGGCTTCTTGCTCCCGTCAACATCCACAAAGGTAATATTTTGGATGCATTGGTCCTTTTTAATGTTTATATGAATGTTTGCTGAATAATTTGTTGCACTTTTGCATGTTTCCCTTTGATGTAACTACATTATATAGATTAGTTAGGAAGTTACAGGTCTAGACTTCGCGTCCACCCTAAAAACTCGAATAGAACTAGGGTATCAACCGGGCAATCGAATCCAGACCTTCCTAGGTAGCCATGTCAGAATATCATGCTCGTCGATTGAACTCTAGCCGCTGCGGATCTGTCGCTCGAGACTGTTGTTCCACCGGTTAGGCGAGCCGCGGCGCTGCCGGTCGGGTGATCATTGCCGTCATCGCGTAAGCTAGGTGTTAGAGTTGGTGTCATTGTTAGCCATGTAGATGAAACAACTTACCCATCTCTTCATAACTTTATTTATTTTTTAACTGCGTATCATTGTATTAATAGAAGGGTAGTTTACACACAACACACACCCCACACAAACTTAGTTTACAATCGTGCCTTTTAAATAAAGAACTACCCGACCACTAAGAACCTGATGACTAATCCTCATCATCACGACCACCCAGTCCTGTTTGGGAGGAGGGAGCCTTAGCTCCTGCCATACACCACATGTTGGTTTCCTCACCAGCTTAGATCAAAGCTGTTACAATACTCGGTGCTACCTCATGAAAAATGCAGTCATTACGGTGTCTCGAAAGTGTCCATGCTCCAAGAATGACAACTGAGTTCAGTCCTTGCTGTGTTGTGCCACTTACTGAAGTGGAGATGCGGCTCCACCATATAACTTTATTTATTGCCATGTCATAAAAAATATCTATGTTATACCTTATTTATTTAAATTAAACTTCCATTGCCTGACAATACAATGCATTGTACGTTCTCCCTCCACACATCAACTTAATTAATCTTCGCACATGTTGCCGTCTTGAATATAGGAGCATTCATGAGATTATTATTCTCTTTGATGTATGTGTAATTATATACCGTGCACATCCAGTATTATGATTCCTTTGTTCTTATATTCTGCGGTTCGTTCAGGTGTCTGGTGCTGCAACTCCCGTTAAGAGTGGTGCAACGACTCCGGTCAAGAGTGAGACACCTATGGACAAAAGTAAGACAAATGTGGGCAGGAGTGATGCCAAGAAGGAATGCCAAGTGACTGTATAATGGTAGGCCAAGAATGAATGTTGAGCGATTGAGTGAGGTAAAGGTCATTTGCTGAATTAAGTGGTTAGATCATTTGCTGAATTTGTGGCTTTGGATGCTACACTTTGATGTCATCTTATTTCACTTCAAGCATGTAATGATGTTCATTGATCCAAGTATATATACACACACACACGCACCTACTGCCACAATATGATAAGCACTCTGGCGTGGACATATGTGTGTCCATATTGCTATATTAGTATTTCATTGATAAGTATACACCGGCCTCTGGATATATGGTAGTGCGCCTCTAGAACTTGTCAGGGAGGAACTATTAGCCTTTTTTCTTTTGTTATAAATAAGTGCTTCATGTTTAATCGGTGTTCCATTACAGTCATGAGATGTGATATTCAAGGCAAAACAGGATATACAGACTGCAAAATTACAGGATCAAACTTTAGTTAACAAATAATCTCCTGTACAAAGCGGGATACTCCGCACCATCACCACGTCTCAGCAACGCCGTTCGAGAAGATACACAAATACCGCAAAAACAATGGCGGCAAGTGCTATAAGCATAAACTGTATCCTCATGCTATGATTCACGTCAAAGGATACAGCCCACATAATGCTCCAAACTGTGATAGCGACCAATAAAACTATAAGAAATATCTGCAAAGAGGAGAGAACAAGTTAGTTTATGCTATTGAAGCATTTTTCAATTTATAATGAGTACTATAAATAAAGAGAGAATACAGCAACATCATCGTAATATATAGAAAGAGTGTAAAAGAAATTAGAGAAAAGATAATTTGGCGATAACACTGACCAGTACGAATCTGACCGCGCAAGGCGGGCGATTGTTGGGGCGCTGCTCGACGGCCGAATCACCCAGCACCAGCCGTGGCCGGAGGCATACCCTCCCCTGCTCCATCATGTCCGCCGCCGCGTCATCGGAAGCAACCCGGCCGCGATCCTCGTCGGGCCCCCGCCCCCGCGCTGCCGTGTCCGTGTGCGCGCGACGCGATGATCCCATATGGGTTTCTTCCGGAGATGCAGACGCACGATGGTGGGACGATGCGTGGTCGGCGGAGTCAATCAACAACGTGAGGAGTCCGGACGGTGAGCGGGGTGAGGTGACGACGATTATATGACGCGCGGCGTGTCCTCGATGCAGAAACGGAATAGGACCAAACCATGGAGCTGAATCAAATTGCTATTCGGACTCAACAAAATTTATTGCTGTTCTGATGGGTTATTAGTAGTTTTGGGAACACCTTGTTGCAAAAAAAAAACGTGGTATTCAATTTCAAGGAAACGCCTACGGTATCCCAAAACAATAATAAAAAAAAAATGAAGAAGTGCTATAAGAAACGATGTCTTAATGTCATGGTCAAATGATCAAATCCCATGGATATAGCTAGAGCAACGCTGCAAATATGAGACAGTGACCAGAAAAACTATCAAAAGCACCCGCGAAAGATGAGGGGATTTTAATGGCAATAATTCTTCAATGCAAATGTGTTACAACTTAGGTCTTGTTTGGATCCTTTAGCAGGCTAATTATTTGTTTGGATCCTTTAGCAGGCATACCCTCCCCTGCTCCATCATGTCCGTCGTTGTACGCGCGTCTTGTCCGCATCGTCGCCGCATTGTCCGCATCTTCTTTCCAATTTTAGCCATTTGCTCCTTTTGCTAAAATTTTAGCCATTTGCTCCTTTTGCCAATTTAGCTCCGTCTTGTCCGCATCGTCGCCGTGCGCGTGGTGGTACGCGTACAACGCAGAACGCCGTGTTTCTATACCGGGTCCGATTTCAAGGAAGAAGATGAGTACGCAGATGGGCGTAGCTAGCTACCAGGGTAATTTTGGTCCAAACACAACAATTCTAGACTACATTACACATATATGCTCAAAAATAAATTGTAGATATTTGATGAAAATTTTGTTTCTATCCTATGAAATTTTCAATTCAAATGAAATTCAATTCAAGTTTGCTCGACTATTTTCATATTTCAGTTACATGTTGATAACTCTGAACATCCATCTTCAAATTAGTGGCTCCGCTACAATATGCTATGCCAAATTCTATAGATGTCACTCCCGGAGCAGACCACTTAACCTCATCAAGTTTGTGGTAAGTGAGTGATTCCGTAATGTCAAGTTTAAACGTGGAAACTCTCGACGACCCCATGAGTTGAAAACTATAAGCGCATAAAGGAACTCACTATTTGGGTTGGTTTTGCAGATTGATCGACGCAAATAGTAGTGGCTATCTGTGCCGTTTACCAGCGCAAACAGACACTAGTGTGCTGGGTAGCTAATAAGGTGCCGGATTGTGACGTTCGGCAGAAGATATGACCCATGCTCCTTTAGGTTCTTTTAAATTCCTTCGGTGTAGCTACCAAGAGCATTAAAGTTAAGGATATCTCTCCTAGAAGTTGGTTAGCCATTTCCCATTTTGTTCTGATATTCTTCTTTTTTGGTGGGCTAAGTATTTGTGCTGGGTTTGATTATGAACCAACATGAATTCTATTTCCAACAACCTTTTGCTAAAAAAGGTTCCCAACTCACTCTGGAATTGTTAACTGAAAATGAATTTCCTCCCAACTTGTCCCCTTCCATCAAAATATGCTTAAACACTATACTATATACACTTTAGAATTTAAGAGCCATAAACCAAAAACATTATAGTGATAGAGCTACATATCATCGGAAATGACCAAGATCAGGTTCTTTATATAGCAAACTATTGTCCTTGATCCGCTATCCAAAACTATAGGCAATTCTCTTGTTTTGGTGTATATACCCACCCACATACAAGATATTGGCGCAAAATCATCGCACTAAGCAACCCTATTTATGATACAGATTTGTTTGAGATCTTTTATAAGATATTTATGGCCACATGAACACTTCGATGCATAACTTGTTTTGTTCCATAAAATGTTAACCGCTATTGTACTCCCAAGTCATGAACAGTGATTCCCTCAAACTTACACTAAACAAACCCATAATTTGGGCCATCTGTCTGACACTAAAAAATAGGAGAACATAATTTAATAGATCATTTTGACTCACCATTTAAACTTTTTAAATGTCTATGATCCTCATAAGATACTAATGTTGCTTAACAAAGTACACATAAAACTCTTGGTAATAAAAAAATAAAATTCACATTTCAAAACAAAAAAAAAAATGCAAAGAATATGTGGCACAGCTAAGAGATGGGTAAATTTGTATCTAATCATTCAAATTCCAGTCCTAATAATTTTGGTATGTATGAACTTGAAGTTTAGATGTGTCATCTTAGATTTGTTCTAATTAAATGATGGACAACTACTATGGATCATTGTCATACCCCATCTCTAGGGTATGTTGTGCATCATGTATCAGTCCCTGGATCAGTAGCTGATACGCACAAGAACACAGATATGATAGCCAAAAGCATACTTCGAATAGGTACATAAGTAAAATACCTGATTAATCACCCTTAGTGGCGGTACGACAAGGATTCAGAAATATCCAAGTCCCTCCGACCAACTAACGGTGAAGCAGACAGCGGAAAGCCAAGGCTCAACACCACAGGCAGACTTGAGAAGCAGAACTGAAAACCTAATCGTCGTCGTCGTCTTACGAAGTCTTCTCTGACTAAAAACAACAAATGCAAGAGCGTGAGTACATAAGGTACTCCGCAAGCCCTACACTACTCAAGGGTATATGAACATGCATATTTGGCCTTAGCAAGGAGAAGGCTGTAGGGTTTCATTTGCAGAAAGCAATTTTATGCAGGGTTCTCTAAAGCAAGCCAAGGATTTTTAAAGATAAAACAGAGAGATTATTTGTCAGCATTTTAGTTGGTTGGCCCTGGGGGAGTATGAAACGTTCCTGCCAGTTCCCAAATTTTAGTTGGGCCTTCTGACCTCAGCGGCCATACCGACCCGGCATCCATGCCAACACTTCCAAAACACGAGTTGACTACAACTCACACACACGCCAAGGAATAAGAGAGGTGGCTAATCTCAAGGAGCGTAGAACCATAACGTGTCATATGCCGTGACAACGTCCATCCGGATGAATTCTTATCCTCTGCAGAGGGTGTACAGCTTTCCCCACGGGCTATGCACTCTTGTACGGAGAGTGACATAATGCTTAGTCCATCTTCACTGAGCACTTCGCAAAACCACCACGGAATCACACTCAGGGGCCTGTGACAATGAATTGTCACACTACGGCACAACACACCTTTAACAGGTGCATTCGTGCTCCCGCATCGAGTTGCAGGATCCGAGTACAAACAAGGACAGGCGGCTTTCCCAAGCACCGACACTGGGTTCCGCGACCGGACCACGGGTACGTTTCCCGGGTCTTTTCCTGAGCTTCCGTTGCTACAACAGCCTCCGATGGTGTTGCAAGTGTACCCAAGAAGGTAGGATAAGTCCTTCCCATTCAGGTTCCGTGGTTGTACGGGATAATCGTTAGGTTACGGTCGAGAGAACCGGTCCTTATGTGGCCGGGCAAGCACCATATCCCACACTGGTGGGCTATCTCACAAACCACCTTTCACTAGTGGCCTTGCCCGCAGTCCAACCCATCCCATCATCATCACCTAACACAGTTGTGCTACTCCCAACCCCAAGTATCACACACACCACCAAACTCATTTAACACATTT
The DNA here is from genome assembly GCA_007726485.1 of Eragrostis curvula. NCBI lineage: Eukaryota > Viridiplantae > Streptophyta > Magnoliopsida > Poales > Poaceae > Eragrostis > Eragrostis curvula. Next base: position 51,157,169 of record CM017442.1, on the reverse strand, counting down.
TGCAAAAACAAGTATATGAGAGGTGTGGCAATGTAGAAACATTACGAGGGGTCCTAAGCATTCTAGTAGCAAGGTAGTCGTGCCATCATAGAAATGATGGTACTGTCCTAGGGTTATCAAGGTGATGGGTAAACAAGGGTAATCAAGGATTCTGGTTTTTAATGCCTATATAAGTGGCATCAATACCAGTAAGCAAGTAGGACATTAACTACACAAGTAGTAAAATAACAATCAATGCATATTACGAGAGCAGGCTCTATAGGTGCAAGGCGAAAACAGTAGGTTCAATCATGATCAAGGAGAAGTAGAGCTTGCCTGATGAACGATTTCCTAATCTTCAAGTTCCTATTCTTTAGATTCTTCTGTCGAGGTCGATGTCTTCAAGTTCTTCCTCGAAGTTTGTGTCTTCTGACTTGGATTCCTCTGGATCTTTCTTGAAGCTTGAAACGCTTTGACTCTTCCTCGAATCTCGCGTAAGCTAGCGCATAAAAACACTACGTATAAATAAACTACCGCGAAAGAAACTAAAGATCAAAAGAACCAATAAGATCCGAATAAACTCCAAGGAGAACCGATAGAACACCATTAAAGGATAAAAGACACAAAGCATGTATGATGCATCCAGTTTTACTTTAGCAAGATTTTATTATCTTAGAAAGGCTTGTTAGGACAATGCATCGAACACTAGGGCTTTTGGTGTAAATGAGAGATGCTAAACACGATGAGAAGAGCATGAGTGCAGGTGAAGGTGAGTACAACGTGTGTACGTGTGTTTTGTACACTTGCGACAGTAAGGCTTTGTATAGGTTGTAACCTATACAAAGGTTAGTGCAACAAGTGTACAAGTGCAAGGTGTGTCACTTTAATTACTTACCTATAGATTAAGGGATTACCTAAGGGTGATTGACTATTGATTACTTATTGGATTGATTAATTACTAAGACTAATCTACTAGTTATTCGTCATGAGCTAAGCACATGACGGTGCTACGTGCTCGTGATCATGCATGACATGAATGCATGGCTGCAGATAAAGCACGGGGATCGAAGGATTAAAAAACAACTGGCAATTAAGATAACAACGAGCAATAACTCCAAATAAATCAATTACGAGATCATTTATCAAAGAAGATGAAAAAGCGATAAGGTTTGATAAGGAATCGGTGATGACATTGAAATAGGTGTGGGTGGCAGGATTAGGTTTAAGCTTGATTGGGCGAGGATTAATCAAGGCTAGGTTCGGAGTCGAACTCAGAATATAGAAGGTTGCGGCATTTAGAAGCGATACCGCCTGAAAGATTTATCGTTAGCGGGTAAATAAATGAATGTGCGGTATAGGAACGGAGCGGGATGTGAGTTGTCATGTGGAAGGTACTAGACGACTAGCACCATAGAATTGGTTAGGTTTGGGTGAGCAACAATCGTGACATGCGAGTTTGACATCGCACGATTGTCGATAAAAGGGATATAATAAGCGAGAGGGGATTTTAGGACATTGATGATGTCTGGGGATGATGTGGGGTTCCAATAGTAGTACCATGACGTACTACGCGTTTCCACGAATCCGTGAGCGCAAGAATCGCTCAAAACGGAGTTATGGTTGAAAAGATATGGACATTTAAAGGTTTGGGGAATTATTTGTAATTACAAAGGACTCAATTGTAATTACAGAAAGGTTTTAAGGACTTATTTGTAAGGTCAGAAAGTTCTAGGGACCAATATGTAATTATGGGAAAGTTTGGGGGCCTAGGTGTAAAAAGATGAGGACCGAAACATAATTACAGAAAAGTTTAGGGACTTTTCTGTAAAAAGTTAGGGCTTAAACATAATTACAGAAAAGATTAAGGGCTTATCTGTAAAATGTACAGGGCCCGGGGTTTATCTGGATTTTTGGTTTATTTTTCAATTGAAAAACCCGTGGACCAAGTCCACAGGAGTCGTGAAACGGGGACGGGTGGCGGTCCACCGGTCCATGGTGGACCGCAGGCAAGTCGCGCGGCGGCGGGTGGCCGGATTGCTCGCCGCCGGCGCGTAGGGTGGACGAGTAGCCGTAGAACCTCGTCGCGGGGAAAGAGGACACGAAGGTGGGGCCGTGAGGCATACGTGTCGTCGACGAGAAGCAGTGGTGGGGTCGTAATGGCTCGCCGGAGTTGTGGGCTGCGGCGGTGCGCGATGGGGGTGACACGGGAGGGGGTTACAGGTGAGTGTGTGCGTGCTCGGAGCTGCGCGGGTGCGTGTGGAGTCGATTGGTGGGTACGGCCGGGCCGGGGGAGGTTGCACGGTGGCCGGAGCCGACGGGGAAGGGTGCGCGGTGGTGGCGGCTCGGTGACGAGCTCGCGCGAGCTAGGAGAGAGAGAAGAGAGGGGTGGAGAAGAGAGAGGAGGAAGGGATGCTGCTCACCGTGGCCTCGAGCTAGGCGGAGGTGGCCGGGAGCTCGTCCTGAAGCGGCGCCGGAACCCTAACTATCGCCGGAGAGAGAGAGAAGGAGAGGGAGAGAGAGAGGCGCGCGGAAGAGAAGAAGGAAAGGGAGTGGCGCCTTTTATTGACGACGGTGCCGTGGCGGCCAAGGAGACGGTGGCGTGGCGGCCACGGCGTCGCCGGCAGCGCGGTATGGAGCCGGCGCTGTGGCTGACGCCGCCGACGCGACGCCGACGGGACACGACGGAGGAGGAGGATGACAAGGCGGGCCCACCTGTCAGCGGGAGAGGGAAGGAAGACGGGCTGGGCTGGCTGGCCGGAAGGAATTGGACACGGCCCACTTGATGTTTTTCAGAAAAAGAAAAGAGAAAGGACGTCGGGCTGGGCCGGAAGAAGGGTTTCGGCCCGAAGGCGATTTGGTTTTGGAAAAGGCTTTTCATTTTCCTGAAATTTGAATTTGAAAGAATTTCAAATTCAAACAAAAACAAAAACCAATCAAGCACTCAAAATAAAGCCAATAAAATTCAGAAATGCACATGGTGAAGTTTTTGCAAGATTTCAAAATCAAAACTTTTTAAATTCAAAGTGTGTTTGACAAACTTGAGACAAATTTATTTCAAAATTTGACAAACACTTGAGCACTTGAGCACTTGTTTTAATATTTCAAAATTTTCAGATTCAAACTAAGTTTAATTTATTTAGTAAATTTTATTTTGAAAATTCATTTCAAGGGGAGAGGTTGGACAAAAATTTAAATTGGGAGTGATTTTTATTCCCTTTTTGATTTTTTTCTTTTCCTTTTCTTTTTGGCTTCAAAAGTGAGGGTGCTACAATCATCCTCATAGGGGATTTTAGATTGCCTTCCCATCTCCAACTCTCAATGCAACAATTTTGGAAGAAATTATTTTCATCCATTTTGTTCTTTTATGGTAACTCAAAATATGCTCTACGAAGTGAAATAATTTATCTAAGTTATAGATACAATTAGTTCTTTATAATAAAATATATGGTCTATTGCTTTTTGTGTAACATCTCACTCTAATGAAGACCCCAATCTAGTGTTTAGTGCTTTTTGATCACAAATGCTAAATTGATCACTTTAGAAAAGATGTTTAAAAGCAAATCATTTGAAATTGGTCAAATATGAACTTGAGCCACAAATTCAAAATTTTGTATACAAGTGGGCCCCTTTGAAAATTTCCTTGACATCCATGGCCAAAGAGAAATTTTTGGAGAATTTTGTGGATTTTTCTACAAAAAGAAATGGGCTCAATTAAATCAAAGTTCTTTATTCAAAATCTGACTTAATTGAATTTTAATTCAAAATCTAATTCGAATTAGCAAAAGTTGTAATAAGGAAAAATGTTCATCTCAGTGAAACCTTCCAGAACTGATTTTATCAGATTTTTTGGAGCACAGTAAAGTTGGGTTTCAATCAAATCAAGTCAGCACGTACAAAATTCAAATGAAAATTCGAAATGTGTACTGTAGCGACTCGTGTCGACCTCGCCGTCGATACTCAGCCGCTGCCCATCCCGCCGGACTGTGGCCGCCGTCAGCGCCGCACAGCGTCGAGGACCGATTCAGCCCCCCATTCCTGGCCCGTAGACCCAGCTCGCACTTCTCCTCGTCGTTTCCCCGGCCGCGCGCACACGGAGCAGAGCCGCCGCCATTGCCGCCTCCTCTGAGCTCGAGCTCGCCGTCGATCCCGCCCCTCTCTGCGCTTGGTCCCAACAAAGAAAAGGTGCGCTAGGAGCCCCTCAACGTCAAGCGCAACACAAACTCCGGGTTCCCCCGCTCTGCAGCGAGAATCGACGCGAAGACCAAGCATGACTGCCGGTTGACCGCCGTCGAGCTCAACGCGAAATCCGGTCATCTCGTGGAGTAGCCGGAATCCCCTTCTTCCCCGTCGTCGTTCACCGGACCGCGCCGCTCCTCCGACGAAGTCCCTACTCCGGCCTCCCTCCACGTGCACACGTGCTACGGTGAGCACCTCCGTCACTCCGTGAAGCTCGTGCGCGCCCTAACTTTTCACCTCGTTGCCTCCTCTCGCCGGAACGCGTAGCGCCGCCGCTCGCCGCCGCCGCCGCTCGCCGCCGACCACCTTCCCGGCCGCGCGCGCGTGCCCGTGTAGGTGATTCCGAGCCGCCTCGTTGCCCTGAGCAGGGTCGCGCTTGGTGTGCACGTTGACTCGCCGTCGATTAGCCGGAACACGCTCGTTGCCATCGCCGGCGTCGCGCGCACCGCCGACACTGCTACAGTTTCCCCTTTTTCTTTTTATCTGATTTTCTCAGATTTTGGCCAAACTTCTAAATTTGATAGAAATTCGTAGAAAAATCGTAAAAATGCAAACTGAAATGTTCTGGAATCCTTGAAATGAGACCTATCCAGTGGTACAACATAAACATCTGATTTCGTCGCAGTTAATTTTATAAAATTCGAAGAAGAGAATCAGGAAATAATTTATATAAAAAGATCTGTAAGTGCAAAAATCCTGAATTTTGGCATGCACACTCCTAATAGGTTCACTGAACATCCCACCAAGTGGTATCTTGAAATGCATCTTCTTTTAGGAGTAATTGCATTTTGCAGCTGCTAGGAAAATCTTTTTATTGATTTTATTCCTGCACCTTTTTGCACCAAATTTTGGATATGTTACTGTACCTAGGATGAAGTTGCTAAATAAAAATACCAATGTAATTTTAGATCTTCCAGAACCCTTTTTAAAGATTTTAGAAGAGGATCTCTTTTGCGCGTAAGGAAATTTCTAAATCCAAAGTAATTGTATAAATCACTTGGGACCAAACTGCAAAAACCTGATGAATGGCCCTGCCAGCATGTTGCATTTGCATCTTAACATCACCATGTCATATTTGTCAAGGAAGTTCCGTGAACTATCTTTGATTTAGTATATCTTGTTGCAATCATTTAGGAACCGACGCCGGACTCGAGGACTTGGAGATCGTGGCCGAGGAGACCGGCGCTGACCTGAACGTGCTTGAGTGTGCTAACCACCAGCCCCAAGGCAAGCCCCGGTGCACTCCCATATTTGCAAAGTTTTATACTTTCTCATATGTATTGCGAGTCGTGAAATGTGCATTACGTATAGGACTTGATTGAAAACCTAGTTGCATGTATCTCCAGATATTCCTATGGGTTTGGTTAATTTAAGTTCTACCACTCGTTAGTTTGCTATGCTTAATAAAGTAGTGTCGTCGGTAGAATATCGAGTGGTATGGAGACCGCTCGGTAATTTGGAGTCGGATTTACTTTATGTTCTCACATGATGATGATAATGAATTTGAGACCGAACGGGGAAGTTCATGTGTAGGTTGAGGTGACAAGGCTCACCTTGTTCGCCATAGCCCCGTTTGTGTCGGTTGAGGACCGTTCGTTGTGGCCCCACTGAGCAAGTTTGAACAGTACCGGATGCATGCTAGGAGAATGGGAACTAGTAAACTTAGTAGCTTGATGCTATATTGTTGGACGTGAACCCACCTCTCTTTTGGTGATGAAGATGGTTATGGTGGAATTTGGGACCGTGTTTGAAGGGAGGGTGCCCGGGTGAACCACGGTTAGACCAGGCATGGCTATCGCGTGGGGAGACGTGTACTCGGGAGAGGTGTTAAGCGGCTCGACTTTATGGTATCTTGTAAAAGGTTGCCGTGCGTGCCCCTTTTGGGTGTGCGTACGTCGTGTATCCGGGTTTCGCCTGCAGGTGTAAATCGATTCGAATCGCCGTCCCTCGCGGTTATTGAGTACCACTTGTTCACTGCGTCACATCGTAGTAAGAAGTGCACATGATGATGTTTATATGTTATGGTACTTCAATAAATTGTATTGCAACCATGTATTGCTTAGTTAGGTTGCTAATATTTATATTTATGCAAGAACCCTTTTAATTTTGGCTAAAACATGAAAATAAGGACCAAATATTAGCGCCGTTTTTGCAATTAAGCTTTATCCCTGGTCAACCCTCTGCATATTAGAAGTCGGTCGTAGATGGCCAATTTGACGGGTAAGACTTGCTGAGTATTAGTTGCTCAGGGTTTCGCTGTTTAAAATTTTTGCTGCAGGTATTCCTGATTGCAACTTCTGCGGTTGTTGTGGTAAGGTGGTGTGGGAGGGTGAACCGCCCAAGGATTGGTCCATTGAGTGGGTTCCCTCTTCTCCCCGCCAGGAGCAAGGTGAGTGAGATCATGTCTACGGGCCGGACATGGTTTCATTGTAAATATGTATCGTCGTGTGTTTCGCTTCCGCTCGTGTTTGTAACCGAATTTCGAACTCCTTTTATGTAAAATAAATCGAACTTCGAAATGGAAATCTTAAGTTAATTATGGAACCAATGTAATATTTGAACTTAATGTAAAATTATTTTATTTATGCTTATGTGTGTGGTCTATGCATACTTGCTTCGCCAAGTATTTCCCGATTAAGATCCTGGTTAGCTAACCCCTCATTGCTTTGAGGCGGGATGCTACATTTTGGATAAGTTCTTTTGTGATTCCTTTCACGCAAGGAAGATTAACAACACTCTCATATGACAGTCTTTTGGAGTATGTTAGGAAATCTTGAGCATTGGATTTTATTTGAGTTTGCATTAAAGCTTGAATATGCGCAACATGCATACATCCAACACGTGGCTCACTTTAGAATGTTGTTGTTTTGCACATTTGTGGTATATTTCTATATCCTTTTTATTTTTGTCACATTCAACATTTCTTTGTATTTTCCTATGCAAATTAAGGTTCTATTTGTTATTGGACATCCTATGGCCTAGATTTGGACGAGTGTTTATTTGTTTTTCTTTTGATGCTAAGCTATGCTAATTTGCATATTGTTTTGGGTATAAAAACCACAACAAAGAATTTTATTGGTTATGACACAGACACATGTCTATGTATCCAGGGCGTCACATTACAATATTATTCTTTTGTTCCTTTGTAATATTACATCTTTATCTTCAGCTGCTACAAACAAAAAAGAGTCGAGATTGGATGATCATGAAAAAGTGTTCTAGCAATTGCACACATTATTGATTGCTTGATTTAAGGTGAGTACTTTAACTTTATATTAGTATTTATTTTATTCTGGATACAAAACAGTATTAAATTATAGGGGGCGAAAGGTATCAAAATAGTGCTTCTTTTGGTTGCAATAGTTGTCTACAAAGGTAATGTACTTCGACGGTTGGTAGCTATGCATCACAGTTTACCTTGACAGGACTAGAGCTGAGACTAACAAATGAATAGAGGTGTCTCAAAAAACCCATTTCTATGGTACTATACTATTATATATTTGGTGGAGGGGGAAGATGAGACTAAGCCACCCTTCAACCCCCTATGGCCCTATACATAAAATAAATGAATAATGGCAAATTAAGTGATAAATAACATTTGACCCCAAGATATTTACAAGCATCACGCATGGATTCCTTCTTTCTGGACAATCCATCTGAGTGCACAAATCAAGCAACGATCTTTGCATAGTTCACCCCCTTGACACATTGACCAAGAAGATACTTCCTCTTTTTCTAAATATATAACATGATTGACTTTTTCATTAGTTTGACTTTGACTGTTCATCTTTCTACAAAATTAAGTTTAAAGTGCTTTCGACGATAGATCTAATCTTTTATATTATTAATCTTAATTTAAAAAAATATCAAGAATTTCTTCAATATCAAGAAATGCCGGTCACGTGCGATGCCGCCGGCCATGGAAGACGGTGTCGTCGAGTTTCCAGGGAACGCAAACGTGACTGACCGTATCGTACTGCAGCTGACGGCCAGCCGGCTGGGTTCGGCAACGTGAAGGAAGCAGATCGTGGAACAATCGTCAACAATGTGCTGGGCAAAAACACCACTCACAACGCAAAAACCCCTTCGGAACGGGCTACGGGCCTACGGCACGAGATCTGCTCGTCTCAAAAACCGTAAATAAGAAATTTCCCTCACGGGCCGGGTCACTGGTCGATCAGTTCGGTTCCAGCCCAACCTCATGAAGAACTTATGTACAGCGTGTTGGAATATGTTAGAACCCATGAGTTCTAACAGTCGTCTTGCAAAGTTCCAAAGTGCATGGCGATATTGAAGAATGTATGAAATATTCAAACAAGGTGTTGTAATATTTCTTTTTTTTTAACTGTCGTGTTGTAATATTTCTGAAGAGTGTATCATCAGGGCATCATACGGATTGCAAATATACTTTGCACATGTTGACGATTTAACGACTAAGCAGTGTTTTTTTCCAAATCTACATTCTAACCGGTGGCCACCGGTCTACACCATATCACCAAACTTTACAATGCAAAATCCCAAAACAACAAAAACAAGATTAACCAGTGCTATAAGCACGAACGCCGTCTTAATGTCATGGTCCACGCCCATGGATGTAGCTGCCGCAACGCTGCAAACTGAAATGGCGGCCAGCAAAATTAGCAAAAGCACCTGCAAGAAGAGGAGGGGGAATTACTCCCACGCACAAGCTGTCGACAGAATAATCTAGTCTCGGAAAAACATGTTGCTGGAAGAAGAACGTACAGGTCGAGGACGCTTACTGCTGCCAACACGCTCCTGCGAGACGGCCAAGAAGACGAGCGTTTCTTATGACTTGTGGTGGCCGGCGTGGTCGCCGTGGTGGCGCTCGTCCTCGCCAGCGCGCGGAGCAAGAACCGGTACCAGAACCTCGTGATGGCGGAGGGCGACCGGCGGATGAAGGCCTTGAACGAGATGCTGAGCAACATGCGCGTGGTCAAGCTCCAGGCATCTTGGGCTGCCAGAAGGGCTGCTCTGGCTGATCCAAACACCGCTCCCGCCTTCTACTACGCCATGGAAGCGAAAGGAGGCGAAGCCGCCGCTGGGCCGGCTTCTCACAGAGTGGCGCTTCCTAGTCCTCCTTCCCATCAGAAGCAAGCTACAAGCAATACCTGCTCGATAATCCACTAGACCAGCGTCAACTTTTGAGTTCGATTAGGGAACTCTCCTGTGCTGCTGACGATGAAGGAAGCACTCAAGGATATTGAGCACTGGACCACTGGTGGCCGACTCGGCGCCACTCTTCTGGCATGTGGATTTGGCCGCGGCGATCCTTGAGCCCCACCGCATGTTGTTCGTTTTCACGGATCGCAACACTAATACGTAGCTGAAAAACAAAGTAGACGCAAAATGTTGCAGGCTATCCTTGTTTTGTAGGAAAATTATTTTGTTTCGGGTGTATGAAGGTTCTTGTAAATATCTAAGGCTCGAATTAATGAATTTATTATAAGAACTTTTGCCACTGTTCATTCGCTTTAGGCGTCAAGGGGTCGAAGTTTAATTTATAAAAGTAGCACCATAGGCAATAGTAAAAATGAGGAGACACATCTATTCATCTACTCTCTAGTATCTCTCTTAACGGGTTCCTCTCTTAACGGGTTCCTCTTCACTCAGCTCCCCTAGAAGCAAACTATGTTTTGCATAGCTGTCCACATATACATCTATAGGAAAACCCCAATAAATTGTTCATAAATCAATATTAAAAGCCACACACTTTGATGGTTTTCTTATCTTTTTCCCCATAAATTGCTCAATATATAAATCCCAAGACCACTTTATATTATTAGCAAATGCAAATTTAACCCTTTGATACGAAAATAAGCTTAAAATTTGTCGTCATGACAGTCAAGAAGCATCACTCGAATTTGTAAAGATGCATGGTCATTAAAATACCAGGTCGTTAATAAATTAAATCAAATGTTGTAAAGATGATGTTTCCTTTAAATTATTTTCATTGTAAAGATGATCATAACGATTTCTCTTCACGCTGCTATCACCTATTTCAGTATGTACACAACAACATTACAACCGAATCAATATGTAAATTATGTTCCCTTGTTTGCATCACCTATTCATTTTGATAGGTGGATTGTAGCTAAAGAAGGTACTTTAATGTAATATGCATACCAACTTTTGCCAGCTTCTGCAAAAAAATTTCTTCATCTTTATGGAGGACACGAGGATAATTGAAACCAAAGTCATATATTGGCTACCGCTTTTTGCCTCTCTTGCATATGTTATTCCTATAGAGAATGCCCTTCATGCAAGGAAGATCAACAACTCTATTGTATGGCAACCTTTAGGGGCACTGAAGTCTCTCAAGAAGGTAACTTACATGTTGCTGAAGCTTACTTATACTATTGCAATATATATTAGATCTATTTGATTTCCACATGCATGTGATGATGTCCCTCCTATATTTCTTATTGTTTGTCTTCATCTTTCTGCAGGCCTGCCCATGTGGTCAAGACATGGCTGGGGTGGAGTGAAGCAAGGCTTGTAAGGAGTGGCACGGTGTTGTGCAAAAGTAAGAGATGGGTGGCCAAGGGTGTGGGCAAAGATACGCCAAGTATGCTTGACGAGGAGAAAGTGAAGGACCGCAGTATGAGAAACTCGCAGTGTATGGACTACGAGTGCTTTGGAGATGATTTGCATAGAGGTTGTGCGTTCGTGCTATTTTCACAATGACCATTGTGTTGAGACGTATAGTGTTTCGTGGAATTGAAGTAGAAATGACGTGTTAGGAAATCTGTCATTCACGTTCATGAGACTTCAATGGTTTGAGAATGGCAAATTGCAAAGTGATTGTACTGAATGTGAAATCTATATACATGATATTCGAGGCCATTTTAAGATATATTTGACTGCACTAATGAAACTGTGCATTGCAAATACAGTATTGCGATTCGGAACTTGCAAATTAGTCCTTGCAAATTTATTGAAGAAATAATATCTTGACCAAAGTGACACACTAACACAAGAAGCGGGCTATCATTAGAGCAGAAGCAACGGCAGAAATATATAACAGCAGCAATTGAGGTAGCCACCAAGCATATTCTCGTCACGAGTTCCATGTAGAGAGAGAGAGAGAGAGAGAGAGAGAGAGAGAGAGAGAGAGAGAGAGAGAGAGAGAGAGAGAGAGAGAGAGAGAGCTGCCACAATGGGCTTCCGTGTGTGCGTAATCAGCCTGCCTTCGCTAATTACCTGATTAAAGATGTCAGGTGTCGAGCCCTGATTCGTTGCTCGATGACCGGATTACCTCTGGTGATCACCATCAGTGGCCGTGGCTGGAGGGCAACCCACCCCTGCTCCATCATGTTCGCCGCCGTATCATCATCCGACGATGCGCTGCCGCGACCATCGTCGTGAAGGGTCATGTCTCCGTGCGAGCGAGCGCGACGCCAGACACGATGTCGTCGAGTTTAACCGCAAGGTGAGCGTGTCGTGTTGCATTGCGGCTGACCGGTTGGTTTCGGCAACGTGAAGGCGGCGGCAGAACGTGGAAGACTATGTAGCTGGGCACAACACAACTCACGACGCGACCAAGAAAATCCCTCCTCGTTTCGGAACGGGGCTACGGCAAGAGCAGTAGCTCGTCTCAGACACGGGATAGGACGACCAAAAGAAGATGCAATCTAAAATGCCCTCATCGGCCCGGCCGCTCGTCGTTTCGGATCCAGTCCGATGCCATAAATTCTGACCAAAAGAAGTACCCAAGAGCATGACGATATTGAAGAATGTATGAAATACTCAAACAAGATATTTAATGCAAAGTCTACATCCTTGTGTTGTACTAATACTTCTGAATTCAACTCAAGAAAAAATACTTCTGAATTAAGAGTGTATCATCAGGGCATCATATGGATTGCAAATATAATTTACACATGTTGACGATTTGATTTAACGACTAAGCAGAAATTTTCCCAAATCTACACTGACCAATGGCCACCTACACCACATCGCCAAACTTTACAATGCAACATCCCAAAACAACAAAAACAAGATTAACTAGTGCTATAAGCACGAACGCCGTCTTAATGTCACTGTCCACGCCCATGGATGTAGCTGCCGCAACGCTGCAAACTGAAATCACGACCAGCAAAACTAGCAAAAGCACCTGGAAAAAGAGAAGGGAGAACAAAGATGGTTAATACTAGTCCTTCCACGCACAATCTGTCAGTGGATTAATAGTCTCGGCAAAACATTGCTGAAAGAAGAAGCACGTGCAGATCGAGGACGCTTACTGCTGCCAACACGCTCCTGCGTGACGGCCAAGAAGAAGACGAGCGTTTCTGTAGTCGTCGCCGCTCGACGGCCGAACCACTCGTGATCATCATCGACAACCGAGGGCGCCGGCCGGTCCACCCTTCCTCCATCATGTCCTCCGCCGTAACATCGTCGCCGCTGCCGCCGACGTGGTGGCGGACAAGCCCGGTTGAGGCCGACCCGCTCCTCTCCCGAGCGTGATGATGCAGGGGAGTTGCGTCCATCGCCGTCGTCGAGAATTATATTGCGGCCGCGCGGACCGCTATGTACGATGGCTGGACGACGCGTCGGCCGTGTCGATAGCGTGAGGAGTCCGAGTGGATCGTGGCGTGACGTGTATGTAGCAAGGCTCTCGTGACGGCACGCGGTACAACACAGGACTGCGTGTCGGAGACGGGCAGAGCGTGAGAGACCAACAGAACAAATCATAGCTTCGGAGGTTCGGACAATCCTTGACCTCGCTACTCATTTCAATTCTAGGTCGATATCAGCAAGGCCCCAAAAGGGCTAGCGATTTTCTATACTTGAGCCCGTCTCCTCCACGTATCTAGCTCACACCCGATCGAGGGACTGGCAGGGTGAGTGTCTTGAGCTTCTTTGTTCAGAAGAGTTTGCAGCAAGAAACTCGGCGGCGTCAGTCGTTCCAGGAATACAGAATAGTCTACGACACGATCTATGGCGAGAGAGACAGCTCGCTCCATCTTCTTTAATTCGATACTCGGAGAGATCACTTGATCTCAACTCTCAAGGAGTTTGGGGAGAGAAAGAATCCCGTAATGTCAGAAAGGAGTTAGAGGCCCCTTTTGTTTGACAAAAAGGAAGCGAGCTACGACGCACAAAGATCTTCCAAAAGAGATTCCTAGTTGTATGGACACGACGACACGCAACAATCGATCAATGAACTCAAGCTGTAGAACATTCACTACGGGAAACCCGGCCTATGCCGAGTGCCAGATGGTTTGCCGAGTGCATTCCATCGGGAACTCGGCAAACTACCTGTTTGCCGAGTGCCAGGGCTAGGGCACTCGGCAAAGAGCTGGCACACGGCACATCAGCAGTTTGCCGAGTGCCAGACAGCCCGGAACTCGGCAAACAAAAAAAAACGCTCGGCAAACTTTTTAGCCCTCGGCAAACACTCCCACGTGACACGCACGAGCGGGAAGTGGGGGACGGGGCCGTCACCGTCAAAGTTTGCCGAGTGCCACGCGTCAGGCACTCGGCAAACTTAGGAGGTTGCCGAGTGCCACACGGAGGCACTCGGCAAACTATCTATTTTGCCGAGTGCTATGATGTGGCACTCGGCAAAATATTTTTTTTTTTTTTGTTTTTGTCTCTTTTTTTTTTTTGACATCAATATACGTATGCATGTTACTCCATGTCCAAATTTGGTAATTTTCTCTATTCATTTGTTATATTTAAGTGAATTATTGCGTTTAAAGTATTTTTTTGGAGAAAATTCAAAATTGAACTACACGTGACTCAAATAATGAAATATAGTGACTCAAAAACTTATATTCATGTTTCAGAGTTCAATTTGCGGCCATAAACGTGAAATGGACGGAAAAATCACAAATCTTGTACATGAAATATAAGGGCGAACATTTGGTGAAATAGTTTTTTATTTTTATTTAATTCAAACAAAGTCTAAAAAATACGAGACTCGTTGTGGTATCATTAAATCATATGTGGAGGCCATGGTAAATCATAGAAAAAGTTTCGCTAAAGTTGTGACGTACGTTGTTTAGAAACAGGAGCTTCCTCGAAGATCATCCATAAACATATGAAGTGATCGTTTGGATTTCGAACCAAAACGACAGTCATAATTTGATTTCAACTTAAACATATTTTTTAGAGGTAAAGGATCATATGAAATGTATCATGGCCAAATTTGGTATTTTTTTGAGTTTATTTCGAATTTCTAATTTTTTTTAAAGTTTCTGCTGAAATTTTTTGCCGAGTGCCGGGCCCACGGCACTCGGCAAACAGGTTTTGCCGATGGTTTTTTCTTTGCCGAGTGCTTCTGGATCTAGCACTCGGCAAAGAATTTGGGTAGGACTTAGGCGCGGGCCGAAATTTTCTTTTCTCCCTCGCTCCCTTATCTTCTTCCTCAGTGCGCCGCCGCCTTCCACCACTCCGCGCCGCCCGCTCGCCGCTCGCCGCCCTCCACCACCAGCCCCCGCTCGCCGCGCCGCCCTCCACCACCCGGCCGCGCCGCGCCGTCTCCACCGCCCGCCACCGCGCGCCGCGCCGCCCTCCACCACCCGCCCGCGCCGCGCCGCCGTCCACCACCACTCGGCCGCGCCGCGCCGCCCTCCACCACCGCGCCGCCCTCCACAACCCGGCGTCGACCCGGCACCTCCTCCGCCTCCTCCCCCGCTCGCCGCGCGCGTCGACCGCCCCCGGCCCCCTCCTCCGCCACCGGATCCCGGCAGCCGTCCACCACCCGGCCGGGTCGCCCCCGACGCCGGCGACCCCGCCCCGACCCCCGACGCCGGCGGCCTCCTCCACCCGGGCGCCGGCGACGCGTCCCTCCCTCCGTCCTCCCCCGCTCCGGCACACGACTCCGGCCCCGCCTCCCCCGGTCTGAACCCCGGCGACGGCGCTCCACCACCCGGCCGCCGGCGACCCCGCCCCGACCTCCGTCCTCCACAGCTGCCCCGGCCCTCCCTCCTCCACAGCAGCTGCCCCGGCCCTCCCTCATCCACAGCAGCAGCTGCCCCGGCCCTCCCTCCTCCACAGGCTGCTCCCCGGCCGTGAGGTAGAAGGTGAGCTTCTTCTTCCCTTTTTTTTTTTCTTTTTCTGTTATTGTTAAATGAATTGAAATGTGTCTCTGGAAAACTTTATAAATGATTGAAACAACAATAATGAAAAAGTATTTGTGAAATGCTAGTTCTGAAATTGATGTTAGATGAATTTAAATTGAAATGCTTGGTTTGAAAGTGATGTTAGATGAATTTAAATTTAAATGCAAATGCAAATTTAAATTTTGTGCCGAGCGCCTGGCCTGGCACTCGGCAAACTTGCAATTGTTTGCCGAGTGCCAGGGTTCCCGGCACTCGGCATATGAAAAAATTTGCCGAGTGCCAGGCAGCCTGGCACTCGGCAAACAAAAAAAATTTGCCGAGTGCCGGGCAGTCTGGCACTCGGCAAATTTTTTTTATGCCGAGTGCCTGACGCCGTGGCACTCGGCAAACTTTTTTGACGCCGTTTTCCCGCCGTCACGTTACTTTTTTTTGCCGAGTGTTTTTCTGGCACTCGGCAAAATCTTTGCCGAGTGCCCGACAAAAAACACTCGGCAAACTCGGCTTTGCCGAGAGCTGGCTGCCGAGTGGAGTTTGCCGAGTGTTACACTCGGCAAACTCTTTGCCGAGTGTAAACAGGGCTTTGCCGAGTGCCTCTGGCACTCGGCAAAGCATGGGTTTCCTGTAGTGATTCTCATGATGGAACTGCGCGTCAATGGAGAGAAAGATAGGCGATATGGACAAAGATGCCTTAGAGACGATTGTTACCTGGAGTTCCAGAAATTAATTAGTGCATGTGGTCTCGACTCATTCTCTAACTTCCAAACTGAACGGAAATGATTCTACTCATCTAACTACTAGAATCGCCCAGTTTTGCTAGGCTCAAAAACACTAGGGAAAATGCTGAAAATCGTATGGAAAACATCAGTTTCCCTACGAACTACCCTAAGGAAAGATCCCAAAATGTTTGACGGGAAAAGGAAAAAAACTCCCTACGTTTTTTTGGGAAAACCCTAGGGAAAGATTCTTTTGGAAAGATTCAAATAAAAAAATAAAAAGGGCCTCCTCAACTGGAAGGATGCTAGACCCGAGCTGATGCCCGCCGCCGCCGTTGGAGCTACCACCGGCGCCCACCACCGCTGCCGGAACCGTGGTCCCTGTTGGAGCCACCATCGACGCTGTCAGACCCGCCCAATATATCAAAGCCAGCCACGCTGCCGCTGTTAACACTGTGAGAAAGGAAGAATCAACGAATCAGTTCCTCACCTCGCCAACACCAAAGCAATGACCATCAAGGAGTAACACAATTGGAAGTTCCTTTATGTGTCGGATGTCAAGATTTCCCAAAAACGTCAAGGCACCCCACCCCCCCCCCCCCCCCCCCCCCCACCCACCCCCCCACCTCTCTCTCTTTGAAACCACAAATTTATACCCAATTACGCTGATGGGGGTATACATAGAGGGGAGGGGACGCCGGGATGGGAGTCGGTGTGCCAAACTTGGAGGCCAAATCGCTTCTTTGACGTCGGTTATAAGTCAGTCTTGCGCTGAAATGCGATTTGAACCATGTTTGGACCCGTTGGATAGAATTGTATTTGTCGGTTCTGCGCCAACCTCGGGGCAAATTGGTACTTGGGCTTGACATAACACACTGGAAGTAGGCCACAACAGCTTGTCCACCCAGAGGGGGCAGGATAGGTTGGTCGCCTGGTGGCCTCTGCCTCCAATTACAGCCATTTTTCGTATGTGGACACATCCAACCAAATACTATTCACCAAATTTTGTGAAACTTTATTATTCAAAATAAATAATGCATAAAATTTTGTTGAAAACCTTTTATTTTCTGGTATGTTGGAGCTCAACTTATGGATTTATTGGCAGTCAATTGTATCACAAATTTACAAACCTACAAATTCACATTTATAAAGTACTCCCTCTGTTTTTTGGATATATGACACCATTAACTTTTAAAACAAATTGACTACAAATGTTAATTTAAGTATTTAAAAATAAAGTGAAATAAAGATAATTAAATCTATCACCAAAAGTACTTTAAACTTGATTTATATAATTATCTATTTGCACAAATTTATAGAAAAAGGGAATAGTCAAAGGTATGTAAAAATTTCAATGTATTCATATATTTTACGCAGATGGAGTACAAATAAATTTGACATGGCTAAGGCTTGCACATGTGTAAAGTCAAACTAAGTGTAACTCCCTAGCTCAAATATTAAGGAAATTCCAATAAAAAGACATTTTATTCAGAGGATTTAGTGCTGAACACTATCATGCCACAACATAACGTCTGCTTCTAAAGATAAATTAGAAAAGTTTTGAATCTGACTAGACGAAATGTCACCATTGGCTTATCTGACATATAAACAACAGAAAAATCCAAAATCAATCTTATCTTCTTTTCCAAACTTTCCATGTGTGAAGATAAACTCATGTATTAAGCAAAAAGGCATCTAGAAATGAATGAAAAGTGAAATTGACTAGATGACATGTCATTGTTGGCTTATCTGACCTGTAAGCATTACCAAAATTAAAAATCAATCTGATCTTCATTTCTAAACTTTCCATGTGTAAAGGTAACCTAATTGTACTTATAGCTCATGTACAAAGCAAAAAGGCGTACAAGAACCATCTTATCTTAATATCTGGTGTGTTAATGCTAACACATACCATATAATTCCAAAGAAAATGAGTCACCATGTACATCAAGTGACTAGATGCCATGTCAGATGTAGCTTATCTGATCTCCAATAGTTTCTTCGGGGCAAAGTTTTGTGTGATCTACAAGATTTATTGAATGTATAAATAGGCCTCATGTCCATCATCAGTCCATCACCAATATCATCTGATTGAGTAGAAAAATTGAGAAGTTAACACACTAGCAAAACTCAGCAACAATGGCAGCTAAGATACTTGCCATGTTTTCTCTCCTTGCTTTTTTGGTTAGTGCTACCACCGCATTCACTTATCCACAATACTCAGCATGCACGCCTTTGGCAATCAGCAACCCTTGTGGTCAGTATAACCCACTGCAACAATCATTCGCAAGCATATTGCCATCTTCAGCCATGATTATTCAACAAGTGCAACAACACCAGATATTACAACAAGCGCAACAACAACAAGTTTTACAACAAGCACAACAGCAATAAATCCTACAACAGGTGCAGCAACACCAGACTCTACAGCAGGTGCAACAACAACAAACACTGCAACAGGTGCAACAACACCAGACACTGCAACAGGTGCAACAACAGCAGCTTCTGCAGCAGGTGCAACAACAGCAGACCCTGCAACAGGTTCAACAACTACAACAACTGCAACATGTGCAACAATACCAAATCTGGCAGCAGGTGCAACAGCAACAACAATTGTCAAACTTATTCAACATACAGCCCATGGTGAACCCTGCTGCATGCTCTGTCTATGGGCAACAATTTTTCTCAAGCGGTGCTTGCTTTTAGATATTTGTCAAGTTGTACTCCAACAATAATGTCGCATGCTATCATTGTGACTCCCTTGAAAATAAAAAATAAATATTAAATAAGATATTGATATCATATTTTTATCATTTTGCATCTATGCTACAAAAAAGAATTTAGCGTGATGAGTCCGAGCGGGTTGATAGTGTGACGAGTTCGAGCGGGTCGTTGCATGACGTGTATGTAAATAGAATGTGGTTGACAGCACATGGTATAACGCTGGGGAGCATGTCAGAGAAGGGTAGCAGAAATGCAAGAGAACGGATCATAGCTTGTTTCTGAGGTTTATCCCAGCATCGTGCCACCCTATTCCACTCCAGCCCGGCGTCACGTCTGATTTCCAATACTGAGCCTGTCTCCACGCCTCGATGGAAAAAAAAATAGTTTCCAAATTCACGGATGAAGCTCTAAACTCTCCCATGTTTCATGAGTATAATCCATGGGAAAGACAAATGTCGTGCCTGCAGACCTTCAGCACAACTCCAAAGTTTGCTCGTCATCTCTCCAAAGCCTGCAGACCACGGGTCATCTCACATGCATTAAGACATGAAGTATTAAGGCGTGTTGGGGTTCATCTGCAAACTAGTTGTTTGCTACTACTTCCGTATTTTAACTCTTGACGTTGGTTAGCACAATTTGTACTAGTAGTGAGATAGTACTGGTGCTACGCTGCAAAAAAAAAAAAATCCCCCAAAAAACAAGTGTCACATCAGCTAGCTTAATTAGTTTAACCAGGGTTGGCACCCATAAATCATTTTAGTGGCATGTCTGAGCAGTTTTCTTAAATGCACCCACCGTGCTTGTATTACCAGTTTACCTATTTATTTTGGAAAACGTTTATGTTACTCCCTCGTAACAATTAATAATACACTTTGCTGTTTGACTATCTCAACGAAAATGGGCTCGATTTACTCAATCAAACTATTCAAGTCGTGCTATCAACCCTCTGATGCATTTTTTTTTTATTCTCCATAAGCCATTTGAGTTTACATCTCAAATTTTACATAATAGTAGTTGGCATAGTCCTCTATGTTACAAAAACATAATATTTTTCAGGATTATAGTCATAGCTAGTATAATTGTATATGTTAGCAGATTAAAAATATAGGTATGAAAATACATGAAAAATATTTCACAAAATAATAAATTAGTTATTTACATAGTGAATGATGTGATCTATGATCCTACAAAATTTGAAATTCAAACTTCATTTTTACACCAGGGAAAAAAGACAAACTTCAATAGAGGTATATTGAAACAATTTTAATATTTTTATGTAGAGATATATTGAAATAATATGAATCGTTTGAGGTAGTAAATCGAGTAAATACTTTGTTCAGAGGGTCAATGGGCAAAGCAGGTCGCTATGTCTTCAGTTAGGAACTCACGATCCAAGTCGAATTGAGCAAACGTTGTAGTATAACACTAACCATGGACATGTTAGCTCCTTTATTTACAAATTAAGCGCTCTTTATCACAAAAAAAAAACACTCTTGTTAACTGCCTATGCAGCAATGACTACATAAAAAGGGTACCACTTGGTATGCATCATTTCTCGTCCAGCAACGGCACTGTTAACATGTTAAACATAAGAAAAAGAATAATGCATGGAATGATGGAATGTTTTTGCTGATTGCTAATGCAGACTTCCATGGGAACCTCTCTCTCTCTCTAAGTTCTCAACTTTCTTGGGAAGATCCACCGTGGTAACGTAACCCGTGACTGGGACCGCGGCGGACATGACAACAACGATGACGCAGATGAAGGCTACGTCCCTGTTCTTGCACTGCATTGCCAGCAGCGCTGCGAGGAAGGCCCCCGATCAGCAGGCACATCGTGATGGGGACCCCTGCATTCAGGTTCGGAAATCAATCGACTCATCAGCCTAGGAGCGTACCCTAACCGCTCGCACCCAGGCAGGATGCGGTTGCGCGGCTTAAGCTGTTCCAGAGGCGGTAGCCAGGCCTGGTCCCGGCCTTCTTTGAGCAAGCGGCACAGGAGATGGTAGTCAACATAGTCGCCATGGTCGTCCGGCAGCCAAGACGGCGGCGCAAGTGCGGTCCGGAGGTGGCTGCGACCCGTTACATGTTGTGCTATGTTGGCCGGCCGGTGCTGAGAAAATGAGTTCTTATCTCATACGGTTCTCAGCAATTCATAAGCTCTGAAGTCTGAATGCAAATTTTGAGGTCAGGAATCAAGAACAGGCCCACCCATTGATCAACTATTTACATCCACTACAATATGTGAGATAGAATAAAAAGCAGGATCAGTAGGAACAGTACAGAGGACATGCTTCGTTCTAACTGAACTCAAGCCTGTCACATAAAGCATGTGGCAGCAGATAGTGGGTGAAGCTGATGACTGTGTTTCCTCGTCGATGGAATCAACGGCACGGTGCTGCTTGTTCTATTGACATCGGTAGCGAAGCTCATGACAGCTACTCCAACATTATCCTTCTCGGGGTGATGATGGGGACCCCCGTAGCTCCACTGTCCATGCTTCCTGGCCCTTCTAAGCATCACAAGCCATTCTACCACCTCCTTCATGTCAGGCCGCTCCTCGACCTCCTCTTTCCAGGCACTCTATCGCGAGCCTGCCAATTTCATCCAGGACAAGCACATCATCTTCAGTTACTGCAATATCCTCATCAAACATCGCCCTTCCACTGCCGTCCTTCTTATAAATTCTTTGGGACTCAATGACGAGGCTGCAGTGTTCACCATAAATTGTTGGCCTCCGATAGATAAGCTCCAAGAGAACAACTCCGAAGCTGTACACATCGCTCTTCTGAGTCAAGAGTCCGGTCTGGTTGAACACCGGGTCCATATAGCCCATGCTCCCTACCACCAGCATGGTGAAGTCCTCGCCTCTGCCCAGCAGCTTGGACGTCCCGAAATCTGAGATTTTCGGCATGAAGTTTTCGTCCAGAAGTATGTTGGCTGACTTCACATCACCATGTCGTATGGTGTTGTTCGTGGACAGGTGCATGTATTTCAACCCCTCTGCTGATTCACCTGCAATGTCCAGACGCAGGTCCAGGGAGAGAAACCGTTGGCGGTTGCCATGAAGGACCTCGTAGAGGTTCCCATTGGGAGCAAACTCGTACACCAACATTGGGACATCAACCTCTAGGCAGCAACCTAAGAGCTTGATGATGTTCTTGTGGATCATTTGTGACTGGACGATCACTTCATTAGTGAAGTCCTCCTTTCGAGCCTCGTTGACCTCGATTGCCGCCTTGACTGCGACCAGTGTGCCGCCCTCAAGAACCCCCTTATAGACATTACCGAAGCCTCCTGTGCCAAGGACATGCGCATTGTTCTTTGTGATTTTCCTTAGCTCCTCCTTGGTGAAAACCCTGAGGGTATCAACATTTTCTAGCACTGAACCACCATTCCTTTTGAAAAGTTCATTCATCCTTTTCTTATGGCGTACCATGAGTGTGAAGAGTATAGCAACAGCTAACAAGGAAAGGCCCAAAGTGATGCCTATAGACGTTCCCAAAAAAAATAAAAAAGTGATGCCTATAGACAGAAGATCGTGAATCAGTCAGAGTTCTCATTAACCTTTCATTTTAGATAAATGATGAAAATTGTCAATTAGTCAACACATAATTATTTATACTATTTTAAAACTGGCCATAGAATAACACGTTAGTACATATATAATCATAATACATTGTAATAGACCATAACTGGTACAAGTTACCAAACACAACCGACATCGTAACATATACCTGCTAAACATACTAATTAATGAATGTATTTTTAAAGACAAGTATAGAGGTAAGTTTGTCTTTTTGAAGTATTTTATGTAAAAGTTATTGATAATCAAAGTTTCAAAGATTTGGCCGAATGTTGGTCAAAGCATCACACATATATTTCAATAGAGCAGTGCTACATCCACAAAATCGTTTTACAACATTCTCACGAAATGCTGACGTGTCAAAACATGGTTGGTTGCATGATTTAGGATTAGCATAATTCAAGGAAACACTTGCTATAAATTTACTCACACGTCAACAGCACTTGCTATAAATATAATGACACGTCATCATTTTGTGGAAACTTTGTGAAACTTTTTGTGAATGTAGCATTACTCTATTTCAATATCAAGGGATGAGTAGCCACCATAGTGATACATGAGAAGGCAAATGGAGTTAAGTTTTGTAAATGTGGCTAGATTAAATTTAGAAGGGGAGCAAACAACATCTGGAAATCATATAACAATGAGTAACAAATAGCACTTTTCAGCTAATGTTGTCGAATAAAAAATGTACAAAGAGATAGAAAGAGGCAATATATAACCTAGGGTAAGTTGTGCTGGGAGAGGAAACTTTGGAGTGCATTGTTGTTTCTTCGGATCGCCACCATTGGTCATGTAACCTGAGCGGCACTTGCATTCATATGAGCCTTCAGTGTCCTTACAAACGCCATAGCAAGGATACACTTCGGGGCGCGACATTCGTTGATATCTGTTCATCCAAGGAATTAGTACATCTGTTCATACCAAATAATTGTATAGCAAAAACTTCCAAATCATCATGAAATAAGTAACCGTGCTAGCTAAGATCACATATGTATACCTTCTTGTTTCAGTAATGATAATTAGTGGAAGGGAAGCAGTTGCAGTCAAAATAGGTTGTTGGTAAGGGCTTGTCCCTCCTATTTGAGCCTTTGAGCCCGAAAAAAAAAAAGGCTGTTGGCCATTGCGCTGTAATTGCATCCAAAGGGCACCTACCATGCATGTATGGTTGTCCAGACTTTGGACCCAACTGGTACGTTTGGATCAAAGTGCGGTGGGACATGTTGTTTACTTACAAGTTTACATCCAACTGTCAGGATGCCGGAGTGTAGCGATGATTTCGAGTTACAAATCATCCTAGTTCCAGTGTCTTCAGACAGAGTGGTTATTGGTGGCGAGGGATAGGTGCTCCGTGCAGCTGGTGTTGGAGACTTTTGACTCGGGGCTGTCCAGGTGGGCAGTTGTGACAGAAGGATCAAACTTTTTGACGTGCAGGTTAGCCACGAACCTAAATTACCTTAGCTCATAAGCTAGCTAGTTAATTAGTCTGGAACTAGTCTAAGGCAGAGCTATAGTCTCAGGTACTCTCTCTTTTTTTAATGAAAAATGGGCAGGTGATCTGGCTCACTGAAAACACACTAGGCCAGCCCGAGCTTGGCCTCCAGCAGTCCAGCAGGCAGAATAGAAAGAAAAAAAAAAAACACCAAGCGAGCCAATTAGCTGGCTCAGGAAACTAAAAGGGGAAAAGAAAAGGAGAAAAAAAGAAAAACACAGATGCATAAACGAGAGTGGATTGGACGTGCTGTATAGGAAAATAAACACGGGGAGATGCCCACATTAAGTCGCAGGAGGACCCAGCGGCAACTCAACTTGTCCACCATTGATGTTAATCTGGTGGCGACAGATATGGAGACGACCTCTGGTAGTTGATGACATTTGTTTTTCGTCTATCCAAATAAAAGAAAGACTGTGACATTCGTGCAGGTAGTGGCAGCGGGGAAGGAAAAAAAAACATAAGAACTATATACAATACTGAATGTGAAAGGTTTTTTTTGATGAAAAAGTAGTAGTAGCATGAGTTTGCATTTCAAAAAAAAAAAAAACAAGGGAAGAAGGGAATAGTAGCTAGCTGCTTACTGGTGCATCCTTGTTGCAAGTAGGGGTTGCCCTCGAATCCTTGCTTGCATCTGCAGAAGTAACCCGGTCCGTTGAGGGCGTCAACGCACTCACTGTGGTCACTGACGCAGGCGTACCCCGTGCTGTTCCCGGCCGCGACGGCGGCGCACGACGCGGCGCCGTCGCGGATGGCCCAGTCCAGCCACACCGGCATGCTGCTCCGGCGAACGTCCATGCGCAGGTCGGCCCCCCGGAACTCGTACCCGTCGCGGTCGACGAGGAAGGCGATGTCGCAGGGGCTGTACTCCATGGCGTCGTGCGGGTAGTTCTGGAACTTGACCACGTTGTCGGTGAGCCCCGGCGCGATTTCCACGCGGCAGCACCCCACGCTGTCGCACCGGCCGTCCTTGGCGCTGCCGGCGACGGCGCAGTAGGTGAAGCACCCCATGAAGTAGAGTTGGGCGTACCGGCCGCCGACGGCGCTGCTGTTGGAGTTCATGGTGTAGGCGCCGGTGTTGCAGCCGAGCACGACGAACACGTTCCGGGCGTCGGAGATGCGGTACACGCCGTGGGCGTTCACGTCCACGTGCCCGTCGAAGCGGCCGATGTCGCCGCCGGCGGAGTCGTAGCATCGGTACGCCACCGGGAAGTTCACCTTCGCCGCCGGCGACGGCGCCACCGACAGGTTCGTCACCGGGATCGTGTGCGTCGCCGACGGGAGCACCGCCGTGGTGCCGTTGTTGATGCAGGAGATCTCGAAGCCTTTGCTTCGGTAGCAGCCGGCGCCGATGCCGAACGGGTAGGGGATGTCGACGTCGCCGCACTTGGTTGGGCATTTGGGATCCATGGCGGCTGATGCCATTGCCGGAAGCAGAAGCAGGATAGCAAGCAGGGACAGCGCCGGCGACATTGTTAGTTACCTGGTTTGCTCTCGAACAACGCCCAGAGAATGGCCTCTATAAGTTCCTCCCTTTTAGAGGTACCAGCAATAATGCTCCATCACGCAATGCAATCATGGAGCGGTGTGTACCTGACCAAGTCTCTTCCAGTGGGCACACGGCACATGTGGATCAAGAAAATGTCTTAGCCCAGTCAGACATGTTGGACGGGCTAGCTAGTGGGGCTACATTATTTTCGTTTATTTAAATACTTTTCACTTTAGTTTAACATGTTAAATGGGTCTGGATAATAACAAGAAGAGTCAAGGTAGCGAAAGTAGCTATACTCTAGTGGCTGGCGGGGCTAGTGCTAGTGGTGAAGGAAATCAAATGGCAGAGAAGACACGGATTCAAAGACTTCATTTTTCAAAGTCCTTGGTGGTATGCAGAAGGAAGAACGCAATCTTTCTTCCTCACGTACAAGTAAGGCTGAAAAAATAGCTCGAGCTCGACAAGCTACTCGAGTTTGGCTCGTAACAGGCTCGGTTCGAGCTCGGCTCGGTAGACAATCGAGCCGAGTTCAAGCCTGCTTCAAAGCTCGCGAGCCTCACCGAGCCGAGCTCGAATAGCTCGTTGGAGCTCGCCATAGCTCTTGTAGCATACGTACACCTTGATGCTTATTCGGCTCACCTCAGCCCAGCAACAAAATAGAAAAGGCAGTGGCCCAAATTCCCGATCGTTCCCTTGCCGAGATCGACAGCCATACCCGCAATACAGCAGAAGAATCTTTCGCCTCCTCGTCGATGCTATCCAGCCGCAAACTCCCAAAAAATACAACAGCGACTCCTCAACGATTCGATTCACCCGTGGCGAGATCTCCCCATGGCAGATGGACATCGCCTCTTCGATTCCTCTCTCGTCCACCTCCGTATGCAGTTCCTAGTTCTCATTTATTTCTCCCGAAGCCAATCTCTTGCCTTCTATCTTCCTTTGGAGCTCGTCAATCGCCATGGATATTGCTGTCGGGCCGGGATGAGGGAGCTCGGCGAGACGTGCTGCTGCTGCTTGCCCGCTGCTAAATGCTGCTCGGCGCTGCTCGGCGAGACGTGCTGCTGCTTGGCCGCGCATCGCACCGGCCGCCGGGAGGCAGGTCCCCGCTGCTGCTACTGCTCGAGCCTCCTCGAACCGAGCTCAAGCCTTCGCGAGCTTCTGGCGAATCGAGCTCAAGCCTACGGAGAAGCTCGAGGTGATTTCAGGCTCGGCTCGGGTTCCTGTCGAGCTCGAGCTTGAGGCGTCAGGCTCACTCGAGCTCGGCTCGTTTACAGCCTTACGTACAAGATCGGAGCACCCAAGGATAGGCACTCGACTGAATGTTCCCGTACATATTCTAGAAGCAAGATCGCGAGACGTCCCTATAACACATCGCTGATGTCCTCAAGGCTTTTGTTGTCGAAGAGTGAAAGATCTCACAAGTCCTCAATACGTCAGTTTCTATACCAAATATAAACCAAAAAATGACCGGAGATAGGAATGATCAAGATAAATATGCTGACTTTTGTCTCTGTTCGACCAGTCGGTTACAAGAAAATACTTATGTGATTGAAGTTTGCAGCGATGTTTTGTTGCAGGCTCTCAGTTTTATTTGGAAAAGTCCACATGGCATTAGGGAAGAATGAGCTAAACAAGGGTTATAATATGAGATGGGTTATTACTTGCAAGCAAAATTTTGGCAGGATGCGATGGCCGTTGAATGTCCCTGTTGAGATACACTTTATGCATTGTTTGGAGTGTGTGTGTAATCAAGAGGAGCAAGTGCTGGATAGAGATGACATCAATTTGACTTTTCAGACGATCTTTTGGTCCACAGGAATTGCTTTGAATTCTTTGATGGAATCATTCACCTAACAGAGATGATAATGACTTCAGTACGGTGGAGTTTTGAAAAGTCAGGATTTTTTCCACGTGAACTTTCACGTGTCTTGTTGTGTCAATTTCCATGTGACACTTGCACGGAAATATGATACAGGCAACGGATTGGCGTCTAAGGAATATTGGCGTAAATTGTGGGATGTAGGAGATTGTAGGTCACGAAATGTTTTTGAGTGTCCAATTTTACAGATAGCTTAAAATTGCTTCTGGTGCCGTTAAATTGTACCATTTTACTATAGAGAATGCTTAAACAGATTCAACTGCTTAGATACTATTGCCATTCATGGAAAACATAAAGTGAAAAAAAAAAAAGAACTAATAAGATCTCCTAGTGGACAAGAGATGGCGGAATGCATATGACGATTCACCTGGTGTGGATGCACCTGAATAGTAATGCATGAGTCAAAAGTAATGACTTCAACTCTTGTTGACTTCTATCCTTGTTAATAGTTAGTGCAGCTTGGTTAGAGTTGGCCATGATAATCTTTGCATGCTTTAGCTTTTTCGGTTAGTTCACTATATATCTCCTTCCTAAAGACGTTGTAATGGTGATCAGTAAACGTCATATTGTGCTCACCCTTCTTCAGATAGTAAAACCCAAGCGCACTAGTTTGGTTCCTATTATGGCCCAAGCAGCAAAAAGAAAGTCCCAAAAGACATGAGTCGTACGTAGCCAGTGATTTTAAGGAGAAATCATTGGAGAGTTGTTTTCTTCACAGTAGTAGATGCACAAAATAAGTATTCTATCAAGGGTATATATTTGACTGCTGTTTAGCATGAATTCTAGGTGTAATTTTTTAATGCATGCAGTCAAACTATGACAGTTACTAGTATGCACACAAAATTATGAGACTGGTAATATAAAATGGTGTCTAAATGACTACAAGACTACTTGTCTGATGAGTTGTTTCTTGTTTGTTCTCAGTCAGTAATGTTCATGTAAAGCTTCATCGAATTGTATTTTTATTATTTTAGCTGCAATTTGATCCTCTCATAATTGCCTCAACAGTTGGGCTTTCGCAGCAGACACGATCTTGAATTCTGGACGAAACATACTGTCTGCATTGGCGCCAACTTAATGACCTAATCGAAATGGTATAGATGAAATCTACCTCATCAGAATTGACGTGGACTCCGAACATCCCTAATTAAAAAATTGATGTTGACAGGGAACTTGTCCAGTTAACAGAAGAAAAAACGTTTTGTATGTGAAAGATTTGTGCATCTACAAAGTAGCAACAAATCCAGAAATCTCAAAAAGAATTGGTCTTGGTCCATGACAACGGAGGGCGGTGGGAAAGCCGCAACGCGCGCCAATTGCAATTTTGAATCAACCAGTCAAAAATCCCGACCATGATCCCGGTGACGGCCCACTTAAAAACATCCCGTAACACCCAAATGATAGCCCAGCCCATCAAGCTCTATGCCACGCGGCCCATCGTGTATTTCACTACCTCCAGCATGCAAATCAGCCAAATACAAATGTGCAATGTTTCAACGGCCATACGAGATACTACCGCCATTTTTATACATTATTTATGAAAGGAGATTTGTACTAAAAGTAGTGTAACTCCTTGTCATAAACGTCATATAAATAAAAATAGAGGTAGTACAGAATTTTAACCAGACACAGTGGAAGAATCAAATTCGATAAGGAATTAGCTTCATGAGAGAAAGGTCTCACGGCCCTGGATGGGGCACAATATTCCTTTACAATTACCTTAGCTCATAAGCAATCTGGTTAATTAGTCTGGAACTAGTCTCTGGCAGAGCTAGTCTCTCTCAGGTACTCTTCCTATTAGTTAGAACAAGCCTAATGGTTGAGCCAAGCATTTATCTTATAGCCAACAAAATAGACAAAACATACAACCAACTTGTCTCAACAATTGCTACCGGGCTCACATGCAGTTCCACCATCACAAACACGCGACGGTAGCTTCAGTTGGCGACCAAGGGCACTCTCTCTCCTGTTTTTTGCCTGCAAATTATGACAGATTCTGACATTGCTCGGCTATGCGACACCCATTGGGCTTGCTCTTAATGACATTCGTCTCTCCAAATAAAAGAAAGACTCTGACATTCGTGCAGCTAGTGGCAGTGGAGAAGGAAAAATACAAATACAGACCTATATACAATACTGAATGTAAATTGTTTTTTGATGAAAAAAAAAGTAGTAGTCGCATGAGAGTTTTTTTTTTTTTTTTTGCATTTTCAATAGAAAATAACTAGCTGCTTACTGGTGCATCCTTGTTGCAAGTAGGGGTTACCCTCGAATCCTTGCTTGCATCTGCAGAAGTACCCATTGACGGCGTCGACCCACTCACTGGGGCCACTGACGCATGCATACCCCGAGCGGTTCCCGGCCAGGGGCGGAGCAAAAATACGAAATACCTTATTGCATCCAGTCTTCTACCGTATTCGCACCCCCCTGGCCCAGATACCTGCACGGCTGCACCCACAGCCCAGCTCGAGGAAGCCCACAGGTACACGCACACCCACAGGCTACAGGCACACAAGCCCACAGGCACACGCACACCCACAGGCCACACCTCGGAACAGAACAGAATTGCAGAAGGCCTGTCTCAAAAAAAAAAAGAATTGCAGAAGGCCATGAGCCCATCAGCGGCAGTTCGCTTCGGCCAATCCTATAGGTAGCCCGCCCTATAGAATTGTAACATCCCAAAAACTGTAGGCCCAAAACAATGTAAAAACACTTTGAATAATGTTGGATGATGTTTGAACTGCATATTCGAATTTTCTTGAAATTTCAAACTTCAAGCATGCATTACATTCCATGTACGCAGGAACTTTCTTGAATTTTCGTGGAAAACTTATTTGGCCAAAAATCTCACAAAATTCATCATAGGCATGATTCACAGAGATTTAAGTTCTGTGAATTTTTCAGAATGTTTGGGGAACATTTGGATAGGTAGAAAATTCGTAAACGTCTCAGCTAGTTTGAAAATTCGAAAAAAAAAACAATGAATATAAGTGGGCTCAACCCATTTAGCCAACAACAGCCCAGTCTGCTTCGGCCCATTACCAAATTCCGAAAATAAAATAGAAAAGGGAAAACTTACTGACCGGCCCATTTGCCACCGCCTCGGCCCAAGCCAGCCCAGCCGGCCCGAGCGCGAACCGCCACCGTCGCCATCGTCTTCCTCCCGCTCGTCAACACGCTGCCGCCGTCCAGCCACCACCGCATCGCCACGCACGACGCCGTCCCTGTGCTGCGATAGTGAAGCTCCACGCGGCGCGTCCAACGGACTTCGATCCCTCTCTCGCGTTTTCCCTCGCCTCGCTGGAATTTCTCCCTTTCTCCCTCCCTCTCGCTCTCACTGACCGCCGTGGCCCAACGAGGGGAACCGCCTCTGCTTCTTATAAAAGCCTCGGCTCAGCGTCTTATCCTCTTCTCCCACTTCTTACTATTCCCAAGAGCCAATTCATGAAGGCCGAGAGGGTCCAATTTAGACGAATTTTCATTTTTTTCCCCATTCCGGCTGCCGCCACCATCGACGGAAATTGGAGCTCTTCTGGTCAGCTTCACGTCGATGCGTTGATCATTTAGCATCTCTAGATGACACTGATCCATTTCCTCTTGTTTGTTGATTAAGAAATCGAGCGTAGGAGCTCCGTTGCCGAGCGCCACATCTGCTCCATCTCCGACGTTCGATGACCACCGCCTTCGGCCGCCTCCGCCCTCGTCGACGACTCGGTAAGCAACCTAGTCGCCCGTAGACGCTCAAAGCATCGCATGAACTTGAGACCGCGTCTTCTACCTTGCATTGCGATGTCGCTGCCCCGCCGCGCCGCCTTAACCGCCGCCGTGCCGGCCCCTCCGGCCACCGTTCGCGGAGCCGCGACCACCAGAGGATGTCGCTTGATCCTGCGCATCGATTGGCCTATCATGTCGTCGGAGTCCGCCACGGTTTCGCCGCCGGCGAGTCGTTCCGCCGGCGTGGTCACTGTGCACGCGTTGTCTCGTCTTGATTTAACCCTAAAGCCTACACGTGGCATCACCTGATTGGTCCATTTTCTATTAAGCTTTTTCAGTTAGGAAAATAAAAGGGAGAAAAGGAAAAATAGGAGCTGGCCCACCAGTCAGCCCCTCAGACCGATGATAATTTTGCTAGGTGCACCCGATTCTGTACATAAGAAGTAGCTTTTGCATGTAAATAAATGCTAGAAAATTTCCATAAAATTTTGTAAAAATACTAGGTTGTTCCTTGGCATATTTAGGACCTTTTGCCACTATTGTCAAGTATTTGACCATAGGAAAATTTGTTAGAAAAATAATTGGTTAGCTTTGTCATATTCCTTAAGAAATTAACATGCTTTCCTTATTAAAATTTAATTGTTAATAGCATTGCATGCAAATACTATAATTAAAATATATAGATTGTTATCCTAGTTATCACATTTAGAACTAAAATGGTAGTTTCATGTAAGCTTTACTTTGAAGGATAAATTAATTAACCTAATTAAGTGAGCATCCCATTTATGCATGAACATATAACCTTCTTTACACTATATGAACTTATTTTCTTGTTATGTTAAATAAAATAAATCATAGGCCAATAACCCTAGTTTGTATGACTAGGAAAATTTTGTTAGAAAGTAATAAGTTAAATTTATCCATGCTTGTAGAAAATAACACATTTCTTGATAAGAATAAATAGAAAATTTACATGATAGGTATGTATGCAATGTTTATAAATTAAATGTGTAGTTTCACCCGTATAGATACATGTAAAATATTATATTTCTCTTATAGGTCATGCTATTACAATTATCAAATGCACACCTATTCTATTTTACTAAAATATTTAAATTGCACACTCTTATATAAATAAAATCACATACACCCAGGAACCTACTATTTTCACATGTGCATATAGATTCATTGGTACCATGTAACTTTACTTTCTAACTATATTAAACTTAACTATAGGGCCACATCTCTAGGTCATACCATAATTAAGAAATGCAATATATACTAAGTTAAATAGGACTCCTTGTTAGTAGAGTATAAATAAGTCAGCTTATATAAGCCTCTAGGACCTGAAAATATAAATGTAGATGGAAAACATGATAGAAATATTTCCTTGATGTTACATGAGCACGTAAGAACTGTTTATACAATAGTTTTTCAAACTAAAACTCGATAATATATCTTTGAATCTCCTCTGAATATGTAGATTGCATATGCATACATAGATGCACCCAAAATAATTGTGAAGATAAATACCTTAAACCCATAGGAATATCACCATAGGCATTGAAAATGTATATACCCTTGTTTCATAAGTAATCACCCTAAGGTTATTTGATATAAATATCTAGTTTATCTACTCATATCATTTTGGACGACACCATGTTCAATAATAGAAATAATTATGAACTTTACTTAATAGATATGCACACAATCACCATCGATAAGCCATATGTATCTCACCATATTTCCTATGATTTAGTAAATGAATGTCTACGTGTACCATCATGTTCACCTTGCATTAACCAACTTAAATAACATACATACATGTTTTCTTTTAAGAGAGAATAGGTAATAAATATTTTGTCTAGGTGAATATGGCCTATATAAGGCTATGAATATATCACATAGCACATGGTCACCATAGAGTAAATGGAATCGCAAGAACCCTAGTACTCCCTTCTTCTATTTATTTATCGCTAGAACTCGATAATGTGTAGCCCCATCTATACAAGCTCCGCATACATATTTATTTTCATGAAATGCACTCCATGATCATGCTCTTGGGTTTTTATTCGAAAAATTTATATTTATTATTGTAGATTTTATTGGATCTTCTTGGATGGCTTTACTTGGATCTCTCGGTGTTTGTCGATCGCGGATTGATGCGCATGTGAGTGAATCATCGAGGAACTACATCGCGAGATTATCTACATACAAGATTTATATAAAAGGTGCGAGGCAAGCACACCCCCTTTGATCATTTTGATCCTATGTTTTGCAAGTGCATTTAAGTGCTTAATTTGTAGGAATAATTTGTGCATAATTTATATCACTAAAAATGTTCACTTGGGGAATGGTAGATACTACCTATTGGTTATATCCATTATTTGGACCATATCATAATCCCTTGTAACCATAGGTTTGGGACTACCATATTGGTCAAATGCCATATGCTTCATGATAGAATTAATTGCCAATTAAGTTTGCTAGAATGAAGGACTATATATTTTGTATAAATGGAAGCACATGTACATTCATTAAATTTATGGATATTGTTGATGAAAAGGTCTTTGTGGATATATGATGGTAATTTTAGATGTTGACGGGTTTTGATGTGATAATGTTAAATTGGAATAATGATTGTTTGATAATGATGATTTTGGAGACCCGTCACATCACATAAGGACCGGTACATTTGATTCTTGATTTAAGGAAACATCGTGCGACCATGGATGCTGGTATGGGACGGCCATAGCTAAGTAATTAGTTGAATGTTGCCTTGCCTTCTAGAAGTAGAGAATGTGCGGATAATTCCCGATGTTGGTGGGGTTATTCGAAGGGGCTCCCATTACTATAACGTGTGGGATCAAAGCTTGCTGACACAATAAATTGTACCCTTTTCCTGCATAACTATCCATGTTTGAAGGAGGGGAAAATTGTACCTCTGGGATGTTAGTGGTCAGGTTCAGAGGGATGATTGCAATTTAGGGAAGGCAAGGTTAACAAACAGCTAATGAAAACGTTATGTGTGATACCGATGTGCACACTTCGTGAGTGCACGGTGCTAGCTACACCACAGACGGTCACTCACTGTCCATGGGTACAGCGTACAAACTCTGCAGAGTAATAATCCATTCGAATGGCCGTGCTTGCGGTCTCAAGCTCCTTAATGATAGGTCTTTGTTTAGGAAATGGTTGGGATTAAAATTGATCATTATTATTGTGGTTAATGACATATGAAATGGTATAGATGATGATTGTGTAGGAACTTGACATGGAAGTCAAGTATCACCTTTTATTCATATGATATTTTACTTGTGCTTACATTTATGCAAATTATATTCAAAGCAATTCAATTTTAGTAATTATTTTATTAATCAAGTTTAAATTGCCATGTGCTCATTTATGCAAATCAACCATTTTATACCTTCCTTCATTTTGACCTTGCATATAAATATAATTTTGGTTATTATTCACATGCATGCTTGCCTCCGATAACTTGGTTTCAGATATGACATCGATCGTGGTGAGGAACGACGCCGTTCTTTCTAGGAGTTCAACTTCCAGTCAATTGCCTGTGGGATGAACATGGGGCATGCGCTGGAGATTTGAATTCCTTTATGTTTCCGCTGTGTTTATTTCTTAAGGTACTTTGTCGGCTGTCGAGCCAATATTTTGTAAATTTCAAATAAACTTGATAGTTGAATTTTGATATGGCTATGGTTCCACTGTGATTACCGTGTGTACTTGTCATTGATCCTGGGGCAAGTACGGAAAACACGGAGTTTCAGGTAATTTAATTATCCGAGACACTGCAAGAATTCATTTGATAGGCCACTTTAAGATTTCGTGCAAATGAAAATCGAACTGTTGAAGTGGGCTACGGGCTGAGGAGGTGGGTGACACGTCTCGTATGTGAATGGAGCGGGTTGGGAGTGGGAGAAAAAAACAGATTTCAAACTTTAAACGCATTTTTTCCTAAACTATAAGTTTGTTTTTGAATCTGTTTGAACCTATGTATTTGTTACAATTAATTCTTCAAAATGAGCTCTAATATGAATATTTTTTGAATTTTTTATTTTCGTCAACATTTTGAATTTACTATATCAACATTTTGTTTGCACCATGTCAACATTTTTTAAAAAAATGTCGATTTCTATTTTTAAAATGTTGAAATAAAACAACAAAAATGTTGACTTTTTTGTTTCAAAATGTTAACTCGCTGAGTTGGGTTGGGCTGGTCATATTTAGTGGGCTATTGGGCCGTTCTATCATATGTTAACTATAAGACGCCCTGCATATAGGAGGTCCAGTTCGCTTCGCCCCCTATGCATCAGCATCGCACGTCTCCATTTCTTTGGTTTCGCCTTCTTCGGTTATCCCCTTGCCTTGATCGCATGAAGATGTGAATCAAACCAAGTCTGGCCTGGCGAATCAAGCAGAAGAGTAGCCACCGAGGCGACGATCGAGGCACACGGCCTGCTGGACGCAGCGCAGCGCCACATGCCCTCCTCCCTCCTGCTCGGTGTTCATCGGTTCATCATCTTGTTCACTGTAATAGATCTTCCGGCCAGGTGATCTGGGAGGCGCATGCGGGGCTGCGACCTCTGTGATCATATTCACAGCCGGAGTGGCTTCGTAATGCAATGCAACTTGCGGCCTCTCCGAGGCAGGTATGGTCGCACTCGCACCGTGTGCAGGTCGCCTCCGAGAGCCGTAATCATGGCAAGTGATAGCGCGGTGGTGTGGGTCGCAGGATGAAGGGATGCAATCTTGGACAGGTGACCATGGCAATGAGATGCGGCGCGGATCGGTGGCGTGGAGCAGCTTGTGCGAGAGGCAACGGGGTCCTGCACTACCGGAAAACGAAAGTTCACCGTGTGCCACCGATTTTACCGTGTGCTTCCTGTCGCGCACACGGCGACAAGAGCGTTTACCGTAGGTAGAGGGAAATCCGCACGGTAAATACATGGCACATGGTGAACCACTTGTTTGCCGTGAGCCGCCTGCTCAGCACACGGCAAATAAATTGTTTGCCATGTGCCGCTGGTCTTGGCACACGGCAAACATTCTGTTGGCTGACGGCAGGTTAAGGCCGTTAGCGTGTCCATTCTTTACCGTGCGCTGGGCCAGCCACACACGGCGAACAGCCATATTCGCCGTGTGCTAGCACTGACTCACGGCGAAGTAGTATTTAAATTGTATAAAATTCAAACAAAGTATGAAATTCATGATATTTGTCGGTATATCATTTTAATATATACCAAGTATGTAGTAAATAGTTGAGATGTTTTTGCCCATTTTGTCATGTACGATGTTTACAACCTGAAGGTTTCCCGATGAAGTTCCAATTAGAATTTGGTTTCTTAAAATGAATTTCACCCGAAATTAAAGGAGGTAGAACAATGGTAGCGGTCAGACCGCTGATCTGGCGGTCAGACCGTGGGATGTCCAGAGGCACATCTGCTCTCTGTAATTCTTGCAGTCAGACCGCGGACAGCTAAAGTCAGACCGCAGACCTCAGTGGATTTTTGTTATACCACACATATCACCAATATATCACATATATCATCAATACCGACACAAATATCATCAATACGCACATAACAGACACACGGCACAGATTTGGTTGTTTTACCGTGTGTCACTGAGCGGCACACGGCACAACGACCATTTGTTCGCCGTGTGCTGGTCCAGGGCACACGGCGAAGGGACCATACTGGCAACCTGTATGGTTGCTTTGCCGTGCGCCAGAAGTAGCACACGTCACAGATTTTGGTTAATTCACCGTGTGCTGGTTGGCGGCACATGGCGAACTGTTGCTTACGTCATTTACGCCGACGCCCTCACGCCGTCAATGGCTATTTGTCGCCGTGTGCTGGCCGTGGCCCACGGCAAACATATTCGCCGTGTGTGCGACTCTGGGCTCACGGCGACACGGCCTTCGCCGTCGGGCCCGTTCGCCGTCGTGTGTTCGCCGTGGGTTGCCTACGGCGAAAATGTTCGCCGTGAGCGATGTGTCTTTTACCGTGCGTCGCTGGCACACGGCGAACGTACGTTTTCCCATAGTGCTGGGTGTGTGCTGCAGTGGACGATGTGCAGAGACAGGGGCCGCCTCCGGCGACGTTCGCATATATTGATGTACGCTAGGTTTTCTGAAGACAATAGCGCCTATCCGGTCTGATCAGCCACGCGATGTCGCCTTTGGGTTTGTAAGCAATCGAATCCGCTGGGAGAAAGATAGAGAAGGTACCGTATTTGAGCTATGAAAGCACATGATCTCATTATCTAAAAAATGAAAGCACCTGATCTTAGTAACTAATTAAAATTTAAATGCTACTGTGGATGCTAGGAATAACACATGGAAAAGTACAACAAAATAAAGGCACCAGATAGTGCAAAGGAATTCATGCCGTCAAGTTGATATTAATTGGGAAGAGGAGATCAAATTTGACCCAGGCTTTAAAAAGGATATTGATTCTGGTATTGCCAATTGCTACTGCCACAGTGGAAAGAATATTTTCATCCATCAAGATTGTGTTGACATCTCTTAGTAACCGCATGGGTGATAAGCACTTGAGTCATAGACTTATTTGCTATGTGGAGAAAGAAGAATTTCAGAAAGATACAAATGATGGTATAATATATGCATTATACCATCATGAACATGGAGGGAAAAGGGCGTAGATTTGATCTATAAGAGGTATAATGCATATATTTTCTATTTTGCAATGATACATTATATAGATTATTTGCTTGAATTAAATTGTCCTTTTTTCTTAGGTCAGTGAGGATCTTTTGGTAGAGGATTATATTTTGCCAATGCCCGCAATATTTTGGTAAAGGATATGTACTTTTATTGTTCATTTACATTATTATTGTTGTGTCCAATTATTGATGATAAAATCTTGTATATATATATATATAGCTATTAAGTCACACTAGTGTGTGAACATCATACAAAAGTTGCTATCAACTCTCAATGTAGCATGCACGGCCGCACCCACCTCTATATTTCTCTAGCTCCGCCCCTGTTCCCGGCTGCGGCGGCGGCGCCGCCGCCATCGCCGTCGTGGATGGTCCAGTCCAGCCACACCGGCATGCTCCTCCGCCGCACGTCCATGCGCAGGTCGGCCACCCGGAACTCATACCCGTCGCGGTTGACAGCAAGGTGACGTCGCACAGGGGCTGTACTAAATGCCGTCGTGGGACCAGTCCTCAATTCAACAACGGTCCCACACATTGATCAACTAATTACAACCATTACAATATGTGAGACGATATAATAAAGATCAGGATCAGTAGGAACAGTACAAAACTCAAGCATGTCACATGAAGCATGTGGCAGCAGATGGTGGGTTAAACTGATCACTATGTTTCCTCGTCGATGGAATCAATGGCATGGTGCTGCTTGTTCTGTTGATATCGGTCTCAAAGCTCTTGGAAGTTCCTCCAACTTTGTCCTTCTCATAGTGGTGATGGGGACTCCCGTAGCTCCACTGTCCATGCTTCCTGGCTCTTCTAAGCATCACAAGCCGTTCTGCTACCTCCTTCATGTCAGGCCGCTCCTCGACCTCCTCTTCCAGGCACTCCATCGCGAGCCTGCCAATTTCATCCAATACAAGCACATCATCTTGAGTTACTGCAATATCCTCATCAAACATCGCCCTTCCACTGCCGTCCTTCTTATAAACTCTTTGGAACTCAATGACAAGGCTGCAGTGTTCACCATAAATTGTTGGCCTCCGACAGATAAGCTCCAAGAGAACAACTCCGAAGCTGTACACGTCGCTCTTCTGAGTCAAGAGCCCGGTCTGGTTGAACACCGGGTCGATATAGCCCATGCTCCCTACCACAATCATGGTGAAATCCTCGCCTCTGCTCAGCAGCTTGGACGTCCCGAAATCTGAGATTTTCGGCATGAAATTGTCGTCCAGAAGTATGTTGGCTGACTTCACATCACCATGTCGTATTGTATTGTTTGTGGACAGGTGCATGTATTTTAACCCCTCTGCTGATTCAGCTGCAATGTCCAGACGCAGGTCTAGTGAGAGAAACCGTTGGCGCTTGCCATGGAGGACCTCGTAGAGGTTCCCATTGGGAGCAAACTCGTACACCAGCATTGGGACATCGACCTCTAGGCAGCAACCTAAGAGCTTGATGATGTTCTTGTGGATCATTTGTGACTGGACGATCACTTCATTAGTGAAATCCTCCTTTCGAGCTTCGTTGACCTCGATCGCCGCCTTGACTGCGACCAGTGTGCCGCCCTCGAGAACCCCCTTATAGACATGACCGGAGCCTCCTTTGCCAAGGACATGTGCATTGTTCTTTGTGATTTTTCTGAGCTCCTCCTTTGTGAAAATCCTGATGGTATCAACATTTTCAAGCACTGAACCACCATTCCTTTTGAAAAGTTCATTCATCCTTCTCTTATGGCGTACCATAAGTGTGAAGAGTAGAGCAACAGCTAACAAGGAAAGGCCCAAAGGGATGCCTGTAGATATATAAGATCATGAATCGGTCAGAGTTCTCATTAACCTTTCATTTTAGATAAAATGATGAAAATTGTCAATTAACCAACACACAAGTATTTATACTATTTTTAAACTGGCCATAGAATAACATGTTAGAACATATATAATCATAATATATTGTAATAGATCATAACTGGTACAAACGAAAGTTACCAAACACACCCGACACCATTATACCTACTAAAGGTACAATATTACGAATGTATTTTTAAAGACAAATATATAGGTAAGTTTGTTGTTTTGAAATAGTTTATGTAAAAGTTATTGATAATCAAAGTTTCAAAAGATTTAACCGAATCTTGGTCAAAGCATCACATATATATTTCAATGTCACAAGGGAGTAGCCGCCATAGTGATACTGAGTGGGCAAAGGGAGTTAAGTTTTGTAAATGTGGCTAGATTAAATTTAGATGGGAGCAAACGACGTTTGGAAATCATATAGCAATGAGTAACAAATAAACTTTTCAGCTTCTTAAACGTTGTCAAATAAAAAATGTACCGAGAGGTAGAAAGAGGCAGTATATAACCTAGGGCAAGTTGTGCTTGGAGAGGGAACTTTGGAGTGCATTGTTGTTTCTTCGGATCGCCACCGTTGGTCGTGTAACCTGAGCGGCACTTGCATTCATAAGAGCCTTCAGTGTCCTTACAAACGCCATAGCAAGGATACACTTCGGGGCGCGTACATTCGTTGATATCTGTTCATCCAAGGAATTAGTACATCTGTTCATTCCAAATTTTCATAGCAACAACTTCGAAATCATCATGAAATAAGTAACGGTGAACTAGCTAAGATCATGTATGATACCTTCTTGTTTCATTAATGATAATGATTGGAAGGAAAGCGGTTGCAGTCAAAATAGGTTGTTGGTAATATAAGGGCTTGACCCTCCTGTTTGGCGAGAGCCAAAACAAAAAAAGGTTGTTGGTCGTTGCGCTGTAGTTTCATCCGAAGGGCGCCTACCATGTATCGCTGTCCAAACTTTAGACCCAACTGGTACGTTTGATCAAAGTGCGGTGGGCCATGTTGTTTATTTACATCCAACCCTCAGGATGCTGGAGTGTAGCGATGATTTTGAGTTACTACAAATCATCCTAGTTCCAGTGTCTTCAGACACAGTGGTTGTTGGTGGTAAGGGATAGATGCTCAGTGCTAGCAGCCGGTGTTGGAGACTTTTGACGGGGCGCTGTCCAGGTGGACAGTTGTGGCAGAAGGATCTAACTTTTGACATTCAGGTTAACCACAAACCTAAAATACCTTATCTCATAAGCTATCTAGTTAATTAGTCTGGAACTAGTCTCAGGCAGAGCTAGTCTCTCTCAGGTACTCTTCCTATTAGTTAATGACATTTGTTTTTCGTCTGTCCAAATAAAAGAAAGACTGTGTGTGACATTCAGGCAGCTAGTGGCAGGGGAGACGGAAAAATACAGACCTATATACAATACTGAATGTAAAATGGTTTTTTGATGAAAAAGGTAGTAGTAGCATGAGAGTTTTTTTGCATTTTCAATAGAAAATAACTAGCTGCTTACTGGTGCATCCTTCTTGCAAGTAGGGGTTGCCCTCAAATCCTTGCTTACATCTGCAGAAGTAACCCGGCCCATTGACGGCATCGACGCACTCACTGTTTTCACTGACGCATGCGTACCCCGTGCGATTCCCGGCCGCGGCGGCGGCGCACGACACGGCGCTGCCGCCGTCGCCGTCGCGGATGGCCCAGTCGAGCGACACCGGCATGCTCCTCCGCCTCACGTCCATGCGCAGGTCGGCCGCTCGGAACTCGTAGCCGTCGCGGTCGACGAGGAAGGCGACGTCGCAGGGGCTGTACTCCATGCCGTCGTGGGGCCAGTCCTCGAACGCCACCACGTTGTCGGTGAGCCCCGGCGCGATGTCCACGCGGCAGCACCCCACGCTCGCGCACCGCCCGTCGCGGGCGCTGCCGGCGCCGTCGCAGTAGGCGAAGCACCCCATGTAGTAGCGGTGGTCGTACCTCCCGCCATCGCCGCCGCCATCGCCGGCGCCGCCCACGCTGCTGTTGGAGTTCATGGTGTAGGCGCCGGTGTTGCAGCCGAGCACGACGAACACGTTGCGCGCGTCGGAGATGCGGTACACGCCGTGGGTGTTCACGTCGACGTGCCCGTCGAAGCCGCCGACGTCGCCGCCGGTCGAGTTGTAGCACCGGTACGCCACCGGGAGGTTCACCTTCGCCTCCGGCGCCGGCGCCACCGCCAGGCTCATCACCGGGATCGTGTGCGTCGCCGACGGGAGCACTGCCGTCGTGCCGTTGTTGATGCAGGATATCTCGAAGCCTTTGCTCCGGTAGCAGCCGGCGCCGATGCCGAACGGGTAGGGGATGTCGACGTCGCCGCACTTCGTCGGGCATTTGGGATCCACGGCGGCGGCGGCAGCCGTCGCCGGAAGCAGAAGCAGGATAGCAAGCAGGGAAGAAGGCGCCGGCGACATTATTATTAATTAGCTGATTTGCTCTCGATCGATCAACGCCCAGGGAATGGCTACCCACCCTTCTTGTTTCATCAGTTTGCACGAAGCCATTGGACTCTGAGTTTCCCCCCTTTTAGAGGTACCAGCAACAGAGAAAAGTCCCTTATAACATGTTCCGTGCACCATCACGCGATGCGGTGAGCACTTGACCAAGTCTTGCATTGGGCGCGCACGTGGATCAAGCAGTGTCTTAATTAACCCAGTCAGACATGTTGGTGGGGTACAATATTTTCGTTTGTTTAAATATTGTTCGCTTTAATCTAACATGTTAAACAAATTCTTAATATAAACCGAAAAAATGACTGAAAATTGCAATGAGATAAGTATATTGTTACAACAAAATACTTATGTGGTGGAAGTTCGCATCGCTGTGTTTTGTAGCAGGCTCTCAGTTTTGGGAAAGTCTACATTGCATTAGAGAAGAATGTGCCAAACAAGGGTTATAATATGTGATGGGTTATTGCTTGCAAGCAAAATTTTGGCAGGACGCGTGGTCGTTGAATATCCCCTCTTGAGATTACACTTTATATACATTGTTGGGAGTGTGTAACCACGAGGAGCAAGTGCTGGATAGAGATGACATCAGTTTGACTTTTTAGTCGATCTTTTTGGTCCTCAGGAATTGCTTTGAATTCTTTGATGGAATCAGTCCACCTAACAGAGATGAAAGTGACTTAAGTACGGTGGAGTTTTGAAAAATCAGAATTTGTCCAAGTCTTCTTATATATGTGCACCTGAACTTTCAAGTGTCTTGTGGTGGCAATTGAAATTGTCAATTTCCCTGTGGCAGTTGTACGGAAATATGATACAGTCAATGGATCGGCTTCTAAGGAATTGTGGATGTAAGAGATGGTGGATCACATAATGCTTTGAGTGTCGAATAGTAGTTAAGTATTTTTCTTTTACAGGTAGCTTTAAATTGTTGCTGATGCCAATGAATTTTACCATTTTACTTGTAGAGTGCTTTAATAGCCTGTTGGTTAGGTACTAAGTAAAAAAGAATTAATAAGATCTTCTAAAAGGTGGAGAAGATGGTGGAATGCATGGCCATTCACCTGGTGTGGATGCATCTGAATAATGCGATGCGATTGTACCAGCTGATGGAGTGGGATGTGATGCCTTTCATATCTTTTGTTAAGTTGTTCAGTCAAAATTAATGACTTTCCAGTCTTGTTGACTTCTATCCTTGTCAATAGTTTCAGCCTAATTAGAGTTTTTTTTATTAGCTTAATTAGAGTTAGCCACGTAATCAAACATGCTTTAGCTTTTTTGTTAGTGTTGAATTGTAAAGGGACACAGAATGTGGACAATGAACTGTCTGTTCTTTATTGCACTTGTACATCACATATTTATACACCGGGAAGGAGTAGGGGCTACTCCAAGGAAGGAGTAGGGGCTACTCTAAGAGGTGAAAGGGTGTCTTCAACTGGTCAGTGTGAACACGACCCAACTGGTCACAATGTATTTGTAACACTCCCCCTTGATCAGTTGATCTTGATGGTACTCCTCCAAAAACCCTGTAGGAAAAATATGAGGAGATATATGGTTTGATATGCTGTGTAAAACTCCTTAAAACCCAGTGAGAAAATAAGGAAAAATTGATTACAGCATATATTGATCCCATCCTCATCGAAACTCGAGAAAACCTTTGTGAAGGAAAAACTCAGAGTTTGGAGAATAGTATATGTCATTGATATCACCTTAGAAAAACCCCTGCAAGGGAAAAGATAGGTAATATGACATGTAACTTGTGGAGATATTGCCTCATTAAAACCTATTATGAGAAAACTGATTGAGCAAAACTCATACAGGGAAAAGAGTACAATATGATGTTTGATCAGGTTACATTCAGGTGGATGCTCCCCCTGATTCTTGCAAATCTAAGTCATCACATACCGATGCTTCGAACACATCTTGGAATGTGGAGGCTGGTAGAGACTTAATAAACAAATATGCGATATCATCACAAGATTTAGTTTGCAAGATGTTTATCTCTCTCTGCTTTGTTAAAAGCACATGAGGATATATAAGAAACATAATTGCTCTTTATGTAACCTGTGCATCTATGCAACACAAGCATCATTATCTGTGTAGATAATGGTAATGGATTCAGTGGAACCAATACTCATTCTGGAAATCAATACATAAGTATACGATGCATTAGAATGATAGGTGGAAGTAGCCGATGTAATCCGGAAAATTCCTACTCATAGGCTATATCACCATGAAATCAGTCGGAGTACTAGATTATGTAGCCAGTCTCTCCATATTCCACTATGGTCATATCTTGATATAGTAGACCAAGATCATGTATGCCACAAAGATATCTATGGATATCCTCTCCCACGCCTCATGGCATCGTAGGAGTAGCGCTCATATACATGAGCACTTTCAGGACACTAAGATAGAGAACTCTAGATTCAGTATCTTTGTCAATCAAACGAATGAATGCATTTAAATTCATAATTCATGATTGAATGACCAATAGTTAGAGGAATATCGATTGCTAGAGGAATATGCATGGACAATCATCATTGTTCGAGTAAATCTTTTACAAAAGATACTCGTAAGATGTTTGCATGTTTTGTTATGTGTTGTTTGGAGATGATATGAAATCAACTAAGATCTCATTACAAACACACATATGCAATCATCATGGTAGGAGTCACTCTTCTGTGGAAGAAACTCACTTACTTGAACATCAATCGACATAACTATTAAAGTTATGGAGTGACGTACATTGTACACATGTATTGCGATTTATATCTAGATTCGGAGTACAAGGTCCATGTGGGACTATACTTTCCACGAATCTTTCCAATTCATTTGATGTGATCTGCCATTGATCTTGAATATAGGAACATAATTTCCACATGTT
Organism: Eragrostis curvula; assembly: GCA_007726485.1. Taxonomy (NCBI): domain Eukaryota; kingdom Viridiplantae; phylum Streptophyta; class Magnoliopsida; order Poales; family Poaceae; genus Eragrostis; species Eragrostis curvula. The sequence continues at coordinate 51,112,353 of CM017442.1, read as the reverse complement.
GGGTCTCTGCACGAACCCTTATGCTACAAGCCTTCTTCTTATTACCACATCTGGTTCGACCAATTTGAGTACTGAGGCACTCAACCCAGGATTTTGGTCTCGATCCAAACAAAGGTAATATTGAGGAGAAAAGTATGTCGACATTTTGTAGCCTTTGAATATATCGATTCAATGGAACAAATATGGTATGTGAAAATGTTATCCTTGTTAACTTCGTGGATTTCCCAAACACAGAAGTTAGGATGTTCCTTTGACACAGCGCCTGAATTTGTGTACACAATTTGCTGGTCTTTTGGATATGAAACCCATAGGCCTTGATAGTATATATCCGCAAGGTGTCTACCAACGTGAAGTTGGTTTGCATTTACTGTCTTAGAGGACTTATCCCCCCTGTTCCCGAGAATGCTTGCAAGAAGCTATATATGTGTCCATACTACTCCCCCTCTTTCTGGCACATTGATAGTGGGAATCTGAATTAAAGACACCTTTATGACAAGTAAATGTTTTGGCAGAATATTTGCAAGAGAACTTAATCTCAATTGCAAATAGATTGTTCTGAATTACTTCAGAATCTTTAGTACGTGAATATACGAGGACTGAATGTGAATGCATGTGGCATTCTTTCGTATTCCTGGCATTCTATATGGTTGAATCTCCCCCTAATGCCTAGAATTGTCCTCAAGTGTATAAGCATATAGGCAATAAATAAATATGTGATAAATATGTGATGTACAAGTGCAATAAAGAACAGATTCATGACGTGAGCAACTATCTTATCAAATTCCTTGGAGTAGCCCCTACTCTTTCCCCGTGTATAAATATGTGATGTACAAGTGCAATAAAGAACAAACAGTTCATCGTTCACATTCTGTGTCCCTTTACAATTCAACATGTTATCAGCACGAGGAAGGAGTAGGGGCTACTCTAAGCGGTGAAAGGGTGTCTTCAACTGGTTAGTGTAACACGACCCAACTAGTCACAATGTATTTGTAACAGTTAGTTCACTATCTCCTTGCTAAAAAAGCGTTGTAATGGTAGTTAGTAAACGTCGTAGTGCACTCAACCTTCGTCAGCTAGTAACCTAAGCACGCTAGTTTGGTTTCTATGAAAAGTTGTGCCTACGCCTTCGGCATAATATTGATCAAATATGGATGCCAGTGATTTTTATGGAGAAATCATTGGAAGAGTTGTTTTGTTGACAGTAGTAGATGCACAAAATATTTAACTATTTTAACTATTGTTTAGCATGAATACTAGAAGTTATTTTGGGACCCTTTGGTAGGGTTGTGGTTGTGCTGGCTTCGGATACTATAACACTTAGTATGCACAAAAATATGACACTGGTCATGTAAAAAATTGTGTCTAAATGACTCCTAGGATACTTGTCTGATGAGTTGTTTCTTGTCTTCGTAGTAGTAGCTAGGAACACGGGTTGTCAATAATGTTCATGTAAAGCTTGCTTGACTTGAATATTTTTATTATTTTAACTGCAACTTGATACTCTCATAACGACACCATTGTTACGTCAACTTTGTGGCCTATGCCTCAACAATTGGGCTTTCATAGAAGACATGAGTAATCTTGACTAATTCTGGCATGATCTTACTTCTCTTGTACTAGGGACGAAACAGACTGCCGGCATTGGCGCCAACTTATTGACCTATTCAAAATGGTATTGATGAAATCGAACTCATTAAAAATGATGTGGACTCGGAACATCCCTAATAAAAATTGATGTTGACATGAAACTTATCATTCCAGTGTCCAGTTAATAGAAGAAAAACCGTTGTGTGAAAGCTTCTTGAATCTACAAAGTAGCAAAGAATCGAATTGGTCTTTGGAATATACGTCCTTGGGGTTCATGACAACAGAGGCGGATGGGGAAGCCGCGACGCGCGCCAATTGCAGTTTTGAATCAACCAGTCAAAAATCCCGACATCCAAAAGCCCAGTTCATAGCAACTACTAACAACCAGTAGAGAACCAACAAACAGTAACAGCCCACTTGAAAACATCCCGATAACACACAAATGAATAGCCCAGCCCATCAAGCCCGATGTCGCGGCCCATCGCATCTTTCGTTACTTACAGTTTGCAAATCCGCAGGTACAGACATGCAAAGTTTAAATCACGCGGCCCATCGCATTTTTATTAAGTTTATGAAAGGATATTTGCACTAAAAATAGTGTAACTCCTTGCCCTAAACGGCAAAAAATGGAAGTAGTACACAATTTAACCAGACACAGTGGAAGAATCAAATTTCATAAGGAATTAGCTTCATGGGAGAAAGGTCTCACGGCCCTGGATCGGGCACAGTATTCCTTTACAATTACGGTACGGCATACCATACCTTAGCATTACTAATCCTACCATGGGGAATCTCTTCCCCCTCACATCTCTCAGACGCTCATACCCCTCACATCTCTCAGACGCTCATGCCACAAATAACATACGGACCCTCGCTTGAGCTTCCATATTGGGGGTCAGCACACAGTTCGCCCGAAGCAGATGGAAGCAATGTATAGATTCTTTGCCCATTTCTCCTGCAAACGTTTTTGGCAAGGTTAGCATGTGTAGCAGTGGCCATCACACCCGATATATATTACTGAACAGCATGTGGTTTTGATGAAGCAAAGTTACCTTCACATGGTTGCTGGGAAAGGCAGAGGTTCGAAGAGTTTCTTGGGTCTCGTCCATCGGCTTTCGTTTTGGTATGCTCAAGATAAAAGCAGCTTGATCATTGGTGGCTGCTGTGGAAGTTATCCTGTAACCACTCTCCCATCGCCTATGGATGCCGTCACTTGGATACAGGAAATCCAACTCTACAACCTGGCAATTGAGTAAAAGAGTTCTGGTGTAAGTACTTATTTATGTTTATTATTGTAGGAACCTTCACGGGAATCTAGATTAGAAAGCAAGCATATGGCAAATTGTCATGTGAAGAAAAGGTCAAGCAATCATTCTAACCTGACTAGAGTAGCCTGAGTTCCTTGACATGACTACTCCCCAGCGGTTTCCAGCAGTGGCCATTGATGTTACATGAAAACCTTCTTTCCACTTTTTATTGATCCATTTGTAAGGGAATTGTTCGCTAACCTTGTATGATTGCTGAGTGTAAGGGGTTCCTGCGTTAGTAAAACATATATTACATTATAGCTGACCTTGGATACGAATAACTAATGTTGTGGGACTGACTAATCTACAAATACAAGTCCAAAAAAAGCATCGGGATTTCCATGCTGATGAAAATGATCATAAATCACAAGTTCAAATGGCACACACAAATAATAACATAAAATAGTAACCTTCCCACCTTTGGACATTACAACCAATGAACTTCCATTGTTTGCTCCAGCAATTGCTGTTATGTAATAGCTTTTCTCCCAGTGCTCCATTATCCAGTCCTGTGTAGAATTCGAAACCATATTTAGGCTTCCTTGTTAAAATAATTATCCAGACATAAATGCACATAACTCATTACTGTACCTTGTGCAGAAAAACTGGTGAGAGCTCATAAACTTGAGAACAGAAACCAGTTCCTGCATCCATAATGAGAGCCCAAAGATTTGCTGAGGAGGCCACACAACTAATGTATAGCCCATCCTCGTTACCCTTTTCTATGTGTTGACTAAGCCTTGAGTCAGCCACATTGTAATGGTACCTAAGAAACAAACAGCAAGTGTTGAAATTATTTTTTAGCACAATCCACTCTTAAAAGATCACATTGAGATACTTCAGGTTTTAGCGGAGAATGGAATATGTATGACCAAACTAGTACCAATTGACCACACTGCATCATCCATTCAGATAATAATGTGATTACCTCTGCTTCATAGGCCGCCTTGCATTGTAAACCGAAATCCATTGAGCAGCCGGGCTCCCTAATCTAACTTTCTTTTTAGGTTGCTCATCTTCATCCAGATTTACAAGCAATCTTCCACGTTTCTGCCCAACCTATAATTTAGGGAAGAGATAAGAATTCTGATAAGATACATAGGGCAAAAGTAACACTATGAAAGTAGGGAATAACCGGCTCATACCTTAAGAGCCCCATCAATTCTGATGGGTCTTGAGACTGGTCCTTCAATCAAACTATCGAAAAGAGAAATAAGTTTGGCATAATTTGGCTCTTCATCAAATTTCATATTTGTAACAACCTCAAGAAACTGCTTAAACGGAGCTGGACAAAAACAACAGAGTATCTCTGGAGAAGTCGCCATTTTCTTCTTGCAAACAAGGAAACTCTTAGTATCTCCCTGCAAAGATTGGCATAGGCTGAAGTAAGCAACTGATGAATACCATGATCACTCAACAGACATCTTGGAACCTACCTGGTAGCCTTGCCACGGTAATCTTCCTCTAATCAGGAAAATAAGGGTATATGCCAATGACTCTAAATCATCTCTCCTACTACCTGTGCGCCCCAAATGGGCATGGACGCTTGCGTATCTAATTGTTCCCCTGCAAAAAGAAACAAGCAGAAGATGAGTAATGAGGACCCTATGACAAAAAGAAACAGATACAGAGGAAATGTAACCAACCTAAAGACATCTGGCCTTTGATCATAATCAACATGTACACCAGATGACTCCCTCCACTTGGATGCTGTACAATAGGAGCATCATAATATCAACATTGAATAAGTGGGAAAATAACACTGAACAAATATGTGAGTAAAATCTACAGCGACATGGAGTATTAAATGTTTGGAATCTTCGGATAAAAATTGTTTAATGCTTACCTAAGCCAAGATCTATAAGGTAGAGCTTCTTATCGTCAGGTGATCCAGGCTGACCAAGAAGGAAATTCTCTGGTTTCACATCACCATGCACAAATCTGGCACAAAGAGAGTGTGTTAAACATAAATGGAGTAATGGACAGTCATATATCTAAGGGCATTCAGTTGAAGGCAGATAATTTCTGGTCACCCTTTCGAATGTAGCTTCTCAAGAATTGATATAGCCTCTACAGCAATGCAAGCGGCCATATGCGGAGCCATCCTATGAAAGATGTTGAATCATTTAGTATGGAAACAAAGGCTACGATTACGTCAATACAACTGCAAGACACTTACGTCTGCCCCAGTGAATTCCACACATCCCAAAGGCTGGGGCCAAGCATATCCATTACCTGAATAAATAAAATAAATGTTATTGTTAAACTATGCTGAACTGCAAAGCAGTCGAGGGATTAACCTAAGTGAACTCACAAGAATGTAGTAGTCGCCCTGACGACCCTTGTAGTGGACCGAAGGTATGCCATAGCAACCATTGAGATTGCTAGTAAACAATGCCAATAGTCAAAATAAGTTCAAGATAATGATAAGAAGCCCAGTACAAAACAAAGATGCTGGTATAAGGTACATACTGATAAACTTGCCACTCGTACGGGGGGCCATAATTGCATCCTCTACTGTTTCGATGCTCAAACTTCAATGCCACCTACACAATGTTTATCCATAGATTAAATTATGCAAGAAAATTTTGAATCAAATAATTAGATAGTGTGAGAAAGTGACAAACCTCATAGGCATCGGGACCAACACGAGAAGTTCCACCAGATACCCTTCTACCAACATACACCTGGCCAAAACCACCCTTACCTAGTTTTCTGTCAGTAATGTATTCTGGAGAATTACCAACTTGAACCTGCAGAAATGATACAGCATTAGGAGATCCTAGTAGCAAAGAAACATGACTCATATCCATAGTTCTATCTACTTCCTGGTGATGAATAGCAATATGATAAGTAAACATTATTTTTACTACGCAGCAAGCTATGAGGGTTAGTAATTATATCAGTTGTATTAGCCTCTTATCAGCTGTATTCACAGGTCTATGGTGTTGTATCAACGACCTTGACGTTTTAGACAGTGCCTCTACCTTCCACATGTACAGGCTTTGGACATATAGACTGGGTTGGACCAGAAATAGCGAACATGTTTTAGTAGGCATGTTGTTTAGCCCTTCATGGTTTTATTAATTGGGCTCATCTTTTGGAACACTAAACCATTTTATGCAAGGCAATCTACTCCCAATAGCATCTAATTAGGGCAGATAGAGGATTGGTTCCCATGGCGCTGTTCAATAAGAATTAAGAAATTTTACTGCTACTTTCGGATGTAATAACTAATTGATGAATAAACAACAATAGGTATACTTTACGGAATTCAGAATGGCGCCTATAAGTACTTAGGTTTCATAGACACTGCATGCTGCCCCAAAGCCTACATTGATAAATGAACCCCACATGAAATGGCTTCTTTTAACGCTAATCGACATGCCTTTTCATCTCTTTTGTGTTTAAACATAGCTTCATTTGACTTTGATTCATCTGCTGCGTGCATGATGTGCAAAGATTGAATAATTGGGACAATACTGATAAGTTAAAGGCTTAAAGCTAAATACAGTGCATTTATGTAATTAAGTGAGCAACAAACTAATAGAAAACCAGGGAATAAGGATGGCATGTGGCAGTCCATGGAAAACAATATTTAAAGAGAAGTAATACCCTCTCAGGGACAGGTGCAGTTGTTGATTCATCTTCAACCCCAACAATCTTCTCTGCACTTTCGCCGTCCATTCTTGGGCCTTTAGCACCCTTCTCACAAGCAACTGCCTCTCCAGCTACAGCTTTAGGGGGGTCTTCGCAAACCGGTTCAGCCTCTAAGTCGATAATATCGACTCCCTTTCTTTTGGGCTTTGGTGCCGGTGGCACCCTTCTCCCAGCAGCACCCTTTCTGCCCCTGGCAGCACGAGTAGGAGCACGCTTTCCTGCTCTCTGTGGAGCAGGCAGCGCCGGTTTCGTAGCTGGCTCTGCTGGCTGTGGGTCGTCAAGCTTCTTAGACCTCAGGCGTGCTTGGCGAGTACTGCTTCGCAGCTCTGGCATCCTCTCCCCATAAAACTCGGGTCAGCGTCCCAGCCCGCAGAGCTCCTTCCAGTCTCCACATGCGCAAACACAGTTACAATCATCCATCAATATAGCGAACAAAAGCGCACAAACACACATCAGAATCTATGTAGCAATCGTTCCATCTAGTCATCTATCAATATTCCCAGAAGAACAACAAAAAAAAGCGACCACTACAGAAGCCGGCAACCAATCCCGGTAAAAGGGACGGGAAGAATCATCCCAGCTGGATCCTCATCGCCATCAAAGGCAGCCAGCATCTCCAGCAGCAGGCCACCACCACGCCCTTTAGCCGCGGAATCCAATGCGTCAATCGACAGGGAAAAGAAAGGGGAAGCATCCCCATCACCCGATGCACCGTGTCAATGTCCAATCGACGGGGTAAAAAATCGCGCCTTTGCCACCAGATTACCGCTAATCCAGCACCAAATCGGCACCGACCAACGGCCAACCACCAATCCCCAACCTAAACTCAGCGAAAATCCCAAACTTTCGCACAAATCCACCGCCTGTACGCACCAAAACCGGGCCTGCACGCGACCACCAGGCCGGCGGCCGCCGCATCGGGCCTCGCGCGCCCCATCGGATCGATATTTCCAGCGGATACCCGCCCGATCGCGCGGGAAACGACCACTGAATACCGTCTTCCGACGGGGAAAAAAATTCAAAAAAATCGCAACAGAACATGGCAGCGGCGACGGACAGAGAAATCGGCGGCGCGGATGCTTACATCGGCGATCGGCGACGGGGACAGGGGGCGCGGAGGCGGAGGAGCAGGACGCCGGATTCGTCGCCTCGGGAGCCGTGCACGCGTGGGGTGGGAGGGGGCGGCGGAGATGAGGGGGAAGGCACGAATTGTGGAGGTGGGGAGCGGAGCTGCTCGTCCCTCGTCTCGGCTTTGAGTCGCGACTGCGCCGTGTGCGCCCCCTCGTGGTGCATGCAGTGGAGTGTATGGGCGCCCGGGCTGCGCCTCTGACTTGTGGGCCCCGGTCGTCATTACTCGTTTCGCCGTTCGGGGTGGGGCTGACCACGGTGAATCGGTGCATGTCGTATGACGTGGAGAAAAAGTCCGGACTTGGGGCGGTTCGGTTTCTTGAAGTGTCACAAGCAAAATTTTGGTTATGCTTGGAAAGAAATTTTTGGTTATGTCTAGTACATCAGAAGAAGTACATGGAACGGAGTCATGATGAGAAAAATATTGACACTGCCTACCATGTACTACCAAGGCGACAAATAATATTAAGCTTAAGGAGACTTCACTTCTTATCGAGGAACAAAGCATCTTTGGCAAAGACTTTTTGGTTTGGCTTGGCTCCATAGAATCACGAACTGAATAGACTCTCAATTGTGACTATCAAAATCAGAGCAATTGTAGTGTCATATTTAGTCTAATCCTAAGATTTTAAAATAAAAATATTTATAGGATTAGAAGTCTCAAAACAAATACTGGTTGAAGCAATAATCTCTTACCTCGTTTGCATTCATATTTTAATTAAAATAAAAATATTAAGTCTAGGATCTTACATCATAGAACATGACCAAAGTTTGGCAACAACAGGCCTGATTGGATGGGTTGGCTGCAGCAGATGTGATGTTGCTGCTTGACTAGTCGTGTTGTTGCTAAGCTTGGTCGTGGTGGCCGCTACAGTCACGGCCGCGGCAACTTTAAATCGATGATGCCCAATATTATAATGTTTTCGCGAACGTACCTAGATGCTTTTTTATCAAGAGGAAACAAACATTGTGATTAATGTAATTATGGCCTTTATTTCACGGGGTTTAAAATATGCTAAAATATGTCTATTCAAGTTTCGTAATCAATTATAACTTGAGCAGAATCAGATAAACTACATATCTTAGTTGCACGTTTATGCTCTAGAACACGAGTCACACCTAATGAACTCAGAAGCCAATTTGAGTACATCTTAATCTATTTTTATGAATTTATAATATTTTTTATGTACATTACTTTATATATATGAAAGAATAGAGTGATGATGTATGGAACTTAGCCCTGCCTGAGGTGCATTTTAATTTCCAAATGTATGAAATACATACTGTCTATAGAAAGCTCTTCTAGTGACGTATCTTTACCAAAAAAAATCAAATAATTCAAATTATTTTCTATTATGAATGTGCAATAGAGTTCAAAACTCCATTTCACACGATGAGATAGATAATCTAACTTGCAAAGCTTAAACAGAGAGCCAGCATAAACCACAGATTGACAAGATGTAAGACTAGTTAAGTGAACTAATCAAGTTAGGTTTTGTCAAATGGCTACATAACCCTTGTGTTTACATAACCCAATGGGGTTGGTTATAAAGGTTATAGCAAGTACCATCAACACACATATATCTCGACGCATGAGTCCATAGATTTGTAGCAGAAGGAAATCTGCTAAGACTCCGTTTGGATGTAGATATTGGAGGTCTTGGCATTGAATTGAGTTCAATACCAAATCAGCGTAGGCATTGAAATAGGTTCAATGCCAAAGCCATAGGTTGGAGGTTGATGGAATTGGAAGATGGAATTCAACTTGGGACCAAATACTAATTCATGTTTGGATGCACATAGCGTAGAATTAGGAATTCATTGCCATCACGGATTGAGGCACTTCGTCACCTAATCGAGCTCCACCACCATCGGACTGAGACTAGTTGGCCGCAAATCAAGCCCAGCCAAGCTTGTCGTGAGTCAAGGAGCTCCTGCCGCCACCCATGGAGAGGAGAAGAGGTGGGAGGTCAAGTGGCTCGGGCTCATCCTTGCCATGGAGGACTTGCTGCGACCCATGGAGAGAGAAGGGGACGTGGAGATGAGCTGCGGCCGACGGAGGGAGGTCGCGTCGGGGCAGGGGATCTTGTCGAACACGCGTCGTGTGGCGCGGCGAGGCTGAGCCTGGAGTCAGGAGGGGAGGTGGCAGAGCACCGTACACCAAAGTGGAGGGCGGCGTGGAGTGGCTGCGAGGGTGAGCCGGTGTGGGCGTCACAGTCGCATGCGCAGCGGCGGCGGCTGCGTGCGGATGCTTGCGCGCACGAGAGAGAGAGAGAGAGAGAGAGAGAGAGAGAGAGAGAGAGAGAGAGAGAGAGACGAGGGAGGACGATTTCTAGTGAATACGGAGGGGTTCGGCTCGGTATTAGGGGTGCGTTGTTGATAATGGAACGAATGCCGACTGGTATTGAGGTTCATTTCGATTCCGAATTCCACACCATCCAAACAGTGGCATTCGGAGCTACCAATGCCAAATTCGAATTCTGAAGCTCAATATGTACATCCAAACGCAGGGTAAAATATTTTGGTAGATTTTGTATACTTTCATAGTTTTTCAAGCATTGAATTAATATTTATTTGATTTAAACCCCAAAAAATTTGAGTATTGAAGAAAAGGACTTTTCTGGGCTTGAAACAAAAACACTAAATCTTTTATAGAGAAAAATAAAATGCAAGGTGCGCCTTAGAAATGAACGCGGAAACCTGAAACAGCAAGGAAAGCCCACATATCAAGAAACGAAAGCCCATATGCATTTGTCCCACGGGAGGCCCGATTCGCTCGGCCCAGCTATCCTCCACCCACCGTTCCAAAACCCTAGTCCATCCGACGGCCACGAGGCGCCCATCGTCTCAATATAATCTCACCTTCACCGTCAAACCCCAGCCTTCGCGCATTTCACTTCCCTTCCCCGCCGCCGCCGCAGCCCGCAGCCGCATTCGCCATGGGTGAGCTCCTCCTCCTCCAGCTGATTTCCTGGGTAGACGGGCAGGCGAGCTTAGTGCGCTGACCTTGTGTTTGCTCTCGCGGTGGTGCAGGGGCGTACACGTACGTGTCGGAGCTATGGAGGAAGAAGCAGTCGGACGTGATGCGGTTCGTGCAGCGCGTGCGGTGCTGGGAGTACAGGCAGCAGCCGGCGATCGTCCGCCTCACCAGGCCCACCCGCCCCGACAGGGCTCGCCGCCTCGGCTACAAGGCCAAGCAGGTAGATCTCTCCGCCTGCGCTGCTCTTGTTCAGTTCGTTTCGCTGTCACATGGAGTCGGGTGATAGATCCGTGGCCATGGGTAGGCTGGCGGATGGTTTGCCATCGTTTAGGTTTTCATCGGTGTAGTGATTTCATCCTTGCAGTTCGTGTTCGTAAGACTTTGCTGCGACAGATTGTAACTGTTATTTTCTATTGAAATGTTGGTTTATTTAGGTGTTGAACGAGCATCTAGGATATATTCTATAAATTCGTTATCTGTGATGATTGTTTAGACATGTTTACTGTGAATTTATTTGAATTCAGATAATGATAGATTGCGTGAGTTTTAACCACAACCCCAGAATCGGATCTTTCCTATTCACAACACAACATTTAGACAATCCATTTTCTATGTAATAACATTTTGAGCTTCCTTGCCCCACACTTGTGGCAACTCTATTGTATGTCATGAATGGTTCTGTGGCACTGTATCATGTTTGGCAGTTCTCTTTGGTACTCCTGTAGTAGTTAATTTTAGTCACTCGTGCATTGTCTTGCTTGATAGGTCCAATACTGGTTGAAGTATTGTTGAATCACTTAGTTGGTAGCATGATCAGACTCTCCTACCTTGCGACTACCGAAACCTTTTTCTCTCTCTTTGTGGTGTTTCTGTTTCCTCCATACCTTTTATATCCTTAAATCCATATTCTTCATATGATGCTGTATGTGAGATTTTGTATTGATGTCCTGTATCTGATGGATGATAGGTGTGACTTTATTTTATCTTAACACTGTTATGTGTTTCAGGGCTATGTTGTGTACCGTATCCGTGTCAGGCGTGGTGGCAGGAAGAGGCCTGTGCCTAAGGGTATTGTCTATGGCAAGCCCAAGCACCAGGGTGTCACCCAGCTCAAGTTCCAGAGGAACAAGAGGTCTGTTGCTGAGGAGAGAGCTGGACGGAAGCTTGGTGGCCTGAGGGTTCTCAACTCCTACTGGGTGAATGAGGTATACTTGATTTTTGCAGTGCACTAAAAAATGATGTCACTAGTGGTCTTGCCAAACCTTTTTATGCTAATGCCTCAACTTGTCTCTCATCACAGGATAGTACCTACAAGTACTTTGAAGTCATCCTTGTGGATGTTCACCACAATGCCATCCGCAACGACCCAAGGATCAACTGGCTGTGCAATCCTGTGCACAAGCACCGTGAGCTCCGTGGTCTCACCTCCGCGGGCAAGAAGTTCCGTGGTCTCCGCGGCAAGGGCACCACTCACCACAAGAACAGGCCGTCAAGGAGAGCCACCTGGAAGCGCAACCAGACCCTCTCCCTCCGCCGCTACCGTTGAGCTTGTGTGCTTGGATACTCTGTTACTGTGGAATCAGTCCCAAGCAGAAACTTCGACTGTGTTTGGTTGCATTTTTCAAGTTTTGGTTCTTGTGTTCTGAGCACTTTGAACTATGTTAGATGTCTATCCTGGAGGAAAATGTCGTGAACTATTTGCAATTTGGCTGTGTTATCAAGAGGATGAATGGGTTAGCAATCTGTGTGGTGTGCTCTGATGATGAATTGCGTGATATAGCTTGACATAAATTTCTGTTTGATTCACCCGAGCTTCCCTAGTTGCTGATTGTCGTTGCGTTCATCGAGTGACTGTTTCTGACGTAGTCCTAATTCGTTTGTGTTCCAGCATTGCTGACTCAAATTGCTCAATGCAGAATTTGTGGAATGATTATTGTGTCCCAGCATTGCTGACTCAAATTGCTCAATGCAGAATTTGTGGAATGATTAGCGCCGGCGAAAACATCATGTTGTATGTTTTGTTAGTTTTGTGCAGGCACAAAGCTAAACAGTTGCTGGAGCGCATCTTTCCGCTGGAAAGGTTTCTAGATTCACACGCTGGCACGCAAATTGCAAATTTTTTGTTTTCAGAAAAATTGTACGGATCGCTATATTTGTATTAGGAATTTCAGTTGTCAAGTATAAAAAATGTAATCACAATTGAAAATGACTAATATACGAAATACTCAGCCGTAGACGACTGCGTCCCCACTTTTCAGTGGCGCCGCGGACCTTTGTACGGTCAAACTCCCTACTTGCCGTGACCAACGAAACGTATCTCTCTGTTCCCACATGTCAGTCAGTGACATACACCATGCTGATGCGACCAACGAAACGTATCTCTCTGTTCCCACATGTCAGTCAGTGACATACACCATGCTGATGCGCAAGTGTCTAGAAGCCGCCCAAGCGTCCGAGCGTTGCGACGAGCCAAACCAAGCAAACCAGTCGAAGCTTGAGCGCGTCCATGGCGGAAGGTTCTAGAACCTCGGAGGCGCGCCGCGACGACGTGTTCGGGCGGTGGGTGATCTTCTCGCCGGCACGCTCGCGCCGCCCCACCGACCTCAAGTCCCACAACCCCACGAACCCTAGCCCCGCCCCCAGCGCCGATGCCCCCAAGCCGTCCTGCCCCTTCTGCGCCGGCCGCGAGTCCGAGTGCGCGCCCGAGATCTTCCGCGTGCCGCCGCCGGAGCCCGAGGCCTCGCCGTGGCGGATCCGCGTCATCGAGAACCTGTATCCCGCTCTGCGGCGCGACCTAGTGCCGCCGGCGCCTTTGGTCGGAGGGGAGGAGGAGGAGGAGACCGCGCCCGGGGAGCGCGCGATGTGCGGGTTCGGGTTCCACGACGTGGTCATCGAGACGCCGCGCCACGACGTTCGGCTCTGGGACCTGGACGCCGAGGGGGTCAGTGACGTGCTGCTCGCCTACGCAGCCCGCGTCCGGCAGCTCGCGGAGCACCCCGCGGTGAAATATGTTCAGGTAGAGGATTACATGTGATTGGTGCTCTTTCTTGAATTGTCGTCTACATTTCATTCATTGGATAATGTTGAACATTTCGTAGCGAAAAATCGTAGGGTGAGAGAATTTGCGAATTTATAATGTGGTACTGTATTTTAAGCTTTTAGCTGCTGGACATGGTAGTTGATCCTTTGCAAGCAGTTGGGACTTGTTAAGTGAGCTTAGAAAATGTTACAACTTACAAACCAGATATAGTTATTACGGGAACACGAACTGGTAGCTGGAGGTATTGTTTCACATCGCTGTTTCCACAGGTGTTTTCCATTCGATGCATCTTCTGTAGGGTAGCGTGTATCGTTGACACTTGGCGTGTTCCTTTGTGTTGTGAGAAGACATAAACATTATGTACCTTGCTGATGCCCTGTCGTGGTATGGAGATCTGAAAAGGGTAGTGTTATGGTACCTACCCTATGAAAAATGCCAGTATTATTGTGTAAATGAGATTGTTAGCTGGGATATCCTTTCCGCACGCCTTTATATTTGTATGAATAATGCATTTCTGTGCCAATGTATGTGAATTTGGAATTAGCACGCCTCATATTTTAATTCTGGAGGTTAGGTTGCATGGTGGTGAGGAGAGCTGTAGTTTAGGTTGCATGGTGGTGCAGAAAGCTGTACTACATTCTGTTTCTCTTACTGAATTGTTAGCCCCATGGTTGTGTGAAGTACCTTTCCTGGTAGCACATAAATGTAAAACAAACATGCACTTTGTAGCTTAAAACTTAGGGGAAAATGCCAATTTTGTCTTGTCGTATAAAGAAGAGAAAAGTAAATGCCAATTTTGTCTGTTCTGCTGTGTTTTTTTCTGATGCTTTTACTGGATCAATTGGCAAATGTTAAATCGAGCTTGGCCACACTGTTGTCTCAATCACTTGGGGAATGTTGCTCCGTAGGTATAAGATTTGTCGCCTACTCAATTACTTATGCTCGGATCCATCCATGCATTTTCCACGCAGCATATCTGACATCGTTATACATACCTTGTTGAACTGCCCCCCACGTAACCTGAAACAGGTAGGTAGGATTAGACATTGAAAATCTTTTTCCTGCTTCTTTTGTGCTCTGTTGACTTGTTCCAGAAACAAAACTGGAGTATTTCCGCCCTTTATTGAATGTGAATGGGTTAAAGGCCTGATAAAAATGTATATTGTATAAATCTCTTAGTAGACAAGGTAGTTATGGGTCAGTAAACTAAAAGAGACTGACTTTTTGATATGTTGTCGCAGATTATTACTTCGACTTTTGACAACCAAACATGCTAATCAGCCAGAAAAAACAACATAATTCTCCCTAGTTGTGATTGTCACTGCAACACGTTATGCATTCTATGTTATTTGTTCCTGCATTTTTGCCACGGTCTCTTTGGACCGACACAAAATGTTTTGTTTAAATATTTAATCTGATGAATTTCTCCTTGTGTTTAAGACAAAACAGAGGTTTTAAGTTGGGGAATCACATTGCTACTGTGCAAGTGGGGATAATTGCGGAGTCTTCTATTTCACATGGTTGTCTCATAGAAACTTAAAGAGGCCTAACCTAAAACCCTATTACTTCAACTATAAATAGATATGCTTGCTCATTTAGTGAAGGTAGTAACAGATAGTACATTCATCACTTTGGTAGATCCAACGTCCTCTAGTGCTTCGTCCGGTCTTTATTTTAATGTTCACATAATTGTATTTAATTGCTTGTTTGTATTTCTTTTGCGGCCCTCTCCATGGTTACCCGCAAGTAAGCTTCTTTTGAACTACATTGTAATGTTTGTTTTGCTAAGTAATAAGATGAAAACTTTCTTTATTTTTGAAATGCTTAGGTGTTCAAGAATCATGGAGCGTCTGCCGGGGCATCAATGGCACACTCACACAGCCAGATGCTGGGAACTCCCTTTGTCCCTCCCTCTGTTACTACCAGGCTTAACCATATGAAGGAAACTTTTGAGAGATCGGGGCATTGCAGCCTTTGCGAGATTAGGTCTGAATATACTTTGATCAGTGAGACGCCCAATTTCTCTGCCATTGTTCCATTTGCAGCATCATATCCATTTGAGATATGGATTATTCCCCGACAGCATATTTCCTATTTCCATGAAATTGGCCAAGATAAGGTATGGGCTGTTCTGAATCTTCTCGTTATGCATTATAATATCCATACATTTTCATCCTTTTTCTTTTATTATATCTGTGGTGTTCCTATACATCATGGTTAAACTTGTGTTCAAAATAAGTTAGCGTGTCTGCATTTAGTTATTGATTTTGCTCACATGTCTAAATAATGGTTATTTTTGGCCTGCTATTGCCAGTATGATCCAAAATCCCCAATGGATAGTGATATATATTATTCGATGTTTATTGTTTGTTATATCTATTTCACTTCCATGCATGTTAATTGCGGTTTCAAAATGCGATTACGCATTTGGTTTTAAATGCCTGCATTAGCTGCCAGTATCTGTATCAGCTGTAAAATCATTCCCCACAAGGAATCCATACATGATATTTCTGTCTCCCTTGTCTGAACATTTAGTACTGAACCATATACATATTGTGCTTTGATAATTTCTAGTGCTCTTATGAGCATTCTCATTCTGCTGATGAAAATAAGGCGTTTGGTTGGTTCACCTCACGTATTTTGTGGCCCAGGACATTATCGGGACATGTTTGAATTACTGATTATGGCTTACCATAAGCTTCAATCTTGTTCAAATTTGGCGACTTTTTCTGTCACCCACATGCCGCTTTAAGCAATTTCTATGTTATCTCAGGCATTGGAGCTTGGATCTCTGCTGAAGACTATGCTGCAAAAATTGTGCAAGCAGCTCAATGATCCACCGTTCAATTTTATGATCCATAGCTCCCCATTTGGACTATCATCGTCCCGTCTTCCTTATGCACACTGGTTCCTCCAGATTGTGCCCCAGTTAAGTGTAATAGGTGGGTTTGAGATTGGAAGTGGGTGCTACATTAATCCAGTTTTTCCTGAAGATGCTGCGAAGATTTTGAGGGAGCTTGACTGCTCAACCTAGCTGGTTGTGGGCACCTGATTGCTCTATTTGTGTTGAATCGGAACAATGGATCCAACATAGTTTTTCAAATGAGAAAAATACCATGCTAATAATACAAATAGACAGTTAGCATGACATGTAACATCACCTGTTTTGATGGAGATTTGTTGGGTAACCAAATCTCATTGAAACCAGGCATGCCAAGTTTGGTTTTTTCCTTAAGTGGCTCCCTGGGATTGAGAATCAGACAATGACACTGTTGACCTGTACAACTGATTAAAAACAGTGTTTACTCAGGCTCGGTGATTGTCGATACATTTCTATCTGATAAACAGTTGTGTTATACTTGGTTTGTCATAAGTATGATGGATTGGTGATATCGTGTTAAAATATAACATCAAAATGGCAACAGGTTTGTCATTTTGATGGTTTACAAGCACAAGTATGTTATATTTTCCTTTACATACCCAGATTTACCATTTTGATGTACATCATATATCTCCATCGAATGGTTAAGTACAACGAAATGCTGAAACCTCTCCTGGAGTTCATGTCTCACCAAAAATAGCTAAACTACAGGTATGAACTGTAAGCTAATGACACTGAGGCCAACCGAACTGCAAGACCAAAGAGTATGGCCATTGTCTGAAGCAGCTGCGACCTCCATGTTTCAATTCATCATTTCTTGCCGAGGCCAAACAAGGACTTTATGGCGTTGATGGCACTCTCGTTTATGAAGGACTCGTCGTAGTTCTTCAGCAGGGTCTCAAATTCCTCTGATTTCCTCAAGTTTGCGAGATCCGGGTCAGTGCGAATTCTCTGCAAGAAATCAAATGAGGTGTGTGTGTCAGATACTTAGGACTTTGATGGGTCTTCTATGCAAGAAAATAATTGTTTTCTGGTTACCTTGAAGTCTTCGTAACCTGCTTTCAGGGCATCTTCTAGTGCAGAAAGGCCGGCTTGTACCTGCATAGAAAAAGCATCCATATGAGCATTGAGAGTTGGACATGCTACTCATAGTGGTCTGAACTCTGAAGTGAAGTATCTTACCCGGTTGAGTTTTGAATAGCAGCAGGCAACATTGTAGCTGGCAACAGAAGCCTCACTGAGCTCCGGTTTCGATCCCAACACCGACTCGAACTTCTCTAGCGCCTCCTCATATTTCCCCTCCCTGAATTTTTCAGAAGAGTCAAGAGAATTCAAATCGAAGCAATGTCATTGCACAAGCAGTAATTCAAGAATAATTCCACTGACTTGGACAGCCTGAGCCCCTTGCGAAGATCCTCTTCCCTCTGCATCTTCTGCGCCATCTTCCTCTGGTAATTTTGCAACTGCACGCGGTTTTCAGGCATTGCCATGAGCAGAATTAGAAGCAAAGCCCACTCCAAAAAAAGGGCTTGGAAGCAAAGCAATATGCAGTCTTACAAAAAGAACAAAGAGAAAGTTCAGTAAAATAAGCAAGCTACATTTCCCCTGAGCAAAAAAAAACCGTTGAGCTATCTATGATCGAACAATGTATATCCACTGGGGAACGAAATGTACAGGATTCATGTTACATTTCATAATTTTCGCGAAAGACAATTCAAGTTAATAATGGCGTGTGCTCACCTGGATCTCCCTCACCCTGCCGCTGACCACTCCAGAGTTCCTCTCAGCTCTTATGATCTCCTTCTCGGTCATCTCACCATCATCCTCCGTCCTACCTGAACTCGGACAGCATTAAGCAGCGAATCACTCCTCGAACGAACACTCATTTGTTTCAGATAGCACTTTCCAAGCCAAATTTTATCTTCGCAAAGATGAATGAATTTTAGTAGAAACGCAGCAACAGTTGTTACCAAATCTTCTCTCCATCTTCAAGTAGAGAGGCCCCACCCTCTGACGGATGGAGTACATGGTCTGGCCGTACCCTTTCGCCGGCCAGATCTCCTCTCCGAACACGGCGCTGCGATCGATCGTCATCAGCACAATGAAAATCTATTGCTTTTTGACCAGTAGAATAGTTGAATTCATTGATGCGCGTATGGATTGCTGCAACGGACGGACCTGGTGGCGAGCACCTTGTCGCCGACGGTGAACTGGCCGGTCTTGTCGGCGTTGGCGCCGGCGGCGATGGCCTCGACGTAGGTGCCGCCGTCGCGGCCCTTGGAGAACTTGAGCCCGTACGGCTTCTCGAGAGTCACCTCGTACTCCTCGAACGGCCGCTCCTCCTCCGCCTCTGCCTTCTTGTCCCCGCCCTCCGACTTGGGCTCCGCCTGCGCCGACGACGCCCGGACCACGACGGCGGCGGCCCTCCGCGCGGCGCCGCCGTGCAGCCTCACGCTCCGGCGGCCGCCGAGGAACGGCGCCGGCTGCACGAGGAGCAGCAGCTTCGCATTGCTGGTCCGTACAGGCGACGAGAGCAGCGGCGGCTGGTTGGCAGCGACTGCCTGCTGGGCCAGCTGCGCCATGGCTTAACTGGTCGAATATTGCTAGCTCTAAGTGCTGCTTACTCGGCGGCTGGGCGCGTCGTCTCTTCTCTTCGTCGCCTCGCGAATCTTTTTTGAAGCCTCGCGAATCTTGGTGGAGAAGAACTGAACTTTTTTTCTGAAGCCGAGAAGAACTGGAGTGCAGATGAGGAGGAGACGCTTCTGTGGCTCATCCTGGGGCTGTGCTTTGTGGCGCCAAGACGGTGAGAGCTCGGACGGGAGACGGAGGCCACACACAAGGCAGAGAAATCAAATAGAGGCTGCCAGGCGCCACGGGTGGGCCAGAGGCATATGCTGAATTGCTGATTATACCTTTTTTTTTTTTGAGTTGCTGATGATGCCCAGGTTGGGGGTCCTACGTGTCACCTCCACGTCCGCTTGCTGGGTCCACTTATCAGAAAAGGCCGTCGTGGTAAAGGAAAAGGCCCACGGCCCAAATGAAGGCGCAGCATTAAAGCCCAACTCCGCCTCGCGTTGGCGTCAGGCGGCCCGTGAAGCGTTGCGCGGGGTGAGGAAGCCAGAGTTTAGTCCCACCTCGCCTGCTCAGCGGAAGAAAGCACAGCTTATAAACCGAGGCGTGGTAGCCGCTACGTCCCTTCGGGGACATCCGATAAAATTGGAACGATACAGAGAAGATTAGCATGGCCCCTGCGCAAGGATGACACGCACAAATCGAGAAATGGTCCAAATTTTTTTGAGATTTCTGCGCTGGTCCCTGGGGCTCTTGATTTTTCTTACAGATACACCCTTCCGCTCAGCTTTTTTCTCGCGGTTTGGTCCCTTCGCTCCAGTTTTTCTTTCAGTCGGATCCTCGCGAGGTTTTCTTACAGGACCAACCACGGAGGATGTTTATTTTCGGCTTAGGCCATCCAGTCTGGAATTCTTTCTTTTGACTCCTTGTGTTTCCTCTAAGCTGTTACAGATGTCCTCACAGCTGTCAGGCATCACGCTAGCCCTTGCGCTCCCCTTCTAAACACATGTCGCTTCTTGCATTTCAGTCCTTTGGTAGACTTTTTCTTACAGTTAGTATGTTCTTACTTTTTTTTCCTTGGGAATACTCCTTCCTTCCCATAAAGGTTCTTTGGTACACTTTTTCTTACAGTTAGTATGTTCTTATTTTTTTTTTCCTTGGGAATACTCCCTCCTTCCCATAAAAGTTGTCGTTCTGGCATTTCAGGGTGGAGAGGAAGGTTGTGACGAAATTACCAAAATACCCTTATCAAATCGAACACGGGACCGGGAGGATCGAGCGGCACAGCTCGCAACCGCCGCCGGGCCTGCCATGAACCTCAGCGATCACCATCTTCGTTGCACCTCGTCGTGCAGATTGCTCCCGCCCCCACCCCTGAGGTCCTTTTTTTTTTCCTAATCCGTCGTCGTCGTCATTGAATCGGAGAGAGGAACGGGAGGGATTGAGAGGGGCCAGGCTCGGACTGCATTCGCGCAGCTTGCCGCGCCCTCCGTCGAGTCGCCACAGTCGCCGGGACTGCTGCGCGCGCTGCTGCCTTTGACCGATTCGGCTTCGACGATTCGTACGCCGATGAGGCCGCGCCGCGGGCGCTGCCTGCCCACGAGGACGAGGGCCAACACATCCGGCGGGAGCTCGCGCGCTCGTCGAGGACGCCCGGCCCGAGGACATGCTATTCTTCCACTACTGCAGGCACGGCTCGCGGCTGGGGGTAGGCGGTAGCCATGGATGGAGTTGTGCTGGTGAGAGAAAGGCGTCTGTGTGTGTGGAGGAGACGAGGTGGGATATTTTTTTCTTTTTTTTTCCAGGGATAAGGTAGGACGCTGCCTCTGTTTTTCTCCCCAGAGCGACATCCTTTCGGGGAAAAATTTTTGTTGTCAGAGCGACCACCTTTCGGGGATGGAGGTAGTAGTTACTTGTGGCCCTCATTTTTACTTCACTATTTCGAAGCAGTGTGTTATGCTGCCTATCTTTGTGACGTGTCACTATGTTGGCATTTGCTTTCACATATCAATGCAACTTTTTCTTACCTCGGATGTGATCGTCCTTTCTAATTTAGCTACCGCTTGGTGTGAATGTGCCCACGTTCCAGAAATTCTTGGTGTCTAAATCGCTTGGTGTGAAGGTGCCAATGTTCCAAAAACTCCTTGCGACTGCTAATTTCCATGATGTGTGTTTTTTTTTCTTTTTCAATTTCTTCTTGTAAGGATGAGACTTGCGTGATCAATCTTTGGGGTCTAATGAGGTGGAAGCAGAACGGGGATGAGGAAAGAAAAAAAAGAAAAGGGCTGATTTTCTTTTGCCTGCTCAATGACGCTCTATATGTTCCACGAAGGACATATAGAGGAGATGGACTGTGTGGAAGAAGGCGCAACATTGAGCATGCACATCCGTTACCACAAAAGTTAGGTGCTAATAAGAATAATTAGCTAGCATAACCTCCATCTTAGTTGCAATTGCTTTATTCCTTAGCACCTCTTTATAAGTGCTATAAGGTGATTTAAAATATTTAATTTTGTTACTAAAATGATGTTAGCATCAAGTGCAAGTTTTAGCATTGATGCCACATGTTAGCACTAGGCTGTATCCCTTAGCACCGACTCGTTTCTCTCTTAGCTTCTTTTTAGCACCAATGCTACAATATTGTCATCATAACTAAAAAGGAGAACTTTTTGGTGTTTATTTAAGGGACATTTATTTAATTGACACATAAATTAGCATCATTCACAATAAAAAATAAATTAGCAGCATACAATTTTTTTTTATTTACAAAATGTCTTGATACAATCCACTGTTATCATATTTGGAGGCTACTTCTCCCCAAATGCCAACTTCATGAACTGCGTAGCTTTATTTGCACACCTTCCATGTGACGAAGCAAATTAAACGCACCACCATTCCACCAGGGAGAAAGATACAGAACAACACATGGGAGGCAACCTAATTGATTGCTGCAGGCTTTATTTTGAGGACAGAGAAGTTGGTGAGCTTGTATTGCCTCCATCCATCTATTGTTTTCCAACCATTTTGTTCATGCCGATTTAAACTTAGGTCTCTCAAATTTAGAGAAAATGATTCATGAAGAAGTTATAAGAAAGTATCTACTTTTCCGAGGTCTCGCTGATTCCATGGGAGTCCTCTTTGTTGTGTTTCTATCTTTCTCCTTGCAAAATGGCCAAAACAGATGCTTCAAGGCTGAGTGAGTTGACTCGCTGGTCAATGCGAGGACAACAGAGTGAACACAAGAAAGGAGACATCAAACATGACCGATGGGATGGTCGAAGGAAGGACAACACGTGTACTGTAAAACCTTGTGGTGTGAGACAATGGGAGTGTTCGTTTCATGCGGGTCTAAAATTTAGAGGGGTCTAAAAAAAAGAATCTTATCATTTAAGAGTATTAAATAAATTTTAATTACAAAACTAACTGCAGAATCTCTGGTCTAATTCGCGAGACGAATCTAATGAGGGTAAGCAATCCGTGGTTAGACGATGGTTACTGTAGCATGACTGTAGCAAAACATAGCTTACTTAGGCTCGTTAGATTCGTCTCGTAAAGATGTACCTATCTGTAAAAAGGTTTTGTCATTAAACTTTATTTAGTACTAGATTCTCTTTATTTAGAGACCTCTAAAATTTAGCGCTAAAAGAAACGAACAGGGCCAATATAAAATTCGTGCGAATGTTATTGTTAACATGAAAAATTTTACCATCACATTTTTTTACTTGATGATACCATAGATAAAAATGGTGGGTGACGTCGACAAAAATCATTTGTTACTGTTTCTAGAAATATTCATGCTGTTTCTAGAAATATTCATGATGCTTTTCACCTTTCCACTCAAAGTCATGGTTTCCATGTGACACGCTGCTAAAGTTGATCAGATATTCTTCCGGAGATGAATAAATATACTTCAATTGTCAAGATATTTTGTCAGAAAGCAAATTCCTGCGAAAAGAAATTCCACATCGCAAACAGAGGTAAAACAGGGCATAGCCTGAAAAGGGAAGGGAAAATAAAGAGAGGAAAAACAGGGGAAAAAAAGGACCATTACCGTATATAAAAAGGCAGGAAATGCCAGTGATAGGGAGGATCAGATCTGGGCCGCTGAATATTTAAGCTGCCCCCGCTCGCTGCTCTAGCTCCTCTTTTTTTCTCCTCCCCTTCTTGTCCCCCACCTAAACCTAGCGCGCCTCCCTCCCTCCCTCCATGGCCGCCGCCGCCACCGCCGCCGCCGACCGTATCCTTAAACCCTGCTTCGATTCTTCTTTCTCTCCGCTGCCTTTTCGTTTCCGTGGCTAATGGTTCTTGAGGCTCGAGCAGATCTCGTGGTCCTCTGGCTTTTGCATCTGTCGCCGTTTCTTCCTGGTGTTCTGGAGAGGTTTTGCTCGTGGAAGGTTCGAATCTTTCGGGTTTTGTGCGCGGTTCTTTTCGGTGAGGGTGTTTTGGGACTTCTAATCCCGCGGGGTTCGTTTGTTCCTGTGCGTTTCTTGCGTGGTGCTTGAATTAGGAGGGATGAACTATGGTTGAAAAAATTGAGTTTTTTGCCCCCTTGTATTGTATGTTTTGGGTTCTCGCTATTGGCTCTATTTGCTTCATGCGTGCGTCGTTGGTTGGGGCGGGAGTTGGTGTTGAAATCCATTTCGCGGCATGCTACTCGTGTGTTTCCCTTGACCTTTGTTTCCTCAGAGGCTACGGATTTGCTGCAGAAGCTGGCCCTGGAGCCGACTGGCGACGCCGGCGACGTCCTGGCGCCGAAGGAGAAGGTGAGGCCCCGCCTGCGTCCGCCCAAATTTCTCTGATCATGAAATGGTCTTATGTTTTGTGCGTGGAACTATGATTAGAATTTAAGGGTGGTTGTTTAGATATTCACTTGCTCATTCCTGCGATTGCAGGAGGTTCCGGCGAAGGGTGTGGCAGCGGCTGTAGGGAAGCCGCAGAAGGGGAATATGCAGGATTACAAGGATGCTAACCTGTACTATGGAGCATACCCAGCTTATGCATATGGAGGTGATGAACTGCTTCTTGGTCTGTAGTGTTCTGTGCTTGAATTTGCAGTACATCTGTAGTGCAAGCAATTTGTTCTAGAGCTTCAGACGTCCTGATTTTGTACCAATCTGCAGCTTATGGTGGCTGGGGGGACTACTCTACATACATTAGTCATGATGGAACAGAGGCACCTATTGTTGTGAGTGATCCTTTTTTCACCTATATATGCTTAGTTTCCTGTTTTCCATGTATCTGGAGTATCGTCGAGTTGAATAACATATCTGATGTTCATGTGTTTGATGCTATATTCTTTGGATTATTCAGGGTGCTTATGGTGACATGTACTATGGCTATTCTCCATATGCCACTTGGGGTGATAGTCAGATGTATGGATCTCAGCATTACCAGTACCCATCGACATACAACAAGCAGCAGAATTCCACTGCCAAGCAGTCAGGCAATGGTAAAACTGAAAAGTTGATTCCATCGCCGCAAGGGGATATTTCCACTAAGACGCCCTCCACTAACGGCGTTGATACTGTGAAAGGTCTAAAAAATTCAAACTTGCCTCTGAAGGCAGACCGGAATGGGCCAGGTTCTGATGGCTCATATGGCCTGTCCAAGGGGCGTTCTAGTAGCTATCAGAATCAGACTAACTGGTCAGCTTATCCATATTATAGTAGTCAGATCTTCTCTGACAAGCAGCGAGATCTTCCCAACAATCGTAATTCGACCAATTCCGATGCTAAAAGCAAAGGACAGCCTAAGAATCGGAACATGAAGTCATATCCTCATCTCATGGTATGATTTTCTGCTCACAATGTTTACTAAACTCTTTTAGTTCAGCTAACTAAAGTTAGTGTTCTTGTTGTGCCCTACACTTTGCTGCCTTTGCTTTGTAGATCTTGTTGGTCGTACTCTTGGGTGCTATTTCTTGCTAAGGCACCTATTAGTTTTTCAATATTATGATGAATGCTTGAACACTAGCCTGTTTAACTAGCTTTGTATCATGGAGTTGATATTGCAATGTGACTTACGGCACTCTGATCAGGGGCAGTAGTACTTTTGTTGGCTATCTCTAAGCAACTGCAGAGAATGTTCTGGATGGATTCTCTCAGATTTCTAACCATGAGGCTGTTTCTATGCAGACACCAACTTCACCAATGGGAGCACCATCAATTTATTCAGCTAATGGAATATATGGGTATGATGGGAACTCATATGGATCTGGCATTTGGTATGGATCACACATGTATAGTTCTGGACTATATGGTGGATGGGGTGCACCGCTGGGTGCACCATGGGATGGAAAATACAATCCCAGAGGAAGAAGTAATGGATATTATGGCCATGATAATGGCAACCTAGACGGGTTCAATGAGATGAAAAGAGGGCCTAGAGGTGGTCTTTTCAAAAATCACCAGGGGCTTGGTATGACTGAGGTAGCAAAAGAGCAGGAAGTTTCGCCTACTGATGGCTCAACCACTGCCATGAAGGATCAGTATAACAAGGCTGACTTCGTGGAAACTTACTCAGAGGCTAAATTCTTCGTTATTAAATCATACAGTGAGGATGATGTGCACAAGAGTATTAAGTACAATGTTTGGGCTAGCACACCCAATGGAAATAAGAAGCTTGACGCTGCCTATCAAGAGGCTAAAGAAAAATCCAATGATGCTTCTGTCTTCCTATTTTTCTCTGTAAGTTTATTCTCCTGTATGAAGCTCTACACTCTTTTATTTTTTACCAATAGCTCTTGGAGAAGTTGTTCACTGTATTTATGCTGGCACTATGTTTCATTTTACAGGTGAATGCAAGTGGTCAGTTTGTTGGTCTTGCCGAGATGGTGGGCCGTGTTGATTTTAGCAAGACGGTGGAGCACTGGCAACAGGACAAGTGGACTGGCTGTTTCCCTGTCAAGTGGCACATTGTGAAGGATGTTCCAAATAGCTTGTTGAAGCACATCATTCTTGAGAACAACGAGAACAAGCCTGTGACGAACTGCCGAGACACACATGAGGTTAGAAAAATGTTTGGTCTTTCTTTTCTTTTTCGTTTTTTTTTTCACCCAACCAATTCCTGGGGAAATTTCCATGGTACCAATATAGAATTCTAATGTACGTACACTATCGATAGAAATGGTGTACGAATGTAGGTATGGTACCAATATAGAGTACTAGTGTACCTACACTATCAATAAAACTAGTGTACCTACTCTATATTGGTACCATGAATTGAATTGTTTGGTGCTTAATCTACAATATTGGATTACTGGAATGAAGGGCTCACTGTGTTGATGTTCTTTCTGTTGTGCTCACAGGTGAAGCTTGAGCAAGGCCTTCAAGTGCTCAAGATTTTCAAGGATCATGTCTGCAAGACATCTATACTGGATGACTTTGGCTTTTATGATAATCGTGAGAAGATGATGAAAGAGAGGAAAGCAAAGCTGCAGCAGTCACTGAAGAAGGTATGTAATAACTTAGCTTCTTTAATTGTCTTTCCTTTTTTAGGGAACTTGGTTTACTGTCCTTTTAAGGCATTCTAGAATCACATGCTGATAGCCTGTATGTTTTATACATGTCTTGTAACTGCATATATGACAGAGTGTGTCTAAACATGAACTGTTTGGATGCATGCGTATTTATATCAGTGCATTAGCAATCAGCTAAAATATTTATTTTCGTCTTGTACCATGCAAGATACAAACCTTTTCCCAATTCATCTTGATTATGATTTCTAATTAATTCATTTTTTTGGTTAAAATTTGCTTGTTTTGCTATACTACCATGATAATGTATTCAGCTGATGCTAACGAGTGTTTTGTAGGCCACTGACGCAAAGCTGCCGAAAGCTTTTGACCCAGAGAAGAAAATGCTCAATGGGGAGCCTGAATCACAGAAACTCACTGAGCTTGAGGACACCTTGAGCAAAGAGCTTTCGCATGACAAAGCAGGACAGAAAACTGATGTTAAAGAAAATGGTGTTGTCCCAGAAGACCTTAAGTCGCCAACTGAATAGTTGGCAGGTGCAAATGGCTGTTAAATTTTTTTTGTCATCAGCTCAGGCATTGATGGTGGTATGAGTTGTTGTGGGGGCTGCAATTGAGACAATTCAAGATCCGGTTAGCTTATTTCTTTTTCCTGCTTGCAATTTCCCCATAGCTCGCAGTTAGGAGTATAGTTCATAGGAGATGGTGGTTTAACTTGGGGCTTGTGTTTGGTGATAGATGTTGGCTGTGTTCTGGCTTATCAGGTATGTAGGAGTAGGGGTTGATTAACTGGGTTTTGCAATGATGGGGATCATGGGTTTGTGGAGGTAATTCCGTTCAGTCTCTGCCTCTGAATAGGCAAATGTATCTCTTTCCTTATGTTGGCTGGTGTAAGAACTTCCTGATAATAAGAGTTGTGAATGTTTGCGTGCAAAGTTTCTGCAGCCTATTTTCTGTTACTGTTGTGACCCGAATACTGAGGTGTGGGTTCCACATGGTTTCTATCTTTGCCTCTAAATGCTTGGCTAATCGAAGTAAACTGCGATATTTTCTTATAGACAGATGTAGCATGTTCTACGACTTCAGTTTCTAGATTGTTCTCTGCACCAGTTTCATGATGCAGAACCTTGACAAAACAGTTTTGCTGCGATGTGTATTTTTGGTAGCTAACGAGAAGGGTCAGGGCCCATGTACATAATTTGTCACAGAAAGAGCGATGTGTATTGGCGTCAGTATGATGTTTTATTACTGAGAATTATGGACATGTACATAAGTTGCGAGTTATGACGGATAGAGACCAGTCTTTGGCTGTGCAGCTGCAGCCTAGTTCTAGTAATATACATTGAGATGACTGGGAAGGTCTGGAGCTCTTGTTCATGGAGATGGCTTGGCAAGATACTGCAGCCACTCTTCAGGCAGGCCTTGGTTCCTCCTGAGTGTCCTAAATGCAGTTTTTGTCAAGGGCACAGCCAGAATATCATATTCTTTTGGCGCCTGCAGTGCGGTTGAATAATCATTTATTATCTTAATATTAATACTGATTGTTTAAGCTCAAAATCTCTTAGCAATTCAGCCTGCTGGCATCACAAACCTTGGGCACCTTGAGTAGTTTCATGTTTGCTTGTTCCAGTGTCTTCTGTCCCTTCCTGGAGTTGCATCTTGAACAAGCAGCCACCTGCATAATTCAAAGATAGACACAAAACTCTTGAAAACCTACAACTATTAAGGGTCTGTTTCTAAGTTTCAGGAATCCAGTTAACTAACGAGGGAAAAATAAACCAGGTTTGCATACCAAATTTTCCCATTCCCATTTGCCACCACGTGAAATTGGAATAACATGGTCGATTGTCAAGTTTTCTCCAGAAGAGCAATATCTGTAGGTGATGCAGTCAGGCAGTTTCTAATTAATGGAAATGAAAGAAACCATACAATTCGTGACAAATACGAAGAAGAGAATGCTTTTATTTATTTATTTTGTTCTGAAGTTTCTCTAGATTGTTACTAGGTCTTTGCATGATTTTGATAAATTTTTCCTCTTCATGGTAAAATTGACCTGACAGGATGGCACTGGCAAAAGAAAACGCACAGTAACATAAGAGTGAAAAACGAATGACAAAATTCAGCAAGTTTAAAACTTTACTTACAGACGAAAAAAACTTCAGTAGTAACGCAATACTTACTGACAAGTGAATCCATCCCTGTAAATAATGTTTTTACGGCTAAGACTCTGCTTTACTCTTCTTCTCTTCACTACGTGCAGCAGCTGGGGCACCTGCAGAGAACAATAACAGCACAGTGATAACCCCTTCACCAGGTGATGATGTCAAAGACTCGAGTGTCTTTTGTTTCTGAAGGTTGCCAATAATGAATTAGAGAATCTATTTTTTCTCAAACATACCCTTAAAACCGCAGGGATGTTGAAGGATCCGCTAGGCGAAGAGACGGTTTGATCGTAGTACTCCAACACGTCGGCCTGCATAGCTAGAACGATCATCGTATTAGCAGTGTTTTGGGAATGCAAATATCCAGGAATATGTTGAGCTTCAGTTGAGGAGACGAGGCGATTGCTTGGAAGCAAAGAAGCTAGCTAACCTTCTCCATAAATTCCAGACAAATCGCTCGCTTCCAGCAGACGACATTGACAGGCCTGGGTACAGTTTCAGCAAACTGGTCAGGATCAAAATACAGAGCTACCTCAGTTAATATTAAGGCCCCCTTTGTAACGCAGGATTTTCACAGGAATTGTACAGGAATTTCATAGGAATCAGTTGACTGTTCACAGAAAAAACGCAAGAATAGAAAAAATCCTGCATTCCAAAGGGAACCTAAAGGCAGTAGACCAGTAAGTAGTGTATCAGTTACAACATTGAACAACAGTGGCTTCAAGAATGTGGGAAGACTGATAAGTTTTGTTGCATAATACTCTCTCCGTTTTTAATTATATGACGCCGTTGACTTTTTTTTGAACTTTGACCAACAATATATATGAAAATAATAAGTTACTTAACGTAAAATGTATATTATTGGATTTATTATTAAAAGTACTTTAAAATTAACTTATACATTTAACTATTTGTATAAATATTTATGAATAAGACGAAGGGTCAAAGTAACTATAAAAGTCAACGGCGTCATATAATTAAAAACGGAAGGAGTATATTTTTATGGAAAAAGGTTCGAAACTAGTAGCGTATGCTAAGTGTGACCCCACACATTTGATCCCGCAAGTTACGAGCCCCGCATGTCAGATACGTGGACTAAACTAGTCTGTTACTGTATTTAGTTACTCATTCTGCTCTGCTCATCCGCCGATCACTTGACTCAAATCAACGTCATGATGCAAACTAATTAACATCAAAGCTTGTTAACAGTTGAGATCTTTCCTTTTCGCATCTGAAAAGTACATGATGGATGCAAAGCTTTATTTATGATCAGAGCAGCTTGTGTGAGTGACCACACACGAAGCAAGTCGTGTGGCTACTCTACCTGTAGGAGATGTCAAGAACCAGGCCCCTGAACCCGGACAGCTCGTCGACGGTGAACTCTTCCTCCTCCTCGCCGGCGTCGACGATCAGCATCTCCGTCTTCTCATCCTCCACGAGATCATCATCCTCCTCCTCCCTGGTCGCGCTCCGCCCGCCGCCGGACCTGTTCCTACCGCGCGCCCGCGCCAGCCACGCCGGCGCCGAGGGCCTGCCGCCGGCGCCACCGCTCCAGACCAGAGCGCTCCCGCTCCGGCGGCCGCGCGATCCCGGCTGCCGGCCGAGCGGGCTGCGCATCAAGTCGCGGCGGAACGGGAGCGGCGCCGCCACCTTGGCTGCCATCGTCCGGTGGTCGAGCGCAGCCGCGTTTGATCGTGGGAGGTGTGTTCTGGGCTGTTTGTGCAATGTGTATGATCTTTCTTGCAGTTGTTTGTTTGTTTGCTGGTTTGGAAGGTTGGAAAAGGTTGAGTGTGGTGGAGGCCGAAGGCTCAGAGCCACTGGTTCTTCCCGGGCCGGTACATGAAGGGGAAATATCTCACTGCTGATTTTGAACCCGTGTTTCCTGGCATATTCTGGAGGGAAAAATGACTCTTTCTTGCCCCTTCTCGAGACAGGGAAAATTGGATGTGGAAAATTTCGTCTGATTTCGCCGCCGGTTTGATGAAACATGTTGCTGTAAGACAATTCAGGACGTGTTCGGCGTTTTAGAGTCTAAAATTTAGAGGGTTTAAACAAAAAGAATCTTGTCTTAAATAAAGTTTAATTACAAAACTAACTGCAGAACCCCCCTCTAAATCGCGAGACGAATTTAACGAGGGTAGTTAAGCTGTGATTAGACGATATTTACTGTAGCATCACTGTAGCAAAACATAGATTAATTAGGCTTATTAGATTCGTCTCGTAAAGATGTACCCATCTGTAAAAAGGTTTTGTCATTAGACTTTATTTAATACTCCTAAATAATAAGATTCTCTTTAGAGCTAAATTTTAGAGGGGTCTAAACAGTGCAACGAACACACCCTCAATCAGTTGAGAACATTTTTTTAACGGTAAATTGAGAACATTATGATCCATTTCCTCCTCTTCTTCCGCTGTACAAGGCCATGAAAGGAGACTTCTAGCTTCCACCGTCGTCCCATCGTCAGCGGTGAGCTCTGTTTCGCCCAAAACTGACGCCAGAATTCTCCTTCTGATTCACACCGGTTATTGGCCTTTCTTTGAGATTTTTATCTTTGCATCGTGATCTATTTCCGTCAGTCTTGGACAAAGAGAGGCCTGCCACCGGTACAGATGCGATGCTGCGCAAGCGATTAATTAAATAACTCAACAAGGAAACAAAACGTTATGTGGGGATACAAGCTACTCACGTTAAGCATCGTCAGACATTGAGAAATGATTTAAGAAAATGTATTAACATGGCACGAAACAAACCACTTCAGAGAACTTACGGCACGTAAATTGGATATCTTTGACGCAGATGCTCAAGTACTCAATCACATGAGCGCAGTCACACAACTTACTCTTATTAGTGTCAACGAGATATTGAGTTAGCGGTTCCCAATTTAACCAAATCGTCATAAATATCTCATTATTTTTGTTATGTTTGTTGTAGCACACTCTAAGCAGGAGAAAAAGATAATTTTTATTTCATTGCATAAAATGCATTAAAACTTGAAATTTGGCATGCTGCATTCCCTATTCATTCTTTATTATTTTTTTGCATAGCTTGATTTAAATAATAAATGATTTCCTGATTGAAAATTTATGCAAACAGTCAGAAAATACATGAAAAGCGAATGCAAGTGTAGGTTTGTGCAAGTTTAAAATTCTGTTTTTTTAAAAGAAAAGAAAAAAAGTTTAAAATTCCGTTTTTCCAAACATAGGGGGGACAGACTGGCAAAGTGGGATGGCGCCAACACGTGGGAAATCACGCATCGTCAGCGAGTGCTTATCTGCCCACGTCACTCTCTGCCGAGGAGCAGGTCATCAAGCAGAGCATTGCAGCTTCTCCCAGAATTCCTCCAACCTCCGTCTCCCGGTGAGAGAGAGCTCAGCTCAGCTCAGCTGCCTGTGCGAGCCCCCACTTCTTGGCCGCGACGATCGATGGCTACGAGGGCGCTGAGGGAGGCGGCGTCGAGAGCCGCGTCGGCGACCGGGAGCCGACGCTTCTCCGGCGAGAGCGCTGCGGCGGCGGCGCTGGCGGAGAGGAGTGACGGCGCCGGAGGAGGAGGAGGAGGGAAGGCGGTGAACCTGTTCACGGCCGTCAACCAGGCGCTCCACATCGCCCTGGATACCGATCCCCGGTGAGCCTGTCGCCGCCGCCTTCTTTTCCCCGATTCGGTTTCTGTTTCGAAAACAGGCCTGCACATCCAAAAATCCCATTCCACTTTTGCACTGAAAAACTCCCACCGTTTCAAATTTCTCGTTCATTCGATGTTGTTATGCGCGCGGTTGAATTAATCAGTGATTTTCGTTTCGACAGTGCGTATGTCTTCGGAGAGGACGTGGGTTTCGGCGGCGTCTTCCGTTGTACGACGGGGCTCGCTGATCGGTTCGGCAAGAACAGAGTGTTCAACACGCCGCTATGTGAGCAGGTACACGTTTTTCTTGCCGTATTTTGTTTATGCTTACGTCAGTTCTACCTACTAATTTAGTAACGAGATCAGGCAGAGAAAAAAATTGTGATTATTTAATTTCCAGTTGGCTTCAGTAGTTGGTACTGCATCTGAACTAGTTGCTACTCTATTTTGTTAAGGATCGTTTATTTTTTCTGATCACTTCTTCTCAACAGGGTATTGCTGGATTTGCAATCGGCCTAGCAGCAATGGTGAGCCACGTGCAAAGTTGATCTCTACTATTTCTTTTTGATTGAAAAACAGTATGATGAGAATTGGAATCTACTGAAATAACTGTATCGATAAGATTAGAACACATGTAGTTACAATCACATTGAAGATGGCACGATTAGATGATAGGACCTTTAAAGGCGAACAAGAAACAGATGGAATTTTGCTCTCAAAGTTTCAGTACTAGGTCGATGATATAGGATTGGTGCATGTTGCACAGTTTCAGTGCCCATATACTAGCTATGGCATTTAGTGCTGTGCTGCCTCATTATTATTTTGATTAGGAGACCAAGGTGTAATGTGTGATCATATTTCTGTCATTTATTTTCTTTCTATAGTGTGTACACTGTGGATCTGTAGTCAGATAAAATGCGAAATTTCCATTCTCTGCATCAATTGTAAGTCAACAGTAAGTTTGGCGGTCACCAATTAAAAAAATCTCCAAATCACTTTAACACATTTTATGAAAGTGAAATATCTTATAACATATTTGTATTAATATATGGGAGAATGAAAATGTAACTATCTCAAATAACTCGTAACATTCTTTTTACCTTCTTCAAGCAGGGTAACAGAGCTATTGCAGAAATTCAGTTTGCGGACTATATCTTTCCAGCATTTGACCAGGCAAGTGTCTGTTTTCATTCTTTATTATCTCACCTACTGGAGTTAATTTTAAATTCTTGATTGCTGGACCACATGATATTAGCTCCTTATTAGGAAGTGCCTTATTTCCCTGCTCCAAGTGATTGTTGAAAATTCCTGTTCCAAAGTGAAATCCTTTCTTGAGAAATGCTTCAGTTTTAACTCTCAAATTTTGATCTATATTCTTGCCAATGTTAGTGAATATATTTCCATATTTATGCTTTGTGCTAACATATTCATACAACCTTGGTACAGATTGTCAACGAAGCAGCTAAATTCAGATATCGAAGTGGAAATGAATTTAACTGTGGAGGTATTTCTTTCTTTCCAACATTTTAAATGGATATATTATGTTACATACAACCGATTTTTTATTGGAATAATTTTCTTTTCTAGGCCTAACAATCCGAACTCCTTATGGAGCTGTTGGGCATGGTGGTCACTACCATTCACAATCACCAGAGGCTTTCTTCTGTCATGTTCCTGGCCTCAAGGTTAAGTTTGTGTCTCTAGAATACTCTTATCATGATATTTTTTTAATGAAGATGCCAAACCGGCATTTTCCAGAATTTTATGATGCTTGATGTTCTGTTGAAGAATTCTACAACTGAAGTAGCAATGTATGCATGTTACTAAGAAATTTCAAATTGATTCTCTCATAGTATGCTATCCTGTTGTACTTTCTTGCCGCTAAGGAAATTAAGATTTTCAGGTTGTTATACCAAGAAGTCCACGTGAGGCTAAGGGACTATTATTGGCTAGTATCCGAGATCCGAATCCTGTTGTCTTTTTTGAGCCAAAGGTAGAGAAACTTAAAAATACCCGAGCGTAGAATAGCTTACAACACTGGAATTAAGGGTAGCTTATATCTGTTTGTACAGTGGCTTTACCGTTTGGCTGTGGAAGAAGTTCCTGAGGAGGATTATATGCTGCCCTTATCTGAAGCAGAAGTGAGCATATTCTATCATATTGCTGTGTCGGTCATTGGAATTATCGAACTTTTAATGCAATGTTGATGCTTTAGGTGATTAGGAAAGGTAGTGACATAACACTTATTGGTTGGGGAGCTCAACTTGCTGTACTGAAAGAAGCGTGCGAAGATGCTGCAAAGGTCAGTTGTTCACAAAACATGTACTAGTTCAAAACGCAGATGTTCATCATGATTTAATCAAGTAGCTGCACATGATGCTTGTTTTCTTGGTAGATTACCTATTGTTTCCAAAATTTATCGTGTCCATCGCTTTAATGATATTCTCGGTTTTTCATTAACTAACTGACCCTACTATTTGGCAGGATGGAATATCATGTGAGCTCATTGATCTCAGAACGCTGATACCATGGGACAAGGAAACAGTAGAGGCATCAGTCAAGAAGACTGGAAAGCTTCTTGTAAGTAAAGGTTTTAATTTTGCTCAGGTTTATTTTGCCTGTTTGTCATATACCTAAGAATTTCTATTGTTCCCTTAAAAATACTGTAACAGGTTAGCCATGAGGCTCCAATCACCGGGGGATTTGGTGCAGAAATTGCAGCATCCATCGCCGAACGCTGCTTCCAGAGGGTAACAAATCTTTCTACTTTTCGATTCAACAGAACACTTAAAAACACAATGTTTGGTTACGTCGTCTTGAAGCTCATGTGATTGCATTCGGAACTGATGTGTTCCAGTTGGAAGCTCCGGTCGCGAGAGTCTGCGGCCTCGACACACCTTTCCCGCTAGTTTATGAACCATTTTACATGCCCACAAAGAACAAGGTAACAACACCCTGAGGATCGGCAACTCTGCATCCTTGCTATATATACAGCCAAATCTCTAACAGGAGTGTGCTGCAGGTTTTGGACGCCATAAAAGCAACTGTAAATTACTGAAGCGCTGGAGCTGCATTAGTCGGTTATAGCGATGATTGGCAGAAATGTTCTGTTCACCGTATGTGCAGATACACGAACTCGTATATTACATTTCTGGTCTGTATTCCAAACGTGTACATGCAAAAAAACAGACCATTCAATAGTAGTGTACACCAATAAAGTTAGTACAGTAGAAGATTGTTCGTCTGTGTGAGTGATGTGGCTTCGCTTGAAACATGTGACGTTTCTGTTCCCCTTTCCTCGGAGAGGCCCCTGTGTATCCCGAGTGTCTCCGGTCCCAGGCAGAAGAACAACAACAGTACGTTTTCCAAATGAAAAGAGTCGTCGATCGCAACCACTGCAGACGCCTGGGCCTGGCCTTGGTGCTCCGAAGTGTCACGACTCACGAGAGACTTCTTGTGCGTTCGACAGCGTCACCCTCGCCATCCGCGTCCAGCACCCAGCGAGCGACGTGGAACGCGCGCGCGCCGCACGCAGGAAGTGACTAGCAAGCAAGCAAGCGGCGCCAGTAGATAACACTGGAGCCTGGAGGCGCGCATGGCCGAGGCGCGAGAAACCCAGAGCGGCGGATAGAATGGCAGACTCTGACATCGCCGCCATAGCCGCCGCCGCGTCATCGGCGGCGCAGCAACCGGCGCAGCCGCTGGCTGGGCGCGTGGCCATCGTGACCGGCGCGTCGCGCGGCATCGGTCGCGCCATCGCGTCTCACCTCTCCGCCCTGGGCGCGAGCCTGGTGCTCGGGTACGCGTCCAGCTCCGCGGAGGCCGAGTCGCTCGCCGCCTCGCTCCCGCGCGCCGTGGCCGTGCGCGCCGACGTCGCCGACGAAGCCGCCGTCCGTGCCCTCTTCGACGCCGCCGAGCGCGCCTTCGGTTCCCCACCCCACATCCTGGTGGCCAACGCCGGTGTGCTCGACGACGCGTACCCGACCGTCGCCGCCACGTCCGCCGCGTCCTTCGACCGCGTCGTCGGCGTCAACCTCCGCGGCGCGTTCCTGTGCCTCCGCGAGGCGGCCAACCGTCTTCCCCCCGGCGGCGAGGGCGGCGGCGGCCGGATCATCGCCGTGACGTCGTCGGTGACGGGGAGCCACCCGACCGGGTACGCGGCGTACACGGCGTCCAAGGCGGCGGTGGAGGCGATGGTAAGGACCATGGCGAAAGAGCTCAAGGGCACGCGCATCACCGCCAACTGCGTCGCGCCGGGCGCCACGGCGACCGACATGTTCTTCGCCGGGAAGAGTGAGGATACGGTCAGGATGTACGCTGAGACCAACCCGATGGAGAGGCTCGGCGAGCCCGGCGATATTGCGCCGGTGGTCGGGTTCCTCTGCACCGACGCCGCCGACTGGGTCAACGGCCAGGTCATCCGGGCCAACGGCGGGTACGTCTGATGCCGCTCGAGATTGATACACTGCCACGACGGCTAAAACATTTTGGCGGGACGGTGTGCCTTGGCACCTGCAGATGCTGCTACTAATAAAATAACACCGTGATGTGTGAGATGATTCGAACTGTATTTTCGATTTCTAAACACGTGTTGCCCGATAAAAGATGGCTACTAATAAGTTAGAAGAAAGGTGTGGAAATGTGAGTAGTGGAAGTTTGTGGTTGTCCAACACTGAAATGTTACATAGTACCCCCTCTGTTTGCAAAATGATGACGTTAGTAATGTGTGAGATGATTTCAAGTGTATTGGATTTTTAAGTATACATGATGTACACATGA
This sequence comes from Eragrostis curvula, assembly GCA_007726485.1. Classification (NCBI taxonomy): domain Eukaryota; kingdom Viridiplantae; phylum Streptophyta; class Magnoliopsida; order Poales; family Poaceae; genus Eragrostis; species Eragrostis curvula. The sequence goes on along the minus strand of CM017442.1, from coordinate 51,075,164 downwards.
TGACCGGACAAACAGTTTAGTATACTCCCTCTATTCAGTTTTATTATTGGCCATTCGTTAGTCATTAAATTTTGAACTAACCAACGTCAAATGAAAATATAGTAATTCAAGACAAAATATCTCCTTATCACCAATGAGTGACTATTTAAAATCAGATAGAGTGTTCAGGTTCGGAATCGACAACATATGGTTGCGGTTCACTAGAGATGATACCAGAGGTTCACTAAGTTGCCATCGGGTTGTCAAGGGAATCTCACTTTGGATGCAGAGGTATAGAATGCCATGCCGCGCTTCCCGAGTTCCTTGGGTTTGGTTGAGGAGTGACGGGGAAATGTAAAGATGAGCTTGTGTTTACTGGGCTTTGAAATGTAATTTTGAAATTTAATTTGTATGTTACGGTAGTTCTTACTAACTTATTTTCATACGGATCATCAAAGTTAATAGTTGATAGATACGTGTGCTTAAAATATGGTATGAAAAAAGCTAGATGAAACTAAAACACGATCAAAATAAAAGCAATATAAATAGTAAGAGTTCTTTCTATATGTTTGGGCAAGCCTTTTGTTAACCCTAGTTGATGGAAATTATAATTATGTCGTAAAAAAACAAAACATATAGTTTACTCAAGAACACCCGCCATTCCAGATTCTTATCCGAGAGTATGACAGCCTTCAATCTAGTCTAAAATCCTAGCAAGGGACAAAGTTTGGTATTCTTGCTTCAAAATGATCGACGTAAACAACAAGCTTGAACACAAATTAAAATGAATTTATGTTAGTAATTAATGGATTGTAGTACTTGTTCTTCTTGTTGATGTTAATTAAAGTTAGCCATTCAAATATGTTAGTAACTCATTTGTTAACGCCAAGTTTGAACCTTTTTAAGCAGGTAAAAGAGCCACACATCATGGTATTAATGGCCTGTTTGGAGTGGCTTACGTCGATCGGTTTCTTCACTTTTTCGCCACTGTTAACACATTGTAGCTACAGTACCTTTACTGTTCACGAAAAAAAATTAAGCTGAGTGAGCCACGTTTTGAAGGTATTTCATCTTCTCTACTGTAGTAATGCGCTATCGTAGATGTCTTAGGATGAGCCCAAGACCAAGACCCTCCTAAGTTAAATGTGAATATATTTTTTCTTATGAAATATTATCATATTATTCCTTCTAAGGTTTTTGAAAGTATTGTGATAGTCAAGTCATCGACCAAAAAGGGAGCCCCCTATGTTGGAATTCAGTTCCGCTTACTTCACATGGGCAGCAGAGCTGATAACTAAACCGCCGCCAAAGACTTCGAGTAATGTATCGCCCGATGAGGTGATGTTCGGCAATTGGGAAATGTGGGGTGAGATTGGGATTAGGAAATGAATCTTTAGAGAATGGAAGGTGGAGATGTAATATGATAGACGAATGAAGGGTTTGGATTTTCCAACTCATTTCCCAATCCTTGTCCCAACCTCTATTTCCCGGTAGCCAAACAGCCCCTGAATGTAGCATATCCTATCGCCATGACCAAGTTATTTGGCTAATCAAACGGGTAGGATGGTTTAGGCCTTGTTCGGTTTATACCTCAAATAATAAGCTGACGAAAGCAACTTAATTAATAAATTAAATAATGTATCATGTAAAAATGTTATAATCTGAATATTATCTTTTTTTTTTGCGAGAATATAATCTGACTATTATCTTTTTTTTTTGCGAGAATATAATCTGACTATTATCTGCAACCCGACTATTTCAACTTACAAATTGTAAGCCGAATTATATAATTGGAAATAGAAATCAAACTAACCTATACAATAGACATGTAGTCCTGAAAGAAAGAAAGAAAGAAAGAAAGAAAGAAAGAAAAAAAAGGATCGGCAGTAACCCTCCTCACCCGCACTCGGGCTCGCAATTTGTACCGGAGATCTGTTGGCTGTGTTTAACTCGAGCTGATGACACGGCTCTGAATCCGGGCAGATATATGAGTTCGATCCCGTGTCACTTGAGGCTCCTGCCTCAGCCCTCAGTCGCCATGTGCACTCATGCACGTCATTCATTGATCATTTGCTGTTGATCTTCCCAACCGAGCATCCTCTCGAGCAGAAACAAAACACCGCCTGATGCGTGCACCTACCTCGATCGTCCTCTGTTTCTCACTCTATATATAACGGCAACGTATCCTATGAGAACTAGGTTCGTGTGAGAACTATGGGAGCTCCAATCTGGGCCACATGATCTTGATCCAATGGGAGCGCATAGAGAGAGGTGGGAGGGGGGATTTGCAAAATCATTGCCCACTTTGCAAATCCCCCCTCCTACCTGAATTCATGCGTCCTATTGGATCAAAATCATGTGGCTCAGATTGAAGTTCTCATAGTTCTCACACGAATCTGGTTCTCACAGGATACGGTGCCATATATAACTGGAGTAACACAGTTGCAAAAGAGATCAGCACGCAGACGTCCATGTTCAATAGCTCGCGCTAGTGCTGAATGGCAGACGTCACCGCCTCCGCAGCCTCCTCGCCGCCGGCGCCCCTGCCGCTGGCCGGCAGGGTGGCCATCGTGACGTGCGCGTCGCGCGCCATCGCCGCGCCAGCTTCGTGGTCGGATACGCCTGCCGCGCGGCGGAGGTCGAGTCCCTGGCCGCCGAGCTGTCCACGCCGTGGCCGCGCGCGCCAACGTCGCCGACGAAGCAGCCGTCCGCGCGCTCTACGGCGCCGCGCCGCCGCACATCCTCGTGGTCGTGGCGTGCGCGGGGGTGATGAAGGCCGACGCGACACTGGCGGCCACCTCCGCCGCGGACTTCGACGCCAACACCCGCGGCGCGTTCCTGTGCCTCCGGGAGGCGGCCAACCGGCTGCGTCGCGGCGGCGGTGGCCATGGTGCGGGGCGTGGCCAAAGAGCTCAAGGGAACGCGCGTCACGGCCAACTGCGTCGCGCCCGGGCCCGTCGCCACGACTTGTTGGACGTACGATATTTAGCCAAAAAAAAAAAAAGTTGGACGTACGGCGATGACGGACGACGACGACGACGGACGACCTGACACCACCATCTGCCGTTTACAAGTAGTCAAGACAAGCAGCTATAGCCACCAATTGGGTGGCCTTGTTGTTCCTTGTGCGCGCGGTCGAGCTGTTGACTCTGATCTGATTTGCTCCCCCGATCTTGCTCGCTCGCGGCGGTGCGATGGCGAACCTGCTCTCCTCCGCGGCATCCCAGGAGACGCTCCCGGACAGCTTCGTCTTCCCGGAGGACCAGCGCCCGCCGACGTCAACCGCCGCCGTCGAGCTCCCGGTGCCGCCCCCGCGACGAGGTCCGCCGCGCCGTCCTCGACGCCGGCAAGGAGCTCGGATTCTTCAGGTGCCTTTTGTTTTGCTTCGTTCGTAGTAATGCTTTTCTCCCCTCTTAATAGTAACAGCAACTGGTCCTACCTAACCTAGCGCAGGTGGTGAACCATGGCGTGCCGGGACTTGGACGAGGCGTTGGACAAGTTCTTCGCGCTCCCGGCGGAGGACAAGGCGGCCTTCTACTCGGACGACAAGGACAAGCCCAACCGCCTCTTCTCCGGCTCCATGTACCGCGCCGGCGAACGCGAGCGGTACTGGCGCGACTGCCTCCGCCTCACATGTGCCTTCCCCGTCGACGACGCCACCTGGAACGACTGGCCCGACAAGCCCCACCGCATCCGGTACGAATTTTATTATTTGCAACCACAATCACAAGAATTCATTCATTCAAATTTGGTTCTTGATGCACTCTGCTGAGCCGTTGAGCATGATGAGCAGCGAGGTGGTGGAGCGGTTCCTGATGGCGACGCGGGCGCTGGGGATGGAGCTGCTGCGGCTGCTGTGCGAGGGCGTCGGCCTCCGCCATGACTACTTTGACGGCGAGCTCAGCGGCGGGGCCGTGATTGTGACCGTGAACCACTACCCGCCGTGCCCCGACCCCGCGCGGACGCTGGGCCTGCCGCCGCACTGCGACCGCAACCTCATCACGCTGCTCCGCCAGGGCGACGTCCCCGGCCTCCAGGTCGCGTACCGCGGCGGCGACTGGATCGACGTCCGCCCCGTGCCCGGCGCCTTCGTCGTCAACTTCGGACACCAGCTCGAGGCACGCCTTCACCTTGATCACTTCCGTCAGATTTTTACTGCCACGCGTTATGGCGATCGAGGCGTGCGTTGTTCACCTGCTTGATGATTTTGATGATGGTGAACGCGTATGCAGATCGCAACGAACGGGCTGCTGAAGAGCGTCGAGCACCGGGCGGTCCCCGACGCGGCGGCGCGGCCGCGGACATCGGTGGCCACGTTCATCATGCCGACAGGGGACTGCCTCGTCGCCCCCGCCGAGGAGCTCGTCGCAGCCGCCGGCGAGGGGCCGCGGTACCGCGCCGTCACGTTCCGCGAGTTCATGGAGGTGTACAAGGCCGTCGGCGCGCGCAGGGAGGGCGTCGAGAAGGCCTTCAAGACGTGAGAGATTCAAGAGCGTCGTGTGCTATATAGTAATCCTCTGGTTGCTGCTGCTGGTGATTGAGAAACAACGCGTGCGCAGGCCGGCCGGCGGTGCCAGGCGCGCCCAACTGCAGAAATAAAGTCAACGTTGCTGGATCAGAATAAATCGACCAATACGAATTTTAAATATCTTGGATAAAACTGGTACGGTGCTCGATCATTTCGTCGTTGCTGCATGCCGGTGATGAAATTTCTTGCTCTGCAATTGGTGGTGTGTGCGGAGGGACCCCAGTATAGTAGCGCCTGGTGCACCAAGCCCGGCGCCCGGGACAGAAAAGCCGCGGCCCGGCCACACGCCCGCGCGCCCCTCGCGCATCTTCATCATCGTCATCCTCCAGCAAGCCGTTGTGCCGCCCCTCGTTGAGCATCCGCCCAGCCGGGGAAAGCAGAACAAATATATCCGAGGTCTGCATTCATTCTGCTCGTGGCAATTTTCGTGGCCTTGTGGGCTTGTCTGCTGTGAAGCCTTAACTTGTTGGGTTGGGACAGAATTTTTTCTCTGAATTCTGCTTCTATCTGGGACTACTAGACTTGTTATACCAGTACCAGAATTCAGAGAAAAAATTCTGATCAATAAAAAACAAAACATGTTCTTTGCAAAGTTCTTGATTCGAATTCCCATTCTCATCTACCAAACACAACTGAAAGAAGAAGAAATAATAATAAAAAAACTACAACTCCACACTCACGCAATGCACGCCTCCTAGAATATTAGCCATCGCAATAGAGAAAAAAAAAGCGATAGAGAAAAAAAAAGGTATGGCAATAGGATACACCATACACGTCAGGCTCACATTTCCCACCCCCCAATTCAACAATTGCTTCACACAATCTACAAGTACGCACAACAGGCTCAATTACTCAGCACCCTGAATTTCTTGCCTCGCATAGAAACCGCAGCACACCCACCCCTTGGATCCTCTGTAATCCAGACCAAACGTTTTTGTCACTTGTGTAACAGACTAGCGTACGTAACTCCAAACACCTCACGGAAAGATGGTTTTTGCAGCTGTTATTACTTCGTGAAATACATAGATATCGTCGAGCTGTTTGACACCGTAGCCGAACTCATCGTGACGTGGAATCCATGCATGCACCGTGCGTGGCCCTTGCCTGGATTACCATGATAATTACTACACCAGCAAGCTACGCCGTGACAGCAAGGATATAGTGCATATCTCCAGTGGTAGTCCATTAATAGGGACAAATGTGCTGAATTAGCACTGCCAAAACAAGCTCTCCTTGCCCGGGAAGGCCGCGGGCACGTGAGCCGCCCAGCGTTTTAATTGGAACGTTTCCTATAAACGAGTCGATCGGTCGGCAGGCAGCACCGTACCAGCCCGGCCGTCACCAAGCTCATCTTGCCTTCGAAACCACAGCGCGCATCGATTGAGGTGGTGAGGGAGAGAGAGACGATCCGTTCCCTTCCGGCATGGCGGTGGTGTTCGACGCGAGCGTGCTGAGCCAGCAGGAGAGCATCCCGGCGCAGTTCGTGTGGCCGGCGGAGGAGGCGCCGCTGGCGGCGGTGGAGGAGATCGAGATCCCGGTGATCGACCTCGCCGCGTTCCTCCGCGGCGGCGGCGCGCTGCCGCGCGGCGTGGCGGCGGCGTGCGAGCGGCACGGGTTCTTCCAGGTGACCAACCACGGCGTCGACGCCGCCCTGCTCGCCGAGGCGTACCGCTGCCTCGACGCCTTCTACGCGAGGCCGCTCGCGGAGAAGCAGCGCGCGCAGCGCCGCCCCGGCGAGAGCTACGGCTACGCCAGCAGCTTCACGGGGAGGTTCGACTGCAAGCTGCCGTGGAAGGAGACGCTGTCGTTCCACCACTCCGCCGCGCCGGGAGGCGAGCGCGCCGTCGTCGACTACTTCGTCGCCGTCCTCGGCGAGGAGTACCGTCACATGGGGTACGTGCCCGCCCGCGCCACGCCACGCCAGCCGTTTCTTATCGTCCGTTTTTCTTTTTCTTTTGCAGTTAGTACGTAAACGTTTGCTAAACTTTTGCAAAACTTATCCTCTGTTTGGAACGCATGAGATTACCTCTGTTTCTTTTTTTTTTCTTGACTGATAATACTAGGATTGAATTGTTTGCTATAAAATCGTACTGCATAAATCATTCCTGCATGGCAGCGAAATAGTATTCCGTAGACTTATCCTATATATGTTTGGAGCGCATGAGATTACCTCTGTTTATTTTTTCTAATGATTGATAATACTAGGATTGAATTGTTTGCTTTGAAATATTTTGCGTTCGTTTTTACAAAAAAAAAAAAATCCCTGCCAGGCAGAAACAGTTGCTCTAGTCCGAGCATTTATGTAGTAGCGGTAGTCGATTAATTCTATCAGCAGAAGTCATTTACGTAGTATACTGGTAGTTGATTAATCCTACAGCAAACAATTATTTGAATCGAATACCATGGATACAAATACAACTTAGCCTATCCTCGCAGATTCAACATTTTGTTTTGGACGAACAAAATTAATTACTTTTGCAAAGCAGATTAAAACAGATTGTTATTAGTTACACTTTTAAAAAGAAGAAAGAAAGAGTGCCGATTGCGTTGTGAAACTCGAATGATCTTACACGTGCATGTGTTGGGGGGAATGCAGGGAAGTGTACCAGGAGTACAGCGACGTGATGACCCGCCTGGCGCTGGACGTGACGGAGGTGCTGGCGGCGGCGCTGGGCCTCGACGACCGCGCCGCGCTTCGCGGCTTCTTCTCCGGCAGCGACTCGGTGATGCGTCTGAACCAGTACCCGCCGTGCCGGCAGCCGCACCTGGCGCTGGGCACGGGCCCGCACCGCGACCCGACGTCGGTGACGCTGCTGCACCAGGACGACGTCGGCGGCCTGCAGGTGCACGTCGGCGGTGCGTGGCGCGCCGTCCGGCCCCGCGCCGACGCCTTCGTCGTCAACATCGGCGACACCTTCGCCGCGCTCACCGACGGCCGCCACGCCAGCTGCCTCCACCGCGCCGTCGTCAACAGCGCCGCCGCGCGCCGCTCCCTCACCTTCTTCCTCAATCCGCAGCTCGACCGCGTCGTCCGCCCGCCGCCGGCGCTGCTCGCCGCCGTCCCGGCACGCCCGCGCGCGTTCCCGGACTTCGCCTGGCGCGAGTTCCTCGAGTTCACGCAGACGCGCTACCGCTCCAACGAGAACACCCTGGATGCCTTCGTCGCCTGGATCAAGGCCGGCCGCGGCAAGGGCCCTGAAGAGAAGTGATCCATCTCTCTCTTGCTAGCTTGTCTCCTAGGCAGCAATGGCGGTGCGCGTCCATGGATTCATGCATGCATGGATGTAGACGATGGAACAATAATAATAATAAACTGCAGACTCAATAATGGGGAACAAGAATAAACTTGCTGCTTTGTTTTGAGCTAGCTATTCCTGCAGTTGTTGGTGTAGAATGCTTGCATGCAAATGTGCGTCATGTGATGGCACAGCGCGAGTGTAGCGTACATGACAACGTGCTCATTGCTCGTGGATTTTGAAGATCTCGTTTCGTGACCTCGATCCGACAGAGCTTGGTTGGCGCTTGGTGGCATCTGCCTAGCACCTAGTACCAAGCATAGCCGCCAGCACAATTTACATGTGAACAAGGCTATATTTGGGTGCTCAAAAGGGCCGGGGAAACGGAGAGAGAAAAGTGTTTTTGAACTCAAGAGGTTGGCATGGCAAGTTTTGAGTTTCGTGCACACCGACGCTTAACATCCCACATGCAGGGGGTCTAAATTTTGTCCATCAAATGTTAATAAGTGTGTCGGTATTCAAAAGAACACTTATTTTCCTACTTTTTATTGATGGCGTTAGGACAAAGTCTTATTCTAATGTAATCAACTACAAAAAGATAGGTTACTAGTTCACATCAGTGTCATGAGGACATTTACATTAAAAACTCATTTCTAAATTTATTATATTCTCGATGGAAAAACTTATCAACAAAATCATCCTGGTTACATTTCTGGGATCATTAATGATCATTGATAAGTGCAAGAGTAATGTATTATTTTCGGAGCCACATTTACCATTAATTGATTTGTTTCACTCACATTTTGCCTCATGATTCGATAAATCTTTGATCCTAACCTTTGCGAGCATCATCTATTCAAACTGAACCATGATAAATAAATTATTGACCTATTCCTATAATCTGCTACTTATGTCTAAATGTTTAATGCATAATAAATTAAATGTTGTATCAACTTCAAATATTGATTGATGCAGTTTGATAAATAACACCTACACACTTTGATTATCCAAGCGACAACATAAAGTCTCAAGTTTCATCCTCACGGTGAAATTCAATAAAAATGTGATTTACTTCATTTCATGTTTTCAAGCCATGGCGACACACTCATTATTAATTATGCTTACGAATTATAGAGAAATCAAATGGATTCCTTTCTACAAGTTAAACTTTCACATGGTGTTTTACCTCAAAACTCATAAAACCGGACCAACATATATATGGAGGCGGAACACGATTAGGGGAGAAGAAAATATCTTAGGCTCTTTGGATGCTTTCGGAACTATTTTAATTACTACATCAGTATATTTAAACATATATACCAACGATATATCACCTTTCTTAAAAGTTACTAGTATAATCCCGGCTATGTCCCGAGACTTTTGTCATGGACAACATTTGTGCTCTATAGCCCTTAAAATATGATATATCGCGTATGCATTGTTAGTCATATTTGTACACCTCGTTGATATTGTTCATATTCCAATAACTCTAAATTTCATTTTCAGATAATCAAGTTGATGTGATCGATTATTTAAACTTTGGCAAAGTCAATTTCAACTATATCTTGAGGTTATTACATCAGGTGGGTTTCTTTAGCATGTTGAAATTCAAAACTAATTTACCCCATTGGCCTTCTATTGCTCACTTTTTCAATCTCGAGATTGTGAAAACTTCTTGTTTGGCAAATGTTCCCGTTAGGAAAGACTCCATCTAGTACAAAATGGCACTCGATTATTTATCTTTGGCATATTTTTTACTAGCAACTTTTTTTTTTAAAAAAAAAACTGATGTTACAAACAGAAAATATTGCTGCTTACGAGTTTTGAACTACAAGCAGTGGCGGAGCTACGGGGTGGACACGGTGGGCCGCGGCCCACCCTGAGATCCAGCCCGACGCTCAATCGGAGCACTGTAGCACTGCTACAGTGGCGTTTTTTTTTTCCCCTTCTATTTTCCTTTTGCGGCCCACCCTAGCCAGCCCAAAAAAGATTCGGCCCACCCTGTGGGCTGGGTCTAGCTCCGCCACTGACTACAAGTGAATTTTGGCTTCTCAAAAAAAAGAGTGAATTTTGGCTATAATTCTGTTTTGGAGGAATACCTCTAGTCTCACTTTTTTGAAGAACAATGTAGTAAGATTGATTTGAGATGGCGAGAAAGAAAGAGAAGCTCCGAATTATGCAACGACAAAATCAAATGTTGTACAGAGTACATAGTCGATCCTTAAAATCCTAATTAAGCTGTACCGACTCCGAAGTTTATGTACATGACAGTAAAAATAAACTAAGACGTCGTGATCCCGGTGAGCATGCCGGCGACCTTGGTTAGCTTGTCATCGTCGTCGAAGTATCGTTCCTTCATTTTCATGAACGTGTGGCACGTCAGCAAGCTGTCGGAGCCGGCCTGGTGCGCCTCGCCGACAGCCCTTGCGACGCCGAGCTTGGCGGCGACGCAGTCGAGCCCGCCGAGGAGGTCGGCTCCGGGGCAGCGTCGCGCCATCTCCTTGACGTCGAACACCCTGCGGCGGCGGAGCAGCGCGGCGGCGACGGCCTCGAACTCCGCCGCCGTGGCGGGGAGCTTGTACCCGGCGCCGAACATCGCCTTGACGAGGTAGGCCATGTCGTAGCCGCCGCTGAAGGTGACGAGCCCCGCGCGGCCGAGGCCGGCCTTGGCGCCGCCGCGCAGCCACTTGCGGAGGCGCGGGCCGAACGCCGCCGGAGGAGGCGCCGGCGTCCGGCGGCGAGGTGGAGGAGATCGACATCCCGGTGATCGACCTCGCCGCGTTCCTCCGCGGCGGCGGCGCGCTGCCTGCCGGTGTGGCGGAGGCGTGCAAGCGCCACGGGTTCTTCCAGGTGGCCAACCACGGCGTCGACCCGTCCCTGCTCGCCGAGGCGTACCGCTGCCTCGACGCCTTCTACGCGCGCCCCCTCGCGGAGAAGCAGCGCGCGCAGCGGCGCCCCGGCGAGAGCTACGGCTACGCGAGCAGCTTCACGGGACGGTTCGACTGCAAGCTGCCGTGGAAGGAGACGCTGTCGTTCCACCATTCCGCCGCGCCGGGAGGCGAGCGCGCCGTCGTCGACTACTTCGTCGCCGTCCTCGGCGAGGAGTACCGTCACATGGGGTACGTGCGCCCTCACGCCACGCCAGCCGTTTCTCGTCCGTTTTTGTCTTTTTGCAGTTACCTAAACTTTGCTAAAATTTTGCAAAACTTATCCTCTGTTTGGAACGTACGGGTGTTTTCTTTTCTTTTTTTAGTTTATTTATGTCATACGCGGATTGAATTGTTTGCTATGAATTCGTACTACATAAATCGTCCCTGCATGGCAGCGAAGTAGTATTGCATAGACTTATCCTCTGTTTTCAACTCATGAGATTACCTAATACATCTGTTTCTTTTTTTTTATTGATTGATAATACTAGGATTGAATTGTTTGCTTTTAAATATTTGCCTTCGTGTTTACATGAACCCCTGCCAGGCAGAAACAGTTGCACTCGGAGCAATTTATGTACTAGCAGTGTGGTACTTGATTAACTCTATCAGCAGCAGTCATTTATGTACTAGTTGTACTTGATTAATTCTAGCAGCAGACATTTATGTACTAGTTGTACTTGATTCATTCTAGCAGCAGTCATTTATTTGAACCGAATATCATGCCTATCCTCGCAGACTGTAAACATTGTATAGTCCCCGATCGAGCAATTCAGATTAATCCATGCATGTGTTAGTTCCACATTTTGCAAAAACAGAAAAAGTGATTCGAATGATCTAACGTGCATGTGTTGGGCGCCCATGCAGGGAGGTGTACCAGGAGTACAGCGACGTGATGACCCGCCTGGCGCTGGACGTGACGGAGGTGCTGGCTGCGGCGCTGGGGCTCGACGACCGCGCCGCGCTTCGCGGCTTCTTCTCCGGCAGCGACTCCGTGATGCGTCTGAACCAGTACCCGCCGTGCCGGCAGCCGCACCTGGCGCTGGGCACGGGCCCGCACCGCGACCCGACGTCGGTGACGCTGCTCCACCAGGACGACGTCGGCGGCCTGCAGGTGCACGTCGGCGGCGCGTGGCGCGCGCTGTCCGGCCCCGCGCCGACGCCTTCGTCGTCAACATCGGCGACACCTTCGCCGCGCTCACCGACGGTCGCCACGCCAGCTGCCTCCACCGCGCCGTCGTCAACAGCGCCGCCGCGCGCCGCTCCCTCACCTTCTTCCTCAACCCGCAGCTCGACCGCGTCGTCCGCCCGCCGCCGGCGCTGCTCGCCGCCGACCCCGACCGCCCGCGCGCGTTCCCCGACTTCACCTGGCGCGAGTTCCTCGAGTTCACGCAGAAGCGCTACCGCTCCAACGAGAACACCTTGGAGGCCTTCGTCGCCTGGATCAAGGCCGGCCGCGGCAAGGGCCCTGAAGAGAAGTGATCTCTCTCTCTCTTGCTAGCTTGTCTCCTAGGCAGCAAAACAATGGCGGTGCGCGTCCATGGATTCATGCATGCATGGATGTAGATGATGGAATAATAATAAACTGCAGACTCAATAATGGGGATCAAGAATAAACACATGCTGCTTTGTTTTAGCTATTCCTGCAGTTGTTGGTGTAGAATTCTTGCATGCAAATGTGCGTCATGTGATGGCTGGTGTAGAATTGCTTGCATGCAAAAATGTGCGTCATGTGATGGCACAGCGCGAGTGTAGTGACTTCGATCTGACAGCTTGTTTGGCGCTTGCATGGTGGCATCTACCTAGCACCTATATGTTGCCAGTACCAAGCATAGCCGCCAGCGCAATTTACATGTGACGAAGGCTATTTTGGGTGCTCAAAAGGCGGGGAAACGAAGAGAGAAAGGTTGAACTCAGGAGGTTGGCATGGCAAGTTTTGTGCACACCAACGCTTAACATCCCCTGCGGGTCTATTTTGGACTAGAAAGGTGTAACCCTTATTTTGCATGCTAGTTTCATGCAAGTCGTTTTCAAAACAAAAAGAAATTGTCAACCCTGTATAGAGCATGAAACTAAATTTCCTTGGGAAACGAAGAGAGAAAAGTTTTTTTTGAACTCGTGGTTGGCATGGCAAGTTTTGTGCACACGACGCTTAACCTCACCACCCCCACCCCCCCCCCCCCCCCCCCCCCCCCCCCCCCCCCGGCCCCAGCGCGGGGTCTGCTTTAGACTAGAAATATGCAACACTTATTTTGCCTGCTAGTTTCTTGCAAGTCGTTTTCGCAACAAAAAGATTGAATGTTGACTACTCCCCCAAACCCCTAGTCCCAAACAAGCGTTGATTTGGTTTATTTACTTACATGTTGTCAAAACATCTAATTGGCCATCAAATGTTCATAAGCGTTGGTGGCATCTACCTAGCACCTATATGTTGGTGGCATCTACCTAGCACCTATATGTTGCCAGTACCAAGCATAGCCGCCAGCGCAATTTACATGTGACGAAGGCTATTTTGGGTGCTCAAAAGGGCCGGGGAAACGAAGGGAGAAAAGATTTTTCAACTCAAGAGGTTGGCATGCAACTTTTGAGTTTCTTGCACACCGACGCTTAACATCCCCCATGCACGGGGTCTACTTTGGACTAGAAAGGTGCAACATTTATTTTGCCTACTAGTTTCATGCAAGTCGTTTCGCAACAGAAAAAGAAATTGCCAGTGGCTTTATAGTAGAGCCTTTAGTTGTTGACTATTCCCTAGACAAATGTTGATTTGGGTTACATACTTGCATGCTGTAAAAGCATCTAAATTTTGTCCATCAAATGTTCATAAGTGTGTCAGTGTCCAAAAGAACACACTTATTTTCTTGATTTTTATTGATGACGTTGGCACGAGGTCCTAATGTAATCAATTACAAAAGGGAGGGTAGCAGTTCACATCAACATTATGAAAAACATTTACATTAAAAAAAATTCTAAATTTGTTACATTCTCGATGATAGAAGTTATGAAAAAAATCAACCCGATTACATTCCTGATCTTCATTGGTGCAAAACTAATATACTATTTTTCAAAGCTATTTTTTTTAAGAAACATAGGCTTATCAGTTATCACCCTGCCCCAGGCAATAAAATTCATTTTACAACGCTTCGGTTATATTACACCATCAGGAAACAGATGGTTGGCCCCCTACCAATTTCAACTGCGAGCCAAAACAGTTTTAGCTGAAACTAGTTCAAATGCATAAACGAGAAGAAAAACACATACATAAGCTTTATCCTTCATATGCCATTGGAGCATCTTCTAATCTTGTACTTGAGGTGCTTCCTTGGAGTTCAGTCTTCATAGGAGCTTGGATTTGATTTCCGAGGAAAGTATACTATGTCTCCATCATCGAATGTCAAAATTCATGGAATATTGGCTTGCATGTCTTTATTAGCTTCAAGGAAACTTTCAGCACAATTCTCATCAACGATAAATAAATTGCTCACCTTTTTCTATTATCTCCTACTTATGTCTAATTGTTTGATGCATAGTAAATAAAATGATGTATTAACTTCAAAATGCAAATGTTGGTCGATGCAATATGACAAATAATTGTTACACATTTCAATTATCTAAGCTACATAACCTAAAATCTCAAGTTCCATCGCAACGATGAAATTCAATAAAAATAAGAACAGTGATCCACTTCATTTCATGTTTATGAGGCATAGAGAATCACTCATTATTAATTGTGCATGCAAAATCGAATGTATTTCTCTTTTATTCCTATATATAAAAAGTCAGTTTCCCTTTTACAAGTTAAACTTCAAGGTATTTTACCTCGAAACGTATAAAACAATACCAACCTATATATGGAGACGCAACATGATTGGGGGAGAAGGAAATATCTCATGCTTTCGGATGCTTTTGTTAAAAATTGTTTTGATTAATACATAAATATATTTAAACATATGTACCAACAATTTATCACCTTTCTCAAAAGTTAATAATATAATCCCCATGTCCCGAGATTTTCATCATGAACAATATAAGCCCTTTTATTTTTTTTAAGATAATATCTCGCGTACATTGGTCAAAGAGTCATATTTGTACACCTTGTTGATGTTGTTCATATTCCAATAACTCTGAATTTCATGTTCAGATAATAATCAAGTTGATGTGATCGATTATTTAAACTTTTGCAAAGTCATTTTGCAACTATATCTTGAGGTTAGTAAACCAGGTGGGGTTTGTTTGCCATGTTGAACTTGAAAATTTCCCCATTGGCCTTCCAGTGCTCTGCTTTTAAAATCTCGAGATTGAGAAACTTCTTGTTTGGCCAATGTCCCGTTAGGAAAGACTCCATCTTGTACAAAATGGCACTCGATTATGTATCATTAGCTTATATTTTTACTAGCAATTTTTATTAAAAACTGACGCCACAAACAGAAAATATTGTTGCTTACGAGTTTTGAATTGTAAGTGAATTTTGGCTATAGTTCTATACAGGAGGGAGTACCTCTAGTCTCACTTTTCTGAGGAGCAATGTAGTAGATCGAGATGGTTTTTGTCAGATAAGGTTGATTTGAGCTGGCGAGGAAGAAAGAGAAGCTCTGAATTTATGCCATGACAATATTAAATGTTGTACAGAGTACACAGACGATCCTAGGTTTATGTACGACAGTATATAAAACTAAGACGTCGTGATCCCGGTGAGCATGCCGGCGACCTTGGTCAGCTTGTCATCGTCGTCGAAGCAGCGTTGCTTCATTTTGATGAACGTGTGGCAGGTGAGCAAGCTGTCGGAGCCGGCCTGGTGCGCCTCGCCGACGGCCCGCGCGACGCCGAGCTTGGCGGCGACGCAGTCGAGCCCGCCGCGGAGGTCGGCGCCGGGGCAGCGTCGCGCCATCTCCTTGACGTCGAACACCCTGCGGCGGCGGAGCAGCGCGGCGGCGACGGCCTCGAACTCCGCCGCCGTGGCGGGGAGCTTGTACCCGGCGCCGAACATCGCCTTGACGAGGTACGCCATGTCGTAGCCGCCGCTGAACGTGACGAGCCCCGCGCGGCCGAGTCCGGCCTTGGCGCCGCCGCGGAGCCACTTGCGGAGGCGCGGGCCGAACGCCGCCGCGGAGTCGACGCCGTCGCGGGCGGCGCGGTCGAAGTCGACGCCCTTGGCACGCAGCATCGCGATGGAGTCCGGCGCGTGGCGGTGGCGCCGCGGGTCGAACTCGCGGAAGTTGAACTCCCAGACGACCGCGGCGTTTGCGCCGGTGAGGTCGTCGTTGAAGAGCGTGAGGCCGAGCTGGATGAGTTCGAGCTCGTCGACGTTCGCCTTGAGCAGCGCGTACCGCTTCTCCGGCGTGAGCAGGTACGCCGGGCAAGCCGGCCGGTACACCGTCCCCGGGAACTCCGTGTCCACGGCGGCGTAGCGGAACCGCGGCAGCAGCGACTCGATCAGCGCCATCTCCTCGCGGTGGTTGCTTTGCCACACCTGACGCACCTCCACGCGTGGCCGCGGCGGCGCCATCATCTTGTACGGCACCGGCACCGGCATCATCTGCTGCACCAGCTGCCGCGGCATCATCATCTGCTGGGACGCTAGCGCCGCCGCCTCCGGGTGATAATAGAAGGCGGACATGGCGCCGCCGTGCGGCGACGCGTCCGTCTCGGACGACGAGTCCAACGGCGTCGACGGCGCCGACCACGAGCCCGTGTCCGCGAACTCAGCCGCCGCCGGCGCCGTCGACCACAAGCCCGTGTCCGCGAACTCCACCACCGGCGCGGGCTTCGTCGTCGTCGTCGCGTCGTAGTACCGCATCATCATCTCGATCAGCGCGGGAGAGGGAGCCGGAGCGCCACACATCGTCGCCGCCGCCGCCGAGCCGAGCTGGGTCCGATTCGGGGCGATTGCGCCGCGAGATTTTTGTGCAGAGGCGGCGAGTGCGACGACCATGCAGACGCGCGCGCGCGCGACAAAGCAGATCAGATCTGGTCGGGCGCGGGTTTTGTTATGGCGGGAGCAGACGTGCCCGCGGTTTTATAGAGGCTCCGGCGCGCGCGTGGAGTTACGACCGCGGTCGGTACGCACTCAGGTGACGTGTCCGACTCGGTGCGTGCGGCACGACACGTATGGAAGGTCTGTCAGAGTCTTAGATATGCTATGGTCGCGGTACGTATTTGCATCTACGTAGCCGCCTAGGTATAGGAGTCTCCTTTTTGTATTTTTATTTTTTATAAAAAATATTTATTATATTGTTTAAAAGTTTGATCCCTCACAAAAAAAAAAAGTTTGATACGAAATCCCTTGCCCAAGGGTACAGCTTTTTTTTTGGTTGCATGAGGACTGCATTTTCTTGTTCATGGATTCTAAGAAATTCATAAATTGAACATGACATATGTAAGATTTGGGCTGCATTGTTTTTAATATCTTTAAGGATTATATGTGTATACCAACCGATATCGTCGCCACCTAATATTAGGACTGCATTTTCTTGTTTCTGGATTCCAAGAAATTCGTAACTGAACATGACATAAGACTAGGACTGCATTCAGAATATCCTGAAGGATTATGTATGTATACGAACTGATATCGTCGCCGCCTAATATTAGGACTGCAATGTCTTGTTTCTGGATTCCAAGAAATTCATAAACTGAACATGACATAAGACTAGGACTGCACTTTTGAATTTCTTTTAGGATTATATATAGAAATATATACCTATCGATCGCTCCTCCACCTAAGATTAGGACTGCATTTTCTTGTCTATGGATTCTAAAAAAAAAAATCAAAAACCGAACATGACATAAGATTAGGGCTGCATTTTTTTAATATATTTAAAGATTATATACTCGGACGGCATTTTTTAATGTTCAACTGATATCATCGTCACTTAATATTAGGACTGCATTTTCTTGTTTATGGATTCTAAGAAATTCATAACTGAACATGACATAAGGTTAGGACTGCATGTTTTAATATTCAACTGATATCATCGTCACTTAATATTAGGACTGCATTTTTTTCTTTATGAATTCTAAGAAGTTCATGACATAATATTAGGACTGCATGTTTTTTTTTAGTATCTTTAATTAAGGATTATATACCAACTGACATTTAACCGAAACTGAGCATGGCATTCCTTACGGATGATTCACATATCTTGTGACCACATGTTTGCCGCTGAGTGTCTGTCGTGTATCAATTGTCTCTGGTGTTCCATTGCCATGTCTTTGAATCAATCAGTATTGTGTTTGTTCAACTTGGTCAGGGCGATTCATTACTATGAATGAAGGCCTCCAAACAGATTCGGCTGTATCTGTTGTGCTTGTATTCCCCAGTAATAAACAACTGAGCCTCCAGTTTGAGATTTATTCACCTTATTCTTGCTAGATAGATACTCCTAGATGACATTCATAGTCTAATAAAATTCAACATAAATCACCAACATTTTACTATCAGAGTCTTGTTTGTCAACTTAGCAGTTTTATTGCTCGATCGAGGATTCGCAACATGCCCTTACTCCTTCGAGTATCGATACATCTTGTCACGTTACATTAACACGCACCGCCACGACGAAGCGCTAGTGGGTGGCAACGGGTGACCGACATTTCAGTAGTGACCTTGCCTAAGTAACGTATCCGCCGTTGACCCTAATGACCTGGCCGTTGATCCACTCGGCGGCGTCGGTGCAGAGGAACCCAACCACGGGCGCGACGTCGCCGACCTCCCCGAGCCTCCCCATCGGGTTCACCTCCACGGCGCGGCGCACCCTCTCGTCGGCGCTGTCCCCAGCGAGGAACATGTCGGTGGCGACGGGCCCCGGCGCGACGCAGTTGGCCGTGACGCGGGTGCCCTTGAGCTCCTTGGCCATGCCCCGCACCATGGCCTCCACGGCGGCCTTGGACCCCGCGTACGCCGTGAACCCGGGCGGCAGCGACGCCACCGCCGACGAGGTCACGGCGACGATCCGGCCCCCGCCGCCGCGGCGCAGCCGGTTGGCCGCCTCCCGGAGGCACAGGAACGCGCCGCGGGTGTTGGCGCCGGCGTACATGGCGTCGAAGTCCGCGGCGGAGGTGGCCGCCAGCGGCGCGTCGGCCCGCATCACGCCCGCGCACGCCACGAGGATATGCGGCGCCGCGGAGAAGGCGCGCTCGGCGGCGTCGAAGAGGGAGCGGACGGCGGCCTCGTCGGCGACGTCGGCGCGCACGGCCGCGGATCGGGGGAGCTCGGCGGCGAGGGACTCGGCCTCCGCCGCGCGTGAGGCTTAGCCAACCACGACGCTGGCGCCGAGCGCGGACAGGTGGGTGGCGATGGCGCGACGCGCCCGTCACAATGGCCACGCGGCCGGCCAGCGGCTGGGACGCCGGCGGCGAGGAGGCGGTGACGTCTGCCATTCGGCGCTAGCGCGAGATGTTGGACGCGGACGCCTGCGTGCTGATCTCTTTGCAACGCTATACTATAGAGAGAGAGAGAGGAACAGAGGACGAGTTAGGTGCACGCATCTGCTGGTGTTGTTGGTTTCTGCTTGAGAGGCTGCTCGGTTGGGAAGATCAACATCAAATGATCAATGACGTACGTGCATGGGTGCACATGGCAACTGAGGCACGAGTCTCACGTGACACGTGGTCGTCAGTGATCTTCTGACATGCAAGTCTGGGATCTCATGCATGTCTGCCGAGATACAGAGCTGTGTGTTGTCAGCTCAAGTGTAAACCGCACAATGAGACAACCAGTTCTACTTGCCAAAGCGAAGCCGCCTCCGCCTCGAGATGCTCCGGACCACCTTCTCCGGAGAGCACATAGATTCAAGAAGAAATACCATAACATTATTACTAGGTAGTAACATTTCAGTGCTGGACAAACACAAACTACTACTCCCTTCTCCACACCAATGTTCTAACTTAGCAATCATCTCTTATCGGGCGGTACGTGTTTACAAATCAAATACAGTTCAAATCATCTCACATATTACGGTGTTATTAATCTTTTAGTTGCAGGATCCACAGGCGCCAAGGCGCACCGTCCCGCCAAAACAGCTTGGCCGTAGCGGCGGTGCATCGCAAGCGGCATCACACGTACCCGCCGTTGGTCCGGATGACCTGGCCGTTGACCCACTCGGCGGCGTCGGTGCAGAGGAACCCGACGACCGGCGCGATGTCGCCGGGCTCGCCGAGCCTCTCCATCGGGTTGGTCTCGGCGCACATCCTCACCGTGGCCTCGCTCTTCCCGGCGAAGAACATGTCCGTGGCCGTGGGCCCGGGCGCGACGCAGTTGGCGGTGATGCGGGTGCCCTTGAGCTCTTTCGCCATGGTCCGCACCAGCGCCTCCACGGCCGCCTTGGACGCCGTGTACGCCGCGTACCCGGTCGGGTGGCTCCCCACCACGGACGACGTCACCGCCACGATCCGGCCGCCGCCGCGGGGCAGCCGGTTGGCCGCCTCCCGGAGGCACAGGAACGCGCCGCGCAGGTTGACGCCGACGACGCGGTCGAAGGACGCGGTGGGGGTGGCGGCGACGGTGGGGTACGTGTCGTCGAGCACGCCGGCGTTGGCCACGAGGATGTGGGGCGGCGAGCCGAAGGCGCGCTCGGCGGCGTCGAAGAGGGACCGGACGGCGGACTCGTCGGCGACGTCTGCGCGCACGGCCACGGCGCGGGGCAGCGAGGCGGCCAGGGACTCGGCCTCCGCGGCGCTGGATGAGTAGCCGACCACGACGCTGGCGCCCAGGGCCGACAGGTGGGCCGCGATGGCGCGCCCGATGCCACGCGAGGCGCCGGTCACGATGGCCACGCGCCCAGCCAGCGGCTGCGCCAATGACGCGGCGGCGATGTCAGCAGCGTCTGCCATTCTATCCACTCTGGGTTTTCTCGCGCCTCGCCCGTGCGCGCCAGCCATCCAGTGTTATCTACGGGCGGCGCTTGCTTGTCACTTCCAGTGTGCGGCGCGCGCGCGTTCCACGTCGTTCGCCGGGCGCTCGACGCAGATGGCGAGGGTGACGCTGTCGAGCGCACAAGAAACCTCTCGTGAGTCGTGACAGTTCGGAGCATCCAGGCCATGCGTCTGCTGTGGACCTGTGGTAGCGACGCCTCTTTCGTTTGGAAAACGTACTGTTCTGCTTGGGACCGGAGACAGTGGGATACAGAATCGTGGCAAGTGTAAATCACACAATGACACAACCGAATCTACTCGCCAAAGTAATCCTCAGTGATTAATCCTCAGGGTGCTGGGGGCACATGCACCCACAAAAAATCAGGAATTAGTGTATGTTGACTTTTTTTTTTCATCGTGTATGCACCCTTTCAACACATAATTGTGCACCCTCAAGCACTAAAATCATATACTTGCTTCATATATTGTGTATTAATGCATCCCAACTGAAATTTAGTACAAGAACACATGCTGATAGGAGTACTGCGTAGTATTCACCGCGAGATATTTGGAATCTTCAAATTAACGCAGCTCAGTTGTCAGCACTGTCTATGTAAAATAAGCGACTTTGGGTTTTTTTTTTTTTTTGAGAGAGAGAACCAAACTTTATTAATTCGCCTAGGAATACGAAGTACATATGCCTGCGACCACGGAACTGGACCATGATATCTGGGGGAGAAGTTCAAGTGCCTTTTTTTTTCTTTTGAGGAAAGAAGTTCAAGTGCCTGCCCATGTGAAGTTAGCACTTGGGGCACTCGGCCCAACTAGCCCGTTAAAGGGACATGCTGACTCGTCTTTAACCTCGCGCCGCTCCTTCGCGCGCCATGCCACTCCGCCTCTATGCTACTACTGTTGCTGCTACCGCCGCGGCTCGCCGATGGCCACTCATCATCGAAGCTCATGCTTGGAACAATCGAGAGAATGATTGGTACAATTGAGAAGAAAACAAAGGCTGGAACAATTGGAGAAAGAAAGTTAGAACTAGGGGGATAGTTGGAAAAATGTGAGGCTAGGTTGGAACAACTTAGAGTTGAGCAGCTCGTCGTTAAGCAGCGCGCTACGGCTTGGCGCGGCATAGGGCGTGCACGATGCGGGGTGGGGGAGCGATGCGTGGTTGCGCGGGGCTAGTCACGACAGTGCGGCACGATGGGGCTCGAGGATGTGCACGATGGCGCAGAGTTTGGCATGATGGTGTGAGAGAAGGAAGGGAAAAATAAGACTTGTGAGTTGTGACCCTTTGGATGTCAATTTCGCGTGAGTTTCTAAGATTTTTTTTTTTGAGAAATTACACAGTACAACTCAGACACTCACAACGCACGCACACTCACCCCTAGGAACGCAGATACGCAAACCCTACCTTTATGAGCATCTTTGAAGACTGAGCCGGTAAATTCTTCAGATTCCCGAAGTCACCACTGGCGCCTCGCTGTCGACGGCCACGTCGCCTACCGCTGAAAGCACAAATGCCGTTAAATCCTAGAAAATTCGCTCCCACCAGGAGTCGAACCCAGGACCTCAAAGATGCTACTCGAGTGCCTTAACCACTAGGCCAAGACCTCTTTCACGCGTGAGTTACTAAGATGGGTGTTCACGGGCCGTATAGGAAATGAAATCCTTATAACTCTCTGAAAGAGAAGCAGCTCGCATTCCAGCCCAGCTAATTTTCGCAGACAAACCTGCAACTTCCGTGTGGCCCATCTAGCCCAAGAAGACAAGCCCACAGGCCGCGGAGCTCGCATCGAGACAACCTTTTTCTTTTTTTCTGAAATGCGCCGAGGCAACTCGCCACGAGCAGAAAGCAGATCTCGCGGCAGAGGATGCACAAACGCAGACTTGACCCAGAAAACGCGAGCAAGAAATCGCATCACCGTCCGACATCCAGCAACGAGTAAATGAGAACAAGATTTCTGCATTCGGCGCGCCACCGCCGGCGCACGCTTTTGTTTCTCACCAGCAGCATCCAGACGATTAAAACAAAACGCTCCTGAATCGCATCGCCAGTGCTCATCAATGATCATCATCATCATCATCGGGTATCGGGGTGATCTCGTCTCAGATCTTGAACGCCTTCTCTACGCTCTCCCGGCGCGCGCCGACGGCCTTGTACACCTCCATGAAGTCGCGGAACGTGACGGCGCGGTACCGCGGCCCCTCGCCGGCGGCTGCGACGAGCTCCTCGGCGGGGGCGACGAGGCAGTCCTCCGTCGGCATGATGAACGTCGCCACCGACGTCCGGGGGCGCGTCGCGTCGGGGATCGCCCGGTGCTCGACGCTCTTCAGCAGCCCGTTCGTTGCGATCTGCATATGTCACCAGACCAGCAAGATGAAGCTGCCAAAATCAGTGAACATCACACGCGTTGTCTGAGAAAGATTGACGAAGGCGTGCCTCGAGCTGGTGACCGAAATTGACCACGAACGCGCCAGGCACGGGACGGACGTCGATCCAGTCGCCGCCGCGGTACGCGACCTGGAGACCGGGGACGTCGCCCTGGCGGAGCAGCGTGATGAGGTTGCGGTCGCAGTGTGGCGGCAGGCCCAGCGTCCGCGCGGGGTCGGGGCACGGCGGGTAATGGTTCACGTTCACGATCACGTCCCCGCCGCTGAGCTCGCCGGCGAAGTAGTCGGGGCGGAGGCCGACGCCCTCGCACAGCAGCCGCAGCAGCTCCATGCCCAAGGCCCGCGTCGCGACAAGGAACCGCTCCACAACCTCACTGCTCATCAAGACCCAATCAGTCTTGAACGGATCCTTCAATCAATTAATTAACTGTGAGTGACGTCGCAAACAAATTCGTACCGGATGCGGCGGGGCTTGTCGGGCCAGGCGTTCCGGGTGGCGTCGTCGACGGGGAAGGCGGAGCAAGCGAGGCGGAGGCAGTCGCGCCAGTACCGCTCGCCACCGCCGGCGCGGTACACGGATCCGGAGAAGAGGCGGTTGGGCTTGGACGCGTCCTCCGAGTAGAAGGCCGCCTTGTGCTCCGCCGGGAGCGCGAAGAACTCCTCGCACGCCGCGTCCATGCCCCGCATCGCCGCCTCCGGCACGCCGTGGTTCACCACCTGGAAGAATCCGAGCTCCTTGCCGGCGTCGAGGACGGCGCGGCGGACCTCGTCGCGGGGGGCGGACAGATCGATGACGGGGAGCTCGACCGCGGCGGACGACGCCGGCGGGCGCTCGTCCGCCGGGAAGACGAAGCTGTCCGGGAGCGTCTCGTGAGAAGCAGCCGCGGAGGAGAGCAGGCTCGCCATCGCCGATCCGAGCTGCTGACCGATGAGTGGAAGAAAAATTCGGCAAGGGAGCGAGCGAAGGCGAGCGAGTGAGGGAGCAAGATCGGGGGAGCAAATCAGAAGAGTCAACACAGCTCGACCGCACACGGAACAACAAGACGACCCACTTGGCTGTGGCTGCTGCAGTGCTGCTTGTTGTCGTGTCCTCACACAACGCGCCCCAGAATTTCTGGCATTGTTTTTTATTTTAAAACATGACTGATGGGCCGGGCTTCGGGGAACCAAACTCATTCGTCCCCGGCCGCGTTTACACCACGCGCACCAGAAGATGCAGCCCACCTTTCTGCAGCCCTGCGATTATTTTTTTTTAAAAAAAAACAAGTGAAAAAACACGACTCCTGCAGCCAGCGAGATCCATGAAACAAGGACTCGTGGTGTGAGCAACCTACGCCATGATGAGCGAGCAACCAAGTTGCCTTACGAGTGGTGGGCTTTACTTTACGTATCATCAGTTCATGGTATCATTCGCGCTGGCCGACGTGGCTAATGCAGTAAGAGCAAGTATTGTAATCGGCTGTAAGCCGGCGTAGTCTGACGTGGACCAGGAGAGAGAGAGCGCGCGGGCGTCTCACGACGCGCCCGCTCCACGCCGGCGCAGACGCGCAGGGCAACTCTGATTCGTTGAATGAGGAGCAACGGATTAAATACTGGCGGGACCCATCACCAAAACGAGCCACCTCATCGCGTGTCGCAGCCGGCTGCCGGCGAAATCCTTAAACTTGCTCTAATGCGAGCCCATCTTCCCCTGTTCCCGCCGGCAGCAATCATCCTCAGTTCATCGTATCATTCGCGCCAGCCGACGTGGCCACCCGCGCGGCCGCCGAGCCACCTGCCGTTTCGCGCGCTCGCCATCGAAACGTTCACTTCAGATTGACCACGAGCCCCCCCGCGCCGGAGCGGAGCCAGTTGCCCGGCACCAGCGGCAGCGGCGCGGCGCCTCGAGACTTGTTCTGATCGATCGTCCCCTCCGCGTCTCGGCGGGCCGAACCGTCCGCGGGAACGTGAGTCCAGCTGCACTGCACTGGCGCCTGCTGCGGCGTCGGCCGTGTCCCCGTGCAGGTGCAAGCTGCCGACGCGGGTGGCGTGCGTGTGGGGGCGACGCAAAGCTTGATGACTGCTTGCCATCGATGATGCATCGTACTACGTGAGGATAGGCAGCAGCAGCTGGGTGGCCCGGTCCCCTACACGCTAGAGTGAAGAACTCTTCCTCAACGCCAGATCAGCATAACCCCACCCCCGCTGGCACGCGGGCCCGATCAGGCTTTCCCGTGGACCCGCCCTACGCCGAACCGAACCGAACCCAACCCATCCGCGCGCAACGGCTCGCTATTTACCGCCGCGTGGGGCCCGCGGCATCGGTCTATTCCCACGCGGGCCACGGCCTCGCGAAATGGATGTCCACATGTCAAGGGAGGGAAGGAAAAAAAGGGATCTCCACGCGGGGGTCCAGAACCATCCGCTAACCACCCGATTTTACATTAGCGTGGGCTAATCCGGTGGCCGGATCGGGAAAGCCGCGGCCTTTTTAAGCGCACGCCACGCCACCCGAATTATAAACCGACGCCTCCCTCTCTCCTTTTCTCCCTTCGTCGCCTCAGCCCGCCCCACCTCCGACGCGTAAAATCAGAAAAACAAAAGGAAATATAATTCTTCTTCGCGACGAAGAAGAAAAAGTCGCGTGCCGTCTCCCTCGCCCACAGGTTGGTGGTGCCGTCCTCGCCTCCCCCTTCCTTCCTCCCTCCCTCCTTCCCGTTCGCCAGATCCGATCGCCGCCGGCGACGGCCGATCTGTGTTGCCTTGCGAGGCTCGCCGTTGGCGTTGTTTGGTTGCTTGTTTCCCGGGGTTTTCTGGGCCTGCGTTCGTTCTAGGTTGGTGCTCCTGTGATTTGGATCGGCGTGTAAGGATTGGATCTGCATGAATCGGTTTGGTTGGCGTGGTTAGATTAGATAGGCGATTTGATTTCGTCGGATAATTTCTTTCCTTTGTTTAAAAACTTTTGTTCTCTCCGTGATTAGTTCTTACTTTTATTAGGCTGAGAGGCAGATTTGACCTTTCCGAAGAGCAGATGAGCGCAGGGATTCAAATCTGCTCGTTTGATGAACAACCTCCTGGTGACTGCCGATGGATGGTGTAGTTCATCAAGGCTCGATGGCTACACGCCGCGCGATGCATCGTTGCTTTTGCTTTGTCCCAGCCAAAGACAAGCATGCGTGCTGACATGAAGGAGATATAGTCCTCTGATAAGGAATTTTTCTCTTTTTTGGTGGGTTCGGATGGATAAAGCAACAAATTTTGGCGTATTAAGGGGTAGTCATGAAGCGGAGGGATGGTGGCATGGAATTTCGTGGTGAGGATGGCAAGGTCCGTCGTTGCGTAGAAGTCAGGCTGAAAGTGCCAGGATAACATTTGGCTGGCTGCGTGAATTGTGCGCACATCTGGGTGATAGATAGGGATTCCGGGCTACCCAGTCATTACTTGTGAGGGAAACTAGCAAGAGTTTGCTTCATGCTATGATTGTGTGAGGAGATTGATTACCCAAAGGACCAGAGATTCAGTATTCTTTAGGCAAAGGATGATTTAGAACAGCTTTGGTCCGTCATAGCTCATATAGAAAAACTTGGCTGCAGGGCATGGATTGAACAATTCCATTGGTGATCAACAGGTTGTCTGCTGATTTTATTCTTCCTGGCAACCAAGCAGACATGACGGGTTTGATAATATTTGGTATTGCAATCAGTTGCAATTAGGCATATGTAGTAGAAACTAGTCTGATAAGGAAGACAGTATCATTTGATTGCTGCTTCCAATGTTTGGCTGCACTTACACAGGGTGTTGATTGCAACGGTAGAGTTTCAGGCAGCAACTTTGTTAATGTTTGAATCAATCAGGACATGCGATGCTGGTTATTAGCATTGCCCGTTCCCTCCAACTAGTGCTTATGTCAATAGATGTATAGCCTGTTGCGTCCTTGTTAAAAGACCTTGTAGAACGGGTCCTTGAAAGAATTGGCTTAAGCTTTGTTAGATTGGGATGTATTTATCAGCACTTTTGTCACAGTTCAGATTAGCTTTTCAGCTGAAAGGCTGAATCATGTGCAAATTTTAGAAAAAGTTAATTCACAATCGTGTCCATGATTTTCTCGAACCATGCCAGTTATAATTAGTATCGTCCCGTGTACTTCAACATAAGATTTTTCTGACCCTAAACTATTCATCCCTGGTTCTTGTTATTTTACTGTGTCTATGTTGGTTGCTATTTCTGCATTACTCTTACTGATGAGTTGTGAAACTATTGTCTGCAGTTATTGGTAGCAATGGCACAAGAGAGCTGGAAACAAGAGTCACACGCCCCTGAGGCCCCAATATTATGCATAAACAACTGTGGTTTCTTCGGCAGCAGCGTGACAAACAATATGTGCTCAAAGTGCTACAGAGACTTTGTCAAGCTAATGGAAATGGATGCTCCTGTGGTCGAGAAGAAAGTGGTCACAGCAGCATCATCCTCCGCAACTCCATTGGAGACGGCAACGCAGGATGATGCTGTGGCTGCTGCTACAGCTGTGGACGAGAAGCAACCAGCACAGGAGCCTCCAAAGCCACCCAGCAACCGATGCCTGACTTGCCGCAAGAAGGTTGGGCTGACTGGTTTCCAGTGCCGCTGTGGTGGTACCTTCTGCTCCCTTCACCGTTACACCGACTCGCATGAGTGCACCTTCGACTACAAGAAGGTGGCACGGGAGCAGATTGCCAAGCAGAATCCTGTTGTTGTAGCCGAGAAGATCAACAAGATCTGAATGATAGTGAAGAAGGGGATCGTTGTTGAATTCATGGATGCCGGAGCCTCAAGTTCACTTCAGTCAATAGGTTCCCTTCGGGTCTGGTCTGGTTTAGTGTGCTTAGGTTAATTGTGTCTATCCTTCTCCTTTATCATGGTTTAATTCTCTCGATTGTAATAATGTAAATATGTCTATTTAAACTGTAATTTAATCATATTCCTTCTATAGTCTTTGGTGTTGGTTTTATTGTGGATCATGACTGTAAAGTGGCATTACCATTCTGTTGGACTTAGGATCTTGGACTTCACAGCGTACTCTTTGCCATGGTTGAAAGGATGGCAGTTGGTGACATCGCTTTACCCGGAAAGTTTCCTGCTGAAAAGGTGCCGTGGTTTTGCTTCCTCGTGAAGTTGGCCAAGATGATAAGATAAAGATTGCACATCAGGTTAGCTTATTCTGGTCATGGAGGTCCAAGTGGTATTGACATGTCTCCGGTTTTCTATGTTATCACTTACTCTGGAAGATGCACCTGGTTTGGAGCTTATCTGACGCATACTGCCGTATATGGGTGATCAGTTTTTTTTTTTTTTTAAAAAAAAGAAAATAAGTCTATGCTAGCCTTTTAGGCTGTTTTCTTCTTGGCTTTTGTCATTGTGATGATGTCCCTTTTGTGGTTTGCAATCTTCTTGGCTTTTGTCATTGTGATAATGTCCCTTTTGTGGTTTGCAAACATGATGGAGAGCTTTTTAAGGATCAGATTACAGAGAGGAAAACTCTATCAAGGATAAACATGGCGATTGAGGTTGCAATTTGGCGTCAGTCGCTTCTTGGTTTTGTGGTTTGCTTAAAACGCTGATAAGATCTCTAGAATTCCCTCGTGTCAGCCACTTGTTCGACAGCGTTTCCCTTTGGTAGCCTGCATCTCTATCATTTTTGCAGGGAAACTTCGAGGGAGGCCTTCTTGTGTGAAATATTGAATCCCTGAAAGGGACTTCGAGAGACATGCAAATGAGTTTGGTTTCTGGAATCAAACTGGTAGGTATCAGTCCGGCCCCGATGAAGGATGAAAGCACCTAGCCAGAATCGCGAGTGCTTTTGTATGCTGGGGAGATTTCTCAGTCCAAATGCACAAACCTCATGGACCTGTTTCTTTTCTTCCAGAACCAGTGAAATGTATTTGAAAGCGGATCATGTGCCTCCAGTCGGTCGAGAACATTTCAGTTCGTTTTTTTTTTTCTTTTTTTTTTCTTTTTTTTTTGCGGTGGAGTTTGTATTTTCGTATTTAGTCATTGTGCAGAATGCAAAGGAGAGCTCATTTCGCCAATTTTTTGGTAAGCTTTACTTTCACTCAGCTCGGGACTTTGGAACCATGTAATTGTAGTTATTGAATCAAGCTACTAACAGAACATTCGAGAAATTTCTAATTTTCAGTTAACTCGAGCACGATCCATCTGTCACGGATGTTCCGTCCATCACGATTTGTAACTGGCTGTAATTTATATCACGGATGTTCCAGATACAAACTCGAACACATACTATATAAATGTAACGGAATCAGCCAGATACAAATCGTGATGGAACCCACAATTTAAAAATAAACCGTATGTGTAGTCAGGGTGTTTCAGTTCAGTTCTTACAGTTTGACATCAGCTATTT
Source organism: Eragrostis curvula (assembly GCA_007726485.1). Lineage (NCBI taxonomy): Eukaryota > Viridiplantae > Streptophyta > Magnoliopsida > Poales > Poaceae > Eragrostis > Eragrostis curvula. The sequence continues at coordinate 51,045,875 of CM017442.1, read as the reverse complement.
TTAGGCGAGCCAAAAACAGATTAAGAAACCATAAACGACCACGTTCCCACATTATAAGAAACCATGAAGGACCTCAGAGATCTTGGTGGATTGTGATCATCAAACAGGGCTGACACCTCGTCAAGAGTAGCAAATATTTTGATCACATCACTGATCCTGCAGAAACGATACACGGACAACAAAACAAGAGTTCAACGAATTAAAAGGGGTAGCTACAGACATCCAAAACTTTTGAGACTTTTTGGGAAGATCTAACAGACCACGAGATACAACTTTGCTTTTGGGACTATGTGGATTTGAGAAAAGTATTTTGAAACAAAAATCACAGAAAAGAGGGATTTGATGAGCTTCTCTGAGTTTTTTGAGGGTGCTTCCCGAATTTATTAAATCTTGGAAAATTATTTGAAATGTTCCTTTCTGATGTTCTTTGATATGGATTATATTGAGGTAAGTTGTCATCGAAAATTTTGAATTTCGGCATAAGCTTATTTTGTTGATTTTCAAATGTATAAAATTTTGATACTTCACCTTTGATTTTGGTTTGGCTTTGAGGGTTGGTTCAAGATTGATTGGGCTTTTACTCGCAAAAAAAAAAAAGATTGATTGGGCTTTAGTGACAAAGGGGTGTCAAAGCCTGCATCTTTATCACCTGGAAACTTCCAGGGAGGTCTTTGTGTAAAATATTGAATCCCTGGGAAGGACTGAGAGAACTCATTTTACGATTCAGGCTTCCTTTGAAACGCAGGATTGCGCCAACATAATTGCAGCGCTCCAGAATAAGAAGGACTCACGCTGTCCCTTGTCTTTTATTTTAGCTGATATTAGAGAATCCTGTAATAGGTTGCCAGAAGTGAATTTCCTGGCTATTAGGAGAGAACAAAATGAAGTAGCTCATGAGCTAGCACAGTTGGCGAAACGCACCACCCACACTGCCGTGTGGCGTGCGCAGGTTCCCCACTGCGTTCAGCAAATGATCACTAGGGATTGTACTCCTCTTATGTGATCAATGAATTCTCTCCTTCGCAAAAAAAAAAAGATTCGAAAACGCAGGAATAGAAAAAAACACAGGAATACGATAGGATTGCATATTCAAAACATAGGATTCAAAAACACAGAAATTTCGTTAGAAAGGTTGTTTGGATAGACCACAGGAAAAACGTAGGAATCTTTAGGAAACTTATAAATAAATGACATGTTAAAAATCATGTGCCGTAGCTAACCAATGGACTAACAAAACTATATGTCCCACCCGTCAGTGAGGAGTGCATTTTATCCCTCTCCTTATCTTGTGTCAGCCTCCACCCCATCCCGTCAAAAATAGCAAGCGAGCAAAAGCCAAAGCACCGAAGCACGAGGAGCTACTGCTCATGCGGGCGTGCGGCGATGGATTCACGCAAGTTGCAGCTGAGGGGCAGCGCGCAGTGGTGCGGATGCCGCGAGCCCCGCTACAGCAACGGCCGGCAAAACGAGCTCCGGCGGTGGCGCGTCGATCTCCCACAAAAATCCTCCTCGATGTGATTCAGCGCCACCATCAATTTCACCTCGAAAATTGCAGTCTATTTTGGTACTTCATCAAGACCATCGTTGCTTTACTCGCGGGATGCCTTTCTGCTACAGTCATGTTTCTTCCTCCTTCGTCCGTTCATTCTCTCGGTGTGCTGTTAATCTCTGTAGTTTGCCTCGGTCCTACGCGACTGACGGAAAAAAGAGGTCTAGCTGGATGCTTCTTTTCCCGTGTTTTTCCTGTGAAATGGGTTGCAAAGGAATTTTTCCTCCAAAATTCCTACGGCTCATTCGTACGAACCAAAGATGCTACAACGTCAATTCCTATAGGAATGAGATTCCTACGTTTTTCCTACAAATTTCCTTTGATCCGAAGGAGCCCACATGTGTAAAGCCGCCAATGAGTTTTTTTGTTTCTGGATTCAAACTGGTTATTTTACGGTTCATTGTGCAGAATGCACAAGGAAAAACTCATTTGCTGGTATGTTTCACTTTCATTCAGCTTGCAACTCTAACCATGGAGTTATTGAATCAATCTATTAACAAGAACATTCAAGAATTTTCTAATTCAGTTAACTCGAGGACGTTGCATCTTTGACTTCTTAACGGATTCAGCCAGATACAAATTACAAACAATTTAAAAATAAATCCTGTATTTATTAATGGAACCCACAATTTAAAAATAAATCCTGTATTTATTAATTGATTACAATTTGAGATCAGTTATTTTTAGGCGAGCTACTTAAACAGAAACCATGAAAGACAACATTATTAGATTAAGAAACCATGAAGGACCTCAGAGATCTTGGTGGTTAGTGATCATCAAACGGGGTTGACACCTCGTCAAGAGTAGCAAATATTTTGATCACATCACCGATCCTCCAGAAACAATACATAATCAACGACAAAAAGAGTTTCAACTTAAACAGAATAAGAAACAATGGAAGGACCCGTTATCATCAGACGGGCAGCCAACACAAGTGGAAGTTTTTTTTTTTTTTGACGCAACATCGCTGGTCCTCCATACACAAATGAAAAGATAATTCATATTGGCATTTTTAGTCGAGTCAGAAGTAGCTGGTTAAAGATCTCATATTTCTTGCAGAAATCAATGGGAATCCGAATGTTTTTCTTCGTCATACTCGCCTCAACCGGCTTCAGCGAAACTACTTTAAATTAAATTTGGAAAGTTCTTCCACATTCAAACACAAAATGACCAAATAAATCGAAACCTCTCCAACACAACGGCATGGATATCGAGTCAGAAGTAGCTGGTTACAGATCTCATATTTCTGGAAGAAATCAATGGGAATCCGAATGATTTTCTTCGTCATCCTCGCAACGTCCGTTGATAAACGCTATCAACAAAAATAAGTTGAAACAGACCAATGAAAAATAACAAAAACATGGATAAATTTGCCCGCTTTGTCACCGGCCAGCCCTGGTATGAAACAGAGGACGGCCGGAGCTAAAAAGCAGGCAGGGAAGACTAGGAAAGCGCCTCCCCCTTTGTTTCAATCTCGCCTAAGGATAGATTGCTCGCCGCACCGGATGCAGCGGCGGACAATTGCAATGTTAGGCCAGACAGCCAAAAAACCAACCAACAAAAACAGCAAATCAAGAACGCGAAACCGCCAAACAAAAGAGGATCTAAGGAAAAGAGAACGAATCACAGCAGGGAAGGATAGGGTTAATGGTTCGCGGCGAAGAACCCTAGCTCGCGAGCGGCGGCGGCGATGGAGCTCTAGGTTTGGGGCTCGTGTATTTGTAGGCGTCGTGTCGTAGAGTATCGGGTTTGGAACTGGGCTCGCTCGCCGTTGGCCTGGCCGGGCCGGGCCGGGCGCGTGAGGCCGGGCTGTCAACTATGGCCCATGGAGCGGAAATGCTGTACAAAATTATCCATGGATTCGCTGACTTGCCCCCGGCTGAGTAGTAGGAGTATGGCCCAAAAGGTTTTTATATTTTGAGGAATAGAAGTTTTATTTCTTCACGATGAATAGGCGTGAAAAATATGGCCTTGGGTAATTCCTGACCATCATAAGGGTGTTCATTCCGAGTTGAATTCATCTAGCGACCTTTCATTTCATATATATCCTTTCATACGTGGTTTCACATGTAAAATTTCGATGTTTGGCAACCTACAACTTGTAAACGACGGGGTATTCAAGATGCATGTGCAAAAGAACACGGTGTGATCAAAACTACTGCAAGACAAACTGTGCCTACCCCCAACAATCAATCACATTTCACATGTATTAATTTATCCCTCAGGCATCTAAACAATCCAAAAGGAGGGTTTGGATCACGGAAAAAGAAAGAGAAGAAACCGAAACAGATCAGCACCGACACATACACAACCTCTGCTTGCAGTAGCAGCAGCAGGAGGCGCTACCACAGCGCCAAGAGCTGCAGCAACGCCAGCAGCACAGCACCAGCCACGGCGGCGCCGCCCAACGCCGGCGCCGCCGCCGCCGCCGCTCCGGTGACGATCTGTATAGTGAAGTTGCAGGTCGCCGTGGAGGGATCAGTCTGCACGGGCAGCGCGAGTCCCTGAAAATCGCACGCCGAGTCCTCCTGGCTCTTCACCTGGTAATACGCGTTGAACGCGTACGTGGCGTTACCCGCGACGTCCATCCCGTTGCACGTGGAGCCGTACCCGAGCGTGGTGCAGTCGGCGTTGGAGCACGCGTAGTCGATGTTGGCGCCGAGCTTGCTCAGGTCCTTGACGTTCGGGTTCAGCGCGCACCACGTCTTGGACAGGTACTTGACCCCCTGGGCCGGCACGAGCATCGCGTTATTCCGGCCCTGGCCCGTAAGGTCCATGGCGTACTTGGGCTGCCCGTCGTACCGGAGGATTCCCCAGTGCCGCTCGAAGTTGCCCGGCGCGATGCTCTTCTGGTCCTCGTCGAGGAGCCCGAACAAGTACACCTCCACGTACTGGTTGGGCCGGGCCGGGGTTCCCGTGTTCGCCGCCAGCCGCTTCAGCAACCCCGCGTAGAACCGCTCCGCGTAGGAGGACTTGGCGTGCTTGTCGCCGTCCGTGGGCCAGCCCACCTCGCCGACGATCACCGGCATGTCGCCGTGCCCCGCCGCCTTCAGCGCCGCCACCAGCGTGTCGAAGTTGGCGTCGAACACGTTGGTGTACAGCACGCCGTTGTCGTTCACCGGCGTCGCGCCGCCGTCGAAGAAGGCGTAGTCCAGCGGGAAGTTGTCGTTCAGGTACAGGCTCAGGAACGGGTAGATGTTGACGGTGAAGGGCGCGTTGTTTTTGGCCAGGAAGTCCACGATGTCCTTCATCAGGCCGGCGATGTCGGGACGGAACCGGCCCGCCGACGGGACCTGGTTGTTGGCGGGCGAGTTGTAGACGTCGGCGTTCAGCGGGACCGTCGCCTTGATCCGGTCGCCCACGCCGGCGTCGTTCAGCGCGTTCTGGACGTTCTGCAGCGCCGGGAACGTGATGTTGATGAACGTGCCGTTGTATGCCTCCAGGAACGGCTCGTTACCCACGGCCACATACCTGCAGCAGCGAAAGATTGGTAAGATTGTAAGAATAAGAACAGATTGGTACTGCAAATTCCATGATCGCCTGACAATTACGAATTTACAGCTAATTCTGGATTGCAAGTCACTACTACTTCCAACCTTCAGAATTTAGATGCCCCGGACTTGTAGACGACATTATTAGGTAGGATTAGTTTGTCAGTTGTGCAAAATAAAACATTTCACCTAACTGCCTTGGCATAAACAGTCCTGTAGCACATGATCACCACCAAAGAAAATTACAGAAGAAGTGAGAAGTGGGCATAAGTTGCTCTTCAGTTGGACCGGCAGGCAGCACAACAACCAGTGGTTGGGTAATGGATGGAGCATGGACAACGCATTGCAGGGTGTAAAGGACAAGGCACCCATCTACTGGCTTGGGGGTTTCAGTTTCCAATCAGTGCAAGACAGTTTTGGTTCCTCTTGCCTTTCACTGTTCCTGCTCGAGTCCCCCCGAAATTTTGAACTATAGTTGATTTTTAAGTTTCAACAATATGGAGAAAAAGAAATGCCACGTCACCATCAACGGTCTTGTAGCTTCGAAAACTTTCTTTTAAAAGTAAAAAGAGGGCACTACTCTTTTTCTAACACCGTGTTCGAAACATGTCGTAAACGAATCGCGCATTGACCATGCTTCGGCACAATAGGTAACCGTCAAATTAATTTAACACCCTACTAATAAACTGATTCTATTCTTCAAACAATGACAACCATCAACAAATCGTAAAACAAGTCGCCATCAACGGTCTTATACCTTCCAAAACTTTCTTAAAAGGAAAAGAAAAAAAGTACAGCTCCTTTTCTAACAACGTGTTCGAAACATGTCGTAAACGAATCGCGCATTGACCATGCTTTGGTACTACAGAACCGTACCGTAAACCGTCGAATTAATGTAACACCCACACCACTAATAAACTGATGATATTCAAACAATGACAACCATACTGACATTATCCGCGCACGAAAACGACCTATTGAAAAATGTGATGCCTTGCACGACCATACAACACATGCCACTAGGTCCCCATTTTATCCTACCACTGGCCACTGTCCCCATTATCCAACCACTGAACCACCCTCCCATCATCCAAAAAATCAATCCTGATGCCATCCCAAGTCCACAAGAATCAGGATCACAATTTTGTGCCGTGGAGCACAACAATTTAAAACCATGTCGCCATCGCAAACCATTGGCCGATTGGCGCGATGCGAAGCTGGCAGTGCTGCGAATCTGATGTCAGAATATTTGCCATATCTTGCAAGGCACAGAGAGGCATGGTGCGCAGCCAAGACAGAGAGAGAAAACCGCGAATGGGAGAGGGAAAAGGAATTGGGACTCACTTGATGGTTACGCCGCCGTCGAAGTCGAAACGCTGGACGTTGCGCTTGACCCAGTCCTTGGCGGCGCGGCTGCTGCCGGCGAGGTCGGCGAGCATGTTGTTGGGGATGGCGACCATGACCTCGATTCCGCTGCCGGCGAGCGCGCTCATGGCGGCGAAGTCGGTGTCGAAGAGCTTCACCTTCTTGATGCCGTTGTCCTTGAGCAGCTGCACCACCACCTTGGGCGGCAGCGGGTGCGACGCCTGCGTGCCCCAGTTCATCCCCAGCGCCGCCGCGCCCGGCGCCGACGCCGCCGCCCAGCACGCCACCGTCGCGACGACCACCAACAGCACGCCGGCGAGCCTCGCCATCGCTAGGGGCTTGGGGCGCTGCGCAATGCCGCACTCTGCTCTTCGAACCAAGAACCAATCGGCCACGGACAGAAACGCAAAGAGCTCAAGGTTTCAAGCCAGGAATCCGGCAGCGGCAACAATAAGTGCTGAGGAAACGGTAGAAATCTGGATGGATTTGGAATAATTCAGCTCAAGAAGATGGAGGGGAGAGGAAGCTGCTGGAATCGGGCTGGTCAACAGGGCTGTGGACAAATTCCAGCTCAGTAAAGCTGGTAAGCTATAATAACTCGCTGCCAAGAAGTGGCGAGACGGAATTGATTCACTAGCAACAAAAGATTCAAACTTTTGAATCAAGCGTGACCGAGAACCGAGGGGAAAGACAAGAGGAGGCAGGGAGAGCCAGCGAGGCAGCAGCGGCCAATCAAGGCGGGGGCACTGACTGGATGGGACCATGCAGCGAGGAGCCGCGGCTGTGGTATTGGTCGGGGAATTACGGGAGGGGCGTTTCGGTCATTTTCCGCGGAGCGCGTGGAAGTCTGGTGGTGGATGACGTGGCAGGTGCGTCTATCTTTATCCGCCAGTGGTATCCGTATCGGGTGTGCTGACGCGGGACTTTTCGCCGTGAAGAAAGTGGATTTTCATCTGCAAGATTGCGAAGGAAATTTCAGGCGTAGTGACCACCATGGCATACCTACCCGTACTGTTATATATTCTGGCAGTACAGTCATAGTATGTAAGTATGTTGGATTATCTCAAAAAAAAAAGTCGTAGTATGTTGGAAGATTACGAAACCATCCTTAATCAGTATTCTTATCTCTCCCTCTTTCCATTTTTACGGACTCATTTGCACAGGGCAAAACAAAACACTTTTCCTTTGGTTTTTTTGTCGGTGGCAGTACGACGTCATTCAGTCCTTGTTATTACTCGTGTCACTAAGCTAGCATGGTCCTCATGTTACACATGTTACCACGGGGCACAATGGTGTAATGGTTAGAGCAAACCCAATACATTGGCTTGTAGCTTATTGACGTGGATGAAAGAGAAAGGATGAGAGAGAGCATGCTCGGCGCGACCGCCGGCGCCTACGCACGCACGAGCTCCAACGCACAAACTTGGGACCCACGCTACCTCTTCTCTCTGTATCTCTCCACCATGAGCTCCCTGGCAGCCGTTATTGTGGGCCCTCCCAGGATTAACTCAATCGGTGCAGGGTTGAGCGTGTCTGGCGCGTGCTGCACTGCAGTCGCTCCGCGCCTGTCCGCGATGGGCTCGCTCTTACTATGTTACCTGAAAAGTTAGTGAAGACGTAAGGCTTGCGCCGGGCGGAGAATGACAATGATGGAGCATATACCCTTCATTGTGGGAGCAGAAACTAGGGACAAAGAGGCTTGGTGATCTGTAGAGCTTTGTCAATGTCGGTGGTAGGAGAGAATATGATCTGAGATGATCATTTTGGAAAGAAAAAGGGCACATGTGAGAATGAAAGGAAGGGGACGTGTGGAGACGATCTCTGCAAGTGCTTGTGAAGTCACAAATGCTTTTATGTTGCCAAATAGCGCAATCCGATGCCCACCGCTCATATTACATCGTTTTTGTGAGCATGTATATCATAAATTCTCAAAAAAACAAGAAGTTTTAGTGTTCGTCCTGTTTTTCGAAAAGAATCAGAAGGAACCATGCAACTCAATAGTTAATTTTACCCCATTTTTATTGTTTGGAATTTCAACAAACCTCGCCAATAATTTTTCAAACTTGTTAAGTTTGGTAAATATTTTTTTTGACGGGTCGTTTGGTAAATATTTGACAGTCTTGACGAAACAAAATGTGTGCAAATAAAGCCTTGTCGTCGGGTACCAACTCGAACGCACAACAGACCAGCAGTTGCGTAAAGCCTCCTCCCGTCCAGCTGCTGCCTGAGTGGAGGTCGACGGCTGCCGTTGTGGTAATCCTCACATCTTTCGTTTCCCAAAAAAAAAAAAATAAAAAAAAATCATCACATCTTCTTATCCGCGATGTCAGTCAACTAACATCGTGTCTAAACTAATGAAGTGAAGAGGTGTTTGCATTAGCCATAATACTTCCGTGACGTGTGGTCTGACAAATATGGTGCCCCTTTTTTTAGTTCTCTGAAGCTCTGATAAGAAACAAACTTACTGATGAATCGTGTATGCATACACGACGTTGCTTTCCTTCGTATTTTTTGTGATTTAATCTTTTTTTTCTTCCAACATCAACACCGCTGAACGTCTTGCATGCAAGAGCACGCGTATGGCGTGCTCTGCCACGAGCCATACTTAACTCTGAAGCAAGAAACTAGTCTCTCGACTTAGCAACGCGATCCATCAATAAGAAATGGAGTAATGGACTGGTATACCAAGGCTGTAAGTCTGGTTATGTGTGGATAGCGGCCGTCAGAGTCTGAGACCGAATCTGAATGAAAATTTCCTTTTCTTGTTGCGAATTAATCTGACCGAACACAGGTCAGTGGCTTGTCGAGCTCGTGTTCGCTCAGAAGAAAAAACATGTACTATAGCTTGGTGTGCTGATCTCCTCCACGAACATGTCAAGCTAGCACAGCTAGCACTAGCAGGAATTTCCGTAAACAATACGAGGCGTAGGGGTTGGGACTTGCTAGAACATGTTGCAGACAAGGAATTGGAAAATCTGCAAATATGGTAAACAACACCGTGCTCTGTGACAGAACGCCTGAAAGCTCCGACTCTGTTGACGTGATTCAGTTTATGCTGAGAGCGTCTGAACTCGCTGTCGACATAACCATAGCTCTGAATCAATCGTGGCGGTTAAGCAGCAACTTCTGCAAATGCAAGTACGAGTCAGCTAGCACTATCCATTACACGCGCAGCGAACGCGTAGCAGCGTAGGTACCGTGAAAGCTGAGAATACTTCTCCCTTCCGGCATCGAAGAAGGGGAAAGAAGGGCACCCGGCCTGAAATACTGAACATAATGCCCTGGAATTTAATGCATACGTGGAAACCGAATGGTTGCAGTTGCCCCAATTGGTTGTGTCAAACTGTTTTTGAACGGAAATCCAAAAGAACAAATCAGCTAGCACTATCCATTATGCGCAGTGAATGCATAGGTACCGAGAAAGTTGAGACGAATACTTCTCCATTCCAACTTCTTTGTTCCCGCAACTGTTCTTGTACGGGAATCCAAAAATTAAAAGAAGTATGCACCAGCCGGGAATCGAACCCGGGTCTGTACCGTGGCAGGGTACTATTCTACCACTAGACCACTGGTGCTTTTGTGTAATTAACAAAGAAAGTACTAATAAGGCTTAAATTTGAATGGAACTGATCAGCGATACGTTCATATCATTGCTCCCGCGGAAAATATTCTATAAAACTCTCGAATACATGCTAAGAATTTTTAAATCCATTTGAGGAGTTAGATGTTCCTTCGCCCGTGAAAATAAGGACCACCACCAATAGCATAGTCATCAATAATGGAAACATATCAAACGAGATATATCTGAATTCTTATAGTATGTTGTTATATATCGATTGCCATCAACAAAAATGTCATGTACTATGCAAACAAGTTGCGCATCAATTCAGAGAATGAGTACCGAAATATTTTGCAAACAAGTTGTGCACCAATTCAAATTTTAACGAGACAACGGTACAAACAGATAGTTTGAATAGCCCGAATATGAAATATGGACACCAGATCCTACAAGACTTTAACACTAACGTTTTGTGCTTAGGACAATCAGAGATTAAACATTCTACCATCACTAATCATGAGAAAGCTTACTTATTTGTTATTCAAAAGAGAGCTTAACAGATATTAGGAATCATCATTTGCACAGACGGCCACACCATGACTCTCCCCTACTCGTTCTCGAGAGTTTTTTTAGTTGAATCCTAATTGATAGTTGATTGATTCAGACTCCACATTGACTCTCAAAGATGATCGAAATCTCCGCATAACATACTCTCTGCTACAAATGCATAATGACCGGACACTACCTCCATTCATATTTTAGAACATTTCATTTTCTTTCTTGCCGTACTTACCAAGAATGTGTTAAGGTAAACCAACGCGAATCTCAAGATTTATCGATGGTTCTATTAACCTTGAAAATCCCTGTCCTGAATTCGAATGGCAATAACCCAAAACCCTCGGAAGACACCAAAGTCGGGTTTAAAACCCCAGACGGCGGACGGCGAAAGAGCCGAAGAAACATGATAAGGTTCGCGGTCGCGTCGCCTCGCCACCCTCTCGTCTCCCCTCCCTCCCTCCCGCCTCCGCCCCTTTCCCCTTCGACGCTCCTGCTTCCTCTCCTCTCCCACCGCCTCGAGATGCTCGCGTCCCCCGCCGCTCTCCACCTCCTCCTCCCGGCGCCGCCGCCGCACCGCCACCACCTCGCCTTCGCGCTCCCGCGCCCCGCGCCGCCGCTCCACGCCTCCCTCCCGAGCGCCAGCGCCGCGTGCTCGCGCCGGCGCGTGCGGAGGAGGGCGCCGCGGCATGTGGGTGCCAGGGCTTCCGTCGCGGTGGCGGCGGAGGCGGAGGCGAGCTAGTCTGGCCCGGCCAAGTTCTCCGTCAGGATCCCCGTCGGCGACCGCGAGGTGAGCTCCGCTGGCCCGGCCATTCCCTGCCTGTGCAGTGCAATACCTGTATGTGGCTCGGTGCCCGGTTCGCGTGCTGCAAACTGGAGCTTTTCCGGGACGCTTTCACGCATTGTGTCGTTGTGGGTTCATGCACATTCCTAATTGCTGGAACCTCATTGTGCTTATGCGCATTCCTAAACAGTACATGGTCGTGTGCTCATTTCATTTGCATTCAGGCCGTCGCAAAATTTATCCTTTTGGTCAGTTGTTTGATGACAGAGCATTAGCATATCGGAAGTTGAGTATATTTTGTTTCAATGATACTGGTGGAGACAGGCCACATTGGGAGGCAAGCTAGTGCTTCCGTAATGGTCACCGATGGCGAAACAGTAAGTCATCATACTGTAGTGTCTACTTAATCCCCGCAGTTGAGAAATGGCACATGCAGCGAGGTGGTTTACTTGAACGGTTTCTCGGAGTTCTTAGAATTATGTTGCAGAGAGCAGCATCTGGGTGTATTCAGTTATTCTTTCAAAAATCACTCAGGAGCAGTAGATCATTAGTTATGCAGTGTTCCCCCAAAGGGCTCAACATTTGGACATTTCAGCAATATTTTGTGAATTTAAATAAAGAATGTACACCAGTAGTTATATAATGTGCCGGTGCCCAATTCATTCTGTCAATATCAAAAGCGTGTAGCCTGGTTCCTTCCATAATTTATAAAAACTCGACCTGCCGGGGGAAGACCGCCTCCGACGGTATTTGCTTAAGGAGAAGAGCCTCTCACGCAGGCCAAGAAAACCCCCGAACCCCCTCCTCGATCCTACACAGGGACTCAGCTGGCCGTTGTGAGCTTCGGCGCGAGTCTTTACCATGTGCTTTGACCCGGGGAAGGCGAGGGGATTTTTTTCTCGCACTGCAACTTGCGCTACAGTGCCGTGCGTCACCCAGGCTTTGAACCCGGGCGGGAGCGCTTCAAGCCAGTGGCCTTTGCCACTGCACCGCGCGCCCCTCCACCCTTCCATAATTTATGGTAGTCTGGTTTCTTTAGTTCATGTACAATCAAATTGATCTGTCTTGAATTGACCTTAACTCTTTTTTCTGTTTTTGTTGTTGGTCATCACAATTCATGTATATCTTTCTGTAAGACAACAGCGTATGTCAGATGCACAACACAATTTGCCTTTTCTCCCGTGTTGAACTTGAAGCAGCAGTCTGGATTTTATTTTCTCTGTTGCTTTTCTCTAGTTGATATGATGACAAGGAGCATATCAAGTGCTATTATTTCGTTTTGTCAACTTGAAGACCTTGTTATGTCTAACCAGAACTTCATCTGAATTGACAGATTCTCTACACTTCTGTTTGCCTGTCCGATTTGCCAAATGAACCTTCTGACTTTTTTCCTTTATTGGTTCACTATCAAGAACGCCTTTCAGCTGCCGGAAGAACTAGGTACTACAACCTTAATACTATTTTTTGGAAGTCTTGCCATTCTCCATCTGCTTTTTTGTGTATTTTATGCGCACTCACTCTAATTCAACTGAATCCAGCGGTGGTTTCTTCAAACGAGAAGGCAAGGCAAAAGACCATGAGGTTAACTCTAAGAGCTTCAACTTTTATTCAACTATAATGTTTGCTCAATGATTAGAATCTCTTTCTTACTTTCGTTACAGGTTTTAATATGCAGATTGATTGATAGGCCCCTACGACCCACAATGCCAAAGGGCTTCTACTATGAAACTCAGATACTATCCTGGGTAATCCAGATATACTTCGCATTTAGTGTTTAGTTTGGTTGCATATTCATGGAGTTTTCCCGCAGCCTTTGTTAAAGTTACACAAGTAGCTTGTCATCAGTTGCATATCTTCTTCCATTTGCTGTAGCATGTCCTGTTATCTTCTAAATAATTGCAGCCCTCTTCAATGATCAAGGCTAAAATTGGATGTAATGATTTTTTTTTTTACATTTCTTAGGAATGGCCAGTTTGTGTATAGCATGAACTACATCGGACTCTGGATTCACTAACTGCACAATGCCATTTACAGTTCAACCTTAAAACCCGAAATGCTCCTTATTTGTGCTTTTGTTGGACGATGCAGAGATTTTATAATAAGATCTGACTCAAACCACGAATATGAGTCTGACTGACACCATTTTAGTAAAAGATATTCTAGCAGGTGACCTGTCTGTAGACATTGTTACATCTACACATATTTTTTTTTAATTTTCTTCAATGATACCTCCATTAATCACTTGATAAGATGAAAGTTTTTCCATTACAGGTTTTCAGTTATGATGGTATTCATTCTCCGGACTGTTTGGCTATCACAGCTGCTGGTATAGCCGTGTAGGTCTCATGAAGAAATAAATGATTCATTTTTTTTTAAAAATATTTGAATTCTATTTTATCATGAAACTAACCTGACTGATCATAACATCCAGGGCCTTAGCCCCTTACACAGCGGTACCGTGGCCAGTGTGAGAACGACCAACGACCTGGGTCGGGCCTTAGACCTTTGCTTTGGAGTTGGACAGACGGGGAGGCTTTTTTAACCTTAGCCTGAAATTCGCTCCCACGGGAAGTTGAACACAGGAGGAGTGCTACTAGGGCCACCTAACCAACTCAGCTAGGGGCCTGTTCACACTGCTTCATATAAATAGTATTTCTGTTCTTTCATGTTCTGCTTTACATCTTGATTTCAGTTGTTGATTTGAAATTTTGATCTTGTTCAGGATATATCTGGTGATGAGTTGGTGAAGGCATTACAAATAAAAGAAAAAATTCCCAGAAGAAAAGCTCTTTCAGCTTTGGAGGAAAAAGTTATAACAATACTTTTTAACAGGGGTATGTTGCTAAAGATGGCTCATCTGGAGCCACTGAAAGTTTGGCTGATATTGTTGAGGATGAAGTTATAGTGGATGGTGAAGTAGATGAAGGTGATGTTCACATCAAGCCTGTTTCAAGGAGCCCCACCGTCAGGTGATGTCCATTGCTATGTTTTCTCTGGATATGTGGTTGGCTTAAATGCTTTTCAAAACATCAGATACATTATCTTATAGACAATCCCATGCTTTTGCATTGTAATTATTTTTGGATCTGTTTCTAGATTTTCTTATATGATGTTTTCTGTTTTGCGACTTTTTTTGGACCTTTTAAACCAGCATTTTATACACCACGATCAAATGTGGTTGTGTACTAATTTGTTCTGTTTGTTTCTATATAGCTTTTCGCAGAAGTTGATGTCAAGCTAGTCTTCAAGGAATTTATGTAGATACATTTAATTTTGAGAATTCCATTTCACAACAATTGGGAGTGCCGCTGCCACCTGTATTTCAGAGGAGTTTTACGTTTCCCTGCTTGTTTCTTAAGAGAGGCTGTTTAAGCTCAAGTCAAATTCATTGATTTATGCTATATGTATCTTTCCCCTTTACTTATTTTTTGTTCAATCATGCAGTCACTGGCTGTGGTTACTTTAGGTGGTTATCAGATGGCGCAACGGATTGACAACCTTGTTGACACCAAGGAATCAAAAAGTGCCATGCTCCTGCAGCAAAGCTAGTGCATAGAGAGGGACAATGATAGCAGCGCCAAAAAAAGGTAACAACTGTAGCTTCCCAAACTGCAGTTCCCAAACTGAAGCTTTAGCAGCGCCAAAAAAAAAAAAACAGGCTCTAGTGTTTCCTCCACAACCGTATGGGCGCAGCTATCATGCGATGAGTAGAAAAAAAAGTACATGTAACTGTGGTGTGCAAAAAGTTTCAGAGACATTACCAACACCAATAGCTTTGTTTTAGATAGCATGGTCTGAATGAAAGGAGTTCATGCTGATGGTCTATGCGACACGGACACGGATACATGTCACCACAGTTTGGGAAGCTACAGTTGTTACTTGTTACCCTTTTTTTGGCGCTGCTATCATCGTCCCTCTATGCACTAGCTTTGCTGCAGGAGCATCGCACTTAGAAGTAAGTTATCTCTAGAAAAAGCGCTCTTACATAAAAGAAACTTATATTTTTGGAGAACTCAATCAATCACTTTTAGTTCCTATTTATCACTAAACATTCATGTGACGGTGTTCAAATCGACCACACGTTCACGGAAGTTGTTGCTCAGATACAGGCTCGGGAGCGGGTAGATGTTGATGGTGAAGGGCGCATTGTTTTTTGCAAGGAAGTCCATGTCCTTCATCAGGCCGGCGATGTCCGGACGGAACCGGCCCGCCAACGGGACCTGGTTATTGCTGGGCGAGTTGTAGACGTCGGCGTGCGGGACCGTGGCCTTGATCCGGTCGCCCCCGCCAGCATCGTTCAGCGCGTTCTGGATGTTTTGTAGCGCCGGGAACGTGATGTTGATGAACGTGCCGTTGTATGACTCCAGGAACAGCTCGTTGCCCACGGCCACATACCTGCAGCAGCACAAGATTGGAAATGTACAATAATAACAGCTGAATAAATTCTTGTTTGAAATTGTAAAAGTGGAATGACAATGACACAAGCGGACATTCTTTATTGCATAGTACATCTGTATTTATACACAGGAGGAAGAGTAGTGGGCAAGCCACGTACGTTGTGCCCAAAGGGTCACAACCGTTCGCTAAAGGACGTCTGCCAATAGGCGCCTGAACACTTCGTGAGGGGGAACATGTCGGTTCCCCAACTGGTCACATTATTTTGTAACACTCCCCTTTGATCAGTTGATCATTGTACAATGCGCCTCCTCGAAAACCCTGTGGGAAAAATATGAGGAGATATGTGGTTTGATATGTTGTGAAAAACTCCTTAAAACCCAGTGGGAAATTGAGGAGAAATTGATTACAGCATATATGATTACTTCCTCATCGAAACTCAAGAAAAACCTTTGTGAAGGAAAACTCTGAGTTTGGAGAATAGTATATGTCTTTGATATCACCTCAGAAAAACCCCTGTGGGGAAAAGATAGGCAATATGACATGTAGCTTGTAAAGATATTGCCTCATTAAAACCTATTATGAGAAAATTCGTCGAACAAAACTCATATAGGGAAAAGAGTACAATATGATGTTTTGACAAGGTTATCTCAGGAAGATACTCCCCCTGATTCTTGCAAATCTTTAAGTCTTCGCATACCAATGCCTCGAACACATTTATTAAATGAGTGAGCTGGTAGAGACTTAGTGAATAAATCAGCGAGGTTATCACATGATTGTGTTTGCAAGATGTTTATCTCACCGCTTTGTTGAAGCTCATGAGGATAAAACAATTTAGGAGTAAGGTGCTTTGTGAGATTACTCTTAATATAACCTTGTTGCATCTGAGCAATACAAGCAGCATTATCTTCGTAGATAATGGTCGGTCCTCCAATGGGACCAACTCCACATGACTGTTGTATGTGGTTTATCATTCTGCGAAGCCATACACATTCACGTGATGCTTCATATAATGCAATGATTTCAGAATGATTGGTGGAGGTAGATACCAGAGTCTGTTTAGAAGACTTCCATGATATTGCTGTACCACCATGAAGAAACACAAAGCCTGTTTGTGATCTGGCATTATGAGGATCTGAAAGATAGCCAGCATCAGTGTATCCAATCAGATTGGAGTCTCGGTTTTTTCTGAAGAATAGACCAAGATCTTTGTTACCATTAAGATATCTGAGGATAGTCTTGACTCCTACCCAATGACGCTTGGTAGGTGCAGCACTATGTCTGGCTAATAGATTCACTGCAAATGCAATGTCAGGCCTTAGTGCTATTTGCCAAGTACATAAGTGCTTCAATGGCACTAAGATACGGGACTTCAGGTCCTAGTATCTCTTCCCCATCCTCCCTTGGTCGGAACTGATCTTTATCAAGTTCAAGAGTTCTAACAACCATAGGGGTTTTGACAGGATGGGCTTTGTCCATATTGAATTTCTCCAATACTTTCTGGACATAGGCAGATTGATGAACCAGAATTCCTGTGGGAAGGTGTTCGAGCTGTAGGCCCAAACAGAATTTAGTTTTACCCAAATCCTTCATCTCGAATTCTGCCTTTAGATGAGAGCATGCTTCTTCAATATCTTTTGTATTGCCAATAATATTGAGATCATCGACGTATACAGAGATAATGCAAAAACCGTTAGGAGATTGCTTGATGAATATGCATGGACAATCATCATTGTTAGAATATCCCTTTTTCAAAAGATACTCCTTCAGTCGGTTGTACCACATCCGTCCTGATTGCTTTAAGCCATATAATGACTTTTGAAGCTTTACGCAATACATGTTGCGATTTGCATCCTTATTCGGAATTGGAACTCCATCACGAACTCTCATGTATATATCCGAATCTAGTGACCCATAGAGGTATGCGGTCACGACATCCATCAACTGCATAGATAGATGATTTTGTACTGCCAATGATATAAGGTATCGGAACGAAATTCCACTCATAACTGGAGAATATGTTTCATTGAAATCAATGCCGGGTCTCTGCGTGAACCCTTGTGCGACAAGCCTTGCCTTGTATCTCACAACCTCATTGTTTTCATTCCGTTTCCGGACGAAAACCCACTTGAATCCCACAGGATAGATTCTAGGAGGTGTAGGTATTACTGAAGTAAATACCTCTCTTTTCTTGAGTGAGGCTAATTCTGCTTCGATTGCATCTTTCCATTGATTCCAGTCCGAGCGTCGTTGACACTCTGCCATGGATTTAGGATCTGGATCATTCAGAAGATTATCTGCAATCGTGGCTGAAAAGTAGGCGTCGACAATCGTAGTTTTACGATCATATGATTTTCCAGTATCTGAATAATGAATGGAAATTTCTTGAACTCCTTGTGACTCCTCATGATTTCCCAATACGAGTGTGTCAGGGTGTTCCGATGTCCCAACTCTAGGATTGTGCACATCCGAGCTAGGTTGTGGATCATGTGGATCCACTGAGTGTATACTACTCTGTTGGTGTCCGTCAACATGGGGTTGACTTGCATTTATGATTGTGGAGGAAAACGTTCGTCGACGAGTGCTAGGAGCTATGTCCTGCTCTTTATTCCTCTCTTTCCTTGGACGCTTAGTGGAAGCATCAGCACCCTGCTTTGAGACGGTCGTACTTCTCCCCCTCTTTATCGGAGAAGGGAGTTGAGTGGTTTTGTTTGGTACCTCCACTCTTTCCGGCGCATTCCTTGCAGGGTTCAAGGATTTTGTGACACCTCTGTGGTCAGTAAATGCATCTGGCAGATTGTTTGCAATGTGTTGCAAATCAATTATTTTCTGAACTTGAAGTTCAGTTTCTGGAGTACGTGGATCTGTATGAGTGATGCCCTTAGCATCCCAATCAATTTCCTGGCATTCATTGTTGTACTTGAAATCTCCCCCTAATGCCGGAAAATGATTCTCATTGAATATGCAGTCAGCATGCCGGGCAGTAAATAGATCCCCTGTAAGGGGTTCAAGATATTTAATTATCGACGGAGATTTAAATCCCACGTAGATCCCCAATTTCCTGTGGGGGCCCATGGCAGTACGCTGCGGTGGTGAAATCGGTACATATGCAGCGCAACCGAATTTTCGCAGATGGGAAATACTTGGTGCATTTCCACGTACCAATTGCAAGGGAGATGTGGTATGATATGCAGTTGGACGCAATTGAATTAAATCAGCAGCATGAAGTACTGCGTGACCCCAACATGAGGTTGGGAGGTTGCAATTCTGCAACATTGGTCTTGCTATAAGCTTGATTCTCTTTATAAGAGATTCTGCCAAACCATTTTGTGTGTGAACATATGGGACAGAGTGCTGAACTTCAATACCTTGGGCCATACAATAATCATTGAAAGCTCGCGAGGAAAATTCTGCAGCATTGTCCAATCGGATTGATTTAATCCGTTGTTCAGGGAAATTTGCTTTCAATCTGAAGATTTGAGCAATTATCTTGGCAAATGCATGGTTTCGTGTCGATAAAAGACACACATGAGACCATCGTGTAGATGCATCTATCAAAACCATGAAATACCTGAACGGTCCAGAGTATGGTTGTATTGGGCCACATATGTCTCCTTGAATGCGTCCAAGGAAGTCAATAGGCTCATGTTGAATTTTAAGGTATGATGGCCTTAAAATCAACTTTCCCGTGGCACATGCGGTGCACATAAAATCCGAAGATTGCGGGAATTTGGCATCTTTTAAATCATGACCAATGGAATTGCCGATAATTTTCCTCATCATCCCTACACCGGGATGGCCAAGGCGATCATGCCAAGTTTGGAATGTGTCAACATTCTGGAAAATTACCTTATATGCAACATGTGGTACGGGTTTGATGTATGTGTAGTACACTCCAGACGGTAAGGAAGGAATTCTTTCCAGAACTTCTTTGCCATATCCGTTATCTTTTGTAATAAGGAGAAATTCCTCATTATTCTCTTCATGGGTTTCAACATGTAACCCATTTTTACGGATATCTCTATAACTTAGCAGGGTACGAGTTGAATCAGGATATAATAATGCATCATCGATTGTTACTTCTGTACCCATGGGAAGCGTGATAGTGGCTCGGCCAGAACCAACTATCGTCGCATCGCGTCCAGCGATTGTCAAAACATTTCCTTGCCTCTTAGTAAGGGTTTGGAAATATTTAGTTCCTTCTTTCTCGTCGAGTTTAGAACTCGACGAGTTCTGTTGCCTTCTTTCTCGCCGAGATCTTCTCGCTCGTGTGTTGCAGAGCGCGTGCGTGATAACGTGTTTGAAATTGTAAAAGTGGAATGACAATGACACAAGCGGACATTCTTTATTGCATAGTACATCTGTATTTATACACAGGAGGAAGAGTAGTGGGCAAGCCACGTACGTTGTGCCCAAAGGGTCACAACCGTTCGCCAAAGGACGTCTGCCAATAGGCGCCTGAACACTTCGTGAGGGGGAACATGTCGGTTCCCCAACTGGTCACATTATTTTGTAACAATTCTCTTGCCTTTTGCCAAAAATGTGTAACACCCGTGTTTTCCCATGCTATAAAAATCACTAAAAATTTAAACTTTTTCGAATTAGAACAAATGCAATCAAAATAGTATGGTAAATTCACCCCAAATTTGAATCTTTGAATTTTAACCATGCATCAAACCTCACCATAAGCATATTTGGATTTTCCTGATTTCATTCATATGTTTGTTTGGTGTTTGTCCTATTGCAAAATTTGAATTCCCATTCAAATTTGACTCAAATCAAATTCACAGAAATGTTCAAACATTTCTTTTTCCTACCGGGCCGCACTCTTCCTTTCCTTCCCCACGGCCCAGTTCCCCGCTTCTTTCCTCTCTCCCGCGCGGACCGCGCAGCCCAGCATCGCCGTGCAGCCCAGACGGCCTAGTTCTCCCATGGCAGCCCACTTCCCTTCCCTCTCTCGCTGACGCGTGGGGCCCGCGGTCGTCTCCCTCCTTCAGACCGCCGGGCGCAACTGTGCGCCGCCGCCGTGGTACGATGGCGCGGACGCCAGCGCACGCGCGCGCCGCGCCTTAACTCCTCTCCGCTCCCATTCGCCGACGAACAGGGCATCTTTGCCCGCATTGGCTGGGAGCGCCACGCCACTCCGTCGTACGCTGTGCCCCGTCCTCCCTCGCCAGGCCGCCATTACTCCGGTGAGGAGCCGTTGCGAGGAAGCTTCCTCCCCGGCTCTCCTTTATAAACCCCGGAGCACCGCAACGCCGTTCCTCACCCTCGCGCAGGCTCCTTTCCTCCATTTCCCCCACAGAGAGCTCCCAATTCCACTTTTCCCCACCGTCGTCCCTAACTCCGGCGACCAACGCGGCGAGCCCCCGACAGCGAACCAGTTGGCCCCGGCTCCCCTTTCTTCTTCCTCTGACCTCGCCGTGCCGTGACTAACCCCGTCCCGTTGCTCCTTTCCGCAGTCGAAGCTCGGAGCGCGGAGATGACGACGGGCTAGGGTTCCGACCACCGCGAGGAGACGGGGAGCGCTCACCGACCCTTTCCGCCTTCATCGAGCCCACGGTGAGCACCGTGGCCCCCTCCTTTTCCTTCCACACCATTTCTTGTTCGCGCTAGAGCATGCTAGCTAAGCTCGCACCGCGCGTCAACACGCGCCGCCGCGCGACCTCGTCGCCGGCGAGGTTTCCGGCCACCCCCGGCCAAGCCGAGGTGTGCGTCGTGCACCTCATGCTCCCGCGCGCCTACACGACCTCACAAACTCGAGCTTACGCGCACGCACGCGCACTCGCGCCCCGCGCAATGTCGCGCCGCCGCACTCCGGTGAGCCCGCGGCGCCGCCACAGTCACCCTCCACGTCACCATCACCCGCTATGGCGTCCGCCATCGCGCGTAGACCACGTAGGCGCTTCCCGCGTCGCCTTTTGTGCCCTCTAGCCGCCGCCGGCAAGCTCCCCGGCGACGCGCCGCCGCGCGCGCACCGCTCCGGCACGCCGTGACCGTGCCGCGCCGCCGTCCGACGTGGCGCGCCACGTCGGCACCTGGGCCCGCGCTGACTCAGTCGCCGTTGCCCAGTCAGCACCGGTGCACGACTCCGGTGCACCGTGGACCAAACTCCCGCTGACCTAGTCCACAAAACAGTGAGCCACAGCGGACCCGCCTCCGCGGTCCCACCTGTCGGTCTCACGCGCGCCACTGAAAATGCTAAAACCACACACCTTTTGTACACAGAATCTTTCCCCGAGCATTTCCCTTCAGCAAAAAAATTCCATAAATTCCCTAATAATATTAGATTATCTCCAGATTACTGTTCAGACCTTGTTTGCCTCTGATTAATTAGGATTTAATCCATAGCTAATTAATTAGCTTAAATCCTAATTAAATCCAACTTTGCAATCTTGTAAAATCCTTAACTCCTCCATTTTATCTCCAAATTTGATGAATCTTTCGCCAAAATTCATCAAATTTCTTTATCTATCCATTCATGCCAGAGCCACCTGTTGTTTCTCTCTTTTGGGCTTTCATTTGGATTTATATGCTTGTTAGCTAATTGTTTGACCGATAGATTAATTCGATCGTTGTTTATCTGCAATCAATAGAAGATCAAGCTTTTGAGGAAGGAGCGGAGGATCCGGATTACGAGGACGTAGAGGAAGAAGACTTTGGTGAAGGCAAGTTCTAACTCCTTTGAGCATGTTGATCCTATGTTTGCAAATGATCCAATTTAGAGCCCAGTTTAGAAATAAATGTGCATGATGTTCAAATATGATTTAAATGCTAGTATGATCCTATACTTGTTGATTGCCATGCCTTGTTATTGCTTATCCAATTCCCTTGTTAGACCTAGGGTTCACTATCATTAATTCTTTGATGATATGTTGACATGATATGCTGCTTAGGCCTTATTACCATGCGTATCTAATTAATCATGCTATACAAGCTTTTTATGTTAAATGTGTGTGTTTGGTGGAGTGTGTGTGAATATGAAATGTGGGAGGGTGCTATACCAGTGATAATTGTGCAACCCATAGTGGGGATATTCTTTGGCGGAAGCAAGCGAGGTAGTCCTCAGTGGGGAGGGCTATCTCTGGGATGTGACTCCTCCTTTGAGGATAGCTATTGAAGATGCTTGCTTCGGTCGTATAAGGACCGGTTCATGTGCCGCCTTGCCTAGCACCTTTCGTACAACCACAAGCCTTGAATGGGAAAGGTTTGGAACCACACCCTACTATAGTGTTCACCCGGTACCCACCTGGAGGGCAGGAGTTGCAGCGGAAGCCAGGAGAAGACCCGATGTGGCAGGCATCGGGATCCGGCATACGGTGATTAATCAGGCCTATCTACACGACGATGATGATATTGTGAAGCCCCTGGTTGCAGTATTTCCGTGGTGGTGCCGTGGTGACACCAAGTAGGTACGGGACCATTAGTATGTCAGCCCAAGCCACGACGATGGGAAGGACTGGTGTACCTTGTGGGGAACTGTGTACAACCTCTGCAGAGTGTAAAACCTATCATGATAGCCGTGTTCCACGGTAATGGACAACGCGAAAGCTTGTGCCACACAATGATTAGCATAACGGTGTGAGTTACCCCCTTGGTGTGTTATTTTGGAATACTCCGGTGTGGAACCGTGAGCTGGTTTCCTGCCAGCATTAAAACTTGGGAACTGGCGGGATGATTTGCAACTCCCCCAGGGCCAAACAACCCCATTAAATACCAATGTTAAACCTTGATAGTAGTTTGCGAACTGTGTTGTTTTTCAAACAACCCTTGCATAAAATTGGCTTTTCGCTCAGATGATAAACCTTCGGCCTATCCTTTGGTTGTATCCTTGCATACATTTACCCCTTGTTGTTAGGACTTGCTGAGTACCCTATGTACTCACCCTTGCCTTAATCATTCAGATGAAGAACATGAGTACCAGGAGGATGGTGATGAAGAATAGGGTTCCGTCCGCACTCAAGATGCCTGTGCTAGTCCCATTTCCGTTTTCCGCTGTAGTGGTGTTTAAGTGGTTCTGCTGTTGCAGCCCACCAGCCTGATGCTTGATGTAATAAAATGGCCTTTGGCCGAATGTTGTAAGACCTTTTATGTATGAAGGCTTGTATGAGATTCGGTAATATTTATGTAAGTGATGACTCTGTGATATCATTCTGCGAAAAGTGTTCGTATCAGCGTCTGATCCAGGGACTGATACGATAAGCACCTATGCTCCAGAAATGGGGTACGACAAAATGTGTACCAGAAATTAACATCTTCCTAGATCACCTGACAATTACGAAGTTACAGTTAATTATGTATTGCAAGTTACTCCTAGTTCTGAATGTGTCAAGGTAAACCAACGTATATTTAGGAAGTTTATTTTCTTTCTTGCCATACGTACCAAGAATGTGTCAATGTAAACCAACACAAATCTCAAGATTTATCCATGGTTCTATCTATGAACCTTTGAAAAACCCTGTCATGAATTCGAATGGCAGCAGCCCAAAACCCTCGGAAGACACCAAAATCGGGTTTTTCTTTTTTGGAAGGCAGACGACCCCGAGGGGGTCTCGAAACTTCATTACTCTGAGAGAGGTACATGAATCAAATTGGCATAAGGACCCTTACAATATGTCAAAATAATAAACAGGTCCATGAGCCAAATGAAGAGGACATAAAGGAAAATATGAATTACATTGAGGTCCTCTAAGAAACTAACACCTCGACGGCGACGAAGACAACTCCGGCGCCTCCAACAGCCATTCCAGCACAGCAGCAAAGGGATCTTCCATGTTTCAGATTACCACTACACGCACGGATGCCACCATTCGCATCGGGGCCAGGCGGTGTGCATGGCGCAGAGCTGTCGAACCACCGCAACGTGAATGGAGAGGAGGCTTCAATGTGCACAGCAATTGACACGCCGACGGTCCACATGACGGTCGCCTTGCTGATTGCACCCGAAGTAGCAAAGGTCGGAGCCGTAGATTTGTAGGGAGCAACACCGGGCTCGACCAAGATTGCAGTTCTTCGCCAAATATAGGGATCAGCAGCGAATGGCGATCAACCCGAGCAGGCAACTCCAAGCATCCATGGTGGAATAGCAACCTGAGAACACAATGGAAGAGGCCACACCGCTGTGGCACCTCGACCAGAGCAACAAAGCCGAGAAGATGGGGGAGAATACACTCGTCGGGGAGGAATCCGGCGATGACATCAAAAGGCATCACGCCTACCTTCCACATGGGAACACAAAAACAACAGCACAAATATTAGCCGTGGAAGACAAATCACCCGCAGGAGCAAGGCGATGAACGACACCTCCAACTACAAACAAACGAAGAACAAGCTACAGATAGAGCAGCTGCTACGTACTACCTAATACTAGCTACTAGCAACAGGGTGGGACCCCCTCCTTGCTGCCGGCAACCACCGGGAAGAAGAAGGAGGGGGGCCGGAGAGATCTGAAGGAAGGACCCGCTGCTACAGTAAAGAGGGGCGGAGACCTTTCGAGAGAGAACCGGGAGTGGGTAATACGCTGCTCCAAAATTGGGTTTAAAACCCCAGACGGCGGATGGCAAAGGAGCTGAAGAAAACGTGATAAGATTCGTGGTCGCATCGCCTCGCCACCCTCTGGTCTCGAGGGCCGGCCGTGAGAATTTGGTGGCCCGGTGCGAGATGGAAAATTGAGGCCCTCATTGACCGTAATATATAAGAGATAATATATCAGCTGCAACTATTTTACTTTATTCATCTCAAAAATTTGTTAACTCTAACAGTGACACATTAATAAGTATAAATGTGACATATAAACTACTACAAAAGCCACTACATATAGATCACTTGAAGCATATGAAAAAGAATGTCTCATGCTGCCATCCAAAGGGATATAAAGGTTTTGTTTTCTTATAGGTCCATTTTTTACTAACTCATCCTTTGTTTTGTTATGAGATGAAACTGGACCATAAATATTGATAGGAAAAAAAAAGGTTTTTCATCAACAGAGCACCAGATTCCGTAACTGTGAATTCTCATAAGCACATACATTATCATCATTCTCGTTGATGTTATTATTTTCTTGTGAAGCCCCATCAGCACGTTGCTCAACAACTATCGCGAAATTCCTCACTGTTCCCAAGGTTCTGCGTTCTTGAAAATTTTATGAATAGCACCTTTCTGTAATTCAGTCATCTTCTCCATATGTTTCTTTTTCCCCCCTCCTTTTCTCACTATCGGGTGCGTGTGCTTTCTCATCCTACAAATTGAAAAGAAACCATCATATAATCAAATTGAACAGGAAAGAACATTCAATTAGAATTTTGGGATTGGTGTTAGATTTCTAACCTTGAGAGATGAATGGCCTGAAGCGAGAAGCAAGAACTAGAATTAGGCGATCGGCGGCGGCGATCTACTTTGGTTCTGGCTGAAACCGATGGGGATTGAGAGATAAGTGATCGGCGACGGCAGGAGCGGTAGGCATGCGCGGCAACTCGGCTGCGTAGGGGAGGGGGAGGATTTTCAGTAGGCGAGCGGTTGCGATCGAAAGACGAGTCGAATTGTACGTGTACGTACATGTACGCAAGTGCAAACGTACGTGTGCTAGCCTCATGGACAGTGGGCTGCGGCTTTTTTTTGTTTTAGCTCGGCTGGAATTTTCAAGGAAAAAGTCTATTTGACCCCCTCCAACTCTTCCCAAAGTTCAACTTTTCCCCTCGAACTTCAAAACCAGATATCATTCCTCCCTCAGTTATGTATACCAGATGCTTTTGCCCCTTCAAGTGGTTTGGAGTTACCACTGCAACTTAAGCGCCCCTTGATTCCGAAACGGACAGCTAACATGAGGCTATCTACTGTGCGAAGAATACTGTGCGAGCTCCTCTGGTCCGGTGACTTCCTGCAGGCTGCGAGCATGGCGTTCCAATCCATGCCGTCGGTGGCGGAGGCGCCATCGCACGGCCGGCACCGGACGCGCATGCTCCCGGACAGCTCGTACTGCTCCACGCGTAGCCCATTCACGTTGACGTCGCTGTCCATCCCGCCATGCACGTAGCAGGAGAACGCCGCGAGAACACCGACGCCGGCGTGCTCGAGCAGCGCTCCAGGCTGCGCGCACGCGCTCAGACGCGGGCTCTCGGCCGCCACGGCCGGACGTGGCCGTGCAGGAGCGCGGCGTTCTCCTGCTGCGCGCATGGTGGCGGCGGGCGGCGCGCGTTCTTGCTAGCTGGAGTCGAGATAGAGGAGGTTCAGGCACTGCCGCGAGGACGCGGAACTCGAACTCGTCACCGTTGACACCGAGCTCCTCGCGCGGTCGTTCTCACCTGCTCCGGTCGCCATTGCCGTCGACGTAGTTGCGGGGTCGGATGGCGCAACGGATTGACAACCTCTTGTTGACACCGAGGAATCAAAAGGTTTCTATCTTCAGGTAATCAAATACCTTTTAGTTGGCTGAATAACAAATCATCCTCCTAGGCCATTTTCGCATGTCTTAGATTCAATAGCTATAGTTGTCTCTTCCCTATTTGAACACCGTCACATGAACGTTTAGTGATAAATAGGAACTAAAAGTGATTGATTGAGTTCTCCAAAAATATAAGTTACTTTTATGTAAGAACACTTTTCCAAGAGATAACTTACTTCTAAGTGCCATGCTCCTGCAGCAAAGCTAGTGCATAGAGAGGGACAATGATAGCAGCGCCAAAAAATGGTAACAACTGTAGCTTCCCAAACTGCAGTTCCGATACGAAAAGAACAAGACAAACATGAAAAGCAAGATAACAGGTCGAGAGGACAATCGATCCTTTCTGCAAAACAAGAGAACCAAGACAAAATTAATTAGCGCTCAGTGAAATTAACAGTTTCGCTAAGAATGACCCCAAACCCTAGCGTGTGGTTGGTAAGGAGGAGGACGGGAGGGATGGATTACCATGCAGAAACTAAAGATGCGATCCGTGAGATTGGGCCTTGGCCGGAGAAGCGCCGCCACGACAGCTGCCGCCGCACCCGCAGCCACCTCCTCCATGGGTTTGGTTCAACTGGGCACAATATCCTGGATGGATGAAGAGCAAATGGAAAACATGAGGCACCTTGTCAGTTACTATTTTGGTAACACAAGTTAATTAGGGGAGCAAGGGAAATAACAGAATCATATGTGGACCTGTTTGAGTACTACAGATTCGAGCTTCTGTCAAAACATGACTTGCTCTCCAATTTACTGTTGGATATTTATTGGAAGATAATACTGATGGGCAAATGCTATTAGCACAGTTTGAGTAGTACAAAATTGTATTGCAAGTTGCAACCCTCAGCCGCTCATAAAATGATATAGCAGTTGTCCGCATCTATCTATCACTAACTGAACATGAACAAAGGCAGAGTATAATAGATAGGAGCTAACAGAAAGCAACACATTTCAGAGGAAAAAAAAAGCAAGCAGAAAGCAACGTGCAACGGCAAGCAGTTGCGCCATAGAAGGCATCAGCAGGAGCAGCGTGCATCGGCAACAAGCAGGCAAGCACGCATCGGGGGCACGCATCGGGAGAGGAGGAGGCGGGCAGCACGGCAGCAACGCACGCACGGCCTACATTGGGTGGGAATGCTTGACCAGGGCAGCGCACAACACAGTTGCTAGCAGTGTACAGGGTACATGATTATTTTATCTTCAAATGCCCTATTGTGATACTAGAAATAAGATGGATGATGGAGTGGATGATGACATAACACTGGACACAATTCAATAAGCACCTTTAAGTCTCCCCACCCACTGTGTGCACTCAACAAAGAGGTAGTCCTGGCACTCACAAAGGGTTATTACCACTCTCCATAAATTTTACTGGAGTTGTTCTCGCAAATGGCTTGGAGGGCAGGACCTACATTTTTTCCTTTCTATATTGTTTTTGGCATATATCTTAATTACCATATATTAGGATACTGCATTAGCAACTCTAGGATGTATTCTTCGATGAAGCTGCGAAAGTTTTGGAACACATAATTTTTAACTAAAGACATTATATTAACTCAATATTTTTGGTTGTAAATATATCACGTGATCTCATATGCATCTTAGCTTTTGTATGATTCATCTGACGCATGAATTTTGTCATCTGCAGGTCAAGGGGACGGTGCTACATTGTTGGCCTTTCTGTCTAGAAGTTACCATGTCTAGTGACTAGTGCCCTATTACTGTGGTAAACGTCTGTTTCCTATGGTGGTCCCATGTATATACTTGCTATTCCGATGCATGTCCGGATGAATCACTTCCTGCGGCAGACCTTATGTAGAGTTAAAATAGCGAGTGTACCATAAAGATTGGTCGCTCTCGAATTTCAGATTTTTTGTATTGCAATGTCATCCGCTTCACCTTCCAGAAAAATTTGGTTGCTGCTATGTCACTGACCGCAATTTTCACCAAATTTGGTCATCTGTCATTCCTTTTTTCCCCCTTTCATTGATGTTAGATTGTTTAAGACTTGTGCATGTGTTCGTGTCTACTCTCTTCTTTTCTTTTGATGAAGGAGTTCCACTTGCTAGTTTCGTCAGTTGGCTGAACTTTAGAGACCAGTATTGAACCCAGATTGCTTCGATGTACATAACCGTACAATATTTTTATGTACAGAAAGAAAAATAATCCAGAAAATGAAAACAAGCCGTTAAGATTAACAATGACAAAATTTCTCAAATACAGCTACTCGTAATAATTTACTAGCATCCTAATGTTTTGCAAAACGAGAAAACAGCAGTGGCTGCTTGCTGGGGATCAACACTTCATTCACAGTTCATGACTATCTCGACAAAAAGGGCAGTATATATATGTACTAGTATGATCCGACGCGCTTCGCGCGCCGCGTGTCTATTATCACGCTTAAAAGATCTGTGGAGCAGCAACATTGGTAACACAAAACCAAAATCTGCTAATTTGTTATTTTCGCTTGCAAATTTTTTTGCCTGATTTGTTATTTTCGTTTACAAAATGCAACACAAAACCAAAAGTAGTAAGAAGCATGGTCTGTAAGCTAAAGTTTACATAAGTCGTATCATAAAAGAGACTCATAAACATATGTATATAACATACAATATTTTATAGGTAGAGGAAAATATAAGGGGAAATTCCTTATTGGCCATCGAAAAAAGTTGTGGTTCCTTATTGGCCATCGAAAAATGACCACTGCTGCCCTTACCTCACAGGTGGACGCTAAATCTTGAAAACAAACTGATCGGACCAACCTTCTCCCTCGTCCATCGCTCCTCCCGTTTTACCTACCCTAACCCTACCGGCGAGTGCGGCGCCTCCGCAACAGGAGGGAGGCGGAGCAGTAGCAAGGAGTGCGTCCTACGGAAAGCAGCAGCGAGGCGCGCGGCTGGAGGCGAAGCAGTAGTGCAGCAGTAGGAGGCTCTGAGCAATGACCGATTCAAACTCTTCTGTGATGTCATTGTCAAAGGAAACTGATGCAACTTGGACTGAATGGTCATGTTTACTTAGCATGTGACTGAACCTTGTTTATGTGAAATATATGGCCGTGTATTACTATTAATATTCCTCAATATATCTATTGCAAATTGTTGCTACCAAAATTTCCAGAAATAATATTGTTGCTGCTGAAATTTCCAATAAATTCATATGAGCTGATATGCTGCCCAATTCCATGGCTGATAAGGAACACTAGGATCGAGTGGCGCGCTCCGCCGCGCATGGAAGTTGATTCATTTTTCTTCCGTCTTTGATTGCTTGGTGCCTGATGGTCGAGTCTGCTACGTGGTCATCCGCAGCCATGTGTTTTCAAGATGTAGAGGCACGTTATTGTTCCATAACCTCATTGCCGTAATTAGAAAAGTAATAAAAAATATGGAATTCACCGCATGCAGGACATGCCCATGCTGCCGAGCTTCTTTCTTCCTGTCCGCTCTCTCTCCATCGCACACGACAGCCGGCAGCTGGCAGCAAGCTACGGCCACGCGGCCATAACCCAGGCCACGCGGCCGTAACTCATCGCCACTTTTCGTCAAGCCCAGCATGAAAAGCACCTGCCCGCTCGTCTGCTCTGGCTCACCTGCGGAGGCCACTGCCTCGTCCGCTCTGGCTCAGCATCTTCACTCTCTCTCACTCTCCACAAGCCATCCTCGCTCACATGTCCGCTCGGCGCAGCACCACTCGACCACCGTCCCAGGCCGTGTGCCCAATGCAGTGCGCGCGCTAAGCTCCATGCGCGCTTGGTCGCCTGCCTTGGTGCGCGAGTCAGTCACTTCGGATGGCCGCCGCTATTTAGGCATGTTCTTCTCTCCGTCCGAGCTACCTCCTCCTTCCCGTCCGGGTGAAGGCGCCGCATTTGGCGTTCGGTGCTTCTTTCCTCCACCAGGAAAGCCATCCCGCACCAGCTAGTCATGAGGCGGCGGTGGAGTAACCCGGGCCGGGCCGACGACGCGCCGTAACGTGCGTCTAGGGAAACCAGGCCCGTCGACCACCCAAAGCAGATCAAGGCCGTGGCCCATACGACGTTGGAAAAGCATAGCAACCCCGAAACGTGAAAACGGCAGACCGAAGGGGAGGTTGCAAAACGCACGCGTCGTCTCCACCGCTGAACACGTCGAGGAAAATGCTGTGAGGAGCTCCAGTCTCCCACAGTTGAAGATTAGTATATTGGCCAAAACAAATGCTGCTAGGGGCAAATGGGTCCTTTCTTCTTGAAATTAACACAATTAAGGAAACAATTTGACGACGATGGGCAGTAAGGGAAAAATTTTCAGCACGATGACCAAAAGGGAATTTGGAAAATTTCGATGGCCAATAAGGAACAACAATTTTTTTTTATGGCCAATAAAGAATTTTCCCTACATATAAACAAGATGGTGCATAAGTTCTTTATCATCGGTACAGCAGCCCGAGCATTAGCGGTATTATACGTTTACTCAATCTACAATCTATGAAGCTTGTTGGAACCAGTGGATTGTATCACACATCAAAGTTTCATATCGCTGGAGAACATCGACTGATTTTTGTAGCAACAGGTCTATCCGCTGTGCGGCGTTCATCGTGAGTCGACGGCATGTGACCCATTTGCGTCTGGGTGCTGAAACATGCTGGGAGGCGCAATGCTGATGATCAAATTTTATCTCCTCCGTGATATATACCGAGTCTTCAATAGTTAACCGCCATTTACGTTGAATTGCTTTCACCGTGTATTTCAGCTGGATTACTTGCTTGATCAGTACTCTGTTTCTGTCAATGGGACATTCTTTGACATGGTAATGGAATAGGACACAACCCTATCAGGTTCCTGTTACACCCTAACAGTAGCGTGGCCAGCTTGTCCAGCACAGATCCAGCAGCCTAACTTCCTCGTTTCTGGTCCATAAGAAAGCATCTGTTATTGCTCATGATTTTGCAATCCGACCCAACATTTGATAGAGAGCAACCATCAGAAACTATCGAGTAAGAGGCCTAACGACAATGAGATCCATATTGAAACTGGTAAAAGACTGATCAAATAACTTCTTGAGAACTTAATGTACAATGCAAGATCATGATCAAATGTTCGTTCTTGTCCTCGAGCAATTGCTTCCCTGGTTCAATTTTCTGCCATCAATAAAGAAATTAACACATGTATGATATACAACACACATTTGAAACACTACAGCTTCATAAATGAGAGGGGGGGGGGGGGGGGGGTGACTCTGTCATCGTTTTCCACTGGAGCTAATTAAAAGACTTGATGGAGCAGCTAATGCATGAGCATGCTCAATACACCTAATCCAGAGTAAAGTGACACTTAATCCGACCCAAACACAAATGTTTTAAACCTGTCCAATGAAAGGCAAGGAACTTTCCACCCGCATGAAAGACAAGGTAGTAAGAATGGGAATGCCAGTTCATTTTGTACAACATGAACATTTCATATGTATATACTTAGCTTCTTTTTTTCTAGAATGCATTTGAGCTGAACCGCTACGAACATTTCATCTCAAAAAGTATGCACCACTTGTTAACTAGCTAGTACTTGAGGCTTTTTTTCCCCACGCACATTCTTGTTCTATCTTCTTATTACTTATAAGAAAGAGATTGGGCCTAAAAGTGCTACAAAATAGTATGAGCTAAGAACCCGTAAATGAAACATTAATTCTCTCAGTATTCCAAATTCAAATAGCGACATACATGCAACTAACATGTGGATATGAACAAACTGATTAGAAGTGGCTGCAAAATTGGGGAAAAAAATTGTCACAAAAAAGTGTATATGTTCAAAACAAAACTTAATGAATTGCGGACTGGTCACAATCAATTAAAAAGATGAATCTGGATCAATACCTGGCAGATAAACACATGGTCCTGATTAGCGAGGTATTGATCCCTCTAAGGAGCAATATTTGCCTCTAAGTGAAAATGAACAAAACAGGCGGACAAAAAAATTAAAACTGAATTCAAGCACCCGCAAAAATCCTAAGCAGCGTGTGCTTTTTTGTGAGAACTACGAACTGGTGTCACATTATAGTCATAAACATTGCTATAAATAATCTTTATGGCAAACTTGGCAGCTATATAATTCTAACTAAAATATACAGTGTATTCCAACTCAAATTCACACGATAAAGTTCTGAGTGACATAGCATTTCTTTTATTTTCTTGGCTGGCAAACTATCTGTGCACGTATCAAGTGAATAAAGTAGGAACATTATGAGACCGAACGCTAGGGAAGAAAACGTTATGCACGGGCATGTATACTCTGAAACGAACTGATCACTGAATTGAGATATGAACAACAATACAATACTTAGCCTAAAATTGTAATACACCTGATGCTTTACTACCCATCTAAAATTTTGCAATCTCTCACGTTTATATGATCAGTTCATTTCAGTTTATCAAGTTTGTTCACAAACAGACATTAACAAGATTCGCTCACCTGACACCTACTATACTCCCTCGCTGCTTCCACCTCAAAAAATGAGCACATTAGTGCTGAAGCCACCTACTAAAAATCTAGGGTAGTTAAATAAAAAATTCAAACTACAGCGAAAAAGTAAAAACAGAATGTGAAGAAACCAGTTTCTCTAGCTCATTACTTGTGCTGGCCGCTTTGGTTTCACTCGTAATTACTAAATGTGCTCCAGGTAGGCACCTACTAAATAACAGCTGCGGCAAGCAAGGGATGATCATCTTCCATTAGACTACTTAAGCGATCTGCAAAAAGGTCAATTAAAAGTGATGTTATCATTAAGAAAAAGGCTCAGCTGTATTGTTTATATTATTATTTGTATGGCTGACACAACTGGACATCTCAGCCTTTTACAACTTAATGACATGCATAAATGCTATAAATTCACAATGAATGGACAACCCAATCAAATTGATGCTATTGTTCGCTAATTAGCTTTTGCCCTGCTCCAGCTATATACAAAGGATGGACCCCAAAAAAAAAGAGAATTCGCTCCTAGTTTCTCCTCCTACACCCAAAGGCAATGCTTGCTAAGCATAAACAGTGTCCCTAATCCATATTCATTCTATTATGGTATCCCTAATCCATATTTCATTTAAGCTTGAAAAAGCACATACACGAGACCATAATAGCAAACAGAAAAACTATGCTGTCATTTCTGTGATCACGAACAGGGCAACACACAAAGAAGATGCTAATTCATACCCTGAATTTCTTTATGTAAAAAATGATGATATACTCATAATATAAGTACCTTTTTCGCCTTTTTTTTTTAAGACGATGACAAAGTACTGGTAAATAATTTGCACAATTCATGACTCCCAGCACGAGAGACCAGCCATAAAAAGCAGCAGGTCTGCATTTCCAACCAATATATGTTAGAGGCAAAAAAAGTATTTGATTACCATTTAATTATCATGGTTCAAAGTGTGAAACAAGGTGCCAAATCACAGAACTACATAGAATTAAATTCACTAAAAATGTATGACATACTTAATCACATAATCGTTATTTAAACTCATATGCGGTCATACAATTCAGTAAGGTGCCATTAACAAAACCGTTGGCACCAAGCAGCAGCAGCAGCACATCAGTAAGTTGTCCATGAGTTAAAGGATCCTTCAAGCC
This sequence comes from Eragrostis curvula, assembly GCA_007726485.1. NCBI lineage: Eukaryota > Viridiplantae > Streptophyta > Magnoliopsida > Poales > Poaceae > Eragrostis > Eragrostis curvula. Next base: position 51,011,143 of record CM017442.1, on the reverse strand, counting down.
CCAGCGGCGATCAAGGGAACGCCAACGAACAACCAAACCCAATCACAACCTGCATACATTGCAACAGCACATGAGAACACCCGGCACAAGGGGATGAACAGAAGCATAAGGCAAAATGAACAACATGAAAATAGAAATACAACCAGCACCAACAACCATCACCATTCTATTTCTTATTTCTTTTAACTGTCACAGATGTATTATTTGTTGAAATAAGTTTTAATAGAAAAGTTTGTACAATCACCGAAAGAATAAGTCCTAGCTCTGAACATAATCAAACGATCAAGCAAAATCAGTTGTAGTTATTCATGGCGATCAGGAAATGAACCCATGCAGATCACACCATAAGAACAGTTCAGAAAACAAATCTTGCCTCATATGGAATCACTATTTCAGACCATTGATAACATCTAAATGGTTGTCATGTCTGACAAACTTGCAGGTGCAACAATTGATCCTGAAATAATATTCAACTGAGGACAATGTAACAGTTCCATCACAGTTTTATTGAACAAATGAAGTCAGTGCTTCTACCATGTGACCTGATAAAGTGGACGCTAAGATGGAAGAGAAGAAGCACACCTGTGAAACTTGCAGACGAAGATGTCAGTGTTGGTTCAGCCCGGTGCTCGGCACCCACAGTGCCTAACCTGTATTAAAGTTTGCTGGCAGTGCTTCGAAGCATGTCCTAAAATTTGAAGATAGATTATGCCTCTCTTTCATGCTCCATAATAATAACATAGTCTCAGGTGTGATATTACTGAAATCTTTGGATGCACCAAACTGTAAAGCATAGATTTTTTTTATTTTTTTACAAATGCAGAAGCAGGAACCCAAATTTGAACATCTATAACACTGTGAAATGTTTGGCAGTATAGAAAGAATAAAGAATTGCAAGCACAGGTTACTTTCACTTTATCTAGGGACATATTCACAACACGCATTCATATTGAACACATAACTGAAAAACGCTTTGAGAATTCATGCTAAGCAGAACTATTATGTCGCTGAAGGAATTCTGGATGTTAATGAATCAAGTGAACTGAATTAGCAACAGAGAACATACCACTTCGGACTGACTGAGAAGTTCCTGTGATATGAAAGGGACCCTGGAATTTCAAGAGCGATATCCCCCCACACCTATACTTTCAGAAGCTAGCATTCCTCTCCCACCTCCTTGAAAAACTAAAACTTTGGGAATCAAATACAGAATATGTATGATGACATTGATACTAAAAAAATACTGCAGCACTGGATGGTTTTTGCATGTGCCATTAAGATAAACAAAAACATTAGGTGGATAATCACTAGCTTCAGTGATATCAACTGATCTACCAACAAATTCACTTACTCATTCATCTGGTTGTATGTATATTTAACATAAGAATATCAAAACCATTATGCTAAAATAAAGATGAAGATTAAATGTCAAAGTTAACATAGTTTGATTTGCAGAAACAACAACGATTGGAAAGATTAAACAACAACGATCGGAAAGAACAATAACACTCTGTGGTATTGAAGTAGTCCTCCTGTCCCAATCCCTAGGCTATGGACATGGAAATTTGATTGGGGGAATAGAGAGAGATAGAGAGATGATACCCTGGCCTGAACGATGGTGGTGGCATACGGCTGAAGAAGTGGTAGCCACTGCAGCAGCAAGGATCTGTTGGTGTGTGGGAGAAGCTACAAAAATTCAGTTGCAAGGAACATCCCAGGTCCTCTCCCTTGGCAACTTGCTTTCTGTTGGATTAAGCGAAGAGGAAGCTCGTAATCCTTGCCTGCACCGTAGCATCTCGTCCATGGGGTTCCAAAATCCTGCAGCCACCAACGTTGAAGCCCAAACCAAAAAAAAAAAGGACCTAAATTCATAGATCAAAATCCATAGGAAAAAAATCATCAAAGTCTACAGATGACCATCGTAGTGAAGGCACACGCACCAGAAAACAGATCAAAAAAATCTAAATAAAAAAAAGGAACAAAAAGAGGCACGCATGAGCCCAACCTAGTTGCCGGCCAGCCGGCCTTGGTATCACTCCATTCAAGCCTCCTCCTCGCACGCAGTGAGGCCGGCGTCCGCCTCACCACCTCTTTCGTGCGGACAAGGACCCAAGACGAGACCCGATTTGGTGGCATTAGGGCAGCAAAGTGGAGAGGAGAAGGTGGAGAGAGGGAAGGAAGAAGAGGAGGCAGGGATGCGGCCAGCCGAGCACGGGGTCCATGGTGACCTGCTCCTGCTGCTCGCCCGTGGAGGGGCGGAACGACGGCGGCGGCGGCACGTGCGTCGTGGGGAGACGAAGAGATCAAGGGAGGGAGGGGAGAAGCGGTGCATCGGTGCAGTTAAGGCGCGTCAACCACTTTCGTACCTGGCGAGAGGGACGACGAAGGAGAGAACGGCGCGTGGGCTAGTCGTACGGTAATTGTTTCATCACCCAGCCACCGTGAAACCCAAGTCACGTACTCCCTCCCGATCGAAATCGCACGGCGTAAAAATCCAATTGCTTGAGAGCGTGCGCTCACGGGCACGACTAGAGAAGAAAATAGACAATTATATATCATCCTCGAATCATAAAAAAATGCATACAACTTGAACGCAAGGACAGAACGTGAAACTTAAGGACACTACTACTCCCTCCGTCCCTAAATATAGTTCTTTTTTGACTTTCAGACATCACGTTTGACCGCTCGTCTTATTCAAATTTTTTGCGTAAATTTTATTTATTTTTTTATAATTCGTTTTATTATTGAAAATATTTTAATCAAAATATACTTTTTAAAATATTTGTGTAAAAAATTTGAATAAAACGAGCGGTCAAACGTGATTTCTGAAAGTCAAAAAAGAACTACATTTAGGGACGGAGGGAGTAGTGATCAGTGCTTATTTGTGAGCAGTGGCAACTCAGAAAGAAACATAAGGGGTACATATGACTTGGACGCAAGGACAAGACATAAAACTTAGGATGTTACGACTAGTAATCAGAGCTTATTAGTGAGCTCTGGTGACTCTGCAAAATAGGGAGCATAAGGAAGAACACACATATTGTCGTCACACTTTTGGAGAGTGGTAATAACCCTCACCTTCCTACTGTCCATGTCGTAGGAGATGAGCTTCCCGTCCGATTCCCGAACAAAGAAAACCACGTCGCAATCTGGATGGACATTGACCAAATGGAAGCCGAACCTGACTTCGCACCCCTCCTTCCCAAACAGCTCCAGAAAGCTGCACGTGTCCTTCAAGACCCACCGATGTGCTTTGGGATCTTGGAGAACCCAGATGGACACCTGAGTGTCGTCAGCGTTCCTAGTGACGTAATGCAGGAGGCCTTGGGAGGGAGAAACGGAAAGAGGTACCCAGCGCACCCCCTCCGGCATGGGGATGGTCTTCAGTGTCTTGAGTTGCATGTCCAAAGCAACCATCCAACCTTCATGGTCATCTGCAACTTCCAAGTGCAGCATGCCGTTGTGAACGGCATGAGAGAAGATATAGTAGTAAGGTTCTTGTTACCTTGCTCTTGTTTCAAGTCGGACTGGGGGATGTCACATTCTTCTTGGCTCCACTTGCCAGTTTTAGAGGAGTAGGCGTGGATTGTGTACTCTTGCAGCTCGTCGTCCTCCTCCTCCTCATCTTCTTCTTCTTCAGTCCAGAACTGGACTAAATGGAAGTAAGAAGAGACAGCCGGATCAAATACAAGAAAGGTGTGATGTAACGTAGAAATCTCGGAGTCATGGCAGACACAGGGGGGCACAGCCTCCCACCGCCATGTGGCGGGGTTGCACACGACGTAACCAAGCAGACTAAGAGGCTCCTCCCGCGGGTAGTTCCCGAAGACGAGGAGCCCGTTGCAGGCGTCCTCGAGGGTAAGGACCTCGACGCCTGGTTGTTAAATCACATTTCGACCTCCAACATATTGGTAAATAAAGGTTACTCATCAAGATTCTGTGCATAGTAGTTAGGAACTAACATACTTCCACGAGTTTTAGTGATATTTGGATACAGGAGCAAATAATGGAGGAAACAGGGCCCGTGCAGGAGAAAACACAGGCCGGCCGGCCCCCCTTGGAGCCCAAAGGCCTCGGCCTTCATCCAGCAGGCTGCTCATGGGCCTAAACGTCAGAAACCAAAGCATGTTTGGCAGAACTCCACTGACATACCAGCTAGTGGGTTGTTTGGGCCCCAACTTGACCCTCACTCCAGTTCTGCCGCCCCCATGAAGGAACGGACCATCGAACCGAATGACGATGTATGGCCCATCCCATTTACTTTTCAATTTTCCATGCCCAAAGAGCTTTACCCTTGAGTTGAATAGCAGCACCTTATCTCTAACTTTGAATTCCTTCACTCTAATCCGCTGATCATGCCAGCTCTTTGTTCTCTCCTTGTATATAGATGAGTTGTGATAGGCTTTGACTCTCCATTCTTCTAACTCAGCTATTTGCATTCTCCTTTTTCGCCCAGCTTCTTGTAGGTTTATGTTCCAAGTCCTCATTGCCCAATACGCTCGATGTTCCAACTCGACAGGCAAATGACATGTTTTGCCATAGACGATATGCCCATAGTGCATCGGGTAGCTTGCTCTTCCATACCTTTCCCATTTCCATCACTGTTTTCTGCAGGATTTGCTTAATTTGTTTGTTCGAAGTTTCTGCCTACCCATTAGTTTAAGGATGGTATAGAGTGGCAATGTTGTGCTTTGCTCCAAGCTCCTTAAGGAAGTTATAGAAGGTCTTATCAATGAAATGAGACCTTCCATCACTTATCACCATTCTTGGAGTTCCAAAACAAGGAAAGATGATCTCGTGGAACATCCAGCGAGCGTGCTTTCAGTCAGCGGCTCGACATGTGTAAGCTTCATGACCATTGGAGTTTGGAAACCCCAAGGTATGAATGTTTTGATGATTGGATGAGAACCATACATGTGACTAATGTGTTCTTTGAGTATCTTATCCTCTAGGTCACATGGAAGAGAGTGCAACAACAACCAACCCAAACCCCAAGTCAAGGATGATTGGTTGCCTCACCAACTCAAGGACGGACTTGACGAAGGTCGCGGTCGAGGAAATGGATCAAGGCTAAGGACATGCTAGATCCAAGCAAGTGTTGGCTTGGTTAGATGTTAGGCTTGAGTCCATAGGAAACACCGGACTATCAAGAGGGTTCGAGTTGGTACTCTTCGGTAAACACTAGCTTAGAGATCCGGATGCATGGTGTGTCTCTCAGGAGCTTGGGTTACAGAGGAAGAGTGCAGGAACCAAGGAAGAAGGAGTTGGAAGCGAAGATCAATGGAGAAGATCAAGTTCCAGCAAAGGAGAAGCCACCGTATGATACGGTGCCAGTCACCGTATGATACGGTGACTGTAGGCAGCAAATCCAGTGAAGAGGAGAGTCACTGGTAGAAGTCACCGTATGATGACCACCGTATGATACGGTGGGTCACCGTATGGTTTCCAGAGGAACTGCGTTTTGGGCAAGTTCGAGAAGAGAAAGGAGCAAAGCCACCGTATGATACGGTGGTAGCCACCGTATGATACGGTGACTACAGGAAGATGAAGATCCAGTTCCGAGGGTGCTCTGAGGGTGATACAGGGTGAATGGTCACTGTATGATACGGTGGGTCACCGTATGGTTTCCAGAGACTTGACAGATTGGACGAAGTTGAAGAGAAGAAGAAGAAGACAGTCACCATATGATACGGTGATAGTCAGCGTATGATACGGTGACTATGGAGCAAGAAATCCAGTGAAAGAAGAGTCACTGGTAGAGTCACCGTATGATGGCCACTGGTAGAGTCAGTGAAAGAAGAGACTCTTGGTCTATGGCAAGGCCTAGACCGGTTAGGCGTTGGTAGAGAGCTTGCTAAAGAGTGTGAAAGTCTCTACAAGTTTGTACACGGTCTTCGTGCTTCCCGTGTGAAAGAAGCAACAAGGAGAGAGCGCCCTTTGGACCGCATCACGTGCGGATCCTTACCCTCGGAGGAGTATCCGGAGTTGCCGGCGGGACGTGCCCGCGTCTTCACTTGGAGGGTGAAGAATGCTCTAGAGGGGATCGCCATCGAGCGGAGGGACGGGTCGAGATTCCGGCGGGAGTGACCCAACGTGGACTAGGGGGAGGCGCCATCCTCCCGATACCACGGAAAACATCATGAGCCTTTCTATCCCTTTCTCTTTACTAGTTGCACTTACTTATTGTCTTTATCATGCTTGCTAGTAGTACTTGAGTTTGCCTTGTTTACTTGTTGCTCTAGTTGTTTTCCTTGGTCTATCCATATAGCTATCTAGTTGTCTTTCTTATATATATGATTGTGTACTTCATATGTAGCATGATTGCTAGTTGATCTAAGGACTCTACTTAGTGTGCTTGCCTTTGTAGATCATCTAGTACCGTGTGCTAGTCTACCTTGTAGTGTTACTTTGGTCGGTTCCTATCTAGTGAACTAGCTTGCTATCTTGTTATCTTACTTTACTCTTACTAGTTCACTAGATTAAGGACTCTCCTTAGTGTGCCTCTTTTCATACACTGGAACTACTTGCTAGGAGTTGAGTGGGTGTTTGTGTTAGGAGAAAAATCGATAGTGTGCACCGATTCACCCCCCCCCCCCCCCTCTCGGTCACACGGTCCTTTCAACATGGCATTGCTTCTACCCATTTGGAGACATAGTCGACCGCCGCGAGGATGTGCTCATAATCTTGAGACTTAGGGAATGGTCCCATGAAGACAATGCCCTATACGTCGAAGAGTTTGACTTGTAGGTTGTATGAGAGGGGTATTGCATCTCGAACTGTGATGCCTCCAAATCTTTGGCATTGTGGAAATCTTCTTATGAACTCCTTTGTATCTTCATACATGCTTGGCCAGAAGAATCTTCTTTGCCAAATCTTTGCTTGAGTAGTGAAGGCTCCATAGTGTCCCCCGTATGCCGCTGTGTGGCATTTTTCAATGATTTGCGTGCTTTCCGGTTTGGGCACGCATCGCCTCATCAGCCCATTGGTGCAGACACGATATAGGTATGACTCGTACCACAGGTGATGACGGCTTTCATAACTTAATCTTCTTTTGGTTTTTCTAGGTGGTACATACCCCGTCACCATGAAGTTCACGATATCAGCATACCATGGATGTGAAACCGTGACTCGAAGCAGCATGTCATCCCGCAGGAAGTATTAATGGGTAACTCCTGCAATAGAGGAGACGCAATTCTTTATTGCGAAATTCTCATGTTAGATACAAAAGGGGAATCTCCTCAACTATTTATAAGGGGGAAAATCTAACTTCGTTTAGGCCCAGATTCGATAAAGTCGCCTACATGGGCCAAAACTCCTTCTAGAAAGTAGGCCTCGCTCAATAAGAGTTTTACATCAACTGTTTTTGAACAGAAATCCTAAAGAACAAATCAGCTAGCACTACCGATTATGCGCAGTGAATGCATAGGTACCGAGAAAGTTCTCCATTCCAACTTCGTCGTTCCAGCAAAGAAGGAAGAAGGGCACACGGCCTGGGAGACTGAACATAATGCCCGGCAATTGAATTGCTAGAAAATTAGAAGCTGAATGGCTGCATTTGCAAAGTGTGCTTATTCACAAGGCGCAACTGTTCTTGAACGGGAATCCAAAAATATGAGGGAAAAAGAAAGACTGCACCAGCCGGGAATCGAACCTACCACTAGACCACTGGTGCGAGTTTGAAATTTCGCATCTTAAAATTTACTATTCACGCAACATTTCTGAAGAATCACTGATTTGTGCTGATCTGATTGAAGTTTCATGCGAAGGCGCGAAGCCATGAGCGTGAACTCCAATCGTCTAGATCAAGATGGTGCATTCCAGACTACGGGCACTATCAAATGACAAATACTCCAGCAGGTCCTGACTTGAATAAGGAAATCCGGGTACGTGTGAAGGAATGAACCAAAAATCATCTATATATGAACTATGATCCTTGCGTGTTCAGCGCATACGCGCAGGCAGTGTAACGAATAATAACGCTTTCTGAATGTCCTCGAGTTCGTATGCTCAGTTGAAAGCTAGAGAAGGCACCCGGTCTGGTGTTGAAGCGGTTGTGAAGAGAAACGTAGGGAGGAATTGAGCTATCAAATTAAAGATATGCGGCGGCATGAGTCATGACGCGTAAAATGAGCTAATTTGTCAAAGAACAACACGTCGTTTTGGATTTGTTCTCCAGTTGCGGGGCCTCGCTAAAAATAGTTGGGTTAGTCGTGCTGCTCCCTGCCTTGAACCAGTACAGAGAAGACATACATGATACATGCACAAGGAGAAATGACCAAAAGGTAAAAGTATTAAAAAAAAAAGAAGACACACGCACAAGGAGAAATGACCAAAAGGTAAAAAATAAAATAAAATGCACCAGCCGGGAATCGAACCCGGATCTGTACCGTGGCAGGGTACTATTCTACTGTTGATGTAAATATCTAAGATGTAAAGGACCAATATACAATATGATGAATACAAGAGTAGAGGAGTGAGGTGTGTGTGAGGACACACCAGAAAAATTTCCCCAAATCGAGCTTCAACATGGTATACAGAGCCAGGAGAGCTAGGGTTAGGGCGTCGTACCACGACGCGGCGAGTGTGTGAGAACGGCCGGCGTCTGCTGCGGCTACGGAGGCGAGCTCAGCGCGCAGGTGCGTCGCGAGCTTGGCGGCGCACGGGGTGGCGTGCTCGGCGGTGCAGGCGTCGCGTCGCGTCGCGAGCTTGGCGGCGGCGGCGCAAGCTCCGTGCACCGGGGCGGCGCGAGCTTGGTGCGCCGGGGCGACGTGCGCTCGGGCCTGGACGCGCAAGGCGAGGAGCCCGCGGGCATGTGCCGTGCTGCTGAGTGTGGAGCTGCAGCGGTGCTGCTGGATGCGCCTCGAAGGGAAGAGAAGAAATTGATTGAGGATTGCAGGAGGTGTCGGTAAGGAGAAAAAAAAAAAGGGAAAAAAGAAAGGAATTGGTGGTCTGTGTTGCTGCTACGTGTTGAGGAATTAGTTGCGTGTGGCTGCTGCTGCGACTGGGGATTGTGGAAGCTGATGCTCGTGTGGTCGAGTTGCTGTTCGTGAATCTGGAGGCGATTGGGGAGAGAAGAAGAAGGAGGCTGCGGTGCTGTGATTCGAGTGAGGTGGAAGAAGCAGAGGCCGGAGTGTCCGGATAGAGACCGGAGTGTCCGGTGGGGCCTCTCTGGAGTGAGGAGGAATCAGGTCCGGAGGGTCCGGTAGTTAACCGGAATATCCGACAGTGTGGTGTGTTCTGAGTTGTCAGCATGAGTACAGAAGAATTAGAAGCTAAGAGGAAGGAGGAACAGGATGCAAAGGCAATGTCTGATCAGCATGCCAGTAGTAGCGGTGAGAAAGCTGATTCGGTGTTCATAAGGAGTGAGATGAGGAGTATGATTAAGGAACTCATAGACATGGGTGTGCTTAGTAGTAATAAACCGGTGGTCCAATCACAGCCAACGGAGTTGAAGTTGGAGCTTGTGCCAAATGATGTGAGGTTAGAAGGTAGTAAAAACTACTTGAGTTGGTCTAGGAGAGTACGGGTGCTCCTAGCAGGCAAGCATGTGGAGCACTATCTAGAGGAGACGTGTGTTGAGCCAGCTGATAAAAACAGTGCTGAGTGGCAAGTTTGGTATGCAACAAACTCTGTGATAGTGGCATGGTTGCTGGCATCTATGCTTCCCTCTGTTGCCAAGAATGTAGAAGCAATGCGTATGGCATCACAGATATGGGAAACCTTGAGTAGCATGTACTCAAGGAAAGGAAATGTAATGGCAATGATGGAAGTTCAGGGCAAGGTGGATGCTGTGAAACAGGCAGGGAGATCAGTTGAGCAGTATGCATATGAGCTTCGGTCCTTGTGGGAGGAGCTAGACTACTATGCTCCTCTTCAAATGGAGACTCCACGAGATGCTCAGGCGGCTCATAAGTGGGTGCAGGATAGGAGAGTGATTCACTTCCTGAAGAATTTAGACCCAGAGTTTGAGAGTAGGAGAGCTGCCTTTTGCCACCAGGCGAGCCTTCCTACTATGAATGAAGCGATTAAAGCCATGAGTGAAGAAGAAAGCAGACTTAGAATGATGGGTAACAATAATCCGATGAGGCCCGCCTATGTTGCAGTTGAAGACAGAGAATGCTACAACTGTGGGGAAAAGGGACACATGAGTTACAATTGTCCCAATCCAGGAAATAGAGGTGGTCGAGGTGGGGCTCGTGGAGGTCGATGGGGTACTCGTGGGAGCTATGGAGGAGGTCGTGGTAACCGTGGTGGAGGTCGAGGTAGAGGTCGTGTTGGCCCTAGAGCCAATGTGGCTATGACTGAGGAGGCTCCTTCAATCACTCTGACAGGGGAGCAAGTCAAGCAGTGGGAGCAATGGCAGAAAGGCAAAGCTCCTGAGAGCTCCACCCCATGTGATGCAGTGAACTCCCATACCAGCAACTTCGGTAACCTTGCCAACTACGCCCACATGGGCGAAGGTACTCAGGCACAGGCACTTGCATCATCATGTAGAAATCATATAGAGTGGGTTATTGACTCTGGTGCATCCAAGCATGTTACGGGCATATCTAGCTCATTCAAAACATACATTCCATATGTTCATTCCGAATCTGTTCAAACCGCCGATGGTACATCTCAACCTATTCATGGTATAGGGTCTATAGAGTGCACTTCATCTCTTAGTCTTGCATCTGTTTTGCATGTTCCATCCTTTCCAGTCAATCTTATATCTGTTAGCTCTATCATTGATCAACTCAAGTGCATAGTAATTTTTGATGAAACCTCTTGTGTCTTTCAGGAGAGGGGGACTGGGAGAAGGATTGGAACTGGAGTCAGGCGTAATGGGTTGTGGTTCATCAATCATGAGGAGGCAGCACTGACAGCTACTGCAGAAGGGAATGTGATGGAAATTCTGCTACTTCACCGTCGGTTAGGACATGTATCTTTTGGATGCTTGAGTCAGTTGTACCCTGCTATGTTTAAGGGAGTGGACAAGAGTAAGCTAGTTTGTGATGCATGTGAACTTGGCAAGCATACTAGATCCACTTATCCTAGTATTGGTCTTCGTAGTTGTGAACCTTTTATGTTAATACATTCTGATGTTTGGGGTCCCTGCTCAGTTACTTCTGTGAGTGGTGCAAAATCATTTGTCACCTTTATTGATTGCTATACACGTATGACTTGGATTTATATGCTCAAGCACAAGAGTGAGGTGTCTAGATGTTTTCAAGACTTTCATAAGTTGATTGCTAATCAGTTCAATGCAAAAGTCAAAATTATTCGTTCTGACAATGGAACTGAGTATGTGAATAATGAATTCCAATCATACACTTCAGATCAGGGGATTATTCATCAAACCACTTGTCCTGGCACCCCGCCTCAGAATGGTGTGGCTGAGAGGAAGAATCGTCATCTATTAGAGGTAGCAAGATCTCTCATGTTTCAAATGAATGTGCCTAAGTATTTGTGGAGTGAAGCGGTGATGACGGCTGTATATCTTATCAATCGCACACCATCCAGAATACTTGGTATGAAATCACCATCTGAGCTTTTGTCAGGCCAGCAAGAGTTTAAAGTTCCACCCAAAGTGTTTGGTTGTATTTGCTTTGTAAGGGATCATCGACCTTCGGTGGGCAAGTTGGATCCTCAAGCAGTTAAGTGTATATTTGTTGGGTATGCTCCTAATCAGAAGGGATACAAGTGTTGGGACCCTGTTGGACGAAGATTGTTTGTGAGTATGGATGTGACATTTCGTGAGCTAGAACCCTACTATGCCACCAAAGGTGATCTTGATCAGTTTCTCAATGAGTTCTCTCCAGTCCTCATGGATGACTGTAGAGAGGGGGAGAATGATGGTGGAGATGGTGATGGAGCTAGTGGTGGTGCTATTGTTGGTGGTAGTGTTGGTGGTAATGTTGGCGGTGGTGATGAGGTGGTGACTTCGGAGAGTGATGAGGAGGTGACTGATGAAAGGAGTAATGAGGAAGGCATGAATGATGATGAGGGTGGTGATGATCATGGGGAGGAAGAGGTGGTGGTCGTTGGGACAATCCTGTGTCCTACTAGAAGCATGGAAGGTAAGGAGAGTCAAAACCAGGGGGAGAAACAGACCATAGTATATCATCGAAAGCGGTCTAAGAAGCAGGGGGAGCAACCACAACCAGAACCACAACCTGATACTCCAGTTCCGGTCCCTTCCATGGACTCCTCTCCTCCAAGGCCATCAGTCCCAACTGGTAATATCTCTCCCATCCTTGATCATATAGATTTGCCTCTTGCACAACGTAGAGATCATAGAACTAATGCTGGAAAACCTCCTCCTCGTTATGGTTTTGATGAGACTGACATTGCCAATTACATATCATATTCTAGTGTCTCTCCTGCATATAGGACATTTGTTGCATCATTACAAACAGTGTCTATTCCGAAAGACTGGAGGTGTGCTAAACAGGATCCAAAGTGGAAGGATGCAATGAAGGAGGAGTTGAGTGCCCTTCAAAAGAACAAGACATGGGAACTTGTCCATCTTCCAAAAGGAAAGAAAGCAGTGGGTTGTAAGTGGGTCTTTACAGTAAAACAAACCCTAGAGGGAAAGGTGGACAGGTACAAAGCAAGGTTGGTTGCAAAAGGATATAGTCAGACATATGGGATTGACTATGATGAAACCTTTGCTCCTGTGGCAAGAATGAGTACAGTGAGGACTTTAGTCTCATGTGCAGCCAACTTTAGTTGGCCTCTTCATCAACTAGATGTAAAGAATGCATTCCTCCATGGGGACTTGCAAGAAGAGGTTTATATGGAAATTCCACCTGGATTTGCAAATGAACAAACTCTTGGGAAGGTATGTAAACTCAAGAAGTCACTTTATGGCTTGAAGCAGTCACCACGTGCATGGTTTGACAGATTCAGGAAGGTGGTGTGCAATATGAGCTATTCTCAGTGTAATGGAGATCATACAGTGTTTTACAGACATCGGGGCTCCAATATCACTATCTTGGCTGTTTATGTGGATGATATAGTGATCACTGGAGATGATGTTGAGGAGATCAAAGTCTTGAAAGAGAGGTTGGGGAAAGCCTTTGAGGTGAAGGATCTTGGACCACTTCGATATTTCCTTGGGATTGAGATTGCCAGGTCACCAAAGGGAATTGTTCTGTCCCAAAGGAAGTATGTCCTTGATTTGTTGACAGAAACTGGAATGTTGGGATGTCGCCCTGGTGGTTCACCAATTGATAGGAATCACCAACTATGTGCTGAGTCAGGTGATCCAGTTGATAGGGAGAGATATCAAAGGCTAGTTGGTCGGCTGATTTACCTTTGTCATACAAGGCCTGATATTTCATATGCAGTGAGTGTGGTGAGTAGGTACATGCATGATCCTAGAAGTGGACATATGGAGGTGGTGTATCAAATACTGAGATACTTGAAAGGGACTCCTGGAAAGGGGCTTTGGTTTAGAGCAAACCAACACTTGGATGTGAAAGGTTATTGTGATGCAGATTGGGCAAGTAGTCGAGATGACAGGAGATCCACATCTGGATATTGTGTGTTTGTGGGAGGTAATCTTGTTTCATGGCGAAGCAAGAAGCAAGCCGTGGTGTCTAGGTCTACGGCTGAGGCGGAGTATAGAGCTATGACATTGGCTCTTTGTGAAATGATGTGGGTAAAAGGCCTTTTGAAGGAGCTTCGGGTGTTGAGGAATGAGACTATGGGACTACATTGTGACAATGTAGCTGCAATCAACATTGCAAATAATCCCGTTCAGTTCGATCGAATGAAGCATGTGGAGATTGATAGGTTTTTCATCAAGGAGAAGATGGATAGTGGGGCTTTGAAGCTAGAGTATGTCAAGTCTCGTAATCAACTAGCTGATTGTCTCACGAAAGGTTTAGGTCCTAAAGATATTGAGCTATCATGTAACAAGATGGGCATGTTGAATATATTTAGCCCATCTTGAGGGGGAGTGTTGATGTAAATATCTAAGATGTAAAGGACCAATATACAATATGATGAATACAAGAGTAGAGGAGTGAGGTGTGTGTGAGGACACACCAGAAAAATTTCCCCAAATCGAGCTTCAACATCTACCACTAAACAACAGGTGCTTTTGTAAATTTGGCAAAATATTCCATCAAAAATATTTGGATGGAACTGATCAGCCTGTGGAAAATATTCCATAAAAACTGTCGGATACAGGTTACGAATTCTTAAATCCATTTGAGAGTTAGATGTTCCTCCGCCTGTGAAAATAAGGACCACAACCAATAGCATAGTCATCAATAATGGAAATATATCAAATGAGATATATCTGGAGGCTTATAGTATGTTGTCACATGAGAATGTATTCAGAGAACGAGTACCGAAATACTACGCAAACATTTGTGCACAAATTCAAGTTTAAATGAGACAATGGTACAAGTAGATTGTTTGAATGGCCCAACTATGAAAGGACACCAGGTGCTTACAAGACTTTAACACTAACGTATTTGTGCTAAGGATAATCAGAGGTTCAACATTCAGCGTGTTTGCCTAGCTGCTTTGCAGCAGCTGTTTTGCAGTAGTTACAATATTTCAGTTATTTTTTCAGCAGCCGCTGCAGTGTTCGCAGTTATTTTTCTGCAGCCGCAGCCGCAGCTGCAGCCTGTCGAAAAGGCTGATTCTACCATCATTAATCACTAGGAAGGTTACTTCTTTATTATTCAAAAGAGAGAGCTTAGTAGATTACAGATCATACACACATAGGGGCACACTATGACTCTCCCCTACTCCTATTTGAGAGTGTTTTTTGGTTAGTTCCAATTAGAGAGTCGATGATTATAAACTGAACTTAACTCATACTCTACTAACACATCGACTCTCAAAAACGATTAAAATCTTCACATAACACACTATCTACGACTGTACTCTACTTCCATTCCTATTTTATAGGAAGTTTAATTTTCTTTCTTGCCGTACTTACTAAGAATGTGTTAAGGTAAACTAACACGAATCTCAAGATTTATCCATGGTTCTATGAACCTTGAAAAACCCTGTCCTGAATTCGAATGGCAACAACCCAAAACCCTCGGAAGACACCAAAATCGGGTTTAAAACCCCAGACGGCAGAGACGGCAAAGGAACCGAAGAAACGTGATAAGGTTCGTGGTCGCGTCGCCTCGCCCCCCTCTCGTCTCCCTCCCGCCTCCGCCCACCTCCCGCTTCTGCTTTCTCCCCTCTCCCACCGCCTCGAGATGCTCGCGTCCCCCGCCGCGCTCCACCTCCTCCTCCCGGCGCCGCCGCCGCCGCACCGACACCACCTCGCCTTCGCGCTCCCGCACCCCGCGCCGCCGCTCCACGCCTCCCTCCCGAGCGCCCGCGCCGCGTGCTCGCGCCGGCGCGTTCGGAGGCGGGCGCCGCGGCATGTGGGTGCCAGGGCTTCCGTCGCGGTGGCGGCGGAGGCGGAGGCGAGCTGGTCTGGCCCGGCCAAGTTCTCCGTCAGGATCCCCGTCGGCGACCGCGAGGTGAGCTCCGCTGGCCCGGACATTCCCCGGCCGTGCAACTGTGACCTGTGGCGCGGTTCGCGTGGTGCACACTGCAGCTTTTTCGGGAGGCTTTCGTGCAATTCTTTAGTAGCGAGTTCGTTCATGCACATTGCATTGCGTTTGGGCGCATTCCTAAATGCTGGATTGTTGCAAAGTGTACATGGTCGTATGCTCATTTCAGTTGCATTCAGGACGTCGCAAAATTTATCCTTTTGGTCAGTTGTTTGATGACAGAGCATTAGCAATCAGAAGTTGAGTATATTTTGTTTCGCAGATACTGGTGGAGACAGGCCACATTGGGAGGCAAGCGAGTGCTTCCGTAATGGTCACCGATGGCGAAACAGTAAGTCATCATACTTCTGTATCTGTTTCATGCCCGCCGCTAAGAAATGGCACGTCCAGCGCATTGGGCCTATTCAGTTACTCCTTCAAAATTCATAACTCAATCAGGAGCCATACACTAGTAGTTATACAGTGTTCCCCCTAAGGGCACAACATTCAGGCATTTCACCAGTTCTTTCGGAATTTAAATAAGGACTGTGCAACAGCAGTTATAGAATGTGCCCATTTCATTCTGTCAAAATATCAAAAGCCTGTATTTTTGGTTCCTTCCATAGTTTACGGTAGCATGACTTAGCTACTGTTCTAAATTCTTTGGTTGCTTTGTGCATGGAAATCAAATTGATCTCCTTGACCCCAACTTTTTCCTGTTCTTCGTGTTGGTTACCATAGTTCATGTATACTCTTCTGTAAGACAGGCGTATGTCAGATACACCACACAATTTGCCTTTTCTCCCGTGTTGAACTTGAGGCAGCAGGCTGGATTTTATTTTCTCTATCACTGTTCTCTAGGATGAAAAGGAGCATATCAACTGTTTTATTTCGTTATTTCAACTTGAAGACCTTGTTATGTCTAACTGGAACTTCATCTGAACTGGCAGATTCTCTACAGTTCTGTTTGTCTGTCCGATACGCCAAATGACCCTTCTGACTTTTTCCCTTTGTCGGTTCATTATCAAGAACGCCTGTCAGCTGCCGGACGAACTAGGTACAGAAACCTTAATCTGTTTCTTGCAATTATTGTCATTGTCCACCCGCCATTTGTGTATTTTATATGCACACTTACTCTATTTCAACTGATTGCAGCGGTGGTTTCTTCAAACGAGAAGGCAAGACAAAAGACCATGAGGTTCATATAAGACCATCGGCTTTCATTCAACTATAATGTTTGTTCTGTGATTGGAATCTCTTTCTATCTTTCATTGCAGGTTTTAGTATGCAGATTGATAGACAGGCCCCTACGACCCACGATGCCCAAGGGCTTCTACTATGAAACTCAGATACTTTCCTGGGTAAGCTAGATATATTTTAACTTGGTGTTTACTGTTTAGTTTAGTCGCATGTATTGGATGTTTCCTGCAGCCTGTAAGTTACACAAGTAGCTCGTCATTAGTTGCACATTTTCTTCCATTTATCGTGGCGTCTTCTAAGTAATAGAAGCATCCTTAAATAATCAAGGTTACAATTGGATGTAATGATAATTTGTAACATTTTTTATAAATGGCTAGTTTGTATATAGCATGAATTGGCGACATTCCCATACACAGTTGAACCTTTCTTGAATGGTGTTTATTTGTGCATCTGCTGGACAAAGAAGAAAATTTGATAATAAAAACTGACTCAACAACAATCTATTGTTCACACTTTTGAAACCAGCATCCTGTATTATTCTTTCTGGTGATCTTTTTGAGGCAAGTATTTTTTTTTTCTTGTCCTCTTATTAAGGGCATTGTGATCTGCACACATTAATAATTCAATTTGGCAACACCGCAACACAAGTGAGAAATACGACTGCCCACCATTTTAGCGGAAGGCATCGTAGCTGGCGACCTTTTCTGTAGACATCCCCCCCCCCCCTCATGGGCCAATTTCAAACAGCAGATTATGCTATTCCACTTTTTTCTATAATACTTTTCAATGATACATTAATCATTTGATGAGATGAGACAGTCTGACTATTACAGGTTTTCAGTTATGATGGTATTCATTCCCCGGATTGCTTGGCTATCACAGCTGCTGGTATAGCCGTGTAGGTCTAATGAGAAAGAACATAACTTTTTCTTTACTGAATTTAAATTCTAATTTTATCTTGGAGCTATTCTGATTGACCACAACACGCAGGGCCCTTTCTGAAATTCCAAATAAACAAACAATTGCTGGAGTGAGAATCGGCCTGATTAATGACCAGTTTGTTGTTAACCCAACCACTGAACAAATGGAAAAGTCGGAGTTAGATTTGATGATGGCTGGGACTGATAGTGCCATATTGATGATTGAGGTTTGTTCTCAATCTTTGTCTTTGCACATGCTTCACCCTGTTCCCAGCATTATTTTTTTCACTTACAAAAATGCAAATCTTTGCACATGCTACTTTCATTTGCCTTTAAGTCCTCATGATTTCTGACTAGTTCTTGATAGGGCTACTGTGATTTTCTGACCGAGGAGAAGCTACTTGAAGCCGTGGAGGCGGGACAGGTTAGTTTCTATCTTATCATCAACATATGCCTTTAGATAGAGGATATTGCTCTATATTGTAAATTTTAAAGGAGTTTTTAAGCATCGTATCGAAATCTCATGGCAAGATGATAGGGCTTAGCTCTGGAGTCTGGACTCGGCAATAAATTGTTCAAGTATTTTCCCAAATAATATAATTATTTATTCTCTCTTTTACTCTTATCAGTACTTTCTGATAGTGATTTATGTTCATGATAATTTGTATATTTTTTTATAATACTTCTCTAACTACTCAGTATTAGGAAGAAAATATATTAAGTTCCTGAGTCTTTTTTTCCCTTTTTGTTTCCTGAAATTTTTAAGGTGTAGAATTTCTGTCATTTGTAGACCTTTTTAAGAAAAGCTGCTCTGTACTAATTCCTTATTTTTCACCTTTTTTCTATAGTCTCACTAATATCTTTTTCTATCCAGTTCTCGCATAAGTGCTAGATCTGTCTGCCTAAAACACAACTTTACTCTATTCTTTTATGATTTTGTTTTTTCCCCTTCTTTTGTGATACTGACAAAGTGTAGAAATCAGGTGGCAATTCGAGAAATCTGCAGGGCCATTGATGTTCTTGTCCAGAAATGTGGAAAGAAGAAAATGGTTGATGCGATTAACTTACCACCTCCTGAACTCTACAGGCATGTTGAAGTACGAACATACAAACAACTCTTTCGCATGCAATACAATCATTGAATTTTTTATAGTTATTACAACTACAAGCAGTAGTAGACTTTTAGTAGCTTAAATAATCGCTGGACCGTTTGGAATTTCTGGCCACTGGTGACTAGAATGTTGTTACCTATACTCTTTTCTTCTTAGTTCCTATATGTTTTACATTTTCATTTGCTCAATCCAAAATGGCCACTGCTTCATATAAATAGTATTGCTGTTCTTGTACATTCTTCTTTTAGGCGATCAGTTGGACTCTCATGGTGCTTAGAAACTTTCTTTTATTTCTGTTCCTCAGTTAGTTGGCCCTAATTTTGCTTTTTATGTGCTCATCTTCTGAGCCTCTAGTCTGAATATCCATGAGAAAATAATCATGTTAGCAGTGTATGAACAACACTAATTATTTTTGTTCCCTTCCAGATTTTCTAATCTTTGACACTGTAACTTGAATATGCCTGAAATTATTAAATTGCAAATATATAATGATAGTTCTTCATTGCATTCTTTCAGTCTTCCATGCATTTGCCTCTGGTTATTGCCATTTCATCGGACCAATGAATTATTCTGCTTTATATCTTCCCAATTTCACTCGTTAATTTGACTTGATAATCTTGTTCAGGATATTTCTGGAGATGAATTGGTGAAGGCATTACAAATAAAAGAAAAAATTCCCAGAAGGAAAGCTCTTTCAGCTTTGGAGGACAAAGTTATAACAATACTTTCTGACCAAGGGTACGTTGCCAAAGATGGCTCATCAGGAGTCACTGAAAGTTTGGCTGATATTGTTGAGGATGAAGATGAGGATGAAGTTATAGTGGATGGTGAAGTAGATGAAGGCGATGTTCACATCAAACCAGTTTCAAGGAAGCCCCACCGTCAGGTGATATTTCCCTGAAGATGCGGTGGATCATATATACAATCCTTTGCCTGTTCCTTGTAATTGCTTCGGGGCCATTTTATAGGTTTTTATGTAAAGTAGACTTAGTTTTGTATGAATTGTTACTTTGTTTGACTTTCTGGACCAGCATTTCATACACCTTGACTGAATGCTGATATGTACTGATTTGCACCATGCCTTTTCTATATAGATTTTCTCAGAAGTGGATGTCAAGCTAGTCTTCAAGGAAGTTTCATCAAAATTTTTACGAAGACGCATCGTGGAGGTATTACTTATTATTATCTCCTTAGATTTTATTTTTCCTAGCTGCTATCATGATCCCTGGACCCAAATGTTATGACAGTAGGATGCTTCTTGTAATCAGTTTCATCAAATTTTTAGAGATTTAGTTTCGATGCAAATGGATGTCTTCTAATTTGCAATGCTGTAGTGCAACATAGTCTTGAGATTCAGCTCAATCATCACAGGTTCGTAATCATTCAGTTATACATTTGATCCTAAGTCCTAACTATGTAAATGTTTTAGATACGATCAGACAAAATTTCTTTTTCTTGCAACAAAAGGTGTTTGTGATGAACCTTGATTCATAAATGGGGTAACATGCTGGGAGGACAGCCAGACGGCATCTGTTGATTAGAATGGGAGAAGACTTAGATTGGGTTGATGAATTGGGGAATGGAGATAGATTGATGAACATTCCTTTATGAATAATGTCTGCTGGCTACTCTTTGTAGATCTAGAAATGGCCCTACAAACCAATTCCTATCTCAAACCGATACCTCATCCCTTAAAAACTCTGATCTATGCTATATCTAACTTAAGGGCTAGGTGGACTATCTCAGAGAGAGATGGAGCCTCCCTCCCTCCCTGCCTTAGTGGACCAAAATCCCTACATAGGATATGCATGCATCATCTATGGCTTTCTTTCTATGTGCTCTTCAGTCCTCCACTTGTCTTCAGATGAATATTCAGTGACGAATGCAGTTCTCATAATTAGGTGAAACTTCTGCTGTTAATAATAGGTAGTTTCCTAACAAACTGAGACCATTCAGAAAATGGATGCCCCAAGGATGTAGTTTCCTAACAAATTGAGACAATTTTATAAGTAATGTTTCTATTGGAACTTTCTCTTTGAATGAGGAACATCTTATTGAGAATGTAAGATACGTCACTCTGTTTGGAAATCACAGTTCCTTGAGACTTTTCATGTGTCTGTATGGTGTAATTTGATACTGAGTCTGAGTGTTGCTCAAACTTCAGGGCGGAAAGAGAAGTGATGGACGGAGTCCTTGGGAACTTCGTCCCATCAATTCGCAATGTGGATTACTTCCACGAGCACATGGTAGTGCCCTGTTCACGAGGGGAGAAACACAGGTAAGGTAATACACCTCATTTGAGAGTCAAATATAACTGACATTGCTCACAATAGCCCGTGGTGTTATAGCTTAATCTGTCATGTCCTGTTGTTGTAAGCTATTATTGCTCAGCATGTTCTGATATTTTTAGGAATCATTCGTTAGCATTATAACCTTGTGTCTCATGTATATTTGTAAGCTACTACCTTTTTTATTGCAATCAACAACTGTTGCAACTTATGTAGATGTTTTTTTGGGAGTCCATTTCACAACATTAGAGATTTTAACTGTTAGCTGTATTTTAAAGAGATCCTGTTTCCATGCATTCTGATGTTTGATCTGTCTTTCCTTTTTTACCTATTTTGTTCAATCATGCAGTCACTTGCTGTGGTCACTCTAGGAGGCTATCAGATGGCACAACGAATTGACACCCTTGTTGACACCGAGGAATCGAAAAGTTTCTATCTTCAGGTAATCATTTACTTCTTAGTTGATTGAATGAGAAATCACCCGCCTAGGCCCATCACCCGTCTCTAAGGTTCAGTGGCTATATTTGTTGCTTCTCATTCGTTCCCACTCACCAAGTTTATCATTTGTTGTGCATTTAGAAAGTTCCATTCATTTGGGAAGTTATTTGGCTATTTATCAACAAAATAAAATCTTCATATCCAGATTTCTGGGGGAAAAAAATGAGGAAATGGAAAGGTTTGAAAATGAAGATGCCACCATAGAGTAGCCTTTTTAACATTCTTTTTGTAGAGAAACGTGGTACACGCAGGTGTACTATCGTCTCCCACTTTATACTAACCTTTTCACTGATGCCACTGAACCATACCTAAGTTATTTCTATATTGCAAATGGATATATATTGCAAGTTAAGATTATCTGCCTTGTCTGTTGAGGATCACTTTATGAAGTTCTTTCAGAAGGCATTATGCTTACTAGTTTCATTGCTGACTTGTGCAACAGTTACACATTCTTTCTCATTATTGCTTCTTAGACTTTGGTCCTCAACAGAATTATACAAGTAAATATGCTCCACATTAGCTAATTTATGTGACATACTGCAGTACTCATTTCCTCCATCATGTGTTGGTGAAGTTGGTCGAATTGGAGCACCTAGTAGGAGAGAGATAGGACATGGGATGCTTGCTGAAAGAGCACTGGAGCCAATTTTACCTCCAGAAGAGGCTTTTCCTTATACTATTCGTGTTGAGAGTACAATCACTGAAAGTAATGGTTCATCCAGGTAATAATATAGCTTTATGCATAATATTAATTTTCTGCTTGGCCACACTAAAAGTTTATATATGCTCAGGATTCAGGAACATATTGTTTTCATTGTTTATTAGTTAGCTGAACTGTTAGAGAGTTAGCAGTTTAGCACCATCATGCTCTTTTTCATTATACTCTTTTGTGGTCTGTCACTTATCTCCTATGGAATTACCAGTTTGTAGAATCTGCTAGCTGGCCTCGTGAAAAAAAAAAACATCCGTAGAGGCAGGGTGTCCTGAATTCGACCAATGTTCCTTTAGCCACTTGCATAAAATAGAGTAGTAAACTTTGATTACTCTCCTCAATTGTTAATGCTTTATCTGTGATATGTTGTCAGTATGGCTTCTGTATGTGGAGGTTGTTTAGCACTTCAAGATGCTGGGGTTCCTATAAAGTTTCCTGTAGCCGGAATAGCAATGGGCTTGGTTCTGGATACACAGGAATTTGGTGGCGATGGTAGCCCACTTATACTTTCCGATATTACTGGAGCTGAAGATGCCTCTGGTGACATGGATTTGAAGGTATGGCTTGTATGCTATTCTTAATTGGATATTTTATACGGAAATATATAACCAAGGTCTGTGTGGTGCTGCTTGAATAATTCAGTGTTCTTACTCTTATTGCAGATTGCTGGCAATGAAAGTGGTATAACTGCTTTCCAGATGGACATCAAGGTTGTAATGACTATATAGATTAGTAATAATTTTTCATTTAGCTTTTTCAACTTTGTTACAATGCTTAAGATAGTTGTTTGGGTATTGTGTTGTGGCAGGTTGTAGGGATAACTCTACCTGTGATGGAACAAGCACTCTTTCAAGCTAGGGATGGTAGACAGCATATTCTCAGTAAGCGAGTCAAACTAATCACCATTATTTAGCTGCAGGTTAAAATGATAGGAAAAGAATACGAATTTTGAGCTCAGTATGTATTATAGCTTAGAACATGCAGAGCATGATGTGCAGTAGCTACTTTCTTTGTGTTTCTACTTTCTACGTTGTGCGTGTCGTTCTCTCGATCATTTCATGGCCTTGCAAACAACCCCACTATTGTGACCACTATTGCGGACACTGAAAGATTATGTCACGAGATGGTTAGAAAATTTCCTGTTGTTAAAGTTCTCCTTAGATAATTCCTCAGAATGCTCTTATGTTCATACTGTTGAAGTACCTTTTGAATACTATCTTAAAATTTTCCATTTGACTCAGCTTGTCTTCAAATGTCACAATGTTCACCTCCACCATCAAAAGTACTTTCTTTTGTATGTCATCTTAAAATCTTCAGGCTGTTAAATTTTTCTTATCTTTCTCAGATGAAATGTCAAAATGTTCACCTCCACCGTCAAAAGCGCTATCTCCACATGCTCCCTTAATTCATGTTATGAAGGTAGTTTTCGCTTCACGTAGTGTATACACTACATATCTTTTCTGGTAACTATGTTGTTCTAAAGATTTTCTTGCTATTGTTCTCCTAGGTCAAACCTAACAAGGTGAATTTAATAATTGGTTCTGGTGGAAAGACGATAAAAAGCATAATCGAGGAGACTGGAGTAGATGCTATTGATACTGGAGATGATGGCACGGTATGAAAAATCTAGTGTAGAATCCATTTTAGCCTTCTCAATATACTACTTTTTTTTGGGAACTCAATATACTATCGGACATATGCTTTTGGCAGGTAAAAATTACTGCAAGGGACTTGTCTAGCTTAGAGAAGTCAAAAACTATAATAGCTAATCTTACCATGGTCCCAAAGGTTGGAGAAGTTTACAGGTCTGAATACTTGTTGTCTTTGATTTATATACAAAATTCGATTTCTCTCAGGATATATCTATTTTCAAGTAAATGCTCTGCTTTATCATCATAACCAATGTTATGGGTTTTAGTTAATCATCACTCTTTTCATCTTGGAAACTTATTTACTAGGAACTGTGAGATAAAATCAATTGCTCCATATGGTGCTTTTGTTGAGATTGCTCCAGGACGTGAGGTGAGCTAATGTCCAAAGTTAACTTATTAGTTCCAACATTTTTATCACATGTGTAATTCACAGAAAGAGAAGCTATACTTCTCATTAGCAAATTCACATTGCCTCATTGGATTTCTATGATTGAAAAGGAAATTCTCCTGAAAATTCCTTCAGTTCATTTTTTGTAATCATAACTCGTTTTGCTTAACAATATTACAGGGTTTATGCCATATCAGTGAGTTAAGTTCGAGTTGGTTGGCCAAGGCTGAGGATGTGAGTAATGTCTCAAATATAATTCATTTGCTTTGATCTTATCTCAAGTAATCCAATCTCCCGTATATTGTGCAGGCTTTTAAAGTCGGTGATCGCATTGACGTCAAGCTTATTGAGGTTGGTACCTTTTTTTAAAAAAATAAACACATTGGATCAACACTGTATTAGGTTAGTTTCGATTTAATTTGATGTGCAGACAAAATCATTGACATGGTGTGTTTGCCTAAGTTCTTTCTAGTCAAACCGTGTTACAGTAGGATTTGTATACATTTTGTTATTATCTTCCCATTGGCTGATAAACTCCTTGTATACCTTAGTTTCTTGCTTACAGTTCCTGCCTCCAGAATGTCATTCGTTATCATGGTATGGTTGCCTTTTGTAATATTTACATTCTTGATTATCTGAACCAGATAAACGACAAGGGTCAACTACGATTGAGTTGTAAAGCTTTGCTTCCCGATGCAAGTCCAGATTCCAACAGCAAGCAGCAAACAAGTGGTTCAACAAAAGAAAAGGTCCCTCAGAAGGATGATGTCGTCAAGATGACAACAAGGAGACCCAGGCGTAAGAAACAATCAGAGTCTGAGCCTGCAGGAGCTGAAAACTCTAATCTGGACCACATGATCTTGATCCAAAGAAGACGCATAGAGAGAGGTGGGAGAGGGAATTTACAAAAGTATGATTAAATAGGTGGTGATTTTGCAAATCCCCCTTTCACCTGAATTCATGTGCTCCATTGGATCAAAATCATGTGACCCAGATTAGAGTTTTCGTAGTTCTCACACGAATCTGGTTCTCATATGATACATTACCCCTCATAAAAGGAGCAAATAAAGCTCCCTCAAAAGAAAACAAAAAGAAGACACATGAACACAAAGAGCGATGACCATTTTGCGGAAATTACAGTCAACGACATAGCAACAACCACAGTTTTCTGAAAGGTACAGTGGATGGCATTGCCATACCTAGAATCTGAAATTTGGGAGTGATTTTATGGTACAACTGCTAATTTAACTCTACATAAGGTCCATCACAGACTCACATATAAAGATTAATCAGGAAATACATAGATTAAAATAGCAAATATACAATGGGACCACCATAAACAAGAGACCTTCCTTTAACATATACTAGGACACTAGACATAACTTTTAAACCGTCACCCTGATCGGAAGGCACTGCTGCGGCTGCGCTGCAGCTTGGCTGCAGCTCCAACTAGTACTAGCAAAGCCAACATCTGCCAGTGTCCCCTTGACCTGCAGATGATAGAGTCCATGCGTCAAATCAAGCAAACAAAAGCTAAAATGCATAAGATGACAAGACATTATCCATGTCTAACGGAACCATTTAGTCCATAATGTCCCTAGACATAAATTAATGTGTTCAAAAAGCAGGATGATACTTTCGCAGCTTTGCCAAAAAAAATACGTCCTACAAGTGCTAATGCAGTATATCCTAATGGTCAAATATATGCCAAGAACAATATCAATTCCTAATAACCAGTCATCATGCACTAAAAACATTAAAATACAATTAGCCAATCAACAAAAAGTTAGGACCACAGATTCTAATAACCAGAAGGGTAAAATATGAAAAACTAGAATATTAACTTTATTAGATATTTACTTGCTACAACATTCTGAAAGTACATTAATACTCATGGAATCCAATCAGATTTGAAAATTAACTTCTGGTTCACATGATACTGTTTTTCACACATTTATTCAGAACAATTCTACACAAAAGTTATATTCCCAGCTAAAAATGTTACCACACCCATACTTATGTTAAACTGCACATAGTGTAATTCTAATGATCTTCATATGTCAGCATGTAACAAGTATAACAACAATGTCACAAAACTCACACTATCTTACAGTATTATTCTGCCCTACATGCTAGCTTCGTGATTGGCAGGGCCCATGACATTTACAAAGCACACAAACGACTAAGATGCCTAGAGAGGCCGAAAGCTACAGCATTCCCACAGAAACACGCCCCAGGAGACACTAAAGGTGACAAACAGCTATAAAAAATAGGGCAATCACTGATCATAAAGTAGTCCAAAACTAGTCAATTTATGTACAAGAAAAATGCAAAACAGTACCGCAACATGTCAATTCATTTACAGAACAAACAGTGAAGAGACAATTTGCATTCATTTTAGCTGTCAAAACCATAGTACTAACAATGAGCAGTGAAGATGGAATGTGTGATTCACAAATTACAACATAAAGCAACCAAATTGGTATGTTTCCTGATATGCTAAAAAGGTTGAGCACAACTTTGTATCTAAAGTAATATAAGAATAACAACACATTCAAGGGCACATCATAAAACTAAACCAATATACAAGTTGAAAGGAATAAAAAGTATTAAACTTTTCTCATCTATAACTTTTTTTCCCTTTTGGGACACTTTTGGTTGATGATAATCAATGCCAAATTTAAGAATGATGGATTTCTTCTAAAAAACAAGTTTCAATAGTCAGGCAAGCACAAAAATTCGAATATTTGCAACAATATTAAGATCAATTAGTCAAAGACATATTCCTGACAAGAGAACAAGAATTGTAGCCTATTTGAACATCAAACCATGAATATACAGAAGCTATAAAAAAAGTGTTTGAATTCTCCAAAAGATAACTTACTTCTAAGTGCCATGCTCTCGCATCAAAGCTGCTGCATAAAACGGGACAGTAATAGCAACACCAAAAAATGGCAGCAATTGCAGCTTCCCCAACTGTGAACTTGTTGCGGCAATATAAACTAGCAAAACAAAATAACAGCTCGAAAGGACAATCGAAGCTTTCTGCAAAAAAGGAGGAATTAAAACAACCTTAATACTGGATAAGATCTGGGAAAAAACAAAATATAAATAAAATGAATCTAGTGCAAAAGGCTTACAGTCCATTATTGGTTTTTCATACTTGTTTGCATTTGACTCAACGGCACTTCATGCAATGAATGCAGATTGCAGAGAATGATATTTAAGAATGATTATAACACAGGAATTTTACAATAGTGTTGGTATGTATCTGAGGACGAAGTATTTGGTTACAGAATTAAATTGAAGTAGCTTAGAGTTCAACCATTGGATACACATTTCAAGTTATCTGATGATGAATTACAGACTTACAGTGTACAAGAGTTCCTCTAAATGAGCATAAGTCTTATGCCGAATCTCATTGACTCAGCATTTAAAAAGCTCTGGTTGAAAAATGAAACCGACTCCCAAGGCATGTTAGCTACATTTGTTTGAACAAAACAAACCTGTATCATACACTATCAGCGTCTCTAAACAAATTATCCAACCGCTACCGTCTTTGCCTAGGCGAGATCAGGTACATCGAAAAGCTTCCTTATTGAGGCTCGGGGATCTCCGGTAGGAAACGGAGAAATCGACTTAAACGACGGCCGGCCTCTACCAGCCCAAACCCTAGCGTCTGTTCGGTGAGGAGGTAGAGGGATGGCTTACCATGCAGAACTTGAAGACATGATCCGCAAGGTTGGGCTTTGACCGGAACAGCACCGGCATGGCCGCCGCCTTCTTCTCGGCAGCGGCGCCGCCGAGCCGTGCGCTTGCCATCGGCGCTGGTGAATGGCTTCCAAACTGTTTTTTTTTTTTTTCTTCTAAAGGGAACAAAAGGATTAGCGCAACTCACGCTAGAAAGGCGGTCACTCCTTATTATACACTGACGGTGGGTCCACGCGGACCATGCCGGATGTTTGGCTACACATGAGAGACTGAGGGTGGGGCCAGTGAAGAGTGTTCTGGAGTATGTTCAATCCCTGCAAATTCAAGGGATTTCTTTGCAGCAAATTCTTACCCAGCAAAGTTATGCAGAAAAAATGTAAATTTATTGCAGAAAATTTTAAATTCTTTTTGTCTTTCTTTTTTCAGAAAAAAAAAGTCTTATTACAAGACTTTATGCTTGGTGGCTATAACATGTTTTGGTGTACATTTTGTGTGTTAACTCTGCATGATATATGACACATATTATGCGACAAAAAAGTCTTATTACAAGACTTTATGCTTGGTGGCTATAACATGTGTTGGTGTACATTTTGTGTGTTAAATCTGCATGATATATGACACTTATTATGCGACCGAAGGATTCCATTGAGAAACACTATCCTCATAGAGGGCATGTCTGTATAGCTGCAGCCCAAGTTTACAATGGTATTTCTCTCTATATTTCAGCCAAGTAGACTACTAATTTCTTAAAAACAACATAGGCTTGCCCGACTATTCTGCTCAGCCTAGGCCCGCCCCTGTGTATGTGGATTACAAACATCTAATAACTTATACACATCCTCATATATTTGTTTAGATTTAATTGTTTTTGTAACTATAATACTATGAAGTTATTTCTACGGGCCAAGTTAGTGATGGATAATATAATCACAGTAAGCGTAGTATTATGGTTGCGATCATTTCGCTGCATGCTGGTGGGGGCCTGCAGTGCAGCCTCCACTTGGCCCACGCAACGCACGCGCATGCTTGCGGCCGGGTCGGGGCGACAAATGGAAAAACCCGGCCTAGAACAGCCCAATTGAAAGTAGCCCACAGAAAAAAAACCCATGCGAGCAGGGCGGCGCGGATTCCAAGTTTCCCAACGTATCTGCGCTCCCGGCT
The DNA here is from genome assembly GCA_007726485.1 of Eragrostis curvula. Classification (NCBI taxonomy): domain Eukaryota; kingdom Viridiplantae; phylum Streptophyta; class Magnoliopsida; order Poales; family Poaceae; genus Eragrostis; species Eragrostis curvula. Next base: position 50,982,007 of record CM017442.1, on the reverse strand, counting down.
GCCGGCTCCCCCCAGTTGAGGAGCTTTCCTTTCTTCGAATTCCCCCCAAATCGCCGAATTGCCTGTCTTCTCCCACCCCGGTCCCGTCCCAAATCGAGAAATCCCACGTCTCGCCGCCCTACGCAACCCCATCGGAGCCTCCCGCCCACGTCATCTCCCGTCCCCGGGGATGGGGAACTTCATGGGCGCGTGCCGCAACGACCCCGTCGATGATGAGGAGACCTCCGTCGTGTCCTCCATCGCGCAGGGTGCCGCGGCGGGGGCCATGGACGGAGTCCTCAAGAAGTTCGAGGAGCAGCGGCGGCAGCAGTAGCAGCAGGAGTCTTTCACTATTTTAGCCATGAATTTGGTGGGCTTCGCTCAAATAGCCTCGAAACATTAGACTTCTCTAAAATAGCCATAAATAGATTGCCGTTCTGCTAAAATGGCCGTCTCTTTTTTTATAGACAAAATTGCCCTCTTTCTTCCTTCCTCCTCTCGCCAGCAACCAGCCGAAGCTCGACGGAGAGCTCCTCCACCGTGCAGCGCCGCCTCACCCCGCTCCTCCGCGCGATTGTCTGGGAGGAGGCGGCGCAGGCTCGCGCGGTGACGGGCGTGGCGCGGAGGCGCGCGAAGGTGCACGACGCGGAGACGACGAGCGGGCCCGCGCGGCTGCGGCCCCGGCTCGTGGGGAGGTGGCGGCGCGGTCTCGCGAAGGAGGCGGTACGTCCATTGAAAGCTGCCTGGAGGCGAGGCGAGCTACGGCCCGCGCGGCCGGAGATGCTTGGCCTCCGCCCGTAGAACAAGCTGCCTCCCGAGAGCCCCTCAACGAGCAAGACGGAAAGAATTAATCTCCTTTGTTTTTAAATCAAGCTTCAGCTCGTGCACGAAATCTGTAGCTCACCTTAATCGAGCAAAGATAAGCAAGCCGTTGAGCTTCTTTGCGGAAGAAAAAGAAATTACGGAGCCTCTCATGGCCCGATGAGATTGGATCAACAAAAATTGTTTTTTTATCGGCGCTGCTCCTTCTGTTGTGGCCGGCTTTCCTTTGCTCCTCTTTTCATAATCGATGCTGCTGTCGCTCCACCTCTGTGGGTCGACCAGAGCTCCGCTGGCGAATTCTTCCGATGGAGCACGAATGGCCTGACTCGGGGAGGAAGAAGAGGGGAAAGGGCAGTTTCGTCCAAAAATACAGAGAAGGCCATTTTAGCGGAGCGGCAATGTATTCGTGGCTATTTTAGAGAAGTCTAATGTTTCGAGGCTATTTGAGCGAAGCCCACCGAATTCATGGCTAAAATAGTGAAAGACTCCGGCAGCAGCAGGAGGAGGAGGAGGTCGAGGAGGCGGGGAACCACATCGCCGCCGGGCCCCCCAGGCCGGCTGTTGTAGCAGGCGTGCTGCCTCTCGAGGTGGCGCAGCAGGCGGCCGCGGATGGAGCGGCGGAGGCTATCCGGACGCTGGCTAGGGTTCCAGGGCCTGGGAGGAGGCGTCTTGCGTCCACGCGCGACCTGAACAATGCTCAAGCCGCAGCTGCTGCGGCAGCATCGACTGCAGTCTACGGCTTGGCGCTCGCGGCGGCACCAGCCGCTGGTCAGGAAGATAACCCACCGGCGGTAAGCCTCTTGATCTTCTTTTAGGTTTTTGAGATTTCCGAACGTTTTGAACCAAATTGACCAAACTGCATTCTTGAATCGTCAAATTAGATTCTTGGGCTCCAGGAGGTAGTGATCAACGTGGCATCTTCTACGTGGCGGGCAACTTTCGACGCACTGCGTTATGACACACGAGCATTAGCCACGGTGAGTAACTTAATTTGTTCAAGATTCATAAACTGGAAGGATTCGGCTAGGATGAGTAAAATAAGGTTGCGTTCACTTGAAATAAGTTGTCTGGATTTGGGGAAGAAAGATGGAACAGTTTGTAGCAATGCGGCGGTGTGGTGGGTGTTGAAGCTGGCCAAGCCGAGGTGCCATTAAAGCTCTGCCGGCAGCGTTGTGGTGCGAATGTGGCATGCACGTCTGAGTTGTGTGGGTCCTTGGGCGTAAAGCCTTGCTTGGTGTCTCCACCGATATCGGCAATGACGGACACCCTTGGGTGCTGTCTACCTCGTTGGAGGTGTTGTCGGGGTGTCTTCGTATCGTATCAACCAGCCATGGTTTCTCTGGGTGAAAACCTAAATACCAGCTTGCTGGATTGGGTGACGGCGGCATCTTATGTCGTCATCTCGCTGGAGGTGTTGCCTTGGAGTCTCTTCGCTGTTTGCATATGTGCCGGCAACGATTGTATCTTGGGCTTATCGATGAGGCATTGCCTCCATGGTGTTGCACTCATAGACGTTCAAGCGTGCCTATGATGTAATATTGTCACAGCAAGTGATGTTGTTTGTTGTGTTTTCGGCGCTACTTGTCCATTGGCAAGAATGGCAACGCTAACATGTGATGGGCTCCATCGATGGAGAGGGGGTTGTTGGTGCTTTGATGCAGTTTGTGTCTTTTTTTTGTTGACCAGCCGCCCAGGAACATAGGTGTAGTAGGTTTCTTTATAGTTGCAACATGAGAAAACCTGGAGGATAACTACTTGGTTGGCTGCTGAAATTTTACTTAGTAAAACGGAACTTAATAAATGGCTGCAACCTTATGTAAATCAGTGGCTTGATTATTTACTAAATCTTTTCTCAACTGATCTGGACTAGGAAACAAAAACATATCATATTGCAGATCTGGGATAGGATGTACTGTGACATTCCAATACATCCAACTTAATAAGTACTCAAAAAATTGCATCAAAAGGATAAATCCAGATTTCAAATCCAATATGTTACCTTTTTCTTGTGAAACATCTTCATCCCCTCCGGATGGGGAAAGGGGAGGGGGGTGCGGATTTCATTGGCTGCTGGTTCAGCATCTTTAATGGATTCGCGCCAATTTTTTTCCCTAGAGTTCAGTCATATGGCAGGAGGGAGAGAGCAGGAGAGAGAAAGAGGGTGAGTGAATCGGGTGTTCCCTTGGGTTCGACTAGATCTTCCACACATACTGATTGTTCCCCTCACGTTGTCAACCTCATCATGTGTTCTGTATACTCCATCAGTCTCAATTACATGCTTGTTATTTTGTCTCATGATTTACAAATTATTAATGTGTAGGTCAACAGGTGGTGGGGCTGCCGGCTGCCACCCGTCCTTGCTGCTTGCTTGGCAGCGTTCACGACCGGATATACGCACATTCACGATTTACCCAATTGGCAGACTTTTTGTGTCCTTGGCGGCACTATTGCAGTGATCGTAATCTTGATGATCGGAGTGCTTGCTGTACCATTTGTGCCCTCTATGAGTGCGGAGGCTGTCAGCCGCCATTCGACATTTGCAGCATTCATAATAATCATCATACTTCTGACGGCTCTGCTGTGCTTTCAGCTCTCAGGCGCATATATTGTCGTTTCAGCTGTTTTAGGCGGTCTGGTAGTTGGTCTTCTTTTTTGCCTCTGGTACCTTAGCTCCAAATACTAGAGGTGAGCTATCCTGGTCTTTATACAGTCTTTAAATCCCCTCTGCATTAATTTGCCATAATATGTTGCAAATGACATGCATTCTTTTGGTTGCAGGTCCTCTACCTAGTCTCTCCTGCTGTCTGGAATGACAGGAAGTGAGCATGTAGGATCTTCTCCCAACGTCACTCATTGATGTTGCATCCAGTTAGTAGATGATTTTCCTACATGTGCTGTAACCTCATAGAGTGGGGTATCTCATTTGAGACTGAACTCCTTTGTACAGAACTACAGATGGAAAAAGTTACACTTGTGGATGAATGTAGATGTATGACATCCAGGAGGTTTGGTTTGCCCATGAGGCCGTGACCTTGTTTTTCTCCATGTCCATTCTTTTTCAGTTTAGTTGATTCTAAGGCATGTAAATGTGCATATGCGTAGCGCTATTGTTGTAAAGATACAGCTACTTGACTGCTGCTGAGATAACATTTTGTTCATTCGATGTTGAAGTGAAAATGAGATTGTTGCCTTTGTTAACTCCCCTCAGGAGATTACTGACTTACAATCGCCCTGCATTGTGTGCAGGCGCCACCAGGGTACCAGAGTTTACTGCATTATTACATATATCTATAATAAATAATATGAGCACCCTGTGTTTTTATTTGAACAGATACCAGCACGATTTCATATACATAGTAACAACCTAAAGCAAGGTAGAAGCATTTAACATTGTTCTTTGTCATACTTGGCAAGCATCAACCACGATAGGGCTACCACACCGATGAAAATGGGGCATACCATTATAAATCCACCGTCGCCTTCTTTGTACTTCTCTGGTAGGCCTGCTGCCAGCATCAGCGTCACAGCTGCTAGTATGATCACCAGAATGCAATGAACGATCTGTATCGAAAGCAGAGCACAAATATATATTTAGTCGACGGCTTGCTAAGGGATACTAAGCAAGCTAAACAGAGACAAGTTACTTGATTACGCACCACACCATATATATTGAACTCTACATAATATTGTGGTCCAAGATTTTAAGTCAAGAATGCGGCCATGCTGAGGAGAGAAACAGGGGAAGGGAGGAACGCCAAATTGTTAAACATGATATTCACTTACCTTATATAATAAAGTGTGTAAAAGTGGGATATATAATATATATTTTCCCGAAAGACTAAAGTGGGATGTATATGAAATGTTTATTTGGGAAACACCACGATGTCTTCATGAGAACTTTGGCTAGCCAGTTCTATCGGATCTATTATATCTTATGTATCAGTAGACCGAGTTTAAAACGTGTTGCACTATTTGAACGCCTCTCAGATATGTGCTTTTTTAAGTGCTGGATTTTGTACGAACGTAAACGAACTTTTCAGGATTATAAAAAGTTTTTTTTTTCATCCGCAAGAGTTTTTGTGATCTCAGGAGTATGTTATTTTAGCATCGTCGTTGTTGTTTTCCCAAAGAAAGAAAAAAAAAAAGCATCGTCGTTGTCTCGTCAGCTAGCAGTATCAGAGGCACGTACCTTGCAGATAAAACAGTTCGTGCACTCCTTGGGGACATCGGAGTAGTCAAGCTCGGGCGCGGGCTGACGAGGTGTGGGCTGGTACGGGAAAGGCGCGAGTTGCCGCAAGGGCGCCGCCGCCGGCAGCGGCCTGTGCATCTGGCGAGGACGGGGCGGCGGACGGTGGTGGTCCTCGACGACGTGGATGACGAACTCCGGCTCCTTCTCCGGGCGCTCGTCGTCAGAGTCGGCGTCAGGAGGGCCCCTCTCGAGGTCGACGGCCGCCATTGCCGTTGCCGGAAGAGGAAAACTGATGACAACGAAACGAAACACCTGGGAAGTGGGAACGTTGTCCTGCAGTTTTACGATCCGTTGCCGACTTTATAGGCAGAATCGTATCAAAACTAACGTGTCCGAGTCGGGGTCCGTTCACGTACCCGGACCGAATCAGCAAGGACAGTCCGTCAAAAGCCCATGTAACCAAGGCCCAGGACCCATCAGATCACACTGCGTGCGTGGCCGACTTCCCATTCCCAGCGGGCCTTCCGAATCATTGGCCGATGATAAATGAAGTAAAAACTGCGCGCGCTCTTTCTTATTTTCAGCTCTACGTTCAGGTAGTTTCCACGCTCTTTGTGAAAGGGGTCTTGGCCTAGTGGTTAAGGCATCCGAGTAGCACTTTTGAAGTCTTGGGTTCGACTCCCGGTGGGAGCAAATTTTCTAGGATTTAACGGCATTTGTGCTTTCAGCGGTAGGCGACGTGGCTGTCGACAGCGAGACGCCAGTGGTGACTTCGGGAATATGGAGAATTGCCGGCTCAGTCTTCGAAGATGCTCATAGGGGTAGGGTTTGCGTAAGTGCGTTCATAGGGGTGAGTGTGCGTGCGTTGTGAGTGTCTGAGTTGTAATGTGTAATATCTTAAAAAAAAAAAGTTTCCACGCTGATCTATGGACGTTACTTGTATTTTTTTTGTTGGCGAATAAAGAGAGATAATTACATCCGGAGAATAGAATCAAAATGCACTAGCTGCTCTACGGCACTAGGCACCCCCAGCCAGCCAAACCGGCAAACCGCTGAGCGAAACTCTAGCCTTGCGTACTTGGCCAGTTCGTGAGCTATTACATTATGAATGATGATCTCTCATTATTGTGACAAACTTCAAACCTTCAAAACCTTCCTTCACGCTTCAATATCTTGCAAAATCCCAGCTAGGTATGATCTTCCTCCATCCTTCCATTTCATTGCTGAGATACATACGGCACAATCAGTCTCCATGCTGCCGGTTTATGTGCACTGGGCCACTGGCGTGTCCTGTTGCCTCCACGAAGCTCGCGTCGACATTGATTTTAACCCATCCCTCTGCCGGTGGCCTCCACCGTACAACTTCTGTTGGTTGTGATGAAGCTCCACCTGCTGGCTTTGCACTACATGGTTGAACATGAGACTTTTACCTTTCCTCTCATCCGGTTTGATCATCTTCAGGTTCAGAACCGAATTGACGAAGGGTTCGAGGCTAATTACTGCACCAATTTCAGAAAATCAGCCGGTGCCATGAGTGACTGTATTCCTGCCTGACCAGTTTCGCCAAAGAGTCATCAGGAAAACAGAGGCCGCTTCTTTCGACACGTGTTGCAGGCTCAGCAGCAGCCAATCAGGTCCATCAATTGATAACTGTTTATGGTCCGGCAACGGCCATCACTTCCTCGTTGCTTCATAAACTGACTTGGAGTGTGGGCACAACAACACTGCATGTGGTTCATTTTCTGGTGCTGAAATGAACCGCAGACGTCACATTTGTGGGCAGTCATGTCCATTGCGTTCTAGACGCCAAGATAGCTACTGTGCAGTCATCGTTCACCAATGTAAAATAGCGACGTGTCTTCCTCTTAAACCATAACTGATCTTGTTTCAATCATTCGCCCAACACTGGTTTCAGCTGGTTTTCAGTTCATGACGATCCACGAACCAGTTACGTGGTCAGAGCTCTACTTGGAGATCAGCATCTCCGATCATTGCGGGCAGGCCACGGCAACTAGCTACACGACCATTTTTCCTCGGATGGACAACGGAAGGAGAAGGAAGTTGGCCGGGCGGGCATCTCCTAGTTCTCCCTCACGGAAGTAAAGTAGGCAAGGCAGAGCACGCGTCAAACGGACACCGGCACATCCATGCTGAACTCTAGAGCTCGCCCGAGGATGCCCGGCGAAGCAGAGCGCGCGGCGGGACGAGACGACGACTCGAGAGGCCGCGGTCGACGCGATTTGTCCGTTCCCGCGTTCGAATGGGCGTGCGCTGCTCCGCGCGATACGAATCGGACGGCTCTCAGCGTCCCACCCGGGTGGTCGCTAAATCAAATAGCGACCGCCCCCGGGCCGTGGCTGTCTGAGTCACGGCGCATGGTGCCGAGCGCGCGGGTGCCGAGAGGCCCGGAGCACAACCGTCCTATCCTCTACGTTGAGGTCTCTGGCACTCCGCCTTCAGCGGCGCCGCCGCCACGGTCCACAGCGTGAGCTCAGAGCATGGCGCGTGACTCATGCTGGGACGCAGCCATGGCGCCGATAATTCCAGCACTGCCGCGTCCATGGCGCCGCCCGCACGTATTCCGGCTTGGCTCAGCGGCGAACCACGGTCCGCTGCTGCCCGTCTCGCACGGTGTGTTCTCCGAATAGAGCGCGCCACCATGGCTGAGGCAAATTCTGGGCCCGCACCTTTTCCAGTTCTTGGGCTCTAAGGTTGAGGTCAGCTCATCTGTATTTCATATACGATTCCAAGGAATTGTCTGTATCTTGATGAATCGCTGTTTGACTTTTAACTTGTGTACCGGATTACCAATCAGAGGCAAACCTATAACATCTAACATCAACAGAGTACACTGTATTTCGGTGACCATAAAATTTTCTGAAAAAGAACAGTGGTTGGCATTGGGATACCTAAAAAAAAAAGAATTTTTTGACAAAGTGCACCGAACAAATCTTTAAGATGAGAACAACTGCTGATTTAATTATACATATGGGCCATCCCGGTGATTACTAATAACCAGGTAATAGAACCACCTATACATGAGACCCTTTATCCTAGGACACTAAGGCATAACTTAATATACACCATAAGTTAAAGAGGAAGCCAGCAGTGGGTGCGCCTCCATGAACGATTCACCTGCAGATGACAGAACTCACGTGTCAGCTGATGAAGCATATGAAAGCTAAATAAACAGGTAAGTTATAGCAGATTATATTCCATATCCAATATGACCAATTCGTGCCTAATTATCAAAACTTGAGTGCAGATCTTGAGTACATAATGTCTCTAGACAAATCTTGTATGTGTTCCAAAAGCAGGGTGACACTTTTGCACCAATTATTATGTTGTGACGGCTAGGGTTTATGCTCCCCGTGAGCTTAATGGAGGAGAGATTAGAGATAGAGATACATAGATTGGGTTTAAACTTCTTGCTTGCCTTTATTCAAAGTTCACGGTTCTCTTATATAGAGACCGGCCTAAACAATTCTGCTACTCAAATCTGAACTGAACTCCTGAACTAACTGAATATTCTAAGCTAACTGAATATCTGACAAAACTGAATCCTAACAACTTGGCAAGCAACCATGCGGACGGCCTACTCCTCACGCGCAGTCTTGGATCGCCTGGAGTAGTGCCTTCCCCACACATAACATACTAATACTATATCCTAATACTACAATAATAATATTAAAATCTGATGAGCCAGTTAACACACACCAATCAGTAATTAAAATGCAATTCACCAGTGTGCATGCAATTCAAAGCACATATTCTAGTGTACAAGAACATCTATGAGAAGGAACTCCTAGAACACAAACCTTATCAGACATTCCTAGCAGTAATACTCTTTTTAGGTATACATATGCACAGGTAACGAAACCTACAACATGACACATGTGGTACATTTGGTATGAGCCCACAAAACATACTCAGCTTTGAAACAAAAACCGTCAGCCAAAAACATGATAATGGTTTCATACATTTTTTTCACTACAATTCTACACGAGCTATACTCCGCGCACAAAATTAAGTCATCAACACATACAAAACTAGGTAAAACTAATAGGTCAGGACGAACAAAGTGTAACAACAAAATGGCAAAATTTGAACCACGATTGGCACTCCCTGCATTTCACTGGATCTACGGACTTTACAGTAACAACCACTTCTGCGCTACACAAGAGAGTCTGATCGCTTGATCAATTTCCAAGGCATACAGACCATTAAAAGGTTCGGCGGTGCCAGGACAAGCTGAGATACAGCCTTCCCACAGCACCCAGCTCAAAGGTGTGACTATGCCAGAAAGTGGCCAGAAAATCGTGCAACACTAGTTGATTTCTAGGTAAAAGAACAGAAAACAATGCCATGACATGTCAATCTAATTATACAAAAAATAGTAAGCAGAGAGTTTAACCATCACACGGTCAGGATTTGCATTCTTTTAGCTGTTAAAAGCTGCAGTTGTTAAATTCCCGCTTGTAAACAAATCAAAACACACTCAACAAGCTACTATTATTTCTGCGAGGACAAAGAAAAGGGCTCAGCGCTGCTTCTTGCCTAAAGTAAAAATGGATGCAACATGCCACACTCAAGAGTATACGTATAAAAACACACTCAACAAGTTGCTATTATTTCTTCCAGGATAAAGAAAAGGGTTCAGCACTGCTTCGTGCCTAAAGTAAAACTAGATGCAGCATACCACACTCAAGAGCATCTTTTAACAGTTGGCTAAATCAAGTTTCAAATCCAATTGAGTAAAACATACTTCAGCCCCCCCCCCCCCCCCCCCCCCCCCTCCTTTTTGTTTAATAAACAAATGGTCTAATGCCAACTTCATTTTTATCCAGGCAAAAAGAGAAGATAAATTTCAAATGTCCTCCATGGGACAAGACATGTTGACTATTTGTATAACTAATGCATGAAAATTCTAGAGTTTAATTTTTCGTACACAGAAATTAAATATGGTCGATCTCAGTTCCCCAAAGAGACAATTTGCTTGTATATAAGAGCATGTTTAGAGAGATAACTTACTTCCAACTTCTAAGTTCCATACTCTTGCATCAAAGCTACTGCGTAGAATGGGACAATGACAGCAACACCGAAAAAAGGTAGCAGCTGTAGCTTCCCAAACTGCGGGTCCGATATGGCAACATAAACAAGGAGAGCAAAATAACATATCGCAAGGACAATAGATGCTTTCTGCAAAACAAGTGAAACCAAAACAAAATTAGTACTAAACAAGAACTGCAAATACACAAATTCACTGTAAGTGGCTACACGAACTTTATGCTAGAACATATTATAACAGAAAGAACAGTTTTGTGCAGAACTTTAAGCACACTAGAGCACAAGATGCACAGTCCAATAGTATATATTTACTTCAATTGCATTCGAATCAACTGTTTTCATACGAAGAATGCTGAAAGTGGTGATTAAGAGCGATAAGCACATGACACATTTTATAATAACACACATATAAAATGGATTTGGTATTCAACCGTTGGGCTTGTATCCTGCCCTTCAACATTTCTAGTACTCTAATGATACAGAACAATAATTCCTCTACATGGACAGAAGAGCGATGCTGGAAGCCATTCCTCTACATGCTTGTATCCTTTTAGCTTTCTAGGTCGAAATAATTTTTGGACGTGCTAATTACGGTTGTTCTGAATAAACCAATCCCTCGCATCTATATTTTGCAAAGAGAGCAGCATCTATCGATCGATCCATCTTAACCAGAGGAGAGCAGGGACGTCAGCAAGCTTCTGTATGGCGCCGCGATCGATTCCGGAGGAAGCCGGGCTCGACGGCCCCAAACCCTAGCATCTGGGTTGGTAAGAAGGAGGGGACTCAGGGCAGGAGGGATGGATTACCATGCAAAAACTGAAGATGTGATCCGCAAGATTGGGCTTTGGCCGGGACAGCACCGGCATGCCCGCCGCCGCCTTGCCGTCGCCGCCGTCTCCGAGCCGAGCGGTCGCCATGGCTGCTGGTTGAACGGTTCGAGACATCGAGTCGAGGAAACTCTTGGGTCCCGTTTATGCAACTGACGCTTGGGTCCGTGCCGAATACAGATTTACTTCACCGTGCCAGAAAATGCAAGAGAGGCTGCCGGGTGGGGCCTAAGGAGCATGTTTCTTTGGTCCAGAAAATTTAAGCGAATTGTTTTCTTTTTCGATGATGATGACAATGATGGCTGAAAAAAATGCAAATAAGACCAGAAAAAGACAAATCGAAATAAGGCCAAATATTTTTTCCCCAATGTTCAGTTTTGTTATCGTAGCCAGTCATCAAGCTTCGAAATCAAGTTATTATGCCAATAATTCTGCGGCTGTGGAAGAACTTGCTAACACAGTAGATTGCATGTGATATGTTCTTGCCCTTGCCACGCAGTTGCTCTAATTGAGGCCATGACAAATAATTGAGCGCCATGAAAAGCAGGAGATATCCAAGGAGGATGCATCTCCATTCCAGGCGTCCAGCCTTGCTCCTCAGCATCGAATTATTGTAGATACATCAGTACAATGTGCTTTTGCTCACACGGAAGCACAATGTCCTGGATGAACCACAAGGCCTTCTTGCACAACAGATTGATCTGAACCTGAACCATCGATGGTTGGATGGCTGAAGGGGCGTCAGGCATACAAAGTTACCTTTGTGAACATGTCTGCATGACTTGAGGGCAACTGATACGTGCCCTTGATTAAGGAGTACTATTATGCACAAGGCTTTACAGGAGCAGGAAGGGGGTGAATATGTGTGCTCATTATCAAGGAGCATCAGCGTTAGCATTGCACTTCATATGTTGTCGTCATGACCTGCACTTTGGAATTCAGATGATGAGAAATCTGAGATGACAAAAAGGAGATGAATGAGGCGAACTATATTATTATTAGGGACAATTATGTTTTTACCCTCACTCTGAACTCTAATTGTGATTTTACCTTCATTTTTTTGACTTTGTGATTTTACCCCTGTTTTTTTAATCTGAAGCCAGAGTTAACCCCTACTAGGGGTAAAATCGAAATAGAATTATTCTGATTTTACCCCTACTGAGGGTAAGATCTGGCTTTATGTTGAAAAACTAAGGGTAAAATCACAAAGTCAAAAAAGTGAGAGTAAAATCAGAATTAGAGTTCAAAGTGAGGGTAAAAACAGAAATGCCCCTTATTATTATTATTATTAATCTACTTGGCTGGCCTGAAGGTTCAAACACAGATCGAAGTGGTGAAACGCTTCTTCCTGATTTGGATAAGATACGATGGACTCATAGCTGCCTGATTCCTGAGTAGAGGAAGAACCATTTACGAGCATGACTGGTAAATGGAGTGAAAGGTATCTTCCTCGGATCAATTCTTAGATTTACAGCAGGAAAGATATGATCGGTGAAATTTCTTTTGAAAACTTATACTTCTAAAGAAAAAGGAATGTGCTCGGGTTTAGTAAAACTTGTTTGAATTGTTTGATTGTGAGATGTTGTGAGTTACAAATATGACATTTAATCATTGGCCTATTACATAACAAGTGCATAATACAACCGCAGCTGTAGTATCACTGATTTTCATTTGTCATTATTTTTCTGATAATTTTAAAAAAAGTAAATTTCAGAAAGCTATAACTATTTGCACCCTCATAACACAAAACTACAACTTTTGAAGTTCATTTCACAAAGCTACAACTATTTCAGCCTTAGTAACACAAACCTACAACTTTTTTTAGCTTGGTCCCACTTGTAATTCACACAAGTGCCACATAGTCCGGTCCCACTTGTCAATGACACATATGCCATAAAAATTGTAGTTTTGTGAAATAGACTTAAAAAATTGTAGTTTTGTGATACAAGAGCATAAATAGTTGTAGGTTTGTGAAATTTACTCTTTAAAAAATGCCTTACCATTTGCATGTATCTTTTGTAAACCATTTGGTTGGTCAGTTTGGTTAGGCTTGAAACACTGTTCCTGCCTAACAGAGTTTCCTGCTTCCATGCCATGGTGAGCACTGAACAGAATCTCACATTACGACATTAATAACCGTTAAAAGAATTTTCGGAAGGAAAAAAAACTTCAAAACACCTTTTCCATCTCTCTCCCTCCTCCCCCTCTCCTCCAGCGCTAGTCCCCGTGGCCTTTCTCAATCCCCATTCATCCAGCGCTAGTCCCCGTGGCCTTTCTCAATCCCCATTCCAGTTTATTGCCGTCTCAGCCGATCAGGAGCTCTAGGGTTCGCCGCCGCGGCGCCGACGGACTCGACTCCGCCCGAAGCAGCTGAAGCCGTGGGATCTCCGAGCAGCCCTTCACAGCCCGTTCCCCACGCCATCGCCGACTTCTCGCGTCCTCCCCGAGCGCCAGGACGCCGTCCCCAGAGCCACAGCCAGGACACCGTCGCCTCTGCGCCCTCCCGTCCCCACACCCTGTACACCACAATGTCGCTTCGTTTTGGTTCGAATTGTTTGCTGCTGATTCCAAATCTCTGTTTCTAACGTGGTTGGGTTTCTGGAAGGTTCGAGAAGGAGGAGGCTTCGAAGGCGATGTCGTCGTCCGGGACCGGGAAGGAGGCGGAGCCGCGGTGCGCGGCGTGCCAGTATCTCCAGCAGCTGCGCGTGCCGGGGTGCCACCACCCGGAGAGGCTCGCCGCCGTGCACGAGGTGTCCAGCGCCGACGACGTCGCCCGGAACCTCCGCCGCCCGAAGCCGGGCCCGCAGCTGACGGCGGGGCCACAGCAGCAGCAGCAGAGCGCCGCGGCGGGAGGGGCGGTGGTGCCGCCGCCATGTAGAGTGAGGCAGCCGTGCGCGGCGTGCCAGCATCTCCGTCGGCCGTGCCCGCCGAACTGCGACCTCGCGCCTCACTTCCCGCCGGGCGACGACCCGGCCAGGTTCGCCGCCGTGCACATGGCGTTCGGCACATACGGAGGCCGTCAACGCGCTCGTCCGACAGGCGGTGGCGGTGGTGAACGTCGTGATCCGGGCGCTTTTGGAGGCGAACCGGGAGGACGACAGATTGCGCTTGGCAGCGGTGGCCCTGCGCCAGTTGAACGCGCGCTACAGGGAGGAGGCCGCGTCCGCGCGCTTCGTCCCCGAACAAGTGCCGCAGGAGGTGGTGGCGGCCAGGCACGACAGGGTGCAGGCCGCGACGGAGCAGGTGCCTGCGGGCGACTCGCTGGCCGGGGTCACCAGCTTTGAGACGCCCATGGACCAGAAGTGGGCGGACGGCGTCATAGGGGCGCTTCTGGAGGCCGAAGTGCCCGGTAGCAGCACCGGCGTCACGGCGGCGTTCCCGGAGCCAGCTGCGACCATGCCAGCCTTCCTCATGCAGCAGCCTCCGCCGCCGGCGCCAACAGCAGCCACCGGCGTCCAGGATGCAGGCCTCCCGGATTTGAACTCTTTTACAGGTATTGAACTCTTCCTCCTCTTCGCGTTCAGCTTTGTACTCAGATTTTGGCTTGCATACATTCCTGATATTTGACACGACTAATCACTGCGTGAAAGTAGTAAATGTATGAACCTAATTACCCAAAGATATCAATATAGTAATTCTGTTTCGTTCTATTAAAAATTAAAAAGTGAATTAAAAGTTGCGAACATGTACATTTTTCTGAGCTCTCTGAACTGTCCTGCATATTTACTGAATTACACAAGAGAAGTTGCTCTCTGAAACTGATGTGCTGAACTTAGGTAATACTCTCTCCAATCTTTTATAGTATATGACTTTTTTTTAGTTCAATTCTGAACCAACCAACATCATGAATCGAATTTTGGAGGGAGGTAAGTTAATTCTGGCTGGAAAGCCTCTGTTTGGTTCATTCTAAGGAGATCTTTTTTTTTTTTGGACATAAAAACCGGTGAAATGCTACAACTGAAATCATCAGTTGTACATGTAGAGTACTACTCAGGGAGATGTTATTATCACACAGTGCCCTTTTGACTTGGACTGTCATGTTGCGGCTTCATGAAATGGCTGGCCTGGTGATGACTTGTTAGTAGTTCTGAAAAATCAATTGAAATGCGCCCTCCAACCCTGAAGACACCCACAGCCCCTGACCCGAGCCCTTTCACCAAGTGATACCCATCTCCCTCATTCCTTCCTGTATCTGTGCATAGAACTGCTGCAGCTCATTCTGTTCTGCCTCTTTGATGTCAATTTTGCGTGTTCCCGTGGAGATGCTTTGCTCGAATTTCGTACCACGACAAGATCTCCTCCTTTTGTTTGATCCTTGTAAACCCCATATGCCTGGCCAATTTTCTCAGACTGCAGTGTCAGTCAGATTAGGACTATGAAATAAAATTTGCTAAATTAATCAGCGTGTTATTGGAAATCAGCACTATAGTTAGGGGAGAGTTGTTCAGCTGGGTCAAGTGTATGGACAATGCTTTGCAGGGGCACATGAATTTGTGGATAACATCTGCTCACTCATCTCATTTCTTCCATATTTTTGTGAATAATTGCTATGCTGCTATTATTTCATGACAAGTATGGTGATTGTGAAAAATTACATATCCATACGGTTCACATGCTACCCCTGTATGGTATATGCTGAAATAAATTGTTTGATACTGAATGACTCAAATGGTTCATTACGGGGCTGATTGGTTTCCTGAATATGGGTGTAACCAGGCTCACGGGATGCAAATCGGTCTTGATTGGTCTCCTGCACTAGGGGTTGAGCCAGGCTCATGGCATGCAAAACGTCTTGCTCAGCCTGCATCCGGGGAAACGAGAAAATTGGTCGCATCTCCAGAGCCAGGCCCGGTTGATGCAAAGTGCATGCGCTTGGGTGGTCAAAAACACTACAAAAAGCTATCGTCGCATGCATATGCTGGTAACCAATCAGCAGCTCCAACCAACCGGGCTAGTTGAATACGTGCAACCAAACATAAAGGTTATGCATGAGCTGAGCTAGGCTCGCGGCGGCCAGGCTGATCGGATACGGGCCAGGCTGCGCTAGGAAGGAAACCAATCACGCCCTACGTTGCTGCCAGATACTCCCACTTCGTTTAGTACTATGCATTGAACTTGTGATAAATCTCCATGCTTCAATTGAGTGATGGGAAAATCTTCCTTGTGGACGAGTGACAGACTAGCAGCAGCTAAATTAATCTGAGTTGTTGCAAATTAGCATCACAGCTAGGGGAATATGATTGTTCAGTTGGGTAAAGTGCATAGACAATGCCTTGCAGGGGCACATGAAGTAGATAAGATCTGCTGCCTCATCTCATTTCTGCCATTTTTTGCGGATAAAATTATGCTGTTATTTTTTCATGACGTGTATGGTGATTGTGAAAAGTTTCATATCCATAAGGTTCACATGCTACTTCTGCATGATATATGTTGTGATAAATCGTAAGATACTGAATGACACAACTGTTACATTGTGTTTAACTCGTGACCAATCTCCATGCTTCAATGCAGTGATGGGGAACTCTGCCCTGTGGACGACTGGCAAGCTGGCAGCAAGAGATTTTGCTGCAGCTGTGTCTCTAGCTGAGGCTGCTGCGATGGGGGCTAAGCACGCTGTCATTGACAAGGTCCGCAAAGCCCAGGCTGCAGCAACAAAAGGAGACCAGGATGGCGGTGACCAAAGGGATGCACCAGCCGCAATTTTGGTTGCCGGTGTGTTGCCACTTGACCAGGCGATCGATGCAGCCATTGCTGGTTCTAGATGCGGCATCGCCATCATGGTTCAGCCTCTCGGTCCCTTGAGCCTTTTTTCCTCACCTTCAATGCTCACGGTATGGCAGAATCGATATGCTGCTGTAGTTGCTGCCAGCGTGAGGGCCATTGTTGCCAGGGCGGATTTGAGTGTCCAGGGAGTTATTGACGAGCTCATGACCAACATTGTGGTAAGTCTTAAGGCCTAGGCATTTAATATTTGGAAATTTTGTTTATATATCTTCATCGTAACTATGCATCATTGATTACTTCAGGTTATCGATCTGGAAATAATGGCAGATGCAGCAGCCATGGGTGCCAGATCAGAAACTTTTAACTTGGCATGGATGCATATCCTACCAGCTCCTGTAAGTTCTTGAACTGTTGAACCTCAATGCTGATTATTATACAATCATACGTGTCTGAGTTTGTGGATGCGTGAGTGCTGGGTTGGGACACAACACTTATTTTTTTACTTACAATAGTCCTAATAATTTGCAATCTATATAATTTATATCTTGGTCAGTTTTAATAGAATGAGAAATTACTTCTTGTAGGTGAACATATGGGCCGATATTCTTCCCCTTGTTGTTGGTGCATGCGTGGCCGCAGCACTCGCAGGATGTGGAAGGCTTCTGAGCACCGATGAAGATGGGATAGGCCTGGTGTTGCACGGTGGCCTTGTTTTGGTTGTCATGGTGCTGGCTGTCGGAGTGCTTTCAGTTTCCAATGCACGTCCTGTCAGCCGGCGCATGGTGTGTGTATCCATTCTGTTGGTGATAGTTTTATTGACCTACAGGATATGTACCTTGTTTTCGGGCAAGGTTTCTTAGCTTTCTTAGGTTTAGGGTAATTCTGGTACAGGAGTTGAAGCTGCACAAGATTTGTAGCGGTGCCTTAAAAACGCGATCCCTTCATATAAATCTGGTCACTATTCCTGTTAAGCGTGCATATGGTTTTGTTTCTGGCTGTACTGAACCATTGTACATGCAATGAATTTTGAATATTGTGATGCGAAGTTTTGGCCAGTTAATGCAATGTTAGTGGGTCACCGTGCCCTTATAATTAAACTGTTTGGATACGGCAATCACAAAAAAAAAAAAAAAAACTGTTTGGATATGGCTATTGTCAAGCAGTATTAACAGTGGGATATTTTTTTTCCGTCTTGTGTCAGTATCAGTATGCTCTTGGAGATCGTATCATTTGTTGCAAAACTCAGGAGAAAACTGCAGCGCATTGCACCGGATGCTACGCCGCATATATATGTCAGGTGCGTTGCCTTCTCATGGCCGTGCGAAATTGAATTCAGGAGCAACACCCGTTTGCGAGCATGACAGCATGAACAAGATAAGAGCAACTCGTGCGTGTCCTCTGCTGGGTTCGGCAACTTCCCCCCCGTCAGCAACTCAGCACTGCGGAGCATCTAGCACACGCTCGACGATCAAGGCCGGCCGATGAAGTCATCGCGCCCGGGGCGTTTCAGCTGGTACCTGAACGACAACATCACTTTCGACTATGCCTCTTTCGACGGCGGCGCGACGCCGGTGAACCACAAAAGGTATTGTGTAGGGTACAATTTCGTGATCGACCGACGCACTGTCACGGCTCGACGCCCATCATCAAGTGGGTGGAGCACTGGAGCTGGAGCCGAACACACCGACCCGCCGCCCCGCCGGCGCGGCCGATGCAGTACGTCGAGGCGTGACACCGCAGCACCGGGTCGGGGTGCGCGCTTTAAAAAAAAATGGAAACGGGAAGGGGAGATGTGCGACTGCAATCCGGGCCCATCTCCCGGAAATAAATTTCAGTGTAAAAAGAAACACGCCGTTCAGAAAAACCGCGCTCGATTCAGTTTCCGTCTCGAATCCCCATTCCCCATCCTCGAATCCCCAAACCCACCGAGCTCCAAAACCCTAGCTCCATCCTCCGATGGGGAGCATCGTCGGTCGGCAGCGCGGCAACGGCGACATCGAACACGCGGACTTGGAGACGAAGGCGGAGGAGGCCGCGACGAGGGCGAGGAGCTCTGTGGAGAGGGAGCTACAAGCGGCGGTCGCAGCGGCAGCGGCGGCGGCGCTGCCGGACGGGGAGGTTGTTGGGGGAGGAGGGGCACCTGGAGATGGAGGACTGCCCGCAGCCGTGGATCCTGCCCACGCCATGGTGGGCGGCGTGCTAGCCGTTGAAGCCGCACAGAATGCGGCTGCCTCGGGAGCCCGTAGTGGCGTCCTTGTCCTGGCCAGGATCATGGCGCCCCCGGGACATCAGTTCGTTGCAGGTTACATCCTGGACCAGGTTCTAGATGCTACTGCGAGGGGCGCCGCGTCGGGGGTCAGGGCTGTGGCGCTCATGGCGGCCATGGACGCCCTCGATGCTGCAGGCCAGGACTTCTTGCCCGCCGCCGTGAACCCAGCTGTAAGCCTGTAACTGCTTACTGTTTTTTGTGTTCGAGGGTGCTTATGACGTGATTCTATACTTGGTTGAATTTTCGGATTTGGGTGTTCGATTGGCTGGTTTCTGGATAAATTGAACTAGACTAGATAGCACATTCTTCTGGTTGTCGGTAGCAAATTGTTGTTGGGCTTCTGACCAACTTGTGATAAGAGGGTTACCCCATTGACCACTTGTAGCCTCGAACGTATTCTTGAGGCCAAATGTTGGTGGCATTCAGCCTACAGAGATTGTGTCTAATTTCTGATGCTTCACAACCTTCTGCAGTTTGGTTTACTAGCAACAGTAGGAGTCACCGAATAATTCCGGAACAGCCTTAATAACTCTCTAATCTCTTTGGTCGCCTGAGAACTGTGGAGATACTGAAGCGACTGTTTTCAGTGAAGTGTGCCCTGTGTTTGGCTCTGGCTGATTCGCTCTGTGAGTTGTCGTTAGGTCGATAGCTCTGGCCTCTGGACATTTAGTTTATCCCAGCAATCACCCTAAAAGCAATTCTTATTGCTTGCACAACCTGGCTTGCAATTTCTTAGTGCGACACCTTGCGCTTTAGTTGCCCTGAGAAGTCCTGTTTGATTGCCATTTCTCACTGATCTGGCCTAGCCGCCTAGAGCATGTTTGCTCCGTCTATTTTCTTCCACACATATCCATGTAATTTAAGCTGTGAAGAGTATGAACAGAAGTAGCACATCAAGCGCTTGCTTGGTTAATCCATTCCAAATGGGACTGGAGGGGAGTAAATCCCTTACGGGTCAGTTAAGGATTTAATCCTCCAATCCCGGCCACTGTCACAAAAAATGTAGGCACAAAGTTAAGAGAACTATTCCCTTTCATTCTTAAATTGATGATAATTCTTAGCTCAAATCTGAAATAAACAATGCCATCAGTTTAAGATTGGAGGTAGCAAATGCTGGATAATGAGGAAGAATTAGGTGTCTAAGTTCTTCAAATATCTGTATGTTCTCAGCAAGTAACCGTGTTGGATTCAAGGCTAGGATTTGCTTAGTGTGTGATTTGTGTTAGCCCCTAACTCATCTAATAAAAGACTATTTGTACAAGCTAACCACAACACAACTTTGCCCATAAAATTGAGGGTGGCAAATTTGAAAGGCGGGCGGATTTGTTTTCGCCGTTAATGTCAACATTTGCTTCTGCACATATCACTTTTTATTTTTGCGATTCACGTTTTAGCCAATCTTATGGAGATGAAACAACAAAGAACACGTTTTAGAAATACCAGTGTTATATTCTTCCATCTGATCAAGCTATGTGCCCGAAATTGGACAAATTTAGTAATGGTAATCAATATGCTACTGTGCTTTGCCTTCTCTCTATGTTTAGGACTTTAATGGAACTAACGTGATTTACGGACTTATATTAACCTACTATTAACGGATTTTGGGGACAGGAAATTAATCTGGACGTGGCAGCAGCTGCTGCAGCCGCTGGGGGATGGAATGCTTGCTTTGATGCAGTCCGGGCAGTGCCACCCAACACCAGTGTGAGTTTTCATATCTATGTTCTCTGGACTATTCTGCACCGATACGGCAATACATCATCGTTAGAAGTTTGGGAAAATAGGTCAAATTTAAGATTAGTATTCAACTTGTGCAGTTACATTTATTGATGGCAATATAACATATTTTGAAAAGAAACCAGAGATTAATAAATATAAAAATGGAGCGTGGTTTCAATCCTAACATCAATTCTGTGCTATGATAACATGGAGAAGACATGCATATGTTTGATCGTAAAATAAAATACATAGTTCTGATATATGACCTGAGCACAAGTATAGTTAATTGTTTTCACCTTCCTCTCTCTTCATTAATGTTGGTGTTCTGATCTCTCTATTTTAACATGGAAATTGACTGTTAGAAATTAACTTTTTGTAGGTGAACCGCTGGGCGAGTGTCCTTGCCCCTGTACTAGGTGCATGTGTTGGGGCAGCTGCAACTCTGTTTGTAAACCTCTTCACTGCCCCAGACTGGTCTGAATTTCTTGTGCTTGGCGGACTGGGCTTAGTTATACTGACTTTGATGATTGGGGTTGCTGCTGTACCTTTCAAGAAGTCTATCACCCCCGAGGCCCTCAGTCGTCATGCCGGATTCTGTGCGCTGACACTTATTACTGCCCTATACTTTGGGTCACTCTCTTATGTGGCCTACCTTAAGAAGAGTCATGTCTATATGGGGTCGGTTATCACAGTTGGTGTGCTAGCATCAGGCTTATTGATCAGACTGTGGTTCATCAGCGGGTAAGCTTCTTCCTGTTGTCATTTATCATTAGGTATGCTTAGCACTGGATATATTCCTAACATCCTTTTTGTACTGTGTTGTCATTGTGCTTGCAGCCGTGACTGAATAGTAAATCCAGAAGCTTGTGAATAGAGCCACTAATGATCGAAAGTTTTGGCGGAGAAAAATATACATTTTGTGATAGAGGAAAAGTCTGCAGATTCTTTGGCGGAGCATCGTGCCACTTTTTTATGTGCGACGGACCTTGTGCCGTATCTGCCGTGTAAGTGTAAATGAGAGAAATACAATTGATGTTGTGTGGCCGCTGTGCAAGCCCAGTGACTACTAATGGGCTGATGGCGTTGTGGTCTGGCGATTTTACTGAACAGGCGATCTTTGTATGTCTGCTTGGCCTTATAACTGGGTAGGAGAATAGACCCAAACTATGCATGCGATCTTATTCAATGTATTGGCCTTGTTACGGCGTTTCATGCGTATTGGTCAAAGATAGGGTTTGCACCAGTGTAACGTTACTTTTTTTTTTTGAATTGAGTGTAACGTTACTAGTATTAATAAAACTGGACAGCAGCTCGGTATTGTGCATGGATGTCTGTGATGCTCCCTCCATTCTTAGACTGCTCCATTCTTTAGATTGATGACACGTTGAACTTTGTGAGTTGTGTTTGACCATTTGTCTTATTAAAAAAATTAAAAATTACATATATTTTGTTATGATTTGTTTTATCACTAAAGAAAATGTAAGTATGACTTATAAGTACACATTTGAACTAATGTTTGAATAAGAAGAATGGTCAAAATTAACTCAAAAAGTCAACGGCGGCATCAATTTAAGAATGGAGGTAGTACAATAAACACTACCGCAGTGGATAGAGCGTGTAGGTCGGTAGTGGTGGTGGGATCGCTGGTTTGCATCCATCGGTCGGGAGTTTAACTTTCGGCCTCGTACATTTACTGTAGCACAATGTATCTCGACTATTGTATGTTGGCTCGGGATTTAGTTCGGTTTGGGAGGTTATGGCGCGACCCTCCCATGGTTGCCATGTGTCCTTTCGTTAGCTTTTTCGGACCTCTTGTTCCAACTTCAAGCTATGTTGTCGGCTCACGCCCCCGCCCTAGTGTCTCCGGCGCCATACCCGACACAGTCGCCGCTTGTTGCACCAGCCCCTCCCCCGCCCACCACCACCTCCAGCACCCACAACCGTCGTCATGCACGGCGCAATCGATGGTAACCACTCCAGTCTCGCTTCCCCATCGCCTACCCCGCCTGCCACCCTCCTGTCGTCCACGGCTCCGGCGGCACCGCCCCCCTCCCCCCTCTCCTCCGGAACCCCCTTCTATTTTTGTCGAATATTGGTGGTCTCCCTTCCCTCTATAGCCCCAGACACTAACCCGCCACCTTAATCCACCTCCGGCCGTGGGAGCACTGCGCTCCGCCATTGTTTTCTCTCTGCCCTGTTCATCTTATCCGTTCGCGGTGGGTCGGGCCGCGGCAGGAGCGCAACCTGCCGTGTGGAAGACTTTCTGTTTCTCTATAGGGCAAGCCTCACACATCGATGCACCATAATTGTTTTATTTCTTGGCAGCGTAAAGTCTGTGTTTGAGTATGTCTTTTTTAGAGGAAGTGTGTTTGAGTATGTCTTTTTTAGAGGACTAGTACAAATGCACGTGCGCCACGCACGTGTCTAAAAATTGCATCACTTGGCAGGACCAGTGCATGTACATCACATACATCTATGTGCACAGATAAAAAGAGTATAGGGTCTAAGGTATTTCCCATCGATACAGAGACATGATTTTTTATAATAAACGTAGATCAAATTCTTCGTTAAGAGTATATTTGCATGTAATAGTTTATTGGGGCTAAGAGTATATTTTCATGTAGATAGGGGTTTCTCTTAAATAGTTCGACACCGTAAATGGGTTGTGAACACCGATCTTCAATGAACTATGTACTTTTATATATACTTAGGCTTGTAAACACCAACTATTTAAGAGACGGAAGCATGAGGACTACTTTTGACCATGCATGACCCATTCATTCTAAAATAACCAAACAAATAGTTCCAAATAACTGTCATTTTGCATTTCATTGGCTCAAGTCATAAAGATAAATGTTACATAATTCTTGATAACACATGTTCTGGCCTTTCTGTTCAGGTATCACACATATCTTACATAGTTGTAATTTATGATCTTTCTGAACATATATGGACATTCCATGTGAATTAACAAAATTTCAGCTGTAATGCTCTATGTGCTACAACTATTTGCATGGACTGCTACTCTACCTTGGCATCCACTCCAGCAGTTCCTGCATCTCAGATGAAACAAAAGAAAGCTTCAGAATACAACGAACATATAAATAAACATCCTTCTGCTGTTTGCAGGTTTGAACACCTTACAGTCCATCACCAAGTTATTTGTGTGCTTGTAATTATTCAAAGCAAACATAGCAGGCATCTAGATCCCTAAACAGAGGAGGCTTCGGCTCAATATACAAGGTAGTATTATCCCCTCCAGCATCTTAAGAATCACAATGTCGTTCCACACACCAGAAGGTGATATTTACCCACTTGCAATGATTGGGAAAAGAAATTACAATGCAGTTAATGGTGAAAATGATAGAATATGATATTTGTGAGCTGTAACAATTCTATCAATCTAAAAGTCACTGCAAAAAGGCGGAAAAGCCTATAATGAGTCGCGTCAATGTTTTTGAACTTCCATGGCATTAGGCAGAAAGCCATAAGTAGAACATAGAAATTTCCTACTCTTTCATATTATAAGCTACCACCCCCAACTCATTGTATATATTTTTCTTCCATGAAGAACTGCATCAAAAAAACAAAAAACAAATTGGATCACCATGAAGTGATACTCTTGTGTACTACAAACAAGATTAGTTAACTCATCGATAGTAATACCCAATACTGCCATATTATGTACATGGGAGTATACTAACAGTGTTTTATTTAAACTATTACCAAGCAAGGATCTTTTTGAAATAAAGTGATCTTAAGCTTCTGATACTAAACAGCATGAAAATCAAGCTCAAACTTGGCTCATTTTGATCATATATCAAGCTCGAGCCACAACTCAAGCATCTTCTGCCACGTTTTTTAAATCTTATCAAGTTTGGAAGTTTAGCAACAATAATACAAGTTAGTATTGTTCCATTATGGGCTACAACAGATAAGCATTCCCTGGTATAAGATTGCCAAAGGCCAAAAGGAAAATATAAAAAAAACATATTTCTAGCTCAGAATGGCCAACACTACTGTTCATTTTAATTGACAAGAAATTGATAGCTTTTACAACCTTTTGTTTTTTTGCCTAGAACCATACAGGTACCGAGGTAAAAGAGTGGGAAAGGTAAGGCTAGTCACAATTTCTTTATCGTATTGAAGTTCCTAACGAGATAATGAGAAGTGATAGGAAGTAGAAAGTTATTGTTACCTGCTCTGCAAGTTTGGAATTATGCATTCCCAAATATTGCATGCCCATGTATAACGTTGGCAGATGACATCTGAAATGGAAAATATTAATAGATGTTATGCCACAACAGAACTATGATGAACAACTTGTCATGCTTCCAAAAGAAGAGGCACTATATCACAATGGATAGTCAAAAACGCCTCAAAATGGTTCTAGAATGAAGTTCAATAACAATTTAGAGTCGAATAATCAAACTTCCGATGTATAAATGCTCAAATTAAAGCAAATTCAGGAATAATAGGTTGATATCAAGAATCACTGTAGTTCTAGAAGAACAAAGGAAATGGATTACTCACCCGTGAAATAACCGAACTGCTATCCGAAACACAGCCATTGCTTGGTCACCCTCATCTTGAGCAGCATAAGCAATGCCTGTACCAACCCAAGCAGGAGGAATGGTTCCATCTAACCCTGTAGCTTTGCTAATGGGAAACATATTAGTGTACAGTAAACTATTATAAATGCTCAAAGCTAAACTGAGAAGTATTAACAAAACAACTTTCGCTGATGTACTTAAACAAATAAATATAATAAATGCAGTAACTTTCAAGGGGGCAAAAAGGAGAAGTTCCAGTAAAGAACAATAGTGAGCAGACCTAAAATAATAAATAGCTTGAGATGGGTTCAGATTCTAAGAAGCTACAGGGAATTTGAGTCCATGTCCATATTATGTCTAAGATGGTCGAAAGTTAAAAAAAAAAGGTAAAATAACTGTTCTATCAGCTCTATAATTAACAATGACATTCAAAAATACCTCTATCCTCGATGGACTTCAAACCCCAAAGGAAGCAGCTGAGCGGAATGAAAATGAAGCAAATGGAGTTGAAAGGTTTGATGCATTGACAATGGTCATGCTTTTCAAGTCAATTTCCTGAGATATCTGATTTATTTTGACGAAAGATGTTACCCCAGCAGCTAGAATAGGCAGAAGTTCAGACTATGTTGTATATCTGCAGGTCAAAAGACCATATACTATTGATACTGCCAATGTATTTCAAGAGGTTGATCAAATCAAGGCCACAAAATTAAGTTCATAAACGTTCCGCTAAGAAATTAGAGAAATGAAGCAGCAATGGAATCAATTATCAGAAGCAGAATATGATGTGTGTGTGCGCGGCATGATCACTACTCCTGATTATCTTGGAGCAAAAGTCCTACTTCATTCGTAGTAACAAGCCAATGGTATATCTGATGGTTACAATCGTCTCAACCCGAATAATAAATAGGCAAGCTCCCAGAGAAATTCCCTCAGATGAATGTATCTCAAAATTCCTAGAAGTCCACTGCATGAATGCTTTTATTTTTACTCTTAAAGCATGAAGAAAATCACACAATTAGGCATTGCCCAGATTCATGAATAAACAAAAAGGAGAACTCAGGTGTAGCCATTCGATTTTCACATTAAAGGCCAACAGCTGCATCTATGCACCTTTGTGCAGACTGCAGAACTAAGTAATGAAACAACTCTACAGCAAACCATATGAATTAGAATTTTCAATATACATGTTCACTTATCCGGAGATTAGTGTCAGACAAGCATAAAGATACCCTAATTGATTTTTTTTACATGGTATTTTTGGAATTAAGCATCAAGAACCTATTCGATGGTTCCAGAAATTGGCAAACCAACAGGTTATCTGGGTGCATACCTGTAATATAGGAGACCCGTGAAGAGCTGGGCGCAGAGCACAACGCCCAACAAACAACCAGAAAAGCGATTGGCGGCAGCGGCGCAGACTGAGTCAAGTAGCACCATCTCTTCTAAACACTCAGTGTGTGTGATGCGCTTTGAACTACACCAACAAATCTGAAGTGATACAGAGAGTATAATATTTAGTCAGACAATACATCCTGCCTGCAAAAATAAAATCCAATGAATTTCAATAATTCTGGCTTACCAACGAGCTCCCAGGTATTGACATTTTATCACAGATGATCAATCTTGACAAAGTTATATATTGCACCTGCGAAATGAAAATCTCTCCCTCTGCTTCTTCAACAAAAGTATTCTCGTTCAGTGTTAACTCATAGTCATATATACTGGACGGCCTTGAACTGCTTGTTGACATTCCTATGTGATCTTTTGCAGATATAGTAGGCCTTCCCCATTTCAAAATTGTATAGAACTTCTTCGCAGCCTCAAATTGTATAGAACTTCTTCGCAGCCTCATTGATCATGGTGGACTGGATCTAGGCGCCCTGGACATAAACAAATACAAGAATCATCAGGCCACCCATCGTATCCTTTGGCACACGTATCAAATAATACTGCATCGAATCGCAGATTCGGGGACTTAAATCAAATCGCAAGAGCAAGTAACTACAAATACTACGGAGAGAGGGCGTCGAGTGCTTACGTGACACGAGAAGTTCCGATGGCCTTGTGGTCGACGACCTGGACGATGATCTCCGGCACATCCTTGTTGGCGGCCGGCGACGGGTTCCATCAAGACGGCACCCTTCCTCAATCGTAGATCTCGAGGGAGGCGGTCAGTGCGGGGACGCGTGGTGGTCCGCTCGCCATCCCTAGCCGCCCTGCGCTGCCACAGCCGCTCGGCGCCGTTGCCGCCCCACCCGCGAAGCGCTGGTGCCTCTCGCCGTCATTGCCCCGCTTGCGTCGGGGCGACGGACGAGGCCGTCGAGATGCGCTGCCGGTGGGAGGGATACGCTTGGGTGGCCAACGCGAAGCTCCTCTCGCAAGGGCGGCGCAGCCTCATCCCTCGATGGCGTCGGATGGAGTCCATCGGGGACGCACGGGGATGGGTGCCTGCATGAATCTCAACTGCGGCGGCGGCGGCGGCGGCACAACAATGACGGGCGCCAGACGAAGGGGCGCGAGAGCCGGGCCCGGGCGAGCAGCAAGATGGCCTGCCTCTGCGCCTCGCCCAGGCAGCGCCGGAGAGCGCCGGGCTTTGTCTACAGCCGCTCATTTTTCCAGCGCCCTCTACTTCCGGCGCCTGCCCGCGTGTGCGAGGTGACGACGGCAGAGGTGGGGATCGAGAGATGCGAGGAACAGGTGAGGGAAAGATTGAAACGGAAGCTTGATTTGCGGGCGGGATTGATCGGCGGGTATCTTCGTTCCTGCGTGAAAAACAACGAGCGAATGTCAGGTTTTTTGAACGTGGAATGACGCCGAGCGTCACGCTCGCGTTACGGCCCTACCTTTTCAAAATCCCACGGTAAGATCCAATGGTATTTTAGATGGGTTCCTTTTTATCAACGGTAGATATACATGTGGGATAAAATCTGGCAGGTCAAAGGTGTATTTATCAAAACTGGTTCTTTAGAGGTTTAGAAGTGTGTTTGAGTATATGTAGGTTTTAGGTTTACATGGAGAGAGGGAGATGGAGCGGAAGCGCGGCACCGTAGGAGTCAGCGGCGGCGGTGTCCAAGAGGCGGTCACAACGCAAGCACAAGATCTCTCATCCATGCTCATAAAGACACTCTGCCTCATCCGCGCCCGGGTCATCGTCGTCCACAGCCGCACAACAGTTGCTGTCGGCGCCTCAGCGCAAGGGCATGACACATAAACACCATCCCTGGCCTCATGCCCTGCATGTCCTTTGCTCTCGACCATCAGGGATCAGGGCGGTGGCGTGATGGTGGTGGTTGCAGTATTGCGGGAGCGGTGGCCGGCAATTGCGTCCAATGGTGCACGCGGTCTTCTCCAATCCTCTTGTTTTCCTTGTTCATCCTCAAGATCGGAAGCCCTGTGGGAATGGTATGTCGGGTGCTATGGTATTGATCAACCTATTGCATTGGTCAAGGTTGGCCAACCACGTGCTGTGGTGGCAATTTGTCCTCGGTTTGTTTGCAGGTAACTCCATCAGCAGCGCAAAGATGAACGCAGCCATGATGAATCGACAGTGGTATTGTTTTTCAGATTTTCCTATTCTGAATAGCAAAACATCGACATTGATTTAGGCCCGTTTGGCATGGATTCTCAAGAAAACAGTTTCTCTACAAAATAGCTTCTCTGGAAAATAGCTTCTCCAAAAAAACAACTTCTATGCAAGAAGTGGCAAATAGCTTCTTTTATAGATTATAATACAATGATGAGTAAAAAAGTCATGAGAAGATATGTTTTTGTGGATTTTGGATTCTAGTATAAAACTGAGAAGTGCTTATTGATGAGAGAAGCATAATCTGTTTTGGTTTGAACCCTTTGACAAGCTTCTCTAAAAATTTGAAGCAAAAGCACTTCTAGAATATGTACCAAACAAAGTCTTACAGCCGTAATGTCTGATCCAGCATGGATACAGTGGGCTGCTTTTGTGGCAGGTTAATTTGCCAAGGCAGCGGCAAGATGGAGGTGAGATCATCTCATTGACGGATTTGCCGATCTGTATATTGACTTGATGGAAGGTCTCATGATAGTAGTGGCGCTGCTGTTGTGGTCCTATTCTGCCTCAAGGTGCCATCCATGCGATGGGGATGCGTCGGTCAGCTTTAGGTGAGAATGTGCCTTCGATGTATATCGCCGATTCGCCGTTGCCCAAGCCACTTTGGTTGTTTGGCATGGTAGCAGATGGACATGTGACTAGCCAGATGCCCGAATAGGCATTGAGTTGCGACCGTTTTGGGCCTCCATGGTCTATGGTTTGCAATATGTGATTTGATCAAATCGTAGAAGCAACATGTCAATTTTGTTCCGATCCAACCTTGATTGCGCGTCTGTACAATTGCAAAACAAACGACAAGTGCAGAGATGAACTGCAGAGTATGGATGCCAATATGGATTTGCGGTGATATCCAACAACTCGTGCTGGTCATGTCAATGGTTGTGGTGTCAAGGACTTTGTGGCCTTGAGTTCAGACAGATACACTAGCGTCAAGTAATGCATTACGCATTTGAGTGTTTCTTCTTCTTCAGGTATATAGTGCTTATGTCTCGTTCTTCTTCTAAACTTTTAGGGAGTCATTTGAATACCTCGAAGCAACCTTTACGATCCCATGATAGGTGTGAGGGCTTCTAGCTAGAGGGTGGAGGATTTGTACTCTTTTTTTTTTCATCCAGCCGATTTCTCTCGGTTCTTGTTAGTGTTTGATGTATTTGGGCTACATACACCTACGTAGTGCAGAAACCGAAACATTATTTCACTACAAAATAAAACTTCCCGTATCTAAAAAAAGAGTTGTAGATTTACGTGATCCTCCACCCTCTAGCTAGGGATGGCTCGAGGCTTGTAGTTTTTGGCCCGGCTTAAGCACGGTACGACACTGAAATCATCAAAAAGCATCATGTCATTTTCAGATAGGTTTGTATTGTGACAATCTAAGTACTTCATATGTGTAGGATCACGGATAACCTTTTTTTGAAACAAGATCAAGGACAACTAACTGCATAAGGTTGCTGGGCCTTGGAGCTCATTGGGCAGGGCCAAAAATACAATGCATTCCCGTTGCACAATTTGTTTTTTTAAAAAAAAAATAGGAAAAGGAAAGGAAGGGAGGGGGAGATGTGCGACTGCTACCGGGACCCATCTGTCTGAAATAAATTTCAGAAACCGCGCTCGATCCTCTCGACTCCCTCCCCATTTCCCCTCTCTTCCTTTCCAAGCCCCCCACCCCCGAAAGTTCCCCCGACCCCCGGCGCCCCCAAACCCTAGCGCCGATGGGGAACGCCGGCGGGCGGCAACGCTGCAACGGCAACATGGATAACGCCGCCGCCATCTCGATGGCGGAGGCTGCTGCGATGCGGGCGAGAAGCTCTGTGGAGGAGGCCCACCGGGCGGCGGCGGCGGCGGCGGCGGAAGGCGCGCTGCCTGAGGAGGCGGTAGCGGATCCTGCTCACGCCATGGTGGGAGGTGTGCTAGCCCTTGAAGCTGCCCAGAGCGCGGCTGCCTTGGGAGCCTATCGCGGTGCTTTCGTCCTGGCCAGGGGCATGGCACCCCCGGGACATCAGTTCGTTGCTGGTTACAATTTGAGTCAAGTTCTGGCTGCTGCTGCGGGGGGCGCGGCAGGAGGGATCAGGACTGTGGCGCTCAAGACGGCCATAGACGCCCTCGATGCCGCGGGTGAGGACTACGTGCCAGCTGCGGTGAACCCATCTGTAAGTGCAGTTCCTATTTACGCGTTCGAGGTTACATGATGCGGAATTTCGGGGATTGGGAGTTTAGTTGGCTGGTTTCTGGTTAAATTGAACAACGAATGGGACTCAATTGCAAATGCTTCCTCTGATTGTCGGTTATGAATTGTTGTTCGATTCCGTTATGAGAGGGTCAACCCATCAACTCGCGTGCCTATCCTGTGATTAGGCTTTTATCCAACACATTCTATATCCTCCAACTTGTTCTCGTGGCAAAATGTGGGAATTGATCCTACAGAGACTGTCTAATTTCTGTTTCTTAACAAACTACTGCGATTAGGTTTGCTAGCTGAGTATCGTGCAACACGAGTCACCAAAGAATTCCGAAAAAGCATTGATAACTCTCTAATCTCTTTGGTCGCCTGGGAGCTTTTGAAATACTGAAGTGACTGTTTTCAATGGATTGTGCCCTTTGGTGTTTGGTTTGGGCTGATTTGCTCTGCGAGTTGCCCTTAGGTTTCTAGCTCTGGACATTTAGTTTAGCCCAGGGAGTATGTCATTGGTTGTTTGAGATCTTTATTATGGTGCGTGCGTATATAAAATAGTCCTTAACTCTGGGTGTGCGTGAAGGGTTTGGGAGAGGTCTCCACCTCCTCTTTGTACTATAAATTGAATTACGAATTCGAGTTAGCTATAAATTAAATCTGCTTTCCATTTTTTATTCTTCCTTCTGAGCATCATTCGTCACAGTAATAGGACCACCGCTAGCATATGTACAGTGTGCTGACGGTGAACTGTATTTACTGGCCTGAATCGCCGTAGAACTAGAAGCAATTCTTGTTGCTTGCCCAACTTGCCTTGCATCTTCTTAATTCGACGCGCTTTAGTTGCCCTTATTTGATTGCAATTTCTCACTGATCTGGCCTAGACTAGAGCTTAATCTGTGTTTGCTACTTTCATTTTCTTCCTCCCATATCCATCATTTGGGCTGTGAAGAATATGAACAGAAGCAGCCCATCAAGGGCTTATTCGGTTAATCTTATTCCAAAGGGGATTGGAGGGGATTAAATCCTTTACATGTCATTTAGGGATTTAATCCTCCAAAATCTCCTCCAATACTCTTCAATCCCCGCCACCTATCCAAAGACTCTAGGCACAAAGATAAGAGAACTATTCCTTTTCATTTTTAAATTGATGACAATGCTTAGCCCAAATCTGAAGCAGCAAATGCTGGATAATGAGGAAGGATCAGGTGTCTAAGTTCTTCAAATGTTTCTATGCTCTCAGCAAGTGACCATGTTGGCTACATGGCTAGGATTTGCTTGGTGTGTGATTTGTGCTAGTTCCTAACTCATCTAATAGAAGACTATGTGCACAATTTAACTATAGCTTTTTACTGTTTCTAAGTTCTAACCATACAACAGCATTGCCCATAAAATTGAGGGTGGGAAATTTGAGAGAAGGACGGATTTGTTTTGCTATTATGGCCAATATTTGCTTCTGCAGATATAACTTTTCATTTTTGCAATTCACTGTTTAGAAATACCATCTGGTCAAGCTATGGGGCCTGAAAATTGGACAATTACTAATGCTAATCAATATGTTGTTGTGATTTGCCTTTTCTTCTCTCTATCTAAGAATTTACTGGAACCAATTGATTTATGGACTTTTATTAACCTATTACTATTAACGGTTTTTGGGACAGGCAATCACTCTGGAAGTGGCAGCAGCTGCAGCAGCCAATGGGGCATGGAATGCGTGCTTCAACGCAATACGTGCACTGCCGCCCAACAATAACGTGAGTTTTCAGAATTATGTTGTCTGTGGATTGCCCTTTTTTTTTGCGAAAGTGTGTGGACTGCTTTTGTGTCAATAGAGAGACTGCATTTGACCATTTGTGCAGTTATATTTATTGATGGCAGTATGACATGTTTTATAGAGACCAGAGATTAATAGATATAAAATGAAGTGTGGTTTTAATCGTAACATCAATTTCGTGCTATGATATCATGGAGAAGGCATGCATATGTTTGATCGTAAAATAAAATACATAGTTCTGATATATGACCTGAGCACAAATATAGTTAATTGTTTTCACCTTCCTCTCTCTTCGTTAATGTTGGTGTTCTGATCTCTCTATTTTAACATGGAAATTGACTGTTAGAAATTAACTTTTTGTAGGTGAACCGCTGGGCGAGTGTCCTTGCCCCTGTACTAGGTGCATGTGTTGGGGCAGCTGCAACTCTGTTTGTAAACCTCTTCACTGCCCCGAACTGGTCTGAATTTCTTGTGCTTGGCGGACTGGGCTTAGTTATACAGACTTTGATGATTGGGGTTGCTGCTGTACCTTTCAAGAAGTCTATCACCCCCGAGGCCCTCAGTCGTCATGCCGGATTCTGTGCGCTGACACTTATTACTGCCCTTTACTTTGGGTCACTCTCTTATGTGGCTTACCTTAAGAAGAGTTACGGCTATATGGGATCGGTTATCACAGTTGGTGTGCTAGCATCAGGCTTCTTGATCAGACTCTGGTTCACCAGCGGGTAAGCTTCTTCCTGTTGTCATTTATCATTAGGTATGCTTAGCACTGGATATATTCCTAACATCCTTTTTGTACCGTTTTGTCGTTGTGGTTGCAGCCGTGTCTGAATAGTTAGTCCAGAAGCTTGTGAATAGAGCCGCTAATGCTCCGAAGTTTTGCCGCGGTACATGCGGAAGATGGGCAACAATTGTCTATTAACAAAGTTGGGTTGCACTCTGACTCCTCGTCCATATGTGGTGTCAATTCTATTCTATGTTTCGTTCATATGTGGTGCTTAATTGTACATTCTGTGACGTAAAAGTCCGTAGATTCTTTGGCGGAGCACATGGTGAGTTTTCTTTTCTACAAGACAGACCTTGTGTTGTATCTGCCGTGTAAGTGTAAATGAGACTTCAGGAATACAGTTGACGCCGTGTGGCCGCTGTGCAAACCCAGTGAGCGTTGTGGGATCTGGCGGTATTTCCGCACTGTGTCATCTTTGTTACTAGTCTGCTTTGCCTTTTTAGTTGGGAGGGAGAATGGACCCAAGTTACACGACTTATTCAATGAATTGGCCTTGTTATTGCAATGCTACGAGTATTAATAAAACCGGACAGCGCTTTTGCCGCTCAGTACGGCCGGGGGGATGTTTGTGGTGCAAGAAATTTGGTCTACACTTATTGTACTATGAATTGCTTCAGTCAACGACTCAACGTAGAGACGCTTCCTGGTGCATTAACTAGTATCTGGACCGTTCATATCCAGATCGAAGGCCTGTAACGTAGAGAAGCTCCCTGTTGTAGTATCTGGACCGTTCATATCCAGATCGAAGGATGTGATTGCCTAGCGTTTCTTGAGCTGAAGAATTGGCATGCGACATGCAGGCCAGGCCATGGATGATGGATCACTGGATGTCGCCTGTGCAGATTGCTGGGACCACCCGGTAGCTCCGATTTCCGAATTTTTTTATTTTTAATCGATTTTTAATTATATTTTTATTAATAACCGCTCATTTACGAAATTTACAGAACTAGTCGCCCGACAAAGGGGCGATTAGGCCTTGTCGCCCGATCAGAGAGCGATTTATGCCGTAATCGCCCTTCAAAAAGGCGATTAGATGTTGGTGGGGCCCAATCGCCCGGACAGCGGGCGACAAGGGCCTAGTCGCCCTCTCAACGGGCGACTAGGATACTGTAGCGAATTTGCTACCGTAGTGAATTTTTCATTTTTCGAATATTTCTGCGTTAACAACTAAGCCTTCCAAAATCTAAATTAAAAATACTTTTACACATCTAAAGTCAATGATGATTTTAATGGTGGTGAATAATATGTTGATGCAACCATTTTAACACAGAACAGCCCAAAAGTTGTTAGTAGTTTTAAACTAAAAATCTCTGAATCAGGCTAGCTGTTAAGCGCTAATTGAATTTTTAGACCATCTTAATCTTCTCTAAAAATTAAGAAAAAATTACCTAAATGCATTGTATCCTTAGTAGTACCAATATTTTTTTAGCGTTAGGTTCCATATAAAATATTTAAATTTAAATTTAATTTGAATTTGAATTTGAATTTGAAGTTACAAATGACCATAATTTAAAATCTAATTTCAAACTATAACTTTCAGTTTGAGTTAAGAGGAGTCAGATTTTGAAATTAGATTTTAAATTATGGCCATTTGTAACTTCAAATTCAAATTCTACTTAAATTCAAATATTTTATATGGAACCTAACGCTAAAAAAATTATATTGGTACTACTAAGGATACAATGCATTTAGGTAATTTTTTCTTAATTTTTAGAGAAGATTAAGATGATCTAAAAATTCAATTAGCGTTTAACAGCTCGCCTGATTCAGAGATTTTTAGTTTAAAACTACCAATAACTTTTGGGTAATTCTGTGTTAAAATGGTTGCATCAACATATTATTCACCACCATTAAAATCACCATTGACTTTAGATATGTAAAAGTATTTTTAATTTAGACTTTGGGAGGCTTAGTTGTTAACGTAGAAGAATTCAAAAAATAAAAAATTCGCTACAGTAGCAAATTCGCTACAGTAGCCTAGTCGCCCTGTTGAAAGGGCGACTAGGCCCTTGTCGCCCGCTGTCCGGGCGATTAGGCCTAATCGCCTTTTTAAAGGGCGATTACGGCATAAATCACCCTCTGGTCGGGCGACAAGGCCTAATCGCCCCTTTATCGGGCGACTAGGCGACTAGTTCTGGAAATTTCAAAAACGGGCTGTTATTAATAAAAATATAATAAAAAAATCGATTAAAAATAAAAAAAATTCTCCGACTTCCCCTGCCCTGCGTTGTCGTTGTCCTTTCCAGCCCGTGCCACTCTGACGCGCCACAGCGTGCGGCCATGGAGGAGCTATGGGGTGGGCGGCAAACTGGCGGCGTCCGGAGGAGGGGAGGTTGATAGTGACCGGGCCTTCGGAGCTCAGGTTCTTGCAGCCGCCGACGGAGAGAAACCGAAAGAATGCCTTGACCGCGGCAGCATGGAGGCCTCCGGACTAGTCCTCGGACTCGGGCCGTGCTCTGTCGTGCTCCGTGCCGTGCCGTGCCGTGACGGCCCGTCGGGCCGACATAGCAAAAATACGGCCCGAGCACGGTACGGAGCACGGCGGGCCGTCGTCGGGCCGTGCCAAGCACGGGCACGGCCCGATTTCAGTGACAGTCTACTTGAGAAATACGTTTTCAGCATAGAGAACGCGTATTTTTGTTGTTCGCATTGATTCTTTTTATAGTGTTACATGGATAAAAGAAATTCAAAATTTTTGAAAAAATTACACTACTTTAAGAAAGCTATATTAAATGTGTATACAAATTTAGTTCTAAAATCATAATACTTTGAATGTAACAAAAAAAACAAAGGAAAAGTGAGTTTTTACATTTTTTATCTCCAAAAATATATTGGATTTTGAACTGAATTTTGGTGTGGAGCTGTTCCAAGTCAACACCAACCTCTACAATTTATGGGGATTTTTTTGAACATTGTTTACATGAAAGTGTGTTCAAATTTTACTAAACAACATATAAGTAATGAGGTTTTGTGATAAATGAAAAGCATTTCGAACTTACACCGTAAATGCTTCAAAAAAATTATAAAAAAATTCAATGTGTAGATATGTAAAAGTTGTATGTCCACACAAAAAATCATTTAAAAAATTAATTCCTTTGGTGATTTACAAAAAGGTAAAAAAATGTTAAATAGTGACCATTAATGTGTTGACTGATGAGTATAAAAATGAACTAGAAAAGTTTTATTAAAAAGATTCCACATGATAGATATTATTTTTTAAAAAGTTTAGAAACAAAAATCAACGCATTTGGATTACGTATGCAAATTCTATACCAGTTTGAAGTTTTAAATACGAATCAAAATACAAAATGAATCTTGGCTCAAGAACATTATTCCGTGCCGCTACCGTGCCGTCGGGCCGCCACCGTGCCGTCGGGCCATTTTCGTGCCATCGGGCCTCCTTCGTGCTGTGCCGGCCCGATCACGGCCCATGCGACCGTGCCGTGCCGTGCCGTACCAGGTACCGAATGTTTGGTGAAGGGTTATGTAATTTACAATAATATAAACCATTAGCTAGAATATTCTCTAGGTAATACTGCCTCTATCATGTAAATATTTTTTTGTAAATTTATAAAAATAAGTAGGGCTACTGTTATTCTAAAAAACACGTCATATGAGCTTGCATGAAGGGAGTAACATCATTATTAACACCACTATTTATCAAATACTAAGTTTAGCATCATCCATAACGAGGCCACCACTCCAATGATGATAGGGCCCATAACCAGAAAACCATGACCGCGTTTTCTATATTCCTCCGGTAGCTGAGTCGTTTGCCCCAACGTCATGAATACCATGAACATCACCAGAACGAAGTGAATGACCTGCACGGACAACGAAACATTTATTTATGCCTCTCATATGTAAAAGGAGATATTTTTTTCTGTCTGACTGAAAAGAGTTTGGCCAGCTAAATTAAGACTGAAAAAGAGTATTTATATACGGATAAACGGAACCAGTGAATTCAAGTAAGAGGCGGGATGCAAACCAGTAAGATGAAACAAATCTTTGACTCAGGGGTACAATTAATGTTGACGACTGCTTGTGCAGCCTTTCTTTGATTATATAAGGTAATGACTCATGTGTACATAATTGCATGAGTACGGACAATTCCAAAACTTATCAACATGTGTGGTATAGGTCCCGGAACTTTCAAATGCATGTTCGGGATCTCTTAACTTGCTAAAATGTGTCATCTAGATTCAATATTCCAAAATTACCCCTCTTGTTGCTGACGTGGCTCCATAAAAGCACGGTTTGTCACCTCTTTATCTATATTTACGACATCATGCAATCTAATATAATGTCCTCTAGCATGATTTGTAATGGCAACATCAATTTGGAGAGTTTGAAAAAACATTCTAAATCCGGAACTTTGGACCTAGATGACATGTTTTAGCAAGTTTATTGACCAGAATACTCATTTCGAGAGTTTGAAGATCTAGATGACATAACGGGACAACTTTGATAACCACCGGTGCACTTTAACAGCAACAAGCACTCTTTTCATTTCTAAATATATAAAATTGTCGTTTATTTCATTAGTTTGACTATTCATTAAGTTTGAAGTGCTTTTGGTGTGATAGTGCTAAATCAGATACTCATTTAATTTTAGGTAACTATTACTTAAATATACACTGATGTTCAAAATTTAAAGAAAAAAATCAATGATGTCGTGTATTTACAAATGGAGTGAGTACCTATCTTACGCTAGCACAACTTACTACTACGAAAGGTCGATTATTGGTTGTCAAAGAGTCTACCCGGATTTTGTTAGAACATCTACGGTTTATGACCGGAGGGCCGAGGGATCTACGATCTAATTTAGTTGAATGATTTCTTTTGGGGCGAAAAGAATGGTGAAAAATTCAACGATTTTACGAGATTAATCAAGTCGATTCCCAGATCAACGCTTGCACATCTTTAACTTGCAAAAGCGCAGTATGATCATGCACGTAGCAGGTACCAATCAACGCACGTACCTTGATGGCGACACAGTACGTGCACACCACCCTGGGTCCATCATCGTCGTGATCAAGCCGAGGCTGCTCCGGCGGGAAAACATAGGGGTGCGGCACGGGCCTGTGCCTCTGGCCGGGAGGAGCCGGCGGCCCGTGGTCGTCCACCACGTGAATGACGAATTCGGGCTCATGCTCTGGGCGTTCCTGTTCGTCGGAGTCGGCGGCCGCCATTGTCGGCGCCGGCGGCGGAACCCTCATTGCTTATTTAGTTACTCCTACTATGTGTTTTGCGGTTACGGGTTCCTTTTTTGGTTATATATATGCAGCCGGATGACTCCTTAGCGCCGTCCGATGCAAACCGACGTCTGCGAGACTGCGACTGCGATCCGGGTGTCGGGCATTTGGAAGCCGGGGCGATGCTTAGGGCCCGCATGAGATTCACAAGAAGAGCTGAAGATGTATTCGCGTGTTCTAACATGAGTAGGAAACAGGCGATCGAAATGCATACTGTGGGTTTGGGTTATCGCAACATAGGCAGACTTCGATCCACGTTTGGCCTGGAATGTTTAGGATTTGGGCAAAAAATCAGTGGGATTACATAGTCTAGGTAGAATCCTAGAGTAGGCTGGAAATGTCGTTTGGTTATCTCTGGGCTGGATTCCCACCGAGCCAAATCCGGGCATTACGCCCAACAAAACGCTAGGAATCGTTTCTTGTGTCCGACCCCATGGAACGACTCCCACTCCCAGACGCTCGCGACCGCAACGCTTGGATGGTATGGAAGCTTAGCTTTTGCAAAGGTTTTGATCCCGGTCAACCAAACAATATTTTAGATCATAGAATTAGAAGATGTGGAAATCAAATCCATGAAATATAGGGTTAAGTGACAGGCATGGAATCACTCAATCCATGCGTGGTACGGATCCTACACGAAAGTCATTCCCATACTGCCGAACAAGGCCTTAAGAAAAATGTTCTTCGAAATGTTACGTCCTTATTATTAATTTCATTACATAGCTGATCCTTAATTACATCGCTGGAGTCATCGGCGGATGAGCTTCATCTAGCGTTGGGCTCCTTAACCCACAAGCACTACCGGAAATCGGCATTTTTTTGAGTGCCGAACCCCTTGCCGAGTGAAAAAAAAATATTTTGTCAGGTGTAAAAAAAAAAAGGAAAAAATCCATTTTACTCTTCCGAACAATTCATTTTGTATGTTTCACTTCTAAACAAAATAATGGTTCACTTTACTCCCTCAAATAATCTTAAATATAGGTTTTTGTGTGAGTCACCATTATACAAAATTTGAGCTTCAAATTCCACTTGTAGCCTGATATAGAAAAAGACAAACTTAAAAAAAGTGTACATTGCACCAAATAGAAATAATTAGGGATGAAATGAGCAATCATTTTGTTTAGGGGGTTAAATAAACAAAGTGAATTGTTCAGAGAAGTAAAATGGACTTGAAAAAAAAACACTCGGCAAATATTTTCTTTGCCGAGTGTAAAAAATAAACACTCGACAAAGAAAATCTTTGCTGAGTGTTAAAAACACTTGGTAAAGTTTTTTTCTTGAGTGTCAAAAAGAAAACACTCTTATTTGGATCATTTTTTGAAGATCTAAATGAATTCAAAATAAAACGTGTTAAACTACAAAGTTGTATAACTTTTCAAGATCTGCCACTTTTATTTGGAGCATTTTTTGGATCAACAAAATGATAAAAATATTGTTCACAAAATCTACATCTCTCATGTAGTTTCATGAAATCTATAAGAGAGATATATAAGATTTATGAACAATGTTACTACCACTATGTCGAATGAACAAATGACCAAAATAAAAGTGGTAGATATTCAGAAGCGGTACATCTTTGTAGTTAATTTTTTTAAATTTGGTTTAAATTTCTCAACACAAAAATTCATTTGAATTTATTAAATTTGAAAATTTGAATTTTTCAAATCACCTCGGATGGAGAAACTAACAAAATAAAAGTTGTAGATATAGAAAAGTTATGAAACTTTGTAGTTGACAACCGTTTTATTTGAAATCATCTTGTCAACATAAACTAAGTTTGAATTTCTCAAATTTAAATTCAAATTTTGTAAACGACCTCGGATGGAGAAATTACTAAAATGAAAGTTGTAGATCTTGAAAAGTTATGAATCTTTTTAGTTAACAACTTTTTAGTTTGAATCCATTTGGGGTCTTAAACAAGCAATTTATTTGAGTGTGTGGTGCACTGGTAGAGAAGGTTACGCGTGAATGGTGAGGTCGCGGGTTCGAATCTCGTCGGCCGCAAGGTGTGCCAAAAATGCGGAAAACATAATTTGTTACAAGTGCAGAGGATGGCATAGCAAGTTAGCAACACCACGAATTCTATGAGGTCAGCACTTGTACAATGATGTTTAATAGGGTTTTCTAGCTTCATTTCTTTGCAAGAACTTGGAGAAAACTAAGCGAGAGCAACAAGAATGATGTTTAGTAGGGTTTTCTAGCTTCATTTCTTTGCAAGAACTTGGAGAAAACTAAGCGAGAGCAACAAGACAAATACCAGAATCCGTTTCAGTTTATAGGAGTGTATAGAAACAAGGAATTTCTAGAAACAAAAATAGGCGGCTCTGCGTACTCTTTGGAGGCTATATAAACTGCTATATCGTACAGAAACCCAACTAAACGAGGCCCTAGCATTAGCATTCAACACCGTTCTTTGTCACATGTGTCCAGCAGAATCCATAACAAGGCCACGACTCCAATGAGGATAGGGCCCAGAACCATAAAACCATGACCGCTTTTCCTGTACTCCCTTGGCAGTTGAGTCGCCGGCCCCAACGTCATGATTACTCCTACCTTGAACACCATGAGAGCGAAGCAAATAATCTGCACAGACGATGAGATGGAGTATGTATGTCGACTTAGACTGACTCCAACAGAAGGAAGAACCTAAAACACCAAATAGGTGTTGGATTCTTGTTTAGGTGGTTACCGACATAGGAGTACTTCAATCTCCAACAGTATACCCAATGACGAACCAAAATCGAGCCCAGCTCGCCGCCGCGAACGCCTGCTCTCCGCCGCGCACGCCCTCGCGCCGCAGTGCCTCGCCCTCGGCAATTCGCCCGCGGGCCGCCGCGCCTCACCCAAATCGAGCAACCGCCCACCTCGGCAGGAGAAGGGGTCGAGTAGGAGGGGCTCTGGCGATGGAGGAGCTCCGCCTTCCGAAGCATCCGCGGCGGTGGAGGACCTCCGCGCCGGCGTGGCGGAGGAGGAGGAGGACGGGCGCAGTGGGGGAGGAGGAGCGGGTGCGGCGGCGTCTCCGGCGTCGAGCCCAAAATCCCTTTCTTCTTCCTCTAGACAGCAGCACCGTGCTCACGCCGCCGCTCGCCGGGCCCGCGCCGCCGTCGGATGCGGCCAACCGCGCCACCGCCCCCGCTGCGGCCACGCGCGTCGCCGGCCTACGCCACCGTCCGCCTGCCAAAATCAAAGCCTAATCCTATCGAATCCCTGCAGCTTGTAGCCTAATCCAATCCAACTAGCAAAAGTGAAGCATCTCGATGGGGTTGCGTGCGATTTGTGGACATTGAATCCTCACATGCTCCTCCAAACTGAAAATATTACAATTTGATAGCTCGGGGACAAAAGAAAGAGAGTGATTCCTGGCCCCGCGCTCCGCCGTCGCTGTGACCCTGAGCTTCGATCCCTGCGCTCCGCCGTCCGCGCCGCGAGCCCACAGGCCGCGCACCCTCGCCTCGCCGCGGCCCCGCGCTCTGCCGTTGCCACCACCCCAAGCTCTTATTCGAGGAAGGATTTCATGGGAGCCCCCTGACCGGTCAGACGCTACGGGGAAGAAGAAGGTCGCGCCTGCGAGAGGCTCGATTTGTGGGGCGCGGGGCGACTTGCTCCCAAAATGCGGATGCTGTTTGCATCAACTGTTGGAGGATAGTTTTTCAGGTTTCATGATCTATTTTGAGTATAATGTGTGAAATAGGGTACCTGTTGGAGTCAGTCTTATGCCTTGTCTGAAAGGCGAGTGCGCCCAGCTCCATGAAGAATGAAAAATACAGAACCGTAAGGAACCATCTCTACTACATAATAAAAGACATCCCGTCGTCCGCACACGCAAACAAGGTGGGCCCCCCTGGTGCGATGGTGGGGCCAGCGATTGAGGACCGCCTTCGATTCCGCGTGCCGCATGGACGTTCATTTTGCATCGTAGGACGGACGTTCGTTTCGTCGTTGGTATGCGATAGACGTCCCCGCACCTCCGCACGCGACTTCCCTCGCGCAATCGGACTCTGATCTGCCCTTGGTTCATGATCCAACGAACCAGGATCGTTTCGTAGTTGGTGTCGAGCCGCGCGTCTATCGTTTGGTGGGGACAAGTGCTGTCGCGCATCCGCCTTTCGTTGTTGATCCGACGCTCCTCGTTCATTTCGTCGTTCGTGTGTATTTCGTCGTTGATGTGTATCTCTCCCTCCGCACGCAACTGCTATCACGCATCCGCGTTCCTTTCGTCGTTCGTGTGTATTTCGCCGTTGGTGTGTATCTCACCCTCCGCACGCAACTGCTGTCATCGTTTCGTCGTTCGTGTGTATTTCGTCGTTGGTGTGTATCTCACTCTCCGCACGTAACTGCTGTTGTGCATCCTCCTTACGTTGTTGATCCAACGTTCCGCGTTCGTTTCGTCGTTCGTGTGTATTTCGTCGTTGGTGTGTATCTCACCCTCCGCATGGCAACTGCTGTCGCACACCCGCCTTTCGTTGTTGATCCGACGCTCCGCGTTCGTTTCGTCGTTCGTGTGTATTTCGTCGTTGGTGTGTATCTCATCCTCCGCACGCAACTGCTGTCGCGCATCCTCCTTTCGTTGTTGATCCGACGCTCCGCGTTCGTTTCGTCGTTCGTGTGTATTTCGTCGTTGGTGTGTATCTCACCCTCCGCACGCTACTGCTGTCGCGCATCCGCCTTTCGTTGTTGATCCGACGCTCCGCGTTCGTTTGGTCGTTCGTGTGTATTTCGTCGTTCGTGTGTA
The DNA here is from genome assembly GCA_007726485.1 of Eragrostis curvula. Taxonomy (NCBI): domain Eukaryota; kingdom Viridiplantae; phylum Streptophyta; class Magnoliopsida; order Poales; family Poaceae; genus Eragrostis; species Eragrostis curvula. The sequence goes on along the minus strand of CM017442.1, from coordinate 50,938,554 downwards.
TCTCACCCTCCGCACGCAACTGCTGTCGCGCATCCGCCTTTCGTTGTTGATCCGACGCTCCGCGTTCGTTTCGTCGTTCGTGTGTATTTCGTCGTTGGTGTGTGCCTCACCCTCCACACGCAACTGCGGTCGTGCATCCGCCTTTCGTTTTTGATCCGATGCTCCGCGTTCGTTTCGTCATTGTTGTGTAAACCCTAAAGGCTCAACAGGCATGTTAAAACACAGGGTATGAGGCACCATTCTCCCTTATTCGGCGCTCTTCCTCCTGACGACCTCCATCTCCTGAAGATCTTCCCCTTACCCAAGCGTTCCTCGATCTCCCCAAGTCAGCCACGCTAGCGTGAATGAATCTCCGAACTGAAACCTCCGATCAGGATGCAGAAGCTATAAATCGGTCGGGCGACAACATTCTAGGTCATGGTACAGGATCTATGGTCGACATCCGAACGGAAACCTCCGATCGGGATGCGGAAGCTACAAATCGGTCGGGCCACAACATTATAGGTCAGGGTACATGATCTATGGCCGACATTGATAACACGAAGGTATTCGTCGTTGTCTGGTTTGTTTTTGTTGATTAATTAAGTCCGGCTATTTCCTTATTCCGTCGAACCTACTGACGAGCAGGACGAAGAGACCAAAAGGCGGAAAAGGAAGCTAGGATGATGAAGAGGCGTAACATATCAGATGATGTTCGGCGAGAGCGAAATCGCATTCGCCGGGAGAAGTACCGTATGTCAAAGGCTGCGATGGCCACGTGTGATAGACTTGGTATCAGCTATGACTACAAAGGCGTGCTTGGTATTTTATCTTGAAACTTATTTAGTAGGTTTGTTTATCGATTTGTGCTTATGAAGATGGAATACACCGTGTTTTCTGTAGAATTTTTGGAGACAAGAATTATGTTGCATGCTCAGATGGATGCTAGAAGGATCAGAGATCGCAATTGTTCACCACCAAGCATGCGAATGGGGATAGAAGCTACCAGGGCCATACGTGCTTCAACTATGGAAGACGGCGTATTTGGGTGGACCCCACCTTCGCCGTATGTTCTTCGACGATTTTCGACGATGTGTTTCTGTATTGTGATTACTGATATTCGGTATTTTTATGATCAGAATAAGAACAATGAAGCAGACAGGATCGGAGAGCGAATCGGAGGTTGAATCGATGCCCTCATGGATCGTGAAGCTAGATTGCGGAGCGATGCCATTACAACGTCGGAGTGCGAATCGGAGGTTGAATTGATGCCTGCGTGGAATAATATTGTTCGTGATGGCATATCGCTGATCGATGCCATTGTGGCTTTGACTATTGGTTAGGAGATATTGAGAGTTACATCCAAATTGTGAATTTTACATTTTGATAGTTGGGTCACGAAATTTTGTGTATGCATCGATGCGGCTTGCAAGTTCAAGTGCGTACGTCACTTAAAAGATTTGACATTATTATATTATTATATAGTTCTTGAATATTTGATAAGAAAAACATTCCTCGTACAAACACGCACCAATGCGACTGCAGATGTGGCCGCCATGCTTATAAAGCCCTCGACATTTTAGGTCATGGTGATTTTAGAAGAAACCTTCGTATATCTTTGTCGAGCTTCTTGTTATGGTACGGTACCGGATATTACGGCTATCATTGTTATTTTGGTGAAACAAATTGTCACGAACCTAACAGTCTTCGACATTATAGGTATCGAACATATGATGAGAAACATTCGACGTACAAACACGCAGCAATGTGACGTGTTGATGAAGTTGTGACCTCCATGCCTCAATTAGCCTTCGATTTTCTAGGACATGCAGATTTGAGAAGGAACCTTCGCATGCTTAACCTTCGCAATATCTTTGTCGATCTGTTTGTTATGCTACCGTACCGGATATTACTGTGATTGTTGTTGCTTTGTTAAACAAATCGTGAGTTGGTGCCGTAGATCACGGAGATCATTGTTATTTTTGGCAACAAATCGTGATTTGGTGCCGGATATTACGGTTATGATTCGTGCCGGAGGGCATGGCCGTTTAGGTTGAGTTGACTATATATTCCCCGTAGGAGATGCACCTCACATTCCAGTTTATGTCTTCATCATTTTCATTCATTTTAGTTTGCGATCATGGATTTTCCTTGTAGATCTGGATGTGCAGGTTCAGCACGTCTACAACATATCTTACCTCCGTCGCTGACTTTTGCATCGGACGCGAGAAAGCTTATCGCTGGTGTGTTTTGATGTTGTTCCTCCAGGCCATGTACGTACCTTTTATCTTCTGATCGATCCTAATTTGCTTGTTCATTCTACATGTTGATGTATTTTTTGCAGGCGAAGCCACTTGGAACGGAGAAGGGTATGCTACCGGATCAATCGGAGGATAAACTACAAGATCAACATCAGATTATGTTACCGGTGGAATAGGGGATTAACGGAGAGGGTATAGCACCCGATCTTTTACCGGGCTAGACGGCTTTAGTGTTGCGTCTCGGATAGATGACAAGAATTAATAAACATTCTGTGGCAAAATATACGATATTTGCTCAAAAGAAGTACCAATGTCGACGCATCCAAACTGTTGTTCACTCGACTAGCAACTACTGTCGCAATAACTTCTAATGTTAACAGCTGTTCATCATGCTGACAGCCTGTTGGCGTTTCTTACGCACAGAGATTAATTTCAACTCCGCAAGCGCACGGAACACTGTTGTAGCATTTCACCCAGGAGTATTCCAAGGTTATCGTATTTATATTTATCCACAGGGAAGCAGGCTAAGAATATCGTGAATTAACAAAGAAACATCTATTATTTATAACATGCAAACTAGACCAAAGCAGGGGTACAGATGTTTGATGTGTGTGTGTGCTACTCAGGAGAAAGATCCATCATACAGATAACAAGGAGTTAGTATTTAGCTGGGAGGACAGCGAGAGGAAGGTATATTCTAGCCTAGTTGTTAGTATTTAGCTTCATGATAGTATACAATTATTTACTTAAGCATTGATTAAAGATACATTCAAGTGCGTCGGGGCACGGCCGTCGCCAGCTGTACGCAACCCGGTAACTAGGTTCAATGCATCTGACTGACGGCGCGCGTATAGGCCCTACACATTCAACCCGAACGTGGTGGACTACAGAGACCGGTGCAGCTGTCACATGCACTCGCGGCTACCACATCATCCCGTGGGGTTGAGAGCAAACTCACGTCTAGAATAATTCCTTGAACCATACAAGCAACTATTCTAAATAACCTACTCCTCGCGAAAAGAGCAAGCCACCCATGCATAATAAAATCTATGTGAATTGTGTAAGCATATGGTGGTGCAAACAACTCATGCAGATAAAATCTACCATGCATAGACGTGGATCCAACACAAGAATTTCTCTATAATAATTACTTAAATAAATAAATATAAACTAAAAAGAAAACTAAATAAAATAAATAAGAAAATAATTCTTATTAAAGAAAATCTAACAAAAGAAAAGATACAAGAGAACTTTACCGACTTCCGAAGAAAACTCCAGAACTCCGAGCGAAGCTCTCACTTCTACTCTAACTCCCATGACTAAACTCTAATCCTATTCTAAACTACAAGAGTGGAATGCTTCTTCCATGAGGTACGAGTTGAACCGAAGCCGGCCAGGGGTATTTATAGCCTCCTCAGGGCGAGGGGGTATTTATACCCGAAGGTGACTTGGCGGGGCCGCCAAGGTAGGCCGGCCGGCCCCCCTACTAGGCCGGCCGCTCCCTCCATTGTCTTGGATGGCCACCGCCTTCCGCGTGGACGCTCTAGATCATCTCCCAAGGTCGGTTCCAATGTCGGTTGATGTCTGGGGGCGGTTACGGTAGAGTAAGGGCCAAGTTTAGGCCCAAACAGCCCACTATGTGATGTCGGTTGGTCTTCCACCTTGATGGGCACTTGGGCTAGATGTTTTGAGGTGTATGTAGCCCACTGGAGGAAGATCGGGACCAATGGAGAACAAAGTAGGCCGGCCGGCCTAGGGTTTGGGCCGGCCGGCCAACTCTTTTCAGCTCGACTCCCAATTTTGGAATTGACGTAGCTTCTGCTCCTGGACTCCGAATTGGGTGATTCAAAAGTCCATTTTGACTATTTAAGCGAGGGCTTTGACATGGAAGGATGAAATATCTGTTTTGAATAATGATTTCCTATGTCATTCCTTGATTTTTCCTTTGAGTGTTGCCGAGATGTCGGAGCCGGGTCTTGTGCTTTTGGATACTTGATATTTCTCTATGAGTATAAGCACATTTGCACCAATATTCCTTTGTACCTTGCAAAACAAGCTTACATCCAAAACTTGTGGAATTTTATTAGTTTAATGCATAGAACATTGGTGCATGCCTTTTATTTACCGATATGTTGACGGTAATTTGCTGGTTTTTACACCGTCAACACAGCCCTGGTCATAATAAACTACTACTAATGTTAACCGCTGTTCATCCTGCTGACAGCCCGGGTCAAAATAAACTACTACTAATTTTAACTGCTTTTCGTCATGCTGACAGCCCTGGTCAAAATAAACTACTACTACCACCAACGAGCTGCTACTTCTGGTCACTCTTCTTGACAATTTTCTGAAGTGATGCCTTAAGATTCTTGCCATCCGATGTGAGCTTCAAAGCGCATATGTCTCCTTCTTCAATGTTGTTTTCAGAGGGGAAGCTACCCTAGTGCACAGTTGCTGAGTGGTTGAATACGCTGATCTTCTTCTCAGTTGTTTTTGTTGTTGTAGATCCCGGCATGCAGAACTGGATGGTCTTGGCGTTCTTTAGGTACTTCCGTGTGTAGTCCGTGCTGAATACCTGCACAATCAGGTATCGCTGTGTTATCTCTGCATGTTAACATAACTTGCTTGCGGGGAAAATAACTCTGCTTGATAACATAACGCAGCAAAATCAGGTTTCATGATCTGGACACTTACCATGGATCTCATGCTTGCAGCAGTTTTGGTCGCTCTGAAGACATACACTGGCAGCCCCCCATCTTCTCGTGACACAGACGTCTCGATCTCGTGCTTGAGCTTTTCAGATATAATAGTATCCAGTTTCTTGCTGTACTCCACCTTTGGAGTAACTCGACGCTTGTTGCCTGCAAAGCCACATATTTTGCGTCAGTACCATTAAACGTAACAAGGTTGTATATTTGCTGAAATTTTGTCTACCTGTGTCATTGCTCTGGAAGGCCATGCTGACGTCTTCATCAAACTGACTCGCGCCTTTGCGTGTCTTCGTGGTTCCATCACCAGCGAAGAAAACGACTTTCATCTCATCAGTCTTCACTTGGATAAAAACGGCCGAGTCACCGTTCGGAATGCCCATCTCCTCCTGGAGCTTAGACCAACCAGCACCAAAGATAGTCTTCACCAAAGATAGTCTTCCCCTCTCTGTTATGGACGACCACCTCATACATAGAGCCGTCCTGCAGTACTAGATTCAATGGATTGCCAAGAGGCTTGACAATCTCTGAAGTAGTGGATTGCCACCAGGTAAGATGGTGTAAAAAATATCCTGATTTTGTTTGAGTGTAAAGAAGTACAATGTATGCTCTCACCAGATGTTTCTTTATGGGGTACTCGAACTCCACTTTGAACCACACGTTCTTTTTTAGCCTTGTTCTTGTTACCTGGTTTTGGGTCGGTTCACTGACCTCTGTCTTTACCTGCATTGTGAAATCCAGAGGAGGAGGAAACCGTGTTTTAACAGTGCATGCACATAGAAGATGCCGCCGTGTTTTAACCTCATAATTCAGTTACGTTTATCATTGGCATCTCTTAGTGAAATGGATGTATATTAATTTTAGATGTTGCTTAGTATCACGCATTTGCGTTTAATTGAACAAATCTGTTCGTGGCTACATTTGTAAAAATAGAGCATTTCTTATGGCATATGGAAATTGTGTTATTTTAACAGGCTGACACTACTAATGTATTCACATGGTGTATGCAGACGTGATTGACCTGACAATGCAGAAATGGTTGTGATATATGTCCCTTGATAAAATATGCCCTTTGTAATACAGACATGTTGATCATACATGGTACTTAGTGAAATGCAGAGACGCTTTTCTTATGTGTAGAGAGATGTGTATTTCTGGTGGCTATTTACAAGGATGAACGTTATTTTAACTACGACAATACGTGCATTTCAGATAGTAACTAATGACCATCGTTGGTACTATCGCTACTCTAATTTACGTTTCAGGAAAGATTATGTTCAGGGGTCAACCTCTGTTTCGGGTGCAGGTGCGATGGCGACCCTTGCGTTTCCAGCCGTTGATGTCGCCCGTGGCCCGGAATTGTTGCCGATCCAGCCCATTGTTGATGGCCCACCGGTGTTGCCAAAGCGCGCTCCGTCGAAGCCACTCGTACCTCGAGGTCGTGGTGTCGATGATGGCCCGCTCTCGTCGAGGAACACAGTAGTTGCACCGTCGATCCAAGGAGGGATGCGGTCGGCCGGCGGTGTCGTCGATGTTGCGCGCACGTGAACCAATCGCGCGCCGTGGAACCCAGGCTGGAGGCTCCCGGCCGGTGGTGTCGTTGACGGTGCGCGCACTGGAGCCAGTGGCACGCAGTGGAACGCTGAAGGCCCGCCGTGGAACCCAGGCCGGAAGCTCGCGGCCGGCGATGGTGCGCGCACCGGAGCCAATCGCACGCCGTGGTACCCAGAAAGGCCGCCGAGGAACCCAGGCGGGAGGCTCCCGGTCGGCGGTGTCGTCGATGGTGCACGCACTGGATCCAATCGCACGTCGTGGTACCCAGAAAGGCCGCCGAGGAACCCAGGTGGGAGGCTCCCGGTCGGCGATTTAGGTTTTTGAGATTTCCGAACGTTTTGAACCAAATTGACCAAACTGCATTCTTGAATCGTCAAATTAGATTCTTGGGCTCCAGGAGGTAGTGATCAACGTGGCATCTTCTATGTGGCGGGCAACTTTCGACGCACTGCGTTATGACACACGAGCATCAGCCACGGTGAGTAACTTAATTTGTTCAAGATTCATAAACTGGAAGGATTCGGCTAGGATGAGTAAAATAAGGTTGCGTTCACTTGAAATAAGTTGTCTGGATTTGGGGAAGAAAGATGGAACAGTTTGTAGCAATGCGGCGGTGGTGGGTGTTGAAGCTGGCCAAGCCGAGGTGCCATTAAAGCTCTGCCGGCAGCGTTGTGGTGCAAATGTGGCATGCACGTCTGAGTTGTGTGGGTCCTTGGGCGTAAAGCCTTGCTTGGTGTCTCCACCGATATCGGCAATGACGGACACCCTTGGGTGCTGTCTACCTCGTTGGAGGCGTTGTCGGGGTGTCTTCGTATCGTATCAACCAGCCATGGTTTCTCAGGGTCAAAACCTAAATACCAGCTTGCTGGATTGGGTGACGGCGGCATCTTATGTCGTCATCTCGCTGGAGGTGTTGCCTTGGAGTCTCTTCGCTGTTTGCATATGTGCCGGTAACGATTGTATCTTGGGCTTATCGATGAGGCATTGCCTCCATGGTGTTGCACTCATAGATGTTCAAGCGTGCCTATGATGTAATATTGTCACAGCAAGTGATGTTGTTTGTTGTGTTTTCGGCGCTACTTGTCCATTGGCAAGAATGGCAACGCTAACATGTGATGGGCTCCATCGATGGAGAGGGGGTTGTTGGTGCTTTGATGCAGTTTGTGTCTTTTTTTTTGTTGACCAGCCGCTCAGGAACATAGGTGTAGTAGGTTTCTTTATAGTTGCAACATGAGAAAACCTGGAGGATAACTACTTGGTTGGCTGCTGAAATTTTACTTAGTAAAACGGAACTTAATAAATGGCTGCAACCTTATGTAAATCAGTGGCTTGATTATTTACTAAATCTTTTCTCAACTGATCTGGACTAAGAAACAAAAACATATCATATTGCAGATCTGGGATAGGATGTACTGTGACATTCCAATACATCCAACTTAATAAGTACTCAAAAAATTGCATCAAAAGGATAAATCCAGATTTCAAATCCAATATGTTACCTTTTTCTTGTGAAACATCTTCATCCCCTCCGGATGGGGAAAGGGGAGGGGGGTGCGGATTTCATTGGCTGCTGGTTCGGCATCTTTAATGGATTCGCGCCAATTTTTTTCCCTAGAGTTCAGTCATATGGCAGGAGGGAGAGAGCAGGAGAGAGAAAGAGGGTGAGTGAATCGGGTGTTCCCTTGGGTTCGACTAGATCTTCCACACATACTGATTGTTCCCCTCACGTTGTCAACCTCATCATGTGTTCTGTATACTCCATCAGTCTCAATTACATGCTTGTTATTTTGTCTCATGATTTACAAATTATTAATGTGTAGGTCAACAGGTGGGGCTGCCGGCTGCCACCCGTCCTTGCTGCTTGCTTGGCAGCGTTCGCGACCGGATATACGCACATTCACGATTTACCCGATTGGCATACTTTTTGTGTCCTTGGCGGCACTATTGCAGTGATCGTAATCTTGATGATCGGAGTGCTTGCTGTACCATTTGTGCCCTCTATGAGTGCGGAGGCTGTCAGCCGCCATTCGACATTTGCAGCATTCATAATAATCATCATACTTCTGACGGCTCTGCTGTGCTTTCAGCTCTGAGGCGCATATATTGTCGTTTCAGCTGTTTTAGGCGGTCTGGTAGTTGGTCTTCTTTTTTGCCTCTGGTACCTTAGCTCCAAATACTAGAGGTGAGCTATCCTGGTCTTTATACAGTCTTTAAATCCCCTCTGCATTAATTTGCCATAATATGTTTCAAATGACATGCATTCTTTTGGTTGCAGGTCCTCTACCTAGTCTCTCCTGCTGTCTGGAATGACAGGAAGTGAGCATGTAGGATCTTCTCCCAACGTCACTCATTGATGTTGCATCCAGTTAGTAGATGATTTTCCTACATGTGCTGGCGGAGCTGGACGAGAATTTAAAGGGGGGCCGGACAAACCCGACAAACATTTCAGGGTTAAAAAATTTGGCAACTTTTTTTTTTGCCGAATTTTCACTGTTCGCCCTGATCTAGCCATGATTCTAACTTGATTTCAGTAAAGACCACTAAATTTTTTGTTTTTGTTAGCGGATATAGGACGCAAAAATAATACAAAATCTATAGCTTTCTGATGTTTGTAAGATACGAGAGATACAATCAACAACGTGAAGAAGCTAAAACCAAGCAGCTTCTGGAGGCTGGCATGGATGCTCACAGTCTCACAGAGGAAGTAGAGGACGAGCGCGACGCTCGTTTGTGTTGAACCACGTCTAATACCTCAATTTATGGCTTCCTTACATTCGTTTCTGTTGACCCCGCGCTGGAGCGAGAAGTGGCCGCAGCTGCCGCTTGGCGTGTTCGCATCTGCAGGCTGCAATCGACCATTTGAATCGCGTGGAGCGCTGGCCACTGAGGCACATGAAGACCTGGAGCCGATCGCGCTGGAGGCCGAGCGCCGGCGTTGGCAGTCCTTGCGTCAATTCGTCTCTGTGCGCCTGCGGCATCATCAAGGAACCGGCAAGGGTGCAAGACGGCGCAGCTATACCTGACCTGAGTCGTGGAGTAGAAGACGTGAGCTGGGCTAGGCTACGTGCAAGTACGTGATTCTTCGGCACTCTGGCAGGCTGGCAGCCCCAGCCTCAATACGTATGTTGTAAATACGTTGGCCTACAATACGTATAGAGGGGATCCTCTGGAGTTTTACTGGAGTTAGGGGGGGCCATGGCCCCTGCCGGCCCCCCCTCAGTTCCTACAGAACTACGGATGGAAAAAGTTACACTTGTGGATGAATGTAGATGTATGACATCCAGGAGGTTTGGTTTGCCCATGAGGCCGTGACCTTGTTTTTCTCCATGTCCATTCTTTTTCAGTTTAGTTGATTCTAAGGCATATAAATGTGCATATGCGTAGCGCTATTGTTGTAAAGATACAGCTACTTGACTGCTGCTGAGATAACATTTTGTTCATTCGATGTTGAAGTGAAAATGAGATTGTTGCCTTTGTTAACTCCCCTCAGGAGATTACTGACTTACAATCGCCCTGCATTGATTGTGTGCAGGCGCCACCAGGGTACCAGAGTTTACTGCATTATTACATATATCTATAATAAATAATATGAGCACCCTGTGTTTTTATTTGAACAGATACCAGCACGATTTCATATACATAGTAACAACCTAAAGCATGGTAGAAGCATTTAACATTGTTCTTTGTCATACTTGACAAGCATCAACCACGATAGGGCTACCACACCGATGAAAATGGGGCATACCATTATAAATCCACCGTCGCCTTCTTTGTACTTCTCTGGTAGGCGTGCTGCCAGCATCAGCGTCACAGCTGCTAGTATGATCACCAGAATGCAATGAACGATCTGTATCGAAAGCAGAGCACAAATATATATTTAGTCGACGGCTTGCTAAGGGATACTAAGCAAGCTAAACAGAGACAAGTTACTTGATTACGCACCACACCGTATATATTGAACTCTACATAATATTGTGGTCCAAGATTTTAAGTCAAGAATGCGGCCATGCTGAGGAGAGAAACAGGGGAAGGGAGGAACGCCAAATTGTTAAACATGATATTCACTTACCTTATATAATAAAGTGTGTAAAAGTGGGATATATAATATATTTTTCCCGAAAGACTAAAGTGGGATGTATATGAAATGTTTATTTGGGAAACACCACGATGTCTTCATGAGAACTTTGGCTAGCCAGTTCTATCGGATCTATTATATCTTATGTATCAGTAGACCGAGTTTAAAACGTGTTGCACTATTTGAACGCCTCTCAGATATGTGCTTTTTTAAGTGCTGGATTTTGTACGAACGTAAACGAACTTTTCAGGATTATAAAAAGTTTTTTTTGCATCCGCAAGAGTTTTTGTGATCTCAGGAGTATGTTATTTTAGCATCGTCGTTGTTGTTTTCCCAAAGAAAGAAAAAAAAAGCATCGTCGTTGTCTCGTCAGTTAGCAGTATCAGAGGCACGTACCTTGCAGATAAAACAGTTCGTGCACTCCTTGGGGACATCGGAGTAGTCAAGCTCGGGCGCGGGCTGACGAGGTGTGGGCTGGTACGGGAAAGGCGCGAGTTGCCGCAAGGGCGCCGCCGCCGGCAGCGGCCTGTGCATCTGGCGAGGACGGGGCGGCGGTCCTCGACGACGTGGATGACGAACTCGGGCTCCTTCTCCGGACGCTCGTCGTCAGAGTCGGCGTCAGGAGGGCCCCTCTCGAGGTCGACGGCCGCCATTGCCGTTGCCGGAAGAGGAAAACTGATGACAACGAAACGAAACCCCTAGGAAGTGGGAACGTTGTCCTGCAGTTTTACGATCCGTTGCCGACTTTATAGGCTGAATTGTATGTATCAAAACTAACACGTGTCCGAGTCGGGATACGTTCACGTACCTCTTGGGCCTAATCAGCCAGGACAGTCCGTCAAAAGCCCATATAACCAAGGCCCATGGCCCATCAGATCACACTGCGCGCGTTGCTGACTTCCTAGCGGGCCTTCCGAATCGATGGCTGATGATAAATCAAGGAACAAAACTGCGCGCGCTCTGCCTTCTTATTTTCAATTTCACCTCTACGTTCAGGTAGTTTCCACGCTGACTTATGGACGTTACTTTTTTTTTTGGGGGGGGGGGGGGGGGGGGGGGGGGTGGGGGGAGCGAATAAAGAGAGATAATTACATCCGGGGAATAGAACCAAACTGAAACTGGACTAGTTGCTCCAAGGCACTAGGCACCCCGGCCGCCCAAACATTTGAGCTAAACTCTCGCCTTGCGTACTTGTCCAGTTCGTGATAATTACATTATGATGATCTCTCTTTATTGTGACAAAACTTCAAACCTTGAAAACCATCCTTTACCGCTTCAATATATTGCAAAATCCCAGCTAGGGATGATCTACCTCCATCCTTCCATTTCATTGCTGAGATACATACGGCACAATCAGTCTCCATGCTGCCGGTTTATGTGCACTGGCGTGTCCTGTTGCCTCCACGAAGCTCGCATCGACATTGATTTTAACCCATCCCTCTGCCGGTGGCCTCCACCGTACAACTTCTGTTGGTTGTGATGTAGCTCCACGCCTCCACCTGCTGGCTTTGCATTATGGTTGAACATGAGGCTTTTACTTTTCCTATGCTCCGGTTTGATCATCTTCAGGTTCAGAACCGAATTGACGAAGGGTTCAAGGCTAATTACTGCACCAATTTCAGAAAAATCGGCCGCTGCCATGAGTGACTGTATTCCTGCCTGACCAGTTTCGCCAAAGAGTCATCAGGAAAACAGAGGCCACTTCCTTCGACATGTGTTGCAGGCTCAGCAGCAGCCAGTCAGGTCCATCAATTGATAACTGTTTATGGTCCGGCAACGGCCATCGCTTCCTCATTGCTTCATAAACTGACTTGGAGTGAGGGCACAACAACACTGCATGTAGATCATTTTCTGGTGCTGAACTGAACCGCAGACATCACAAGTATCGATCTGGACTATATTTCTACCTTTCTTGTTCACATTTGTGGGCAGTCCATTGTGTGCTAGACGCCAGGCAAAGGACTTGACTTGTATGCAACTGAAGGAAACCATAACTTATCGGTACTGTGCAGTCACCGTTCACCAATGTAAAATAGCGACGTGCCTTCCTCTTAAACTGGAGTAAAAGGGGTAGATTGTAATACTCTGCATCTTCCTTTCAACACATATTCAGAAAGAGCTGTCTAACCAAGCGGCAACATTTGCACCTCAAGTTAAACACAGTAGGCATTCAGACATCAACCTGATAAATCCACCTCGCCCCGTCGGAGGACTCGATAATTAAACTCGGTCTCACCAGTCCACCAAATAAATTACCCATGCACGCACTTATTTTTTTTACGTACATACTTATCTAAAAGATTATGTACGCATTTATCTTGTTTCCATCATTCGCCCAACACTGGTTTCAGCTGGTTTTCAGTTCATGACGATCCACGAACCAGTTACGTGGTCAGAGCTCTCTACTCGGAGATCAGCATCTCCGATCATTGCGCGCCACGGCAACTAGCTACACGACCATTTTTCCTCGTTTGGAAGTAGAGTAGGCAAGGCAGAGCACGCGTCAAACGGACACCGGCACATCCATGCGGAACTCTAGAGCTCGCCGGAGGATGCCCGGCGAAGCAGAGCGCTCGGCGGGACGAGGCGACGACTCGAGAGGCCGCGGTCGACGCGATTTGTCCGTTCCCGCGTTCGAATGGGCGTGCGCTGCTTAATCTCCACCGCGAGATACGAATCGGACGGCTCTCAGCGACCCACCCGGGTAGTCGCCAAATGAAATAGCGACAGCCCCAGCCCCGGGCCGTGGCTGTCAGAGTCACGGCGCATGATGCCGAGCGCGCGGGCGCCGGAGAGGCGGGAGGCCCGGAGCACAAACCTGTCCTATCCTCTACGCTGAGGTCTCTGGCACTCCGCCTTCAGCGGCGCCTCCGCCACGGTCCACGGCGTGAGCTCCGAGCATGGCGTGACTCATGCTGGACGCAGCCATGGCGCCGATAATTCCGGCACTGCCGCGTCCATGGCGCCGCCCGCACGTACGCCGGCTTGACTCAGCGGCGAACCACGGTCCGCTGCTGCCCGTCTCGCACGGTGTGTTCTCCGAATAGAGCGCGCCACCATGGCTGAGGCAAATTCTGGGCCCGCACCTGAAGGTTGAGTTCAGCTCATCTGTATTTTCATATACGATTCCAAGGAATCGTCTCTGTCTTGATGAATCGCTGTTTGAATTTTTAACTTGTGTACGTATATAAAGCCACTCCTTCGTGGACCGGAGTAAGAACGCTGCTGGAATCGGCTGTATTTTATCTCTGTCGAACTGCAATCGCGTCCCCTTGTGCTACGCCTTCCGGCTTGACCGCAAGGTCAATCTCAATGGAAGTGTGATCCATGCCACGCGGTTTCAGAGCAGGTAAGGCAGGTTCGTGTCTGCAGTCTGCCGCACCAGAACAAGATACATCACCAAATCAGAAGTGCCTTTGGGTTGGTCTATCAGCTTGTGAATGTACGCAAGAAGACGGGCGTTATGCGTCTCTTGTGTCTTCTGGCTCCGCGTAGAAGGCCGACGGCTCTGTCATAGAACCGGCAATTCTTGTACTTCTCTTTGTCTATCTACAATCGCTTCTCCACTATACCGACCCTGAAATACAGCTGCCCAGATGTTGTTGCCTGTCCCAGATTTTCATATCCCTGGTTGACGTCCATGTACACTTGTACACAGACCAGCTTTTAATATATGCGGAAACAAATATTTCTGAATCATTCGGGGAAAGAAAATGTTCACGACCAAGACTGACAACCATCCATTTGATTCGGGTATTATACCTGACGAAGAACTGCTAATGTTCAGAGTCCGACCGAATTCAGAGCTGGTCAGGTGGATCACCATGATCAACCTCAGTAGCAGTGTCGCGAGAGCATGTCTGTACATGTGCCTCTTTGCGCACAACACTAGCCTGTGGAGCTCACAGCTACTGGCTACAATGCTCGTGTTTTAATTTAGTTATCGTCAGCGCGGTCCTGATCAGCAGCACCAAAAGTTCTTCGAAATGAGGTCATATCACCGTTCTTAAGGGAATAAAGCACTGTGACGTTTATCATCCAGAGCGTTGAGCTCTAACCTCTTGCTCTTAATCTAGTGTGGGGCAGCATGCGGTTGCAGCTTAACCCAAACAAACAATGGGGTGTACACACAAACACACATCAGAGGCAAACCCATAACATCTACATCAACAGAGTACACTGTATTTCAGTGACCATAAAATTTTCTGAAAAAAGAACAGTGGTTGGCATTGCGATACCTAAAAAAAAAAAGAATTTTCTGACAAAGTGCACCGAACAAATCTTTAAGATGAGAACAACTGCTGATTTAATTATACATATGGGCCATCCCTGTGATTACTAATAACCAGGTAATGGAACCACTTATCCTAGGACACTAAGGCATAACTTAATATACACCATAAGTTAAAGAGGAAGCCAGCAGTGGGTGCGCCTCCATGAACGATTCACCTGCAGATGACAGAACTCACGTGTCAGCTGATGAAGCATACCAAAGCTAAATAAACAGGTAAGTTATAGCAGATTATATTCCATATCCACTATGACCAATTTGTGCCTAATTATCAAAACTTGAGTGCAGATCTTGAGTACATAATGTCTCTAGACAAATCTTGTACTATATCCTAATACTCCAATAAGTCAATAAACGTAAAATAATAATATTAAAATCCGATGAGCCAGTCAACACACCAATCAGTAACTAAAATGCAATTCACCAGTGTGCATGCAATTCAAAGCACATATTCTAGCGTACAAGAACATCTATGAGAAGGAACTCCTAGAACACAAACCTTATCAGACATTCCTAGCAGTAATACTCTTTTTAGGTATACACATGCACAGGTAACGAAACCGACAACATGACACATGTGGTACATTTGGTATGAGCCCACAAAACATACTCAGCTTTGAAACAAAAACTGTCAGCCAAAAACATGATAATGGTTTCATACATTTTTTTCATTACAATTCTACACGAGCTATATTCTGCGCACAAAATTAAGTCATCAACACATTCAAAACTAGGTAAAACTAATAGGTCAGGATGAACAAAGTGTAACAACAAAATCGCAAAATTTGAACCACGATTGGCACTCCCTGCATTTCACTGGATCTACGGACTTTACAGTAACAACTACTACTGCGCAATTTCCAAGGCATACAGACCATTAAAAAGTTCGGCGGTGCCAGGACAAGCTGAGATACGACCTTCCCACAGCACCCAACTCAAAGGTGTGACTATGCTATAAAGTGGCCAGAAAATCATGCAAAACTAGTTGATTTCTAGATAAAAGAACAGAAAACAATGCCATGACATGTCAATCTAATTATACAAAAAATAGTAAGCAAAGAGTTTAACCATCACATGATCAGGATTTGCATTCTTTTAGCTGTTAAAAGCTGCAGTTGTTAAATTCCCGCTTGTAAACAAATAAAAACACACTCAACAAGCTGCTATTATTTCTGCTAGGACAAAGAAAAGGGTTCAGCACTGCTTCTTGCCTAAAGTAAAAATAGATGCAACATGCCACACTCAAGAGTATACGTATAAAAACACACTCAAAAAGTTTCTATTATTTCTGCTAGGATAAAGGAAAGGGTTCAGCACTGCTTCATGCCTAAAGTAAAACTAGATGCAGCGTACCACACTCAAGAGCATTTTTTAACAGTTGGCTAAATCAAGCTTCAAATATAATTGAGTAAAACATACTTCAGTCCCCCCCCCCCCCCCCCTCCCCTCCCCTCCCCTCAATTGTAACAAAGAACTTTCGTTTTTTTGGACCAACTGAAAACCTCTGTTGGTTGGTGTTTAATAAACAAATGGTCTAATGCCAACTTCATTTTTGTCCAGGCAAAAAGAGAAGATAAATTTCAAATGTCCTCCATGGCTATGAAACACGGATACGTCACCTGAGCCATGGATACGCCTTGGATACGGATACGACATGGATACGCCTTGGATACGTATCCAGAAAGTATCCAATTAAAAATAAATACAAAAAAATCGGATACTTGGCTCAGTACGTATCGGGACGAATTTGGGTGAATGTCGGATACTTCTCAGCCACCAGCAGGGCAGCCAACAGAGAGGGAGAGAGAGAGAGAGAGAGGAACCAGAAAGCAGCCAACAGAGGAAGAAGGGAGGAGCAGCGGCGGCAGGGGACTGGAAGGGAGGAGTGGCCGCCGTCCATGGCCGCGCCCGTGGATCCGGCAGGGGACTGGAAGGGAGAAGCAGCGGCAGCGGAGGAAAAGAAAGCAGGAACAGAGGAGGTCTCGTAGCTACGGAGGATTGGCTGGTGACTTTCGTAGTCTTATCTGCTCGTAAAACAAGGGAAGATGACTGTACGCCTTCTGATGGGCCTGATAGCCCAGCACACACGTTCTCTATGCCCTCTCCTCATTCTTCTCTCTTTTCTTTTTTCTTTTTCTTTTCTTCTTACATTTTAGAAAACATTGCATATTCACTATATTTTTTATAAAAATATATATATTAAACGTATCCACGTATCGGGTTGTTTGAGAAAACGGCGTGTCGACATATCCGTATCCGCCGGATACTGATACACGTATCCGTATCCATGCTGCATAGCTCCATGGGACAAGACATGTTGACTATTTGTATAACTAATGCATGAAAATTCTAGAGTTTAATTTTTTGTACACAGAAATTAAATATGGTCGATCTCTATATAAGAGCAGTTTAGAGAGATAACTTACTTCCAACTTCTAAGTGCCATACTCTTGCATCAAAGCTACTGCATAGAATGGGACAATGACAGCAACACCAAAAAAAGGTAGCAGCTGTAGCTTCCCAAACTGCGGGTCCGATATGGCAACATAAACAAGGAGAGCAAAATAACATATCGCAAGGACAATAGATGCTCTCTGCAAAAACAAGAGAAACCAAAACAAAATTAGTACTAAACAAGAACTGCAAATACACAAATTCACTGTAAGTGGCTACAAGAATTTTATGCATAGAACATATTATAACAGAAAGAACAATTCTGTGCAGAACTTTAAGCACACTAGATAGAGTGAAAAGAACAGTTTTGTGCACAAGATGCACAGTCCAATAGTATATATTTACTTCAATTGCATTCGAATCAACTGTTTTCATACATAGAATGCTGAAAGGGGTGATTAAGAGCGATAAGCACATGACACATTTTATAATAACACACATATAAAATGGATTTGCTATTCAACCGTTGGGTTTGTATCCTGCCCTTCAACATTTCTAGTACTCTAATGATACAGAACAATAATTCCTCTACATGGACAGAAGAGCGATGCTGGAAGCCATTCGCTCAACGTATAAAGAATGGATCAGGACCTTTTAGCTTTCTAGGTCGAAATAAGTTTTGGACGTGCTAATTACGGTTGTTCTGAATAAACCAATCCCTCGCATCTATGTTTTGCAAAGAGAGCAGCATCGATCGATCGATCGATCCATTAACCAGAGGAGAGCAGGGACGTCAGCAAGCTTCTGTATAGCGCCGCGATCGATTCCGGCGGAAGCCGGCCTCGACGGCCCCAAACCCTAGCATCTGGGTTGGTAAGAAGGAGGGGACTCAGGGGAGAAGGGATGGATTACCATGCAGAAACAAAAGATGTGATCCGCGAGATTGGGCTTTGGCCGGGACAGCGCCGGCATGCCCGCCGCCGCCTTGCCGTCGCCGCCGTCTCCGAGCCGAGCGGTCGCCATGGCTGCTGGTTGAACGGTTCGAGACATCGAGTCGAGGAAACTCATTGAGTTTGGGTCCCGTTTATGCAACTGACGCTTGGGTCCGTGCCGGATACAGATTTTTTTTTTTTTTTTTTTTTTGCGAAAGGGGGGAATTGTATTAAAATAGTACTATCACAGTACACCCACACCTTTTACAGGGACACCCTTGGGGCCATTTTACAGAACAGTCCTCAAAGAAAAAGAAATTACAAAGAAGTCCTTCTTCTTCTTGAACTGTCCCGATCCACAATCTTCTCACCACCGATGACCACCGCCGGCAGCAGCAGGCCTTCTCCTCCCTCCCACCCCGCGACCACAACGCATGGTTGGAAACGCCGATTAGATGGGCACGCATGCCCATGTCACGAAGAAGGCACCAAACCGGCCATCGCGACGACTCCGGGAAGAAGAAGAGGAACCGAACCACCACCACCGAGAAACCAGCAGCTCGAAGCAAAAATCCGAAGAAATCGACATCAAAGCTTGACGCCGACAGCCCGGAACCAAGATCCACCGTCACCAGCACCACCGGCGAGGGAACCAAAAGATCCTCCACCCTTTCGCAAAAGAAACAGAGGAACACAAGGTCCACAAGGCCTCACCGGTAAGCAAGCAGCCGCCGACGTCGCCGCCACCACCAGATCCGCCAGGGGAAAGCTGAACTCCGGCCGCCATCACCGAGGACGACGGCGGAACCCTAACCCTTAAGGAAGAAAAACTAGACTACTATCTATTTAGTAGTTAGAAACGGTGACCGGACGGCTGCTCCACCGATCTCCCGTCCCTCCGGAGCCCTACGGGCCGCCGGAGGAAGGGGAGATCGAAAGGAGCCGCCGCCGGAGAGTGCTCTCCTCCTTTCGCCCCCTCTCTACTGTAGCAAGGGGAACGTTCGCGAGGAAGAGAGAAGAGTGGTCCAGGTAGCCGATGGTGACGCTGACAATGTGCCGGATACAGATTTATTTCACCGTTCCAGAAAATGCAAGAGAGGCTGCCGGGTGGGGCCTAAGGAGCATGTTTCTTTGGTCCAGAAAATTTAAGCGAATTATTTTCTTTTTCGTTCAGAGAAAAATAACTGCGAACACTGTAGCTGCTGCTGAAAAAATAACTGCAAACACTGTAGCTGCTGCAAAGCAGCGAGACGAACAGGGTGGTTAATGATGACAATGATGGCTGAAAAAAAAAATGCAAATAAGACCAGAAAGGAAGCCGTGCCGGGGCAAGCATCGCGGACGATCAAGGCCGCCGTGCCTGTCATCGCACTCCGCCGAAAGGAAGCCGGCCGGGGCCATTTCAGCGCCGACTTCTCCGGCATCATGAGGGACATTGTCAAGTCCCTGGCCAAGAACAAGGCGCGTCCTTCACCGTCAAAATCTGGCCGTTCCTCAGCTGGTACCTGAACGATAACTTCACTTTCGACTACGCCTCCTTTGACAGTAATGCGACGCCGGTGAACCACAAAGGCATCATGTAGGGTACAATTTCGTGTTCACGCGCTGTCACGGTTCGACGCTCGTCATCTTATGCGCAGCGGTTGTGTGCCGCAGCCCGCCGGGCTCGTCAAGTGGGTGGCGCCGGACAAATATTTTTCGCGGCCCTTGTTGCCCAATGTTCAGTTTTGTTATCGTAGTCAGTCATCAAGCTTCGAAATCAAGTTATTATGCGAACAATTCCGCGGCTGTGGAAGAACTTGCAAACACAATAGATTGCATATGATCTGTTCTTACCCTTGTCCACACAGCTAAGGCCACGAAACTAATTGAGCGCCATGAAAAGCACGAGACATCCAACGAGGGAGCACCCATTCCAGCCTTGCTCCTCTGCATCATATCATATTATTGTAGATACATCAATACATGTATCTGTTTCGTTTGAGGCCCTATGGCCTGTTGCCTTGTTGGCACCAGCCAAGAACGCTCATGCACCCACGAACACGGACGCCGGTGAGAGGGAAACAGAGAACAGAGGATTTTCCGGCGATGAATGCCGCCGAGCCAATTGCTCCCGTATCTTGGCAAATTCTTATTCAAGTGGACTGGACAGAAAGGAGAGGAGTACAGGGGCCTCTTGTAGGCCGGGGACACACCATGCCGGCCGTTCCGCCACGATCCGCAGAGTGCGCGCACAGCCATGATCGTTGAGCCGTTGCTCGACCCGATGAGTATCCTACGACTCAAACAAACACGGCAGCCTGCACGCAACAACCATGCGCACGTCCTGCACCTAACCTGGACTCAACTGAACAACGGCGGCGGCGGAACAGACTCACGCACGCACCGTATCTAAACTGAACAAACACCTACGACGCCGCGCGCACCGCGCGACTCGACTCGACGCGACGCAACGAACGCGCCTCAACTCCTACTCGTACACGCGCGCCATGGACATGCCCACACATCCCGAACATTGCCATGGCGTGGTTATTCCAACATGGCCGATGCTTTTGCTCATACGGAAGCACAATGTCCTGGATGAAAAACAAGGCCTTCTTGCAGAGCAGATTGATCTGAACCTGAAAAATTGATGGTTGGATGGCTGAAGGGGCGTTAGGCAGGCGGACAAAAGTTACCGAGCGAACATGGCTACATGACTTGAGGCCAACTGATACCAGTATACACAAGGCTTTACAAGAGCAGGAAGGGGGGTGAATATGTGCTCATTGTCATGGAGCATCAGCCTAACACTTCATATGTTGCTGGAATTTCATTGGTGTTGTCATGACTTGCACTTTGGAATTCAGATGATGGGAAATGAGGTGACAAAAAGGAGATGAATGAGGCGAAATAATTACTCCCTCCGTTTTTAAATTGTTGTCGTCATTGACTTTTTTTGCTATCTTTGACCATTCGTCTTATTCAAAAAAGTTTTAAAAATATCATATATTTTGTGATGATTTGTTTTATCTTCAAAGTAAGTTTGAACCTAACTTATAATTTTGCATATTCGAACAACTATTTTGAATAAGACGAACGGTCAAACATAAATAAAAAAGTCAATGGCGACAACAATTTAAAAACGGAGGGAGTATTAATCTACTTGGCTGGCCTGGAGGGTCAAACACAGATCGACGTTGTGAAACGCTTCTTCCTGATCTGGATAAAATATGATGGACTTTGAAATTTATAATAATTCTGTTTGTGGCTACTGAACCCATTTGGACCTGTAATTAATTTTGAACATTGTGAAGTTTTGCACAGTTAATGCGATGTGAGTGCGTTATCGTGCCTTTACAAACTGTTTATGTTAGTTAGCTACCAACGACAAATTCCTGATTGGATATGGCCATTGTCAAGCATTGGGATATTTTGAGATGGGATAATTTGTTGCAAAACTCTGGAGAAAACTTGCATCGTGTTGCGCCGGATGCTACGCAGCAAATGTGAGGTGCGTCCTTCTCATGGCTGTGCGTAATACTAGAATCCCAGAGTATATGACTGCATGAGTCAAGAGAAGGAGACGACATCGACTGGGGACATGTGACGTCATCTGAGCAATGTGAAATCCTGCGCGAAACTGCTCATGTATGCATTGGTTTGGCTGTTTCCAAATCCACCTCTATAATCGCGCACAACCCACGCATTGCCCTCGCGGCCTTCATATTCCTCACATCACTTCTGCTCGTGCAGCCTCATGTCCTCTGCTGGGCTCGCTCATCAGCATCAACTTACCATCGATTCCCAACGTCAACTTCGGGCGCTGCAGAACATCTAGAACGCGTTCGACGGTCAAGGCCGCCGTGTCACTCATCGCCGACGTGTACAAATCCGACATCTCCGGCATCACGACGGACGGACGTTGTCTAGCCTCCTCTCCTCCGACGGCCGCACGACGCCGGTGATAAAGACAAACGGCGTCATGCAACGACTGTGCTGTACGCCAACTTCGACGCGCCGGTCATCTCTCGTCTTGTCGCCGCCGATCCGTTACACATTTTTCAGAAAAAAAAAAGAATGGAAAAGGGGAGGCGAGCCCTGCGAGCGCGACTGCCATCCGGGCCCATCGGTCGGAAATATATTTCGGAAGCCAAGCGAAAAACCGCGCTCGCTTCGGCTCGAATCCCCCCGATTCCCCATTCCCCAATCCCCATTGCGACTCTCTCCCCCTCCAATCCCCAAACCCTCAACCCCCCGGCGCTCCAAACCCTAGCGCCGTGATGGGCAACGCCGGAGGTCGGCATCGGATCGTCGACGTGGAGGAGGACGCGCTGGCCGCGCTGGCCGAGGCCGCGGCTATGGGGGCGAGGACCGCAGTGCGGGAGGCGCACGGAGCGGCGGCGGCCGAGGCGGGCGCGCAGGGAGATGGACCTGGGCTCCCGGTCGCGCCGGCGAACGGTCCCATGGTTGCTGGCGTACTTCGTCTTCGTGACGCGGAGACGGCAGCCGCGGAGGGAGCAGCGCGCGCGATGACAGCCCTCGCGAGGCTCATGGCACCCGCTGGCCATCAGCTCGCCAGCGACCACAGCATGAGGCAGGTCATGGCTTCCGCTGCGGGGGGAGCCGCGGCGGGGGTGAGGGCGGCCGCGATCCAGGCTGCTATGGCCGCCCATCCTCCGGCTCCGGATGAGGAGGTTGTCCTGCCTCCTGGACTGGTAAGTGGTTTGATTTGGCCGTAGCGACAGGTTTCGTTTTGCCCTAACTGGATGTGATTAGAACCACGAGGCAAATGGGTGGATTCCATTCCACGACACAATCCACATGCACATTAATTGGGAAATTGATTGCTGGTTCGGTTCTGGTGATGTTTTGTTTGGATCAGCCTGGGTTGGCTGAGCTAGAGTCACTTGTGCAAAATGCAAGTAGGTTTCTATAACTGTTCTATGCTGAGTGAACACAATACATATGTTCTCTGATGCCTTGAATTTCTAAACACATGATACAGATGGCTAACTGTGCTTTTGCAATATGACCAGCCCCTATTTTTCCACATTCATTAGTTGCAGTCGTCCCATTAAGTTATTTTGCATATTGCAGTAGGTCACTATTTGGTTTACAAAATGCCTTAGATTGCCTACTCATCACTGGTCATGGTTTAAACACTCTTTGGTTTGCATTGTGTTTTTAAACACAATGTCTTAGATTTCCTGTTCATCACTCCATAGGCTGCAGTTCATTCTAGTTACATAGAAGCTAAACTCTATATTAATTACACACCCTGTTCCTGTAAATGAAAAGGAAAAAGATGTTTTAAGTTAATTCAGAAATGAGAATCGGAACAGATGAATCACCTAATAATCAAAAGGAAAAAAAAAACTGAAGAACAATCATAGCTTAACTTCCGGAATGCATAAAGCATCTGATATATGTAGGTTATGTTCAAAGAAAAAAAAATAGATCAGATTCAAGAGCTTATGAATGGTTTTTTTGGGACAGGCAATAGACTTGAATGCCGTGGCAGCTGCAGGAGCCTACGGTGCTTGGATTGCTCTTGTTTCTCTAGTGGGGGGGCCACGGCGCACCGGCAACGTGAGTATCCAAAAATCATCTTCATTGCAATTTATATTTTGTGCGAATTCAACATCAAATTCAGTAGTGAACGAACCTTCTTACTGCTGTAGCTTTTTTATATACCTTTGGCAGTGTGTGAAACTTATGTCAAATTCAAGATATGGTAGATCAGCAAATAAATGATTGTCTCATATATATATGGATGGCAGTACGGCATTCCTCTATAAAGATAGGCTAGATAAATATAAAAGTGTGATTTGAATTTTAGCATCAAGTTTGTGGTATAAGATAGAACAGTCCTGCATTTGTTTGTAAAATAAAGTAAATCATGGTAGTTCATTTCACCCTACCTTTTGGCGAATCTTATCCCTTGTTCTTTCTAACATGAAACAAACCTTTTGTAGACTAACCGTTGGTCGAGCCTTCTTGCACCTATCCTTGGGGCCTGTGTGGGAGCCTCGGCGACACTGTTTGCACACCTAGCTGCGTCACCAAGCTGGTCCATTGTTGCTGTACTGGGTGGTTTGGGTGTGATCATGCTTACTCTGATGATCGGCATTGCGGCCGTCCCCTTTACAAGGTCCATCACACCTGAGTCAATCAGCCGTCATGCAGGTTTTGTAGCATTTCTGATGATCACCCTGCTACATACCTTATCTCTTTGCTACTTGACTTGGGACAAGAAGGATCAGAGGTTTATGGCCACAGCTGCTTCATTTGGTTCTGCAGCTGGATTTGCATTGTTGGTGCTTTGGTACTTCAGCGGGTAAGATGCTTCCCAAACTGTCTACACTTTTGTATCCTTTTGGATGTCTCTTATCTCATTAATTAATACCATTTGTTGTTGTGCTTGCAGGCGTATTTGATGATATGCTTCTGTTCATCAAATTCTACCAAAACATGTGCTGATGTGCTAAGGCGTTCATAATCAAAGTCTTCTGTTCCTAATCAGTACTCCACTGAACATGTTTGGTGCATTGGTGATTCATCAACACAATGACTGTACAGAATTAGACCGAGGAAACTAGGCCCATAGAAATTTTTAGCGGAGAGCACAGTGAGTTTTGCTTTGCAATGCGCTAGACCTTGCTACTTGTTGGCGGTGTGGTGATATAGGCGCCGGTTGCTACTGATTGGTTGATTGGTGGTATGCGGTACTGATTGGTTGATTGGTGGTATGCGGTACTGATTGGTTGATTGGTGGTATGTGGTACTGATTGGTGGTATGTGGTACTGATTGGTGGTATGTGGTACTTGTGGTAAATACATAGAGGCACTCAATGGTGTTGACTTTTGACAGTGAATGGATTTGCATACTTTTCAGCAGAAATGGATTTGCACTAGTGTAATGCTGCTTGTCTTGATGAAACTGTACGTCGCTTTTGATGCTAAGCATGCTGATGTGCTCTAATAGCGCAACGCTGGGTATACAAGTTTCAATTTTCGAAAATGAAACAATCTTTGATTCCAATGTTGTACTGAGGTAAACTAATGTTTCTTAATCTACTACGAGTTTAAGATAGCTAATCTAATTTGATTGACCTAGATTTGTCGTCCAAAATGTGATTTAGTTAATAATGAAAGGACTATATATAGCGAAGCTATTCCATTAAAAGGATTTAAAATCCTTTGGCATTGTCTAGTAATCATGAATTAATGTACAATCTTGGAATTTGGTCCTTTCTTAAACGTATGCTGTTGCGAGAGAAACAATAAGAAATACTTCTTCCAGTTCATAGGAGTATATAGAAACAAGGAATTCCTAGAAACAAACATAAGCGGCTCAAAGTACTTTTTGGAAAACTGCTATGTCAAGAACAACTAATTAAATGAGGCCCTAGCATTGGCATTCAACATCGTTCCTTGTCAAATATATCGAGCAGAATCCATAACAAGGCCACGACTCCAATGATGATAGGGCCCAGAACCATAAAACCATGACCGCTTCTCCTGTACTCCTTTGGCAGTTGAGTTGCCGGCCCCAACGTCATGATTACCATGAACACCATGAGAGCGAAGCAAATAACCTGCAGGGACGATGAGATGAGTATGTATGTAGACTTATTATGCCTCATGTATGAAAAGAGAGTGCGCTTAGCTCCATTAAGAATGAAAAACGTACTTTATTATATTAGAAGATGACACAGATAACCGTAAGGAAACATTCTTCTTGCCAGTTTCTTTCTTTAATTGCATATCATGTACGACCAGGTCGACGGTAGTACCACGAACAATAGATTATTGGTTGTCACGGATCCAAGACTCTAACCAGAATTTGTTAGAAACAAATTGGGTTTATGGCCGGAGGGGTGTGAAAGATTGGAAGCTGAAAGCATAATCATTTTGGCACAAAAACAGAGTCCCTCTGATATCAACAGGCTCCAAGCTGTTGGATCTAATTTAGACTAGGTGAATGATTTTTCTTGGGAAAAAGAACAGTGAGGCGTTTTGACGAGATTAACTAAGTCGATCCCCTTATCGACGCTTGCACATCTCTTAACTTGCAAAAGCGCAGTATTAATCATACACGTACGTATCTATCAACGATCACGTACCTTGATGGCTAGAA
The DNA here is from genome assembly GCA_007726485.1 of Eragrostis curvula. Taxonomy (NCBI): domain Eukaryota; kingdom Viridiplantae; phylum Streptophyta; class Magnoliopsida; order Poales; family Poaceae; genus Eragrostis; species Eragrostis curvula. The sequence continues at coordinate 50,912,238 of CM017442.1, read as the reverse complement.
AGTACGTGCACTCGCTGCGTCCATCGCCGTCGTAATCAAACTGAGGCGGCTCCGGCGGGAAACGAAAGAGGGGCGGCGCGAGCCTGTGCATCTGGCCGGGAGGAGCCGGCGGCCGGTGGTCGTCCACCACGTGGATGACGAACTCGGGCTCATGCTCCGGGCGTTCCTGGTCGTCGGAGTCGGAGTCGGCGGCCGCCATTGTCGTGGCCTGCGGCGGAACCCTCATTGCTTACGTAGTCTTTTTGCCGTCACGGGTTCCTTTTGGTTACTATATATGCCGCCGGATGACGCGTTAGAGCCGTCCGATGCAAAGCGACGTCTTCGATCCGGGTGTCGTGCGATTGGAAGCAGGCGCGATGTTGAGGGCCCGCGGGAGGTGACTACTCACACCAGAGATTGCTAGTAGATATATAATGGACATGGCAGGAAACACACGAGGTTTATCAAGATTCAAGAGTCCGTAATGTATTCGGTCACGTGTTCTAAGTTCTAACATGAGTAGGAACCAGTCGATCGAACTGCACACCGGGGGTTGGGTTATGGCTGTCGCCAGACTTTGAACCCTGTTAAGGAAAAGCTTCTTCGCAATATTACATCCTTAGAGCAAGTATTTTAGCTTTGAATCAGCCCGCGAAATCAAAATACATGTATGAAAGTATGACATATATGACGTGTAGGGGAGAGAAAGGAAGAGAGAGAGAGAGAGAGAGAGAGCCGAGCGAGTGTTTCGTTAGTCGCCGGCATGAAACAGGAGCCTTAAGAGCCGCAAGTAGCCATCGGTGGGCGCTTTTTTATACGAGTAATTCTGTATGCGGGCGTTAAGTGAGCTGGTGGTGGTATTTAGCCGGCGAGCAGGGATCCTTATTATCCTTGCTCTTACAATCATCCCAGCCTTGACCTCCTAAGAGGCTACATATAGCTGATCCTTGCTCTTACAATCATCCCGACCTTGACCTCTTAAACTCTAATCTCTTCTCTGCCACCAAATAACTCGTATCTCTTGTGTGCCATTGGTCTTAAATTTATTCCCTTCCAGACCACGGTTGTAAAAATTATTTGTAGTTGACATATGAAAAGTCAATTTTACCTTTGGGTCCACATGTCAGTATGTGCCAAGCAGCTTGATCCCGGCCGCTTCTCTGTTGACGTCGGCGGCAGGCTCCGGCGGCTACGGGTGGTGCTGGATCGGGAGGAGGCCGCGCGGCACCAGCAAGCGTCTTCGCCAGCGATCGTCGTCCACAGTGTGGATCACGAACTCGGGCTCTTGCAGCGGGTGGTCATGGTCAGAGTCGTCGGAGCCATGATCCCAGTCTGCCAGCGGAGGCGAAGGGGGCCGAAACCGTCGTCAGCATCGTGCGCGGGAGGAGTTTGAGGCGGCGGCTTGGGACGACTCTCTTCTTCACATGTGCGTTCGTGTTCGACGATGACACGTGCACGTGAGCATGTACTAGTGCCTAGTGCTGACTCGATCGACTCCGTTACGTGCCCGTGGACCGTGGACGATGATTGACCTGGAGCGAAATCCACGCAATCCAGGAGATTGAGTTCAAACGAACGCGCCTGCCTTCCCCTTCCGCATGTGTAACACGGGCACGAATCGAACCGAACTTTTGCGCTGACCTGGTCAGCCAACAGTTTGACACGACGAAACCGACCGAAGTACGTCAAGTCCGGCCCGAGCCGGACGCACCAGCGTCGCGCGTCACCCCCTCCCCGCCCCGCCCCGCCCCCGAAATTTCCCCAATCCCCGCCTAACCCTAACCCTAGCCCGCCCGCCGGCGATGGACGGCGACGCCGGCGCCGCCTCGCCGCCGCCGGCGCACGCGGCCCCTCTCCCTCCTCCCCCACCTCCCCTTCATCTCCCCCCTGCTGCCGCCGCCGCGGTCCCCACGCAGCGCGACATGTCGGCGTCGCCCACGAGCTCGCGCTCCGTGACGGAGACGGTGAACGGCTCCCACCGCTTTGTCATCCAGGGCTACTCGCTCGCCAAGGGCATGGGCGTCGGCAAGCACATCGCCAGCGAGACCTTCACCGTCGGCGGCTACCAGTGGGCCGTCTACTTCTACCCCGACGGGAAGAACCCCGAGGACAACTCCGCCTACGTCTCCGTCTTCATCGCCCTCGCCTCCGAGGGCACCGACGTCCGCGCGCTCTTCGAGCTCACACTCCTCGACCAGAGCGGCAAGGGCAAGCACAAGGTCCACTCACACTTCGACCGCTCGCTCGAGTCAGGGCCTTACACCCTCAAGTACCGCGGCTCAATGTGGTAAGCACAAGCGCTGTGATCCCTCCCGCCCCATTTCGGTCGTGCTTGTTCCATATCCTGTCGTGCTGGGGCTGTTGAGAGTGTAAGATTCTTCCTGTGATGAAGAATTTGGCTGCACATAGGTTTAGAATTTGTTCGGCAGTAGCTTGGGAACCTTCCATTCAATTTGGGTTCATGACTCATGTGGAGTGTGTTGGCACTTGGCATGGCTCTGGTGCTGTGACTGATGGATTTTACTGTATGTGTGGTATAGTTGTGTGGATGTTTCACTCACAGCTCATTGGTGCTTTGTTAGTATTACAGTACATTACGATTTCACTTAGTTTTTGTTTGGGTGGTTGAATGGGGTAGTGGATCTGTTTATTTGTGATCATGTACGTATTGCAGCATTGTACTGAAATGATTTGTTGGGTTTATGCTTTGGCTGTGTGTGAATAGAACTCCATTCCACTTTTATGCTTTTACGGTCACATGACTTTTCCATTCATAGCTCAATGGATAATACCCGTTCCAATGTTTTAAAATGTCATGTGAAAATGAATTGGATTGATTCATCATCAGTTATTTATTTTTTTCTTTCAAAACTCATCTACAAATGTATTGTCATAAGAATTTGGTCAAAGTTACACTATTTGACTGTTACTTGCATCTAACGTTAAGAATATTTTCGTTTCTGTTGTTTTTTGTATGTCTGGATCCAGTTCAGCTGTAATTATTATTACCTTCTGTATGACACATTCACAACGTGAACCGAGATATGAACAAAGGCTTGGTGAATGTCTACTTTCAGTGTGAACCTGAGTGTAACATTCTTGCTCTTATTAAAGTGCACAATTCCATCGTCTAAGAACAGCCTATCAGCCTTAAATATTAGACTCATATTCATCCATCTTTGTTTCAGGGGATACAAGCGATTTTTCCGGCGAACTGCTCTTGAGACATCAGACTTTCTTAAAGATGATTGCCTGAAGATAAATTGTACTGTTGGTGTTGTGGTATCAACTATTGATTACTCCAGACCACACTCTATCCAGGTTCCGGACTCGGACATTGGCTATCATTTTGGTTCGCTGTTAGACAATCAGGAGGGTGTTGATGTTATTCTTAATGTGGGAGGAGAGAGGTTTCATGCCCATAAGTTGGTGTTAGCTGCACGATCTTCTGTATTCAGATCTCAATTTTTTAGTGATGAATCTGATGAAGAGAAGAGCGAGATTGATGAGAGTGATGAACTGAAAGAGTTTGCTATTGATGATATGGAGCCAAAGGTTTTCAAGGTGTGTTCTGCTCTAATGTTGATTTTATCCTTACAGTACAACAGCAATTCGAAATTCTTACAATGAGTTAATATTTAATGCAGGCGATGCTTCATTTCATCTATAGAGACACCCTTGTTGATGATAATGAATTGGGTGCATCAAGCTCTGATGGTTCTGTCTTCGATAGTCTAGCAGCAAAGTTGTTGGCTGCAGCAGACAAGTATGACTTGGCGAGGCTAAGATTGCTATGTGAGTCTTACCTGTGCAAGGGCATAACCGTGGCCTCAGTTGCAAGTACGCTAGCACTGGCCGATCGCCACCGTGCTATGGAGCTTAAAGCTGTTTGCCTAAAATTTGCTGCAGAAAACCTTTCAGGTACTTCCAGTTTCCGCATCAAGTCTAGTTTACATTTATCACATCCAAGTGCATACTTTGCACCAAAATTCTGGTAATAATCTAGGCCAGCTTTCAAAATGGGAAAAGAGACACTATGAAAAATACTCATTCAGAACAATACTTGAGTGTACGCTTGTCCTTTATAACGTTATTTGTTCATTCTTATGGTTATTGTCCTTTGTGGAGACTATTCATGAACATTTCATTATTTATTATAATGAAACATTGTAGCTATTCTTGTGGAAATACAGGCCTTGCCATTGTAGATGCTTCTATATTGCTTCATTTTAAGTGCAGTTTGCATGACTCAACTTCATTTTACAGCTTGATATTGGCATTGAAATAATCAATTCTGTAGATCACTAGTGGCCTTGTTGGCATTTTACAACCTAAAAGTTGTTAACAACATTGACAGAATGAATGATATTTAGCTTACTTCAATTTGGTAGCAGTGAAGTGAGAGTGTTTGTTGCTCTTATTTGACCCTCTTCTTAATGCAATAATGTGCAGCTCCTGTGTATTTTCTATATAAAAAAGCTGTGAGCCTGCAGCAACACATTATTTTCTGTTCTTCCTAATAGCATTAGGACAATATTTACATTGGTTCTACACTTAGTACAGTTATTACAAGCTGAATTGTACTAACTAGAAAATGGAAACTCCGGCATACATTAATCTCTAGGGAGCAATGAAGCATAAAATATGACTTTTGCTGCTATGCTGGATTTTAATAGCAGATTTTAGAGTTTACTTATAGGGCTTGCTGCCTTGCTGGATTATACTAGTTATGGTAGTATGCCAGGATAACATACAATTAGGTGATCAAGTTTCTAGTTTTTGTACCAGCGCTCGAGTTTTTGTTACTGTTGCTTTTGTGCGTTCTTACTTTCGCTCAGTTTTTGTTGACTCCATTCATTATTTGTCCAATATATATGCCAATAAATTACTGCTTATACATTCCATTGTTTGACTGCTTGGCTGCTTTATTGTGCAAATAAGTTTGTAAATCTCCTGGTGCAATCAAGTTTATAAAGCTCCATAACATTCCAGATACCCTTATGTCTCTGCAGCTGTAATCCGGACTGAGGGTTTTGATTACCTCAAGGACAACTGCCCAACGTTGCAGGCAGAGATCCTGAAAACTGTTGCCGGATGTGAGGAGGAGCACAGTGGTGGGGGGAAGAGCCAGAGTGTTTGGGGGCAGCTCTCGGACGGTGGTGACACCAGTGGCCGCAGGGTTCGGCAAAGAATCTAATTCCAGCTCACAACTCTGACCTGGTTAGCCAGCTCCTGATCTGTAAATGATGACGATAATTTGTTCTGTATGTGAAGATAACAATCCAAATAGCTGTAACCAGATGTATCTCATTACGCTCTTCTTTCATCTTAGCTGCTTTGTTGATAGTTAGTTGATTGTTTGATCCTTGAACAGTTACTGAGTTGATGTGTAGACAACCTGGAAAAGCTCCAATAAAACATTTGGTCACAGGTCTTGGGTACTGATGTTTGCTGCCCAAGGTGTGACTTGTGTATGGTTCACATATAGATATGGGGTTTATTCTTTCCTCACATGAAAGGTGACAGAACTGAATGAGATGTGTTGTTTAGATGAAGTCAGTCAACAGGCACCATAGAGGGTTATTTCACGATTTGCCACGAGTTAAGGCTGGATTCCACAATTTACCATCTCTAAGCCTTGAATCCACAATTTGCCATCATTTAGTCCACAGCCCACTATCATGCATATTGACACCAAAATCTGACATAGAAATGACCTTTCTACCCCTAGCTGAAAATAACATTGAAAAATAAAAAAATCCAAAAATCACAAACTGAAGCCAATAAGCTAATATGATTAGTGAAGTCATTGAATGCAGTAAGTATTCATGCTTCCAAATCTGACCATACATTAGTGTTCAACCAAGTAGATAGTGCGACCATACATGCTCCTAAACCATATCAATCATACATGACCATACATAGTTTGGTCATACATTTAGTAATTCAATTGACATAGACAAAAGATCATTGGAATGCACAAAATACATCTAAGTTGTGCCTTGCCCTTCTTGAGAGAGCACCAAAAGACGTTTAGCATGGGTAGTAGAAGATGGCACTACATCTTCTTCTTGTTGTGTCAAATCGATCATCCTTCGAGTGATTGAACCTGGGGAGATGGTTTCAGCTGGTATTATCACCGGCCTTTTTGGCTTCCTTTTTGGCTGCTTGGCTCTCTTCCTGCAAGAAAGCTTTTGTTAGTCCCAAATCCATTACATAGCTATGCATTTGAAACAATGTACACACTTGCATTACCTCTTATTAGGACCATTTTGTGGACAGCACTCCTCTCGGTGGCCAAATTCACCACATTTCTTGCATTTTTGTTGTCTTTTTGCACCTTGTTCATGGCTGGCTTTGAATCTGTTTTTCCTTTGTCTTCCAGGACCTCTTTTTAATGGAGGTGGCAGCAGCACAAAGCCAACATCCGCTTGTGGCCATTGTGTCTTATCCGTCATATGTGGAATTTTACCACTATATGCAGCTCTAAATCTCTCCACAGAGTAGTACTCATGGACAAAAGAGTCAATCTGAAGATTTCTCTCACTTTGAATAGTAGCCAAAGCATGAAGACAAGGCTTTCCCGTCATTTGCCACTCCCCACAAGTACAAGTACGAAGGGCCAAATCAACAATTTCCCTCCATGGTGTCAAGTCCTTATGGTTGCCGAATACTTCAGCACTATCTGGTCCTTTGCAAACCTTCATGTGAGAAGTTTCTCTTGTTTTAGCTTTGAGTTGCTTGAGTACTGAATCTAGGATAGTCCCATGAAGTTTGTCCCCAATCTTTCTCCTCTTTTCCCACAATTCCATTGTCATTTGCCGCAATCTATCCATCAACTCAACTAATGTTAAGTCCTTTATCTTCTTAACCCAATTGTTGAAACTTTCAGCAAGGTTGTTGTTCACGTAATCACATTTGACCTCATTTGAGAACTGTGATCTGCTCCACAAATGATTATGATGTTGCTTCATGAACTTTATAACTTCCGGGCTGGCAGCAAGAACTTTTCCATAATGGTATGCAAACTTTTCAGCCTTGTAGGACCTTGCTGCCGGCCACATGTGATGATCGAAGACATCTCCACGAAACTTCTTCTTGAAATTTGTCCAAAGGTGTCTCATGCATTCCCTATGTTCAATGCCTGGGAATTCCGCCTTGACAGCTGCATCCAAACCTTTACATGCATCTGTTGAAATAGCTAAATTTGGTGGATGTCCAATTGCCTCCTTTAAGCATTTCATGAACCAGGTCCAACTTTCACTAGATTCCTTCTCAAAGACAGCCCACGCAACCGGATACATCCAATTGTGTCCATCTAGAGCTATAGCTGATGCCAACTGCCCACGATACTTCCCATTAAGTGCCGTTGAATCAATGCCAAGATAAGGCCTACATCCATTCTTGAAACCGTCGATGCATGGTTTCATAGCCATGAAAACCTTGTCAAAGTAGACTTGCCCATCAATTACCTTGGTAGAAATTTCACAAATTGAACCAGGACACCGTTGGAGGAGTTCAGCCTTGAAATTGAAGAAAACCTTAAAGCTGTCTTCCCAAGTACCAAATATTGCATCATGTGCAATCTGCATTCCATTCCACACTGTCCCATAGCCGACCTCAACATTGTACTTATCTAGCAATCTATCTTGCAACTCAGCTGCACCAAGAGATGGTTTCTTCCTCAGCCAACCAACAACCCTCTCTGCAACCCAATTTTTAGTTGCCATGGAGCTTTTGACTTTAGAAGTAGAAATACAATCATGCTCATTTGGAATCATTGTAATTTGCACTGTTGGCTGCCCATTCAACTTATTTGCCACAATCCTCCACTTACAACCTGCAGCTTTACATTCAGCCCTATATCTCTTCTTATCGGTCTTGATCTTATGCACCTCAAACTGCTCTTTCACTGCATGTTGTCTGAGTGCGGCGCGGAAATCATCCATACAAGGGAAACACTGATGTACCTTGATCTTTGGATTTTCCTTATCAATTACTATGGTTGGCTCAACATCTGCGCGATCATCAACTAGAATTTCAGCATCAATGGTATCTGCCCGATTTTGTTCAGCCCCACCTTTGTCATTGATGTTGTTTCTAACTAATACTTCCTCAGCTCGCAGCCCTAGAGACACAAATACCTGGTCATCATCCATGAATATATCAACATCATCCTTCAAAACAGGGTCGACATTATCATCATGTGTATCCTTTTCAGAATCTGAACTTTCCGTCTCACTTGCATCATCGTCAGCAGCATCTTGGGCCCAATCTTTCACCATTCTTGCTATCTCCAACTTTTGTTCCAATCTAATGCTACTTTGATATCCAGGTTTGATTTCGAACTCAACAACCATAGTGACAATCTTGCTGAACCAATACATTTCAAATGCACAATTCAAATCTGCATCTGTGACAACCTTACATAATCCCTGCTTTTCAATGTTCCAAAACCAGCAAACCGGCTCCTGACAACTGCCCCAAATAGCTTTGCTTGCTAAATCATTCAAAAATTTCATCATTGAGTAGCCACTGCCTACATTCACATCCCAAATGTGATCCTTAGACTCCAAATCAATTCTACTGCCATCATCAAGAATAGCTTTATAACCCGGGATCGTAATGCTAATTTTGAATTGCATCTCACACTCGTTCCTATTGACACAGGGCGAATTTACTAGTTAGATTGAGACAAGGTAACATCTACACTTGAAATAAGGCAATTTCTGCATTGGAAAAACAGGGCTCACCCGGGGTTGTCTTCCACTTCACCATCCATGGCTGCTGCCGACTGCACACAAGCCTGCCTCGCCCGCCGCGCACGCTACTCCGCGCGCCGCGTCGCTCGCGAGCCGCGCCAGCCGCGCGCGACCCCCGCTCGCCGTCCGCGCGCCGCGCCGTCCGCGCGCCGCGTCGCTCGCGAGCCGCGCCCGCCGCGCACGTGCCGTGCCGTCCGCGCGCCGCGCCGCTCGCGAGCCGCGCCCGCCGCGCGCGACCTCCGCTCGCCGTCCGCGCGTACAGCCCGCCCCGCCGCAGGCCCGTCCGCTCGCCTCGTCCGGCCCGAGTCGGCTCGCTAGGGTTAGGTTTGCTTGGGTGCTGTTCGAGCGGAACGGGAAGATAATGTGCTGTGTTCTGTGTTCAGGTGGGAACGGTGAGAAGAGGAAAGAAGAGAAGGGTAAATTAGTCCGGTAAAAAATCTAATCCAAATAGTAAAGGAAAAAATGCCAAATCAACAGACATCAAGACTAAATGATGGCAAATTGTAGATTCAAGACTTAGAGATGGTAAATCGTGGAATCCAATCTTAACTCGTGGCAAATCGTGAAATAACCCCAGCATAGAAGAGGCCTAGAGATATGTTTGATTGTAGGTGTCAGGATTTTTGGCCAGTGGGCAAAAAGTGTAATTTCTCCTGCTCATATTATTTCTTGGATCATTAGTAGAGTTTGTCTTGTATCCTTTTATCTTTTTACACGGCACATGTTGCATCCATGACACATGTTGCAAAGTTTGAGCCCAGGTTGGCAGCGTTGGCTACCAGTAGTAATCAGCATCTGTGTTTTGTTGGTCGTCGGGGAAGAAGATGGCGGTGATTAGGTCGTCGTCGTTCGGTTCGTTTTTCTGACGGTTCGATAGCTCCAACGTTGGTGGGTCCCAGGTTCAATTTAACTATTGCCTTCTCTCTCCTATCTCCTCCTCCGCGCAGCGCTACACAGTTCCAGATTAACCAGCAGAGAGCCGTCCTCCCGCCGGAGAAAATATTTTTTTAGTCGCTTGCGTCGAACCGAAAACAAGCGTCGAACCAAAAGAGATTCCTCGACGGTTCGGGTGCCGCAACGTACAAATCGAACCTTCACGGTTCGGTTTCAATCAACGTTGCGGGTGCTCATCGCTACGCTCTGGCCTTAAAGTGTAGCAAAATTAAATCGAAGAGCAAAAGACATTGGGTAGCAAAGATTGAAGTGCGTGGCTCGGTGACTACAGTCGGTGGCTACTTTGTGGCATTGCTCGTGCAGCCGCTGATACATGGGAATCCATTGATATACTGTGCACGTGAACTTTAATCCATTGATATACTGTGCACGTGAACTTTGGACGAATGGCGACGGCAGTAAATTTCTTGACACGTCAAATCGAGCGAAAAGTGCTGGGAATCCATATCCAGGGGATCCATTTTCTGTGGCCAGCAAGCAGAAAGTACGAGCAAACGAGCAGCATTTTTCTCAGGTACGCGCCGCTGCCTACTCCTACGGCGGGTCCCACCCCCACCACGAGATGCGATTCCCACCCTCCCTCGCGTTCGGCTGCCGCCCAAGAGAAATCACAGTCTCCACAATCCCTGACCTGCGGGACGCCTTCTTCACCTGCCGCTCCAACCCCACATGTCATTACGTCGATTTTACTGGACCTGCGTGCGAACGGAGCATGGTACGGTGAGAATGTCGCTGACTCGTAGGTCCCGTGGGCCCGGTTCCGACAGCTATCAGTGATATGCAGTGCTGTGCTCTGTTCGGCGAGTACGTCGGGCGGTGCCGTGCCAAAAGATTGTGGCCCACGGGTCAGTGACCCGACGCGGCCCGCGCGTGGAAACGAAGCGAGGATGCTGGGCGGAGAGGGCCCACCGTCCCGCGTGGGCGTCGCGGCTTCCACTCTTTTTACCCGCGAACTTTTCTCACGCGCCCACGGCCCAACCCACCGCGTTTCGCCACCCACCCGTCAGGCCTGACTCCTCTTTCCTTCCCCTCTTCTTCCCCCGAAGCTTCGCTGATTCCAGACGCAACCAACCCAGGACCGAGACAGAGAGAGGCGGCCAGCTGCGCGGGGGCATCGGAACCCTAGCTAGGTTTTGAGGCGGCGGCGGCGGAGATGTCGACGCCGGCGAGGAAGCGGCTGATGCGGGACTTCAAGCGGCTGCAGCAGGACCCGCCCGCCGGGATCAGCGGCGCGCCGCACGACAACAACATCATGCTGTGGAACGCCGTCATATTCGGGTGGGTGATTCCCCAATTATTTGCTTTCCCCTCACTCCCCCGCGGCGGAGCTCGTTAATCCCGTTCATGTTCTAGGGTTTGTGGGGCGCTGGATCTCGGGATGGGAGATGAGGTTTTTATTTTTTTTAAGCTGTAGCTTTGTCTCTCTAGCTGTGTTTGTTGTGCTGATGTGATGTTCGTGTGATTTTGCAGGCCGGATGACACGCCGTGGGACGGAGGTGAGCCTCGCAGCTTCGATCCCCTTCTGATCTGTAGCTGATTTACTGCTTGTTATGTGGTGTGCTAGTTGCTTTATATAGTAGATAGACTCGGAATCGTTCCGGTGGAATGGTAGTTATCCACCGGATATTAGGGGTTTGCTTTTGCCGTGGAAGCGAGATTGCGTGCCAGCTCAGGGCTGCTTTTAGCTGGTCTGACTTCCCGTTAATCAATCTGATATGTCTGTTCTGTGGGGAAATTTCCAGTTTTGTCCATAGTATTTAAGGCGCCTAGGCGTCTTGAGGCGACTAGGATGTGCCCATGCGCCTAGGCGATGCCAATTCGACTCTACAAGCCTAAGGCGTTCTGAGGCGATCAGACGCCTAGGCGACGCCTTATAAACTAGGATAATTTGTCTACAAGACACTATAAAAAACTATGGTTGTTGATTTGTTTCGTGTTGATTCGTTGAAAGTTCTAGTTGGAGCATTCAACACCAGAAAGTTAATAACATACACCATGGGGGTGGCTGGACCTGCAATTTCCGTTACTATTTTGATTCCTGCCCTGTTAAATCGCCGAAAACGACAAATTTTCATGATGTACTTAGAGGAGCCTCTAGTTAGTTAGAAATTAATATACCGTGACAAAGAGCTGTGAACCGGTAACGGTTATGCTTTCCCTTTATATTTGAAAAAAGGACGAATTTGTATGGATGCCGCAAGCAGCTGCCTCGTTGGTAGTTCCGCTTGTGGTATGCCAAAACTGCCGTATGAATGTTTCCTTATCCATGACAATTGGAGTTACGCCCTACTTGATTTCAGGCTCTGTAAATGAATAAGTAAACCCTGAGCTACATAAACAAACCTTGCCGAGCCAATCTCAAGTGTCAAAAAGTGGTTCCATTAGCCTTGAGAAAAAAAGGCTGCACATCACCCCCTTTGTGGAAGTATAACAAAAGGATAGTTGTTGTGAACTTGCATTGTCAAGAATTTTTCATGATGGGTTCAGTAGTTATTGTTCTGTTGCACTTGCACGAAATTTTGTGTTCTGTTTCCGTTGAGATACAGAATGTAAAGATGAAATTATGCTATCATATGATTTGATATGTACACTATTTATGTACCAATTCAAAATGCTATATTCAAAGATGGACTTGGCGAATATGATTTCTGGCGTCTACTCTAGATTTAATTTGGTCACTATTCTAACTGCTGTCTTGAGAGTAAATTTACAGATTGAATTGGAAGTGAGATAGTTTTGCGAAAATTGACCCTTATGCAGGCATTCTACTCGGCGCTGTGTAACACAGGCTGCACCCAAACTACAGAATATGTTTTTTAGTGTAGAAATAACTAAGGCATCTAGTAGGTTCACCATATACCCTCCTACAGATTTATATTGATGTTGCGCTCTACCAATTTTTTTGGATATCGGGGGGTAGTACATGGCTAGGCAATATATCAGGGTTTTTTAAAAAACTTTTTATTGTGACAAGCGGATTCGTAAGTTCCAGTGAACTATTCTGATTCATATTTAGACTGGTTTCGTTGTTTGGTTGGAAGCAATTAGTGCCATAGTTGAGGTATTCTGCTATCTTGTCCTTTACTTTCTAGGCTATGGTTCTGTGGTAAAATTTTGTTACCTTCTGTATTAATCGGTTTGTGAATATGGAATCTGATATGCTAAAGTAGTGTCTGGTTGCTAATCTTCGGTTATCTACTTAGGTTTTGGTGTCTTTCAAGTTGAATATCTATGAAAACGTACTATAGCACATGTTTCCATGATAAAACGTGTTTCCATAAAAAGTATAACATCAGATTTGTGAGATTATGACCGAAGAATGCTTGAATTTTTCCGGGAAAGATTATTAGATCCATGAAAATGTTTTATCTTGTACATTGGACGCATAGGTATGCTATGCTAGTAGTGCAAATGTTACTTAATGCATGCACATAGCCTTGGTTGTGGGGCGTGGCATGATCATGCATGTCACATGCTTTGGATCTGGAAAAGGAGTCACTGCAGTATTTTTAATACTAAGAATCGCATGGCTTCTGTCATTCCCTCACCCCTGCGTCCTTTTCATGCATATTTTAATAATTGCTACCTACAATACTGCTGATACAAATGGTAGTACTAGATCCACTAGCATATAGGATTGGGCAACTGAAGTGAATCATTCAAATATAAAATCATTGTACCTCAGATGGTATAGATAATACTCATTTTCCCAATATTAACAAGAAAGTATAGCAGGTTTATTCACCCACTAATAATTCTTTAGGTTCAAGGTTGATGTAGGCATTGACTTTTGTAGAACAATAATTGGTAGTGCTCAGTAATTCTTGGGTGTCGGAATTTTTTTTCTTTTTAATCAGTTAATCTTCCAGTACATGTCAAAGTAAAGACTGTACGTAGATATGTTTGCTACCCATCCTTGTAGATATTTCTTTTGCGGTTTCATTGCCTTGAAAACCTTTTCTATTTTAGTCATTTCATGAGGCCTTGTTGGTGTCTTAAGTCCTTGTACTATGTTATAAGCACTCTGCCGACAATTTGTGCTCCTGCTATGTGGAGTTATTTTTTAATAATAGAACCTGTGTAGTCAAGGAATAATTAAAACCCTACTTGCGTATGTGATCAGTTTGCAGACTTACAGTGTTGCTAGTGACATCATACTGTGCTTATTTATATCTGGATATGATCTTATATGTTTTCAGTTTGGTGCTTATACGTGGCTGATGTTAGCATTGCAAGTATGATATTTCACATGTTAAACATAGCCTTGGAAACTACTCTGTCCAGCTGCATAGCCAGAATGACAAATATATTGAAACGGCGGTAGTATGTGGCCCAAAGTTATGAATGTATTAAATAACATTAATGTCTAATTAGTTATTTTCTTTTTATAATATTGTGTTTTCTATTGATCCTTGATGTCCAAATGTCTCACTTGTTCATCTTGCATCTATGTATGGCTGCTTGCTACTAAGGCAGCATTGGAACAGTCTCTGATTGTTGATTCTCTCATGTAGGCACGTTCAAGCTAACCCTTCAGTTTACAGAAGATTATCCGAACAAACCACCAACTGTTCGGTTTGTCTCCAGGATGTTCCACCCAAATAGTAATATATCCCCTCCTTCCCTATCTTTTCTCCATACAGTTAGCATCAAATCGAAAGTGCATTTGTGGGGAAATGGTTTAATATTATACTTTTATTGCAGTTTATGCAGATGGGAGTATCTGCCTGGATATCCTACAAAATCAGTGGAGCCCTATATATGACGTTGCTGCTATATTGACTTCTATTCAGGTACCTATCTCTTGTTGAACATATTTTTAACCAAAATGCATGTATACTGCCCAGTGAATTGAATAGTGGTAATTTCCGGTGGCAAGGTTTTAAAGTATTGTGAATATGTAATTATGTTGAATCAACTATCATAATGGCTCGTTTTGGATAACATCTAGAATTTTGAGTGTACTTGCATTGTTATGTACATACATCAGGGTTTAGCTGGAGATAAAACTTCTATTATGCCAGTAGTTAATCGGAAACTTTTACTAACCATCTTGTCCTTAACTTTTTTTCCAGTCCCTGCTGTGCGATCCAAACCCAAATTCCCCAGCAAACTCTGAAGCTGCCAGGCTGTTCAGCGAGAACAAGCGGGAGTACAACCGCAAAGTCCGCGAAATTGTGGAGCAGAGCTGGACAGCTGACTAGTGCCCTCTATGCCAGAAAGGGCGCAATAAGCTACCGCAAAAAAACTGTATTTCTGGGTTGCCAGACTTGTTCCAACTTGAAACATTGAAGATACTGCAGTTATTGCCTGTAGCCTGTCGTGGTTTTGTGTTTGGATCTGAATCCGCGTTGCTCATGGTTTAATGTAGTGGTGTAACTGGTGTTGATGACTTATCTCATGAATTAAAAGCATCCTGCTTGTGTACAGAATTATAGCGTGGATTGCTCAAGTCTCGTTGCTTTTGCATCTAGTTGGATTTTCTGACTGCTTCAAGCTCAAGGTTCCCGGGGATTATCAAACTTTGTAGATATATACATAATTGTTCAGAGGGGAAATTTCGGTTTTAACGTGAGGGGAAATTCAAGTTCTGCAATGTATCGTTTACTCCTACGCAAAGCTACAGTCCAGCAAATGCCAAGACAATTCCAAAGCAGCGGGGTTCACATGAAACGACTAGGATTTAAAGGCCACGTCTATGTTGATTTTTCTTTCGAAAACCGACGTGTTCATGTGTTTTTCAGTGCGGCATTCCTTGCACCTTGCAGTCCCTATCATGGCAGCAATGATCTGCTGCAAAAATGTCTGGATGCGAACCAGATTCTCGTGATGATGCATAATGATGCGATGGCAATATGTCTGGGAGCTGGACCACCGAGCCCGGTCCGGCATGGTCAGAACTCAGATCACAGTGGTTATCTGCCATTGTTGTTGGGTCAATGGATGCATGTACGCAGCGTTGGTGGAACAGTGCATTGACTAATTTCACTGTTTTCCTTCTAGGATTTGCCTTCCGCTTCATCATAATAAAAAAGATAGTAAATGTCTCACGGTGTTTCCCCTGTTTTCGCCTTTCCATAACAGCTCACAAGGCAAATGATTACATGGTGTTTCACTTGGTCCTAAGATTCCAAGGGAGAAGCAAATACAGTGGTTATTACACAGTCAAAAGGTCCACTTAGTAGGTTCGCCAAAAAAAAAGGGGTGTCCACTTAGTAAAAGCCTAAAATGAGTAAGAAAGCTTATATCGAAAAGAAACACAGTGCTAATCTGTACATATCTTATGGGTAGTACTCGTAGTAATCTGCAGAATTCAGGTTCAGCTGCGGCTGCTGATTGCTATACACTTAGCCTGACATCACTCTGATCAGGAATTCTCTACCATGAAGACTTGCTGATCAACGAAACTTGTCGAGGGGAAAATGTTGCTTCGCCATCTCGTGGCCGACTGCTAGCGCCGACGTCCCATTCTTTTCTTCTCTCATCCTACTGCATGTCCAAGAAACAGTCAACAGCATGTTACTACTGTGTTCCTAACGCTGCAACTGTCACATGCACAAAAGACTCTAGTTGCAGCACATGATAACCATCAGAGTGATGTGCAAGTGGAGTGGTAAGTTACAGCACACGATGATCATCACTGAGATGCGCTAAATAGAGTGAAATTACCTAGGCGTCGTCGCGGACCTGGCGGACGGACTCCCTGGGGATCTGCGACGGCGAGAGCGGCGACTCCTCGCTGCTCCGGGAGTCCCCGCGCCAGTCGTCCTGCACCTGCGCCGCGAACTGCAGGTTCCAGAGCACGTCCTCCACCGACGGCCGCTGCGCCGCCTCCTTGGCCAGGCACCGCAGGCAGATCTCCATCACCGTCCGCAGCGACTCGTCGGAGCACGCCTTGCTCACCGACTGGTCCACGAAGCTTCGCCGCCGGCTCGGCCCCTCCGACGTCACCGCCGATTGCAGCTGCGTCACATCCACCGGTTGTCATTGTCAGATCGTGTTGTGCAATGCTCATAATGCTCAATGATCTATGTATGATGCGGATGATCATTACCTGCTCTTTCATGATCTCTACTTCGTATATCGACGTGATGGGTCTTCCTGACACAACCTCGAGCAGTATCACACCGAAGTCGTATATGTCCATCTTGTCAGCGTTCGGTACCCTGCAAAACAGAGTCTTTAGCAAAACAGGAAAATGGAGCTCGAACTGCTGCTAGCAAAGCAGTAGGTTGATCTTCAGATACCTATCAGACGCATGCTTGCTTCCACCCTGCACAAAAAACAACAGCATTGTTAGTTCCATCCACACTGATTCTCCCCCAAAGTTCAGAGATAAGGAATAAACCGTCAGAGTCAACTGCAACAGCTAGTTTAGATACCTCGGATTTCGCTGCAGTTTCGGCAAGGATGGGGATGTTGTAGCTGCCGATCTTGGCGACAAGATTCTGGTCCAGAAGGATGTTGGTGATCTTGAGGTTGTTCCCGAACAGGCCGGGCATGATGCCTCCGTGCAGGAACTGGATGCCCTTGGCCACGCCAATAGCCGTCTGTATCCTCTGCACCCAGGGCAGCTTCCTCCCCTCTGTTCCTTCTGAAAAACACAACAGTGCCTAATCAGCCGTTGTGATTTTCCTTCGTATCACGAGAATACGCAGGAGAATTGCGCACCGACAGTCCCGGTCACCGTCACAAGTGACTGGACTGTCCGAGGGATGAACTCATGGAAATTTATTCAGTCGTGTAAATAGAAAGCTTACGTGAGATCCTGCTCCTGAGGTTGCCGTTCTGCACGTACTCGAAGACGAGGTAGAGCTGCGTGACGGTGGAGTCGTCGAGGTTGTACTCGAAGCAGTGACCCAGCGCGCTGACCAGGTGCCGGTGCCGCAGCTTGGAGATCATCTCGATGTGCCGGTTGAAGCTCTGCGACGTCTGGCTGCGCTTCACACGCAGTGACCGGATTGTCACTGGCGTGCCGTTGCTCAGCGTTCCACGGTACATCTGACAGCAAAATTAGGAGTAGGATTAATTTCATAACACACTTAATGACGGGAATTTCACATGGAACAGTTTAATTCAAGCAGGAACAACTGAAATCGCGAAACATTCTGACATTGCAGGTAGAAGTACTACCTGGCCGTGAGCGTCCTGCCCCATGAGACAGGACACCTCAAAATTGTTGGTCGCTGCTTCGAGCTCGACCAAAGAAAATGATCTGTACGCCGGGATGCCCAGAGCTCCCAACTTCACCGTCTGAGAAATGTAACCTGACCATCCCAAAAAACCAAGGCACGAACACTGAAATTAGTCTGACAGTTCCAGTAGAATTGACAGAGTACTGAAGAGAACGCGCAAAGAGGGAGAGCAAGATCGTACGCGCATCAGCGAAGAACTGCGAAGGATAAGCGCTCGAGGCGTGCTCCACGAGGCGTCTGGGCGGCCGTGCCTTGGCGCGCTGAATGGTCACCTTCCGCACGGCGAGGAACACGCCGACGCCGACGAGCACCGCGCCTGCGATTGCGCCGGCGACGATGCCGGCCACGAGTGCGACCTTGCCGCCATGCTTCTTGCCGTGCGCCTGGTCGGGCACGATGCCGACGGCCAGCGCCTGGTTCTGGCAGAACGTGGACGGGTGCTGCGTGGTGTCGCCGGCGGCGGGCGCCAGGCAGTTCGCCGCCGCGGCGAGCACCAACTTGGAGTCGTCGCCGCCGTTCTTGCCGTTGCCGGCGCCGGCGGCTTTGGTCAGCAGGCAGGAAGGGAGGCTGCCGGTGAGGAGGTTCGAGGACAGGTCGACGAACCGGAGATTCTCGCCGCAGGACATGTTGCCGGCGAGTAGGCCGGTGAGGCGGTTGCCGGCGATGCTGAGGTACTCGATGGACGGCAGCGCGAGCAGCGCCGGCGGGAACGGGCCCACGAACCGGTTCCGCGACACGTCGAGGTGCTCGAGGAGGTAGAAGGAGGCGAGCTCGCCGGCGGGGAGCCCGTCGCCGAACCGGTTGCCGGCGAGCACGACGCTGGCCACCTTCCTCCCGAGCCGCGGGAACGCGGGCCCCAGCGAGTTGTTGGCGAGGTCGACAACCTGCAGGCTCTTGAGCGCGCTCAGGTCCGGCACCTCGCCGGAGAGGTTGTTGCACGCCAGCGTCAGCGACCGGAGCGACGCCATGTCCGCGACGGACTCCGGCAGCGCGCCCCGGAGCGAGTTGTTACGGAGGCTGAGCACGGCCAGCGACGGCAGCTTCCCCAGCCACGGCGGGAGCTCGCCGGAGAGCAGGTTGTCGTCGGCGATCAGCGTCTGGAGGTTTTGCAGCCGGGAGAGGCCCTCCGGGAGCTCGCCGTAGAGGTAGTTGCCGCTGACGTTGACGATCTCCAGCGCCGCCAGCCGGGACACCTTCGCCGGCAGAGGGCTCCACAGGCCGAGCCCCGTGAGCGTGAGCACGCGGAGGTCCGGCAGCCGGGACAGCGTCGTGAAGAAGGCGTCGATGCTGAACGTCTTCGGCAGCGGCGGCGGAGGCGCGCCGCCGGGGCCGATAATGTGGAGCTGCGTGACGCTGTCGCCGTAGCACTCGACGAAGGCGGAGGGGGTCTTGTAGTCGCCGCCGTAGCAGAAGTCCGTGTGGTTGCGCCACGTGCTCAGCACCGGCGGGTAGTTGAGCAGCTGCTGGATCTTGAGCAGAGACCATGTCTGCGAGGACTGCAGCTGCGTGGACTCGGGCACCATTGCCAGAAGCAGGGGCAGCAAGATGAACAGAGTGTGGCTGCAGCTTCTTCTAGTAGCCATTTCTGCTTTGCTTGTCACAAAGAAATCTTCTTTTCCTCTTTCTCTTACTAGCAAATCGCAAGAAGATTTCTTCGGCCTCCTGAATATTTGTCGATGATTGCTACTATGAAATATGAACAGCGGGATTTGGGACAGCAAGAGCAGAAATGATGAAAACTGTCAAAACTTTCTTCAGCTGGAGCAGAAATGATGAGCAGCGAAACAAAACCGACCAATTAATCTCCCAGCCTTCTTAATAAGAACACTAGCAGAAATGCTGCTAGAATCCGGAAGCAAAGATGTTCTGCCTAGAAGAGCTTGGAAGCTGGGAGCAAAATGCAGGTAGCAACTGAACTCAGAAAAGCAGAGATGATCTGTAGTTATTGGAGACAGCTACTCATCACCAGAATGTCACAATGTCCAACCCTGCACAGGGATCTGACTGGCAGCCCACCGGTTCTTTTCATCCCACAGCAAGCAAGCACTGGATGCTCCTCCCCTCTGCAGGAACCTCACCAGATTTGCTCCCTTCCTTCAGGACCTGGCAACACAACTGCAAACCATTGCATCGTCAGCTCACCAAAGCATCGCCTCTGCACCAAGATTGCTACCACGCTTACTAACTAATAACACTGTTTTTAACCAAAACCCATTACTGTTCCGAGAAATTAAAGAACAGAAATGCAGGGGGAGCGTTAATTACCTTTGAGCCACTGTTGCAGCACTCACTGGTGAAGAATGGAGAGACCAAGAACACTCAGCAGGAAGCATGTGCTGATGAGCTCAACGCAGCTGAAGCTGAGTGGAGCAGCATCATCATCAACAGGTCACAGATGTTTTTTTCTGGGGTTTTGTGGTGGAGGACGGAATCATATGCTCGGCGTCGTCTTCCACTCCAATGTCGCTGAGCATCACGGGGTGGCCGGGGCATGAGGCAAAGCGACAAGATTGAGCTGGAAGATGGAGGCTGGCAAAAGGACAATGAGATGGGAGCCCAGAGCCCTCTTTTCCCGTCTCATCTCCACCCCACCTATAAAATCCAGTCAAGCAGATATAGAAATGGTTCCTCTTTTTTAGAATTATGCCTTTCTTTCTTTGGATTGGGTTATTATTATTATTTTTGTTTGTGCTTTATCTCTTTTTCGTTCTTAATGTTTGGTAAAGCAATTTTTTTTATGTTGGAATTGTTGTTGAAGCAAGATCGTAACAACATGTTGTTTTCTGGTAGGTTAATGTTTTCAGAGGGATCTTTTGCACTAAAAAATGTTTCCAGTGCAATCAGTGAGAGTATAAAATTTGGTTGGTGGTAGAACAGCATCTGAGCACACTGTGATCTACAGTTTGGTTCACTCACTATATACTAATATATCTACTGTTCTGGACATGGACCAGCTAATTTTCTTTCGCCTAGATTTCATGAGAGACAGACAGAATATTAAGAATGTCCGCAGTTTTGCTGTAACTCGAGCAAACCTTGAAACAGTTTTTTTTTTTTTAAAAATATATTTTTTCCCAGTTGCTAGGGTGGCCCAGTAACTTGAATCTTACATAAACTAGCTTTCCATGTATAAGAAATGATCAAAGATTTGTAGGACTACAAATTTTGATCTACCTTTTATTCCTTTGATTTGTCTTGTTCCTTTTTTCCCCGCATTCTTCCGGTCCTTTTACTTGCTTTACTTAAAGCAGAGAAGACAATGGGAGCGTCACTTTCTCTTGGGTGGCAAACATACACCAACCCCTCACTTCATGGGCAGATAAATGTTCCATGAAATACAGAAGTATATAAAAATGGTAATTTTTCATACCAAGACACCGAGATTGTGCAAGACAGAGTACCATTGCCCTGTGAAAACATGGAATCTGGAGAGCATGTGTGTGCTGCTGTTCCCACATTGACTTGAACGTTCTGTCAGATTTGGCGCCCACTCAAACAGTACTACGAATGAATAATAAAATAGTTAATTAAATAAATGAATGTCATATTTCCCAACCACCCCACTTGGTCCCAGCATGCATGCAGTAGGCTGAGATGTCCTGTTCGAATGCACACTTCATGGGAGTGAGACAAAATTATTGTATATCAACAGTGACATATAGCAAAGCAGTAAGTAGATGCCTTTGGAGTTGATTGGATTTGTTAACCTGATGATTAGCAGGCTTTCCCAGAGGCTAAAAGCGTGGTTGACAGTAGAATATCGCTCATGTGCATGTCACGTAGCATAAAATGCTTGTCTGTGCGAACCCTGTAGATTCCCGCTTTCTCCAGTCTGCGCGCGCATGGGGGTGGGCGGGGGTGGCGGGAGGGAGCAGATAAATACGAAGGGCAAATAATTCTAGTAATATCTTTGCAAGTGATAGTACTGATACTACGCAGTGGCAAAAATTTCTGAAAAATTAACATACTAAATTACGTGACAAAAAGTAAAAGAGAACGATAACTTTATCTAGTTCTGCACCATCTCAGTTGTATTCACTTTCTTGCACCAGATGCTGCCTTTTTCTGAAGTTGCGTAAAGGTGTTAAAAATGTAAACCCATCAGTAAAAGCTGATGTTCATTATCCGATATAAACCACCGGAAGAAGGTACACACTTTGTTAGCACCAGAAAAATTTCGAAAGTTACTGCATCTGCAATTGAAAGGAAATTAGACCTAAATAAACGTTGAAAGGAAAAATGCACAGAGTTAAAAAAAGGGGCTGTCTCTATCCCACCCGGGCATTTCTGCCGAGGTGACCACCCGATTTTTGGGCCATCGGATGGACTCATCCAACGGACGTCGTTCGTCTTCAATCTCTCGACCATTCGTTTCTGCCTTCTTCAACCTCCGTCCTCCCCCGCCGCCCCACCTGCCGCCGCCGGACAACCGCCCCCTCGGCCACCTCCCCCCTCTTCTAGGTCCGACAGACACCGTTGAGCCCCCCAACCCCAACCCCGAACCTCGCCGGAGGAACTCCTGCTCGCCGGAAATGAAGAAGAAGGGAGAGAGGGAGGGAAGAGAAAATTCGGATGGCAACCTGCTCTCAAATGCCCGGGTTGGTTTTAACAATCCCCTAAAAAAAAAATGGAAACCCATTTCACTTGCTCTTGCGTTATTTACCTTAGTTACCTATGAATTGGACTTGTCACTGATGAATCACTTGTGAGGCTCGACAACTCGAGAGCATGGGGGTGGGATCCCCGGGATGGCGCCATTTAATCACGTTGCTGCGTCTTTGTTAGGGTGGGTGGGCAGTTCCTTCGCGCCATCACTCGTTCGATTTCTGGTTTGTCTTGTTTTTCTCCATTCTTTTACCCCACCTGTGGCCTTTGAATTGCCATATAACTGTAGGAACAATTGATTGCTGATCTAGCCCAAATGCAGTCAATTTTTAGGCCACTTATACAAATGGATGAAGAAGAGTTCTGAGTTGTTATGCTCGTCGCTGTACAGGACGTAAGTTGCAGAATCTGGACCAAACAAGGCATAAAGCGAACGGAAAGCTGGTTCTAAATGTATCCAAGGTAATGTACGCGCACACAAAAATGGCTTCGTACCATGAACATGAAGAGCTCCGGCTATTCTCATTCCCACGTAGAAGTGCCGTCCTTGTCAAGGACGAGTAGAGATCGGACTTCTTATAGACACTTCTCGTGCAAGAGAGTCGCTAGTCGTACAAGATTTTCAGTAACGGTGAAGCGCCACCGTACAGATGGAGACCGGCAGCATTCATCACCAGAGAAAAGATGGAAAATGATTTGCCGAAAAGGGACGGGTTGAGATCCTCTGCATTGCCGGTTATAATTGAGAGAAGCTACAGTTCTCTGAATTATAACCGACGGAACAGTAACTCGGAACACTGTTCACACACTGTTGCTACAGTATTAATTCAGAGAGCTGTTCACTCTCTCACATTTTACTGTAGCAATCGCTACAGTCTCTGAATTGAGACCCTCAATTCAGAGGACCCCGACCCGGGGCTAAAGGTTTCCGTTACTGCTGGAGCCTGGAACCTGCAGTGTGTACCTGAGGTCTCGTACACTGTTTCATTCCTTCGGTTTGCAGCAATCACTGAGGGGGTGTTCATTTTACGAGGGTCTAAAATTTAGAGGGGTTTAAAAAAAAAAATTTATTATTTAAGAGTATTAAATAAAGTTTAATTACAAAACTAACTGCAGAACCTCTGGTCTAATTCGCGAGACGAATCTAATGAGAGTAAGCAATCCGTGGTTAGACGATGGTTACTGTAGCAAAACATAGCTTACTTAGTCTCGTTATATTCGTCTCGTAAAGATGTACCCATCTGTAAAAAAGTTTTATCATTAGACTTTATTTAATACTAAATTCTCTTTATTTAGAGATCTCTAAAATTTAGCGTTAAAAGAAACGAACAGGGCCTAAGCTAGTAACGTCACCGGCGATCGCTGCCACTGACCTGATGTGCAGAGGACTCGGATTTAATGCTCTAATTAGGTAATGCTGCTCAAGGCATCGATCATATCAAGATATTTGTTAGGGCAAAGCTGAATGAGATGGAGGCTTTCCTGCTTGGCAGTGGTTACTTTTGCTTAATCACATTAAAAAATATTCACGTCAACAATAAGCTGTGTTCATTTATAGTACTTCGTATAGTTGTATGTATGGTGCATTGGTGCGTGTGATGGTGTAGTGCCGCACAAGTCTCTCGTAGCTTTAGTTTGTGGTTAGAAAGATAAAGCATCATCGTTAGCTAGGGTTTATTTATAAATACATGTTGAGAAACAATGTGGTTCTGTGCTTGCAACCTAACAGTAGGGAGATCGACTAAACAGCCAAGTGCCCAAGTGGAGTACTACATTCGTTCCAAAATGTAAGCATTTGTTGACTTTTCAGCATCACGTTTGACCCTTCGTCTTATTCAAATTTTTATACAAAAATATAAAATAAATAAGTCATACTTAAAGTACGTCTAATGATAAAACAAATTGTAATAAAATAAATAATATTTTCATAACTTTTTTGAATAAGACGAAGGGTCAAACGTGATGCCGAAAAGTCAATAAATGCTTACATTTTGGAACAGAGGGAGTATCAACTAGCTAGCCGGCAAGTTCAGGAATATAGTTTTATACTGATGATGGCCTATGAAATATACACGCACTCATACAAATGGCACATAAATGTACATACATAATCTGAGGATTGATCAAGATTAGCACGCGCGCTTATGGTCCGGTCCACCGACAGCATGTTGAGTAAGGCGTGGCCAGGTTTGGAAGCTACGCCGATGGGCTGTGTGCCTGATCTGCTGTAAAGAGCCCTGTCAATATAATTTGCATGGCTTGCTAAACACTTTCTAGAATTAAATTTCGGTTGCTGAAAGTTTGGATAAGCGAAAAAGTATGCATTCTACAAGCCAGTCGACGAGAATTTCAGGCGGACGTGTTCATTGATCTCATTCATCAATCAGGTGGATAGACTGAAAAATCAGAAGTGTGTTGTTGTTACCCATTGACTAGTGACCCTACCCCGCCCTTACACATGTATAAGATGTTTCCACCGCAAAAAAAAAAAAGTATAAGATGTTTGATCTTCTGATCACAGGAGAAACAAGGCTATGGAAAAGAAGCACTCGATCTAGAAAGCAAGATTCGGCAGGTTGCATGATGCACGGGGGCATCTTTGTCACTTTTCTCAGGAAAACAAGACATTTCTTTTAACCACATTCTCTTACCATCTCATGATTTCTCAATGACTGGTAAGAACAAACCATACTCTATGCAAAGCATCTAGATTTCTTTCAAAAAAGAAAAAAAAAATAAAGAAAGAAAACCTCCACTTTCTTAAAGTTGGCAGGAAATTTCCTCGTTTCCATGAGCTACATTTGAAAGGATCGGAAAGAAGAAGATGCTTATCAAAGCACTGATGAAGATGCCTACTGCAGACGAGAATTAGTAGAGAACTGTTGTATGACTATATACTGCAGATCTTGGTATGATGCTTATCATTTTGGTGCGATTTAATTTCAGTTGGCAAAACCAAATAATTTACGACGTTCTCAACACATAGCCTTGTTCTTATTACAAAATTTAGCTATCTGGTTGGTTTTGAACAAGGAAAAAATTCTAAAGACTGTCTACTATTAAACATCCATGAGTGAACAAAAACAATACATGTTATATACTAAACCAATTAGTATATTTCATCAGTTCCCGGTGTAGGGTAATATGGTAGGTAGATTTGTCATTTATCGGCGTGTGATTTCGAGGAAGGGCTAGGTTGCATGACTTGACATCGTCCTCACGCCATGTGATGAGCCATGTATCAGACACGGACGGCTGCATGGGGCCAAAATTCGTTGGCGACGTCGCGGATTCGTCATTTGCCACCGACACCATCGATGGGTTCGTGCACAGCTACCGGTTCGTGTCCGTGTGGCGATCGATAGTGCCTGTGCCATCAGCATGCGTGAGGACTGACGAGAGGTACTGCCGTTCGTTACGAAAATCTAGTTGCTGCTGACAACAAGCAAGCTGGATTTGCACAAGGAGAAATCAAGCCAAACGTGTACACGGAACGGCCATTGCAAATTGGCAAATACGAACAACAGTACCAACTACTACAAGCTTCAAATTCTTTACATAAATGAAGCATCGTTGCCAATTTTTTTTATAGATAATGGGAAATAAAAGCATCTCAACTTTGGCCTTACTAAGAGGTTACAATCGTTTTCTTACAATCAGCAGCACTTCCGTGTGCTCAAATCAAAGTGATAAAACACACATATCGAAAATTGGATGTCTAGAATTATTATTAGAGATTTTCTACTGTGCTTCGGTTCCTCTCCCGCCGATTGTTATCAGCCGTCCATCCAATCAGCCTGGCTAAACGGCCTAACTTAACTTAAGTGTGGGTAGTTTAGTAATTTTAGTCTTCTTCCCAGAAACAAACGACGCCCACCACCAGCCGGCGGTTCCGCATCTTCGCCGCCTGCGCTGCAGTTCGCCGCTGCCGTTCACTCAACCAAAATTCGTCCGTGCGGCAAAGCACCACCCGCCATTCCACCGTCGCATCAAATCTGGTGGCGGCTCTCAGGTCGCATCCAGATTCAAGTGGCGAAAGAAGTTGCTCGTTGTGCATCCCAGCCTTCGTCGGCAACAGAAGCATGGCCGTCTTTGGCCCGTTTCCTGCGAGTAGCAGACTAGCACTGCCTCCCATTGGAGCTTGTCAAAAGATTTGTGGCAGGATTGCTGGTTCGGCAGGCCACAATGAGATGGAAGGCGTTTGCATTGAGAAATTTCTTTGAGAATTATTGACAAGTTCCTCATGATGCTTTCGCCCAGTGCCCTCACCGCCGTTTTCCAACCACCTCGCATAATTGACGGATCGAGCCGCTCCCATTTGGGAGTACTGCATGGCCCCTCTACTGCGAAGGCCATAGAAAATCATTGTCGCCGGAGCCAAATCTTCATCATCAGTGCAGACGCTTGTTGTTCGATCATGAATTGTGAAAGTACTAAGCTACCCTCTGTTTAATTAAAAAAGAGAAAAAAATACAGTACCTGGCTCATCAATTTTCGGTACCGGTCCACAACTTAAAGTTCCTTTTAGTAGGTTCCTCTTTGTTTCTAACCATTAGATCTGATCAAAGGAACGGTTACTATTATCTCCAAACACTACAGAATTTCTCTTATTAATAACATAATCTATTATTAAAACTCCATCCATGGTGCACATAAACTTCCATAGCCAACACCTCAAGATGTCGGCAAGCATCTTTTATGACTTCCATATCGTCGTCATTCTTTTACAGTTGTGACCAGAACCGCACAACAAGTGAATCGGCAAGCGTCGTTGTTATGAAGTGCTGAGATCACTTCGTCCGAATATGATTTCGATCATGGGTGGCAATAAAACAAGACTGCAGCTATTTTGGTGACGAGCCAAAAGAGTAGTGCTTTGACACGATAAAAAGTGTAGAGCTACCTCTTTGCAACATCAAATATGTCCACCAGCATCTTGCGCCCCTTAATCAGCTATGGAAGATCGACCAATGCCAGCAATGAATAAGAAATCATGTTATAATCCTAAGGTCGTCAGTGCTTAGTAATTGATGCATATTGGAATATCATTAGCAAATTTATGCATGTGGTGATGAGTTTCATATAAGGTCAGCTCTTGCTCCATTTTGGTTTCCTCACGCAAATCACATATGCTTTTCTTTCATACGTTTCTCTGTCTTCTATCAGCCTCATTGAATATTCAATGGTACTGGATTGAATGGTGCAATACCTCGACAAGATATACAAAATGGAGAAACAGTTTGTAGCTTAGTGATTATAAGAGCTTCAGTTTCAGTAGCATCTCAAGTCCTCGGCTCGATTTTTTGTGGGAACGAATTTTTCTAGAATTTAACAGCGTTGTGCTTTTAGTGGTACGTGATGTTCCGTTGTCACGAGGCGTCAGTGGTGACTTTGTAAATCTCGAGGATTTGCCATCTCAATCTTTAAATACGTTAGTGGTTGTGTATGTGCATTTATAGGAGCGAGTGTGCATGCGTTATGAGTGTATAAGTTGTACTGTGTAACCGCAAAAAAAAAACATATTACACAAGGTAAAATTGTTTTATATGTGAAATTTGAAGGATTAATATACATTGAAATATGTATGTTGCTGTAATATACATCGAGTATTTCATTAAAGAGAGACTTGAAGCTAATCATACTGAGAACAACAAATATTTTCATGTAGGAAATATAAGTCATTTTGTTTAACCTAAATTCAAGTCATCTAATATCATGCGTGAAGGGAGTTGGGGCCATATGTGCCCACCTCACAATATTGGATCAGCCATGAAAGGGGCGCCAATACATACATGAATCATCGTTCATTCATTTCAGTGTATTAAATATAAATGCTCTAGAGAATAAAAGAATGAAAACATGGGTCAAAAGAGACGGTTTTATTTTATTTTATTTCGAACGGAAGCGGAAGAGACGAGTCATGATAGTGAAAGGAGTCTTGGCATAACGGTTAAGGCACTCGAGTAGCACCTCTCAGGTCCTAGGTTTGACTCTCCATGGGAACGAATTTTCTAAGATTTAACGGCTTTCCGCTTTTAGCAGTAGGCGACATGGCCGTCGACAGCGAGACGCTAGTGGTGACTTCGTCAATCTGGAGGATTTGCCGGCTCAGTCTTCGAAGATGTTTATAGGGGTAGAGTTTGCGTATATACGTTCATAAGGTTGAGTGTACGTGCCTTGTGAGTGTCTAAGTTGTACTGTATAATCACAAAAAAAAAGATGAGTAGCAATTTTACAAAACGGGCACATGGAAGTTTAAAACGCAACATCAAACCTGCATTAGTCATAATCTGCTTGAGAATTATGGGACTACGTCCCTGAGTGCCGAATCCATGTTGCTTCCTGCCATGAAGGAGGGTGCCTTATTGCCTTTCATTAATTCATGCCGACTCGTGGCGCCATGCAGACGATGAAGAAGTTTGAAAAAAGAGAGAGAGAGAGAGAGAGGGAGACAATGATGGAGCAGGCCTTATTATCAATCTCGAGTTAACGAATGCCACAGCACAGCCACCGTATACAAAACCTGGCCCAGAGAATCATATTGGCAGGCCGCAGATCAGGCCGAGCGGAGAGGCCACCAGCGAAAGGTGATGCCGTCCAACAAACCTGGCCCAGAGAATTATATAGACAGGCCGCCACAGATCAGACTTGAGCAGCCACCTTTCGCCGCAGTGCAGCCCAGCCCAGCCCACTCAAGTACCCCGACGATCATCACCAGAGAGGAGAGGACACAGCGGCGGCTGCTTGGTGCGGTGCCGGCCGATGAGTTGCGCCACCAAACTGTTCGACGCCGTTTGCTACGGAGGACTTGGAGCAACGGCATATCCTCATCATGACGGTTGCATGGGTGCCTGCCTGACATCGATCGATGACCAGATGGGACTGCATGCATGCGTTGGCACGTGCAGACCATCTTCCTCGACGGCGGCCGCAGTTGAGCTAGCTGCGTGCTCAAGGGTTGCTCGAGTGCTCATCCAGCTCACGCGCGCGGCGGCTTCATCTTGCGCGCTCCGCCTCCTCAACCATGCATACCGTGTGCCACGCCGCGGGGCAGCATGCATCGTGCTGTTGTGAGCTGGCTCGCGGCCACCCCCAGTCCCTACCGTACGTCGTGCGGAACCCACCGAGGGCCATCGTTAAGTTGTTCCTTCACCCCGAAGGGCCCGCCGACATCGCTGCGATCAAGAATTGAACCGCCTCCCGCCGCACCTCCGCGACACTGCCTCGATCCGTTGTGGCGTCGCTGTGGCGTCACTGCCTCCGCGACACGGCTGTTCGACGGACCTGCGTGCCGTACACAAGTTGGAAAGGCCTGGAGTACACCGGCGGAGCTCAGGCGAGGCGCGGAGTGAAGCGGAGCCGGCGTCTGCCGGGACGCCAAGGGGTGGTCGCTATTTCGAATAACGACCGGGCGGGCGGTCGCTATTTCAAATAGCGACCACCCCTGGGTACCCGAAGTCCGTCCGATCGGCTTTGTGAGGCCTAGATCAATCGCGGCGCGGGAGTCGTCTTCGTCGCCAGCGGCATCAGAGGCGTTTGTGGAAATACCGCGGCCGCTCAGCTTCAGGCGGAGATGGTTCTCTTCTCGCCGCAGCCACATGTGAACTTCGAGGCGTCGGCTGGCCCCCGTCATCAAGGGAGGAGACGCCGTAGAAGCCTTGATAGACGAAGCAGCTGGACCATGAAAGGTTGAGGCAGAGGTTGGACTTCGAGGCGCCGGCTGGTGGCCTCCTCCTTGGTCCATGTCTCGGCGATGGCGCACGTGCCCCCACGACGCCGAGAGCTTCTTCTTCGGTCGCGCAGCGCATCTCCGCCACGTGTGAATCAGTCCATGGAGGGTGCCGCGTCGCCTCACTCCGCGGCTCCGCCTGCAGCCCATGCAAGTCGGCGCTCACATAAAACACTGCCTCGATCCGTTGTGGCGTCGCTGTGGCGACACTGCCTCCGCGACACGGCTGTTCGACGGACCTGCGTGCCGTACACAAGTTGGAAAGGCCTGGAGTACACCGGCGCGCTTGACCTCGAGTTGAGGAGCGCTGAGCATTGCGTCTTCGTCTGTGCGGTGGCTGAGATGCGAGCTCTCTAGTCTCTACCGTGTTCCGTGTTTCGACATCTTCAGCGACTACAGTCCGTTGAGTGAGCTGATGATCTGCTCTGCGTTTTCAGTGACGAGCTTGTGTTGTGTGCTCTCTCCCAAGTCCCAAGAAGACCGCTTCATAAACCCATAAATGATAAAATGAAGCACCCCGATTTTTTTTTTATGGAATCTACGGAAACTCCTTCGAAGATGCATGAATTTTATTGGTCAATGTAAACAAAATTTACATGTAGATTTACAAATTTCTGTATGAAGAAGAGCAGAGGAAGGTAGATTCTATCAACAACACTCTGGAGTCAGTCGTCTTCTTGGACGTATCATCGGTTCCATTACCCACGACAGGAAATGAGTTGCCAACAAAAGGATGCATGGAACTCGATGTCATGCTGATACACTCAAGCTGAAATCTGAGTGAAGCATTGACCACTTCAGTATGATCATGTTGACTTGTTGGGAGGAATACTTCTCTGCACTGTGTGATTCAGCAATCAAAACTTCGTTTGTTTAGAAAAAAAAGAAGGATTCAGTATAATCAGTAAGATCAATGTAACAGACCTTATACTAGTACCTCCAGGTTTCTTTTGATGTCGTTACGACATGATGCTTAGTGAACTTTTTTTTAAAACAACACAGAGCTTAGATTTAAAGCCCAGTCTTAGAGGATTGCAGAGCAGAGGAATTTTTAGCTTAGAATAGCCGGATCATGCAAAGTGGCTACTCCAAATAGCTCATTCAGAGCCTAAACACGAGTTCCAAATTTCGCTTGAGACTTGTCAAATTCTGGGAAAATTATGACTTCTTCTATTTTTCAAGAATATGCATGAGAGTCACTCATCTTTCTTTGAAGAAGGATTCATTACAAGGGAAATTAAGGCTTGCTGAAATCTTAATGGGAAAATTCATGTTCCAGTTGAGCTTCTAAATTCTGAAACTCAGAGTGATTCTCTATGCACTTTACTGGTGCATAGCGCCCTCCCAAATCACCATGCACTTTCAAAAACTTATAACTCATAGCAGTGACGGAAATAGAAATAAAATTTGATAGGGGCCAATGGAACAAAAATATGCATAAAATTTGAGTTGAATGGAGCAGAAATTTATTTTTTTTAACATAGTTGTTTGTTGGGGGGGGGGGGGGGGGGGGCATGGCCCCTGACGACACGCAACACAAAAAAAATCAGCCACTCAATTTCTTTCTTTGGCGAATTAGTAGCATAATTGCATTACCTAGCTGGCAATTCCGGCAAACTGAAATGATCCGACAAAAATTAACTTGCACATAAACACGAATCTTTAACGTGCCACGCCGTCGAGGCCGCCCATGACAGTGAATAACTTGAATAATTGGATGAAGAATGGGTGAACTTGTGATGCAACAAATTGAATGAACAAATTGACAAAGAAGAAACATAGGGAAAAGAAAAAGGAGAGAACTTGTATCATCCTTTGCCGTTTATTCATAAGCCAACTAGGTTCTATTTCACCTTGTTGTAGAACTATTGACATTTTTTTTTGAAATGGACTATTCACGTTTTCTACCAACACGATGCACCAGCCTGGGGTTCTGTTTTCATACTCAGGTTCATTATCTTCTCTGTGGCCATGTTGAATTATTATCTTTTTTTAAAAAAAATCCATTGTGGTGCCGTGAGCTCCTGGACGCGAGCGCGGAACCCACCGAGTGACCGAGGCCATCGTTGTTCCCTCACCACGAGTAAGACGCCGAGCCGCCGGCACCACCATCTGGAGACATCGAGATCCACACGACGGAACTTCATCTTTGGCTCGGCCGACATCGCTGCGATCAAGAAGCGCCTCCTGCCGCACGCCACCTCCGCGACGTACACGGCCTTGATCCGTCGTGGCGTCGCTATGGCGCGCCCGCAAGGCGCCGCTGGAGGACGAGGACGTGTGCGGCTGGTGGTGGTCAGCGGCGTATCGACCAATGAGTATCGGGGCAAGTAACCCATTTTTTTTTAGAGAACTTTTACGGTGCACCGTAATGAATGTGGGCCGTCTATTTTTTCCAATCCAACCGTCCAGATGCAGTTCATACTATTTGGAAGTCCCCATGGTGATATGTTAATATTTTAAGGTAGTATATTAAAATAGGGGTATTATGGGGAAAAGTTGTGTTAAGTCAATAATTAGGTCGGTTTTAATTTCTGATCGATCATTTGAGTTCCTCGATCTGTTCTTGCTCGTCGTCTTCGTTGGGTCGGCTTCAGGCGCGAGGCCACGCCTCTCTCGGCCGTGCGGCGCCATTGTTCTTTTGTGCAGGGCGTCGTGGTCTCGTAGGATAGGCACGGAGTTCACCGGAAGTGATGGTCCCGATCTCATCTGACATCGCAATGCAACGCGCCCTACCGTTTTCATCCTCACCAGCCGTGAGCATCATCTTGGGTCTGATGAACGCACTCACAGCAAACAACATGCTTTTGCCTCAGAACGTACTATCTCATAAAAACTTCTCTGAAAACTGTTCCATTATTGTACAATCATCATGTAAACTAATAATGTTGTTTTCTATGACTTGATATTATGGTACAGACCCGCTGGAGCATATAGTCTGGAATATGAGATACGAGCTCTACTGTAGTACAGTTTGATGTCACTACCTCTGAAATTTAGTACTGCTCATAAGGTCTTATCCCAACTTTCAGAAAAAAAAAATCGTTATCAGATAGAGAGCAACAACTCATCAACATCAGGACTAAAGGAGTACATGTATAGGCTACAGATTGAGTACTTACATGTAGCACCCTCAATTTGTGCTCATTTAAAAACCCTTAAAATTTGACCCTTTTAAAAAAAAAAATTCAACTAAAAGCAATTTGTTAGATTAAGTTTAGAGCCAAAAATAAATTTTTTGAATTTTAAATCATGCACAAGGATCACCATATGCATTTTTGGAGTTTATTGCTTTTATTTTAAGTGTTTGTTTGGGTTTTGTTTTTGTCCGAATTTGAATTGCCCTCAAATTCAAATTCCAGATTTGTTTGAATCAAAAATCAACTCCAAAACCGTGTTGGGCCAAATCTCCAGCCGGCCCACTCTCCCTTTTTCTTTTTCCCTCTTTTCTCCCTCACCGCGCCAGCCCGCTTTCGGCCCATTTTCCTTCCGGCCCAGCTCTTCCCCGGCCCGTCTCTCCCAGTGTCGCTAACGCGCGGGCCCCACCGCGTCGTCTTCCTCCAGGCGTCGCCGGCGCAAATCGCGCCGCTGCCCATGCCGGGCTGTCGGAGCTCGTCGTCGCGTCATCTCCGCGCCACAGGAACCGTACCGCCGCTCGCGTAAGCCACACCGGCTCCTCCCCGTCACGTCGCATCGCGCAGCGCTGCCCCGGTCAACCTAACCCTAACTCCGGCGAGCCCCATCTCTACCTGCCCCGTGACGTCGCGCACAGCTCCGCCCCGTCTCGTCGCGAGAACTGCAGCCACGCCGTGCCCACACCGCGCTCGCGTCATCGCTCCGCGTCGCCTCGCCCCGAGCTCTTCTTTCTCTTCCTCCGTCACTCCGCCACCGCTCGCTTCCCGCGCGCACGCCCGAGCTCACTCTCCCTCGTTTCTCCCAACTCCGGTCAAGCTCCGGTGAGCTTCCCCGCGCCGCTCCGC
Organism: Eragrostis curvula; assembly: GCA_007726485.1. NCBI lineage: Eukaryota > Viridiplantae > Streptophyta > Magnoliopsida > Poales > Poaceae > Eragrostis > Eragrostis curvula. The sequence continues at coordinate 50,878,034 of CM017442.1, read as the reverse complement.
CTTTCCCCGCTCCACCCAAGCTCAAGGTGAGCTCCACCATCTCCCTCTCCCTCTCTGGCACCCCCTCTTCTCCCTCCTCGTGCGCCCGTGACCAGCCGCATCGAGCGCGGCCGCTCCGCCGCCCCCTTCTCCCTCTCCGGCCGCCGCAGAGCCCTCCCCGGCCTCGTTGAGGCCGCGCACCGCCCGCGCATACTCACGCGCACGTCCGCGCGCGCTCGATTCAACCCCTGCGCACGCGCGCGCCGTCTTCCCCGCGCGCGCCCGAGCGCCGCCGCACTCCGGCGAGCTTGCGCCGCCGTCCTAGCCCCCGTCCTCGTCACCGTCAAGCGCCCTCAGAACCGCCGTCACATGGCGCTCCCGCAGCCACCCTCCGCTCCCCGCTCCGACCACCACAGCCGCCGCCGGCGTGCATTCCGGCGCCGCGCCGCCGCGCGCGCCCGCGCCGCCGCGCCTTGTCGGCGTCACGCGGTCGTCCGACGTGGCCGCCACGTCGGCGCCCCGGGCCCGCAGCGACCGGGTCATCGCGCCACGTGGTGCACCCGGTCCACGGTGAACCCCTCGCAACCCCAGCCGGTCCACGGCCCACGTGGACTCGGCCCACCGCACAGTGCCGCACAGTGATCTGACCCCCTGGACCCGCATGTCAGCCTCTCACACGCAACACGAATTGCTAGGTGCACCCGAGATTGTACACAGAAAACAATTTCGGGCACATTTCCAATAGCAGAAAAATCCCAATAAATTCCCAAAAATCATATATTCCTTTCTACCCATTTTGCAACCTTTGAGCACCTCAGGAAAATTAGGATGTTGATTACACTTAATTAAGTTGATCAATTCCTAATCTTTCCCTTTCCTATTCAATCAAAAATTCATAACTATTTCATCCTAACTCCGAATCCAGAAATTCTTTCGCCTAAATTCCTCTAAAATCCTTCTCTACTCGTTTGCACCAAAGCCATCTCTATTTGCTGTTTATTTGAGATTTTATTTTATTTTATGATTGTTATTTGCTTGAGCGGTAGATTTATTCGCCTTTTATTTATTTCTGATCGTTAGATAACCAAACGTTCGAGGAAGAGCACGAGGACCCCGACTACGAGGAAGGACTAGAGGAAGAAAACTTCGAAGGCAAGTCCTAACCCCCTTGATCATATTGCGCCTATGTTCGCAAATAATCCTACTTAGAGCCTGTTTTCAAATAAACATGCATAATATTTTATAAATGATTTAAATGCTTAGTATGTCCTAAGTAATTGTTGTTTGCCTCACCTTGACATTGCTTATACCCTAATCTCCTTGTTAACCCTAGGTCCCAACATCATTAATATTTAATGATTTGTTGGATGAAAATGCTGCTTAGGACTTTATTACACTGTGTATATAATTAATCTTGCTACACATGTTTTTGTGTTAAAATGTGTGAGTGCTTGGTGGTGTGCGTAAATGTGAACTTGGGTGGGATTAGTGATGATATGCAACCCATAGTGGGGGTATGTTTTGGCGGGACCAGGCGAGGTAGTCCTCAGTGGGGAGGCTATCTCTGGGACGCCTTCCTCGTGAGGAATGGCTATTGAAGATGCCTGGTTCGGTCGTATAAGGACCGGTTCATGTGCCGCCTTGCTTAGCACCCATCGTGCAACCACATGCCTTGTATGGGAAAGGTTTGGAACCACACCCTACTATAGTGTCACCCGGTACCCACCAGGAGGCGGGAGTCGCAGCGGAAGCCAGGAGAAGACCTAACGAGATTGACGTTAGCGTCCGGCGGATGGTGATGGCCTGTGGCCCTTATTCCTATGGTGAATGGATGCCCCTGGTTGTGGATTTTCCGTGGTGGTGCCGTGGTGATACCAAGTAGGTACGGAACCATTAGTATGCCAGTCTAAACCATGACGATGGCAAGGGCTGGTATACCTTGTGGGTAAAGTGCACAACCTCTGCAGAGTGTCGAATCTATCCGGATAGCCGTGTCCCACGGCATTGGACAATTGCGAAAGCAATGGCCACACAAATGATTAGTTTTTCCTGTGTGAGTAACCCTTGGCGTGTGTGTTTTGGAAAACGCCGGTTTGGAGCCGTGTGCTGGTTGTCGGCCAGCGTTAAAATTTGGGAACTGGCGGGATGGATGCATCTCCCCCAGGGCCAACCAACCTCACTAAATTCAAAATCTTACTTGATTTAGTTTGCAAAGCAGTTTTGCTTTTCAAACCAACCCTTGCACAAAAATTGACTTTTCGGCCGATACGTTACACCCTAGCCTTTATCCTTGATCTCTCCCTTGCATGCTATAAACCCTTGTGTTAGGACTTGTTGAGTATCTTATGTACTCACTCTTGCTTCAATCATTCAGAAGAAGAACCAGAATATGACTTTCAAGGTGATGGCGATGATGAGTAGGGTTTCCGTCCGCGCGCAAGTCTGCCTGTAGTGTGGACCTCGCTTCAGTCTTCCGTTGCCGTAATTCTAGTGTTGTGTCACTGTCCTCAGTGACGCACAAGTGTGGTGTTTGTGCCGTGTTGTAATAAGGCTTTTGGCCATTGTAAAAAGACCTTTTGTAATATAAAGGCTTGTAATGAGACTTGGTAATATTATCAATGGTATGACTCTGAGATGCCATTCTGTAAAAGTGTCGTATCAGCTACTGATCCAGGGACTGATACGGTAAGCACTAGTGCCTCAGGAATGGGGTACGACATTACAATAAATTTTTGAACCCATGATCTGCATTATCTTCAGTTTCAGACTGATTCCTTTCTTACATGTTCAAAATATGCAAAAGCAAACTTACAAATGGTTGATGAACATATGTATATATGACTGGACTTCAGGTTGATCACAGTTACCTTATAAACTCAGATTTTCTTTCAGTTTTCTTCCAACAATGTTTTACATATTTAGTTCAAGTGTTTCAACAATACATCAGGATCGCCACTAACTGGTCACTGCTAGCGCATCAAATTCTTGTGACTACCCTAGTGAAATGCAAGCAAAGAATAAGAACAGGTCTCCTCGCAACAATGCTGCAGTGATTTCGACCTGTGCTCAGCGGGGCTCGTGTAAGCACCGCTTCCTCACTTCGTAAGTTTGTATGCAGTCATCACAGGAAGGCAATGAAAGTCGGATAAAAAGCGTGAGTTGGCAGGTGCTCGTCCGCGCAGTCTTGATCTGAACTCTGCTGTCAGCCAGAAGCCCGTTGAGATCCACCACGAGTGGAGCCTTGAAGCCGCGTAGAGTCGGGGAGGAAAACCGTGTAGTCAGTCTCCAACTGAGTCATCCGTGAAGCCCATATGGGCGGCGACGACGCGGCCGCACAGCTGCCGGCGGCGACGATGCGGCTGCACAGCTGCCGGCGGCGAGTCACGGCGGCCGACTCATAATCAGATCGGAATGGTGCCGATGGCAGACAATGTAATATTATCAACAAAGGTTCTAAGTACAAAATTAACCCTATTAATCAACGGTGCGATCAGATTCATACTATCCTCTTCTCCATAGTAGTATGGTGCACCGTAAAGGTTCCCTTTTAGAGCCTGAATTATTTTTTTATGAATTCATCAACAGATGTATCGGGGGAAATTATAACTGGTGTACCATATGCAACAGTACATTATTTGGCTCAATAGTTAGACCTTCAAGATTTTGCATGACTTCATTTCTAAAAGGGGATGTTCATTATTGGCGCTTGTTGATCTTCCATCGCTGATTGACCCGGTGCCTCTTTTGGAAATTTGGGGGCTCAAAGAGGGCACTTAGACCTACAAATTTCCATCGTGCGATAGCACCAAGCAATATTTCCACAACAATAACATCGCTCTATCTTGGAACTACCTTTAAACATACATTTCCGTGCTTCACAAAGTATCACCTTGCTCTCGTCCAGTAATGTGGAGTTTACAGCGGTGGCAATAGCACTTTGTGCTTCCGGTACCTGTAGGCGACCTGCTGCAATGTTTGTGTTATTCATGTACAATTCTCACATATTTAGATGTCAGAAATTCAATGGCATGCATGATGATAAGATGGTCATGCATACTTACATAATGTAGGCATCACTAGACATCCAAAGAGCACAATAAACAATAATCTATTCGCCCCGCACACAAAGCTGCCGTCCCTCATTTCGAGTCCTTAGGACTGAACTGAAACAAGAGTTTGAGTTGGATCAAATTTTCTCACCTCTCAAGGAAGATGGCATAGTAGTGCTAGATATATATATGTGCCTGATGACTTGTAGATATTTAATATGACACCATAAAACGGATATGCATGAAGTGCAACTATTAATATGGGTGGTCAATGCCAGCTAAGCGTTTCTCATAGAAATTGAGCAACTCCAAACGAATAGCAAAAAGATTGCAAAGTCAAATATAGCCATTATTTAGTCCTCTTCAATTGTAGCCAATATTTTTATTTAATAATTCTGACAACCGATGGAGAAAAAAGGGCATTTAGAGATGGTGCGATTTGACTCTATCTTATCGATTGTCTAAATCACTCTCTAAATTTGGTGGCTCTCCATTCCTGAAATTCTCACTAGGTACCTTTGGAGATCCAGTGTGACTAGCTAGTCTTGTCAAGTATTTTTTTTTTCGCGGGTGTTTTATTGTAGAGAATAGCTAAATCAAGAAGTCTAGGACACATTTTTAGCTATTCTCTTGGAGTTGCTTATGCTATGCATTTAAGCAGATGATAACACAAAATCTATATATGCATGACTCAATAAACAATAAGAAGATATATGGTAGTGATAGACATACAACATAATGTTGTATTTTACTCTTGGATATTAAGAATATGACACACATAAAACGCTACATATATCCATGATTTGGTAAATATGAAGCATATTAAGAATAAGACAATACTTATAGTAGTAGTGTTTGACATATATGGAAAAATAAATACTGAGACGACGGCAATACACTGCAAGATAAGCATGACTCCACCAAGCGAATCCGCGCAGCAGGTTCGCCAAGGTCAGCTGCACCATCCTTATCCTGAGCTCAAGTTGATCAAAAAAAAAAAAAAAAAAAAAAAAAAAACTGAGCTCAAGTCCGGGGCACATCACGTCGACCCCGCTGCCGACGAATTGGAACCGCTCCGGCCGGCGACTACCACGCGTTGACGAACACGTGCGTGCCGCCGGGGATGTCGTGGCCGGACAAGGTCTACGTGGCCTTGCGCGACAGCCGCGGCACCAGCAGCGGCGCCACCGGGTGCAGGCGCATCGCCTCCTTCACGACGGGCTCCAGTCCAGGTACGGCAGACTCGGGATGTCCGGCGCGCGGCTCGTGCACAGCTGGACTGGATGGAGGCGAAGGAGCTGATCAGAGCTGCAGTGCATGGCGAAGGGCCCGGCTGACATGCATATCGCGATCCCAAATCTCAATCGAGACGACGACACATCATCGGAGTCACTCCAGAGCGCCATTGCATCGCGGCCGTCTCACTCATGAACGCTTCTTCTCTGCCATTCCTCTCGAAGGCCACGTCGGCTAGCTCTCTCTCGCTGCCCTCTGCGGGGTGCGCTCGCGCAAGATGACGTATTATCTGAGAAATGAACAGAGCTGGAGGTAAAAGGCGATCCGTCTGGGAAGCTCGTCTCCTCGGCCGCATGCATCGAGGTGGGCATCCACAGGTGGCTGCGGGCCTGCGGCGAGAACCATCTCCGGCGGAGGCTGAACGGCTGCGGCATTTCCGCAAACGGGTCTGGGGCCTCTGACGAGGAAGACGCGCCGCGATTGATCTGGACCTCACAAAGCCGATCGGACGGACTTCAGCAACCCAGGGCGGTCGCTATTCGAAATAGCGACCACCCTTGGGGTCGCGACTCGCGACAAACGCCGGCTCCGCTTCACGCCGCGGCTCGCCTGAGTACTACTCCAGGCCTTCCCAAGCGTCCCTTAACTCTGAGGTGACAAAGAACGCCGCCTCTGCTTCTTTCCGTGGCTCGCCAGAACACCGCCGCCTCCCGCCGTTCGTCTCAGGCGACCTGCGTAATTGTTGCCGTCGTGCACGGCTGGAAGGGGGAAACGAAGGAGCCGAACCGCTGATGGGCATGGCGAAGCCCAAGATCGGCCGGGCATGCATGGCGATCGATGCGGCTAGTTGCCAAGGGGCATGCACGACCGGCACGGCGATGGCGTCCTCCACGTTCCGGACGGCGACGAGCAGGGCCGCCGTACACCTGAAAGGAGCAGCAGGTCCGCCGAAGACCGCGCGTACTCGGCAGAGGCCGCCGCCTTCTTCACCTGCCACACCAGCTCCATCGCGTCGCCCAGCGAGCCGCGCCGGCGGCGGCCACGGCCACGCGTTGCCGTTGTAACCCGCGGGCAGGCGCACGCCCCGGACGCCGGTGACCACCACGAGACGCGCCGTGCGGGCGCGCCAGAGCGACTCCGCGATGGCCTCGAAGCGGTCGCGGAAGTGCGGCGGGAGGCGCTTCTTGATCTCAACGATGTTGGCGGGGCCAAAGGTGAAGGTCCGTCCGTGTGACCATGTCCACCATGTCGCCAGGCCAGGTGGAGGTGAGGGAACAATGTCCTCGTCTGGTTCCGCGCGCGCGTCCAGGAGCTCACGGCACCACACGAGCGCGACGGTCCGGGTCGGGTGGCCTCACCGATGGCGGCGATGCCCGATCGATGCCCGCGGCGTGGTTGAGGCGGAGCGCGCGTGAAGACGAAGCCACCGCAGAGCAGCCGCGTGATCCGGATGACAAGCAATGGGCCGCCGGAGCCCTCGACGTCGAACAGCGGCAGCTAGCTGGCGTGCACGGGAACGGCAGCCTCAGCCGAGTCAGCCCGAGCTCCCCCAGCCGCACCAACAGCACGCCCTCGAGTTATCCTCTGCTTGTACTTTCATTGACACTAGCAAGACAACCCGCGCAATTTGCGCAAGCTAGAATTCTATACCTCTATGTAACTAAATAAAACTTAATCGTTTTCATGACATTGTCCCTTGTTGTAGTATGGATCGTGTGCTTCCCATCTGCAATCCGGGGGTGGGGAGGGATGGAGGAGGAGGACTCCCCTCCTGAATTATATTGATTATGAAACTGTTTGGCCCCAAACTGGCCCATTACATGGAGAGATTACATTTTGAAGAAAAGCACCAGAGAGAGGAAGGTTTTACATGGGATTAAACATATGGTACCAGGCACTACTAAGTTCCATATCGTCACGCGGTACGAGACAACGCCACAGGTGAGCTTCTTCACGGCAAGTGGTGAGCAGACGGGGGAGCGAGGGCGCCTTCGACCGGAAGACCACTCCGTTCCTGTGCTTTCACAACTGCCAGAGGCAGAGGAGAGTCAAGCAATCCCGGTGGCGGCATGGAGTGTCAACTGGCCACTCCAGGGTCCATGGTTGCTGATGCGTTGCTCCGGCCGGCACCGTGACCCCGATAGCAGCCCAAAGGATGCATCGAAGGGGCAGGAGAACATAATGTGATTGGTATCCTCCTGTCCAGCCTGGCACACTTTACCTTAAAGTTGTTGGCTCTGGTTAATTTTGGATTGAGGAAAAGATATTTTGTAGAAATTTATGGGGGCCAGCCCCCAGCCCCCATGGATCCGCTCCTGTTCGTCACCAATGATGGTTTTCCTACTCCTCTAACACTCTTTCTATACTTTTCTTTTCATAGATTTATTTTTTTATGAATATGGCGGGAAAATGTTATTAGTTTTGAGGATTTAATAGCTCCCTGTATTGTTAAATCCGTGTCATTTACAGTCTGCAGAATACACCATCTATCTAAAAGAGTACCAGTACAATATGTATATCTAATTGTAAAAATAGATTGCCTCCTATGAAATTTTTGAGATATAGTAGTAATGAAGATATATTGCCAAAGTTCGAATTCAATATGAGTAACACACTAATAGATTGAAGTTACGTGACAATAGGTTCTGTTAACTTGTGCGAAGGGGGTCACTATAAACAGACATCGTCATATGCAAAGGACTTGGAAGGAAATAGGTAGAATGCCCTTTTTTTTTTCTGGCCATGTCTCTTGGACATTCAACTGTCTCTATTAGTGAATCCAAAATTTGGACATCCTTATTCCTCGACAAAAGACCTGATTTGGTAATATAAAACAACACTGATTGTGGCTATTATTGATAATCACAGTGAATCATATTGATGGTCATTGTTTTTATTAAGCATTTCAAAATGTTTCCATAAATATCATTGTTTTTTTATGTTCTTGCAAAATAAAAAATACAGAATATGGTTAAAGAGAAGTTAGAAAGTTATTATTAATCATGTCAACCTATATGAATATTACATGCAAGTTAATACTAAAAAAGGAAGGACAATGGGTGATGTGCTATGTGTCCAACTTTTCAAACTAAATCAACTTGGTACATGGCAGTATAATAACACGCATGAAGAAGGGTGGGTTGTTGCAGCGTAAGTATGATTCGGTGACTTCAATATGGACTGTCGATCTATGAAGCACGGATACTTCCGAACGCTCACGTATCGGATACCGATACTCCTCCGATACGTATTGGACACCGATACTCCATCGATACGTGTCGGACGCGTATCGCACATATTTATGATTTTCAAATAATTAAAATAATTCTGATACTTGACCGACACCTCACTGATTCTTTCTGGACACCTCCAGCCCTGACCCAACCCTCATTCGAGAATCATAAAAGCGTTCTTTCCACCAATAACATGACCCTTGATCCCATTCTCCCGATTATCCTCACGTAAGTACAGCATCGTATGTTACTGCAAACCTAGAAATTTTTCTGCTCACCTGTTACAAATAGCCATTTGTCGGGTTTGTCATGCTAGGAGGGAGAACTATAAGCAGGACTAAAAGATAATTGCATTTAACTTTAAGCGAAAAATTCTAATATTATATATATACATAGAAAAATATATATATACAGGCGTATCGCCGTATCGGTGTTTTTGAGAAAATGCCGTATCGCGGTATCCCCATACCGTGTAGCGGTACCGGTATCCCCATATCGGGGTAACATAGCTGTCGATCACGTTGGCCTTTCTCAAATACGGACATGTCTGCTAATGTACATAGGTTAGGCCTTTCTGATTGGCCATGTCTGCTAATGTACATAGGTTAGGCCTTTCTCAAATCTTGATCCGCCCTGATGTTGGATATTGAAGCTCTGGCAAAATCAGATTAGGTCGGACCGGAATCCAAATCATGCATGTATTGCTTCGCTTGATGATCACTCCATCCCGGTCGCCTTCTCGCAAGGATTTTCCGCATCGATCTTCTGACGATCCACGTTCCTGCGTATAGGTCCTTCGTGTTGATGCATGTCAAATCATCTCTGATTGCTGCTGCACTCCTCAACTGCCTGATTCTCCCCAATTGGCCGCTGGCCCAGGCTATCCGCGGCTCTGACCGCCGCGAGGAAGACGTCGATGCACAGCATGCGGTCGTGCTCCTCGTCGATGACGACGGCGCGGAACGCTGCAAGGACGGACGAACAACGGGCGTGGAGCGCGTCGAGGAGGAGCCGGGTGTTGGTGAACGGCAAATCGGTTGCCTACTCGACAACCATCGTCGGCTCATGGCGAGGCACCGGAGGAGCACCGAGGACTTACCGGAGCCTGTTGCGCATATTGCGCGGCGCTAGACATGTTACTTTATTTAGTGGATTTTCAAAACTTTATTGGTTTAAATGATTTCGCCAGGCATTCATTTAACATATTTTTGTTATTTACATTTGAGTTGTTTTTGGAGTCATCTTTCCACAAACCCCTCAATAGATAAAAAATAAACTATTATTTATTCCACATTCATATGCTGGGAGCTCCATTAATTTATGTCTCATAAATTATATTTGGGGTATCAGGCTGACCATTTAAATATTTCTGGTGGTCTTGTATGAGGTTTATATAGCATGGCAATATAAGATTAATTTTTATTATAAATGACAATATGTTCGTAAATGATCGTGTTGGAGAAACTGTTAACATAGGACAACATTGTTTTTATTGGAAAGGTAGTATCGATATATATAAGGCTTCATACATACGACAATAATTAGTTGGATACTGCTGTGAAAAATTATAAATGGATATGTGTTTTGTGACATCTTATTTGATTATTGGGTCAATGCCATGAGCCCAGGAGTGATATAAAAGGATATGTCATAGTTATCTTTTGTTTCAGAAATTATTTTGATTTTGTGGTAAAAAATAATTTTCTTTTGCTAATAGAATCCGAAGTGCCCAGGAGTGAGAAGACATTTCATTTGTTCTAAAAGACTAAAGCACAATGCACTTATTCCCAAGTTTCTTCTGCAAAAGCTGAGCCCCTCAAAATGTTCCTTAAAAACACTATGCTATATCATCGTAAGAAGTTTTTTTCCCAAGTTTATTTATAAAAAATATAAGCCAATTTGTCATAACCACTACTGAATCTACGATATGATAAACTGATCAACTCAAAGGATGATGAACATGTAATAACTTACTAAGTTTTACTGATGTGCTAGGTCATCATCACCAAGAGTGAAGTTGGATGGGCATTATTAGACGACACCCAAGCTAAGATCTTTGGTCATCGCTTTCAGCAGGAAGTCTTAGATAACAAAGCCTAGAAGAAAGCAGGGAGTCTTTAAGATAGTAGAGCCTAGAAGAATACAACAATTAAGGACCGCAAAGGCTTTTTTTTTTCTTTAACTTCGAAATAAACTGCGGTGCTGCTTTTGTGCTGAGCTCCTCATCTACGGAAAATCTCTGGGAGGCATCCTTCTTCTCAGGCTTACCCGACAGAGTACGAACAGCTTACAACTCCCAACCGTGATCACTGCTCTTCTGTGGAACGTTTGGAACATGAGGAAGGTGAAAGCCTTCCGGGAGTAATTACTGCCTACAGGCCAGGTGCTACGTGCTGCCTCATCCGACCTCTTGCTGTGGAAACATAGGACAACCGATGCGTCCCACCACTCAGTTTTATATCTTTGGCACCACAGACTTAGGGAGGTAAATTTATCACCTAAGGATCGTCGACATGTGGTCTTACGTATAAGCAAGCAAAGGACAGAGTCCCAAGCTAGTACGGTCGTAACCAATTCCATCTTGGTTATAATGGCAAGATTTTTCTTCTTTTTTTAACCAAAACATTTTTCTATTCTTCTATTTACGAATTGTAGTCTGGCATGGACTATCTGCAGTCATCTAGACCGTTCAATCTTCATAAAATCCAATGGTTTACATCTTTTCTTTTTTCTCAATTAACGTGGTAATTTCGTGGCCTTGAGAGCGAACGTGGTGGCTTCTTTTTCTCCTCAAATACTAAGATAATAGAAGATGAGCCGCCTCGGTGGTCCCATGGTTCCAGGGTCAAGTTAAATTTTGCCGGATCATCTCAGTTTGCTGGAATTCCCAGTGCAACTATGCTCCTGATTCGCCAAAGAAGGAAATTCAGTCGCGCTGATTATGTTTGTATTGCGTGTGCTATAGTTATAACTTATAAGGTTTGGGAATGCTCGCACAAAAAAAATAATCAAATTGGTAAGTGCATGGTGATTTGGGATGCACCAAAAACACTCCGAGTTTCAGAATCCAGAACATTCACTGAAACATGCATGAAGTCTCCCATTCACGTTTCAGCAAGTCTTGATTTCCCTCATAACAAATCCCTTTCTTCGTAATAGAAAGATGTGTGACTCTTCATGCGTATTTTTGAAAAGTAAGTCATAGTTTTTCCCGGGCTTTGACAACTCTTTCGGAGTTTTGATGCGGGTCTGTACTTCATCAGATTCTAATACAATCCTCTTTCATTCAAGTAAAAAAAAAAGAAAAAAAAAGAAGACAGTCTTACGCTGAGTAAACAGCAGAACGCCGATGGGCACTGAATCAGTCCAGTGAAGCTAACACCCAGAACGCGGAGGCTGCGGATGCTGCACTGAACGACCATGTTGCGAATGCCAGGAAGATAAAACTGTTGTACAGACCGAATAAGTTCCATATGTCCTCCGTCCCGCAGTGTGTGTCTCCTGTGAGGAAAACGACCACGCCAGCGGAAGCAGAAGCTGCGGCAAACGAATTGGTAGCCATTGTCTGTGACGAAAAAAAAAAACTCCACGTCACTCATACCCGTTGAAGTTTAATGAACTGGAGAAATCTCAAAAGGTATTTACCCAATCGCCGACGAGAAAAAGCCTTACGAGGCAAGGGACATGAATATCAGCATTCACCATGAGAGCGTATATGTCAACACACGCCAGTATGAAGCTCCAAATTGTTTGGAGGGCAATTACGCAAAAAAAGTACCTAGGAAACACACACGGAGAGAAATCAGAATTTGCAACACATGCTGAACTGCAACAACATAATAATTTCATATTATTGAACTTGTCATATATATATATATATATGGTTGACGCACACGGACATTCGAAATTTATGGTCATTTGCTATGGAACAAACTTTGCCCTTGTCATATATATATGCAGAACCACCCACAAATAAAAAGCAATTCAGGGCTCCTTACAAGAGCACGATGAAAGAAGTGGAAGTGGCGGTGACTATGGCCGCGACGGAGGCCGCGGCGCAGATGCATTGCGCCACCCGCAGCACCAGGCCGCCCCAAGTCCCTGGGCTCCCCACCACGTCCTTCATCCTCGCCGGAGGTAGGAGAGGTCGTCGACGATATAGATCTTGGTGGGTCGAGTGATGGAGTTTGGGCGTCGACCAAGGCCCCGCCGGCGGGGAGTATTTATGTTGATTGTGGACTGGAATGATGGTGACGCACGAGCTAGTGGCGCACTGTGAACGAAAAAGCATATATACTCTTCTTCGCATACATGGCTTGGTAGAGATCAAACAAATGACAGCAGACTACAGCATCGGAAGAAAGAGTTAAATGAAAAATTTATCTATATATCTATATATATTATACACACAATCCACTAAGTGCCGTTATTAACTTCTATTTCTCTCAACTCTCAGCCATCCACGTCAGTTAGTAATAGGAGCCATTAGATCATCATGTATCATACCCATCTTGCCGTCAACTATCTTGCTGAACACTGTCTCCCGTAGTGTAAAACGCCTAGGCCCCTTGCCCTCCCGAAACAGTAACCATTAACCAAGCTGACTAGCTAAGCCCATTTATCTACCGTCCGTTTCCAGCACTATCAATTTGTCATTACGAACAAGATTAAAAAGGCATTAAACACCGAGTCACAATGCAAATATCAGAAACTCCTTTTTTAAGATAATGATCAGAAACTCGTTAGACTTCACTGTATCGTTTGAACCTATCACCGCCTCACCTCCTGTAACAGGCGACACTATGAAGAGGCATGCCGCACCATGATACATGTAGATATAGTCACATCTTTCGATCCATCTTCTTCCATTGTGCCATTGTGACCGCTGCCCTCCCCATAACAAGGCCGAAGTCCAAGGTCACAGAAGCATTTTTCCTTGGATTGAGCAGCTCCGGTCATACGGCTGCACCACACCAACTGTCAGCTTGACCATGATTGTATCATATTAGTGTTTGCATCAAACTCTTGTTTTTTTCGATTATTTTGCTTTTGTAACAAGTTCTTTGAGTATCTCTATGTAGGTGTCATGGAACTGGGCGGCCCTGTTTCAGCCACATTCATACTTGTCGATCCAAACACTTTACAAGTTTACTACTTGCTCGTCACGGCCCAGCGTACAGGTGAACCGGGAGCCTGGGCTCGGCGACGGCCTGGAGCGGGACCAAGCGCGGCATGGTGAGCCCGAACTTCTCCTCCATGCTCAGCTCCTCCGGCGCCACGCCGTCGGGAAGCCTCCACGTGAACCCGTGCAGCAGGCTCGCCAAGGTCAGCTGCACCATCCTCAGCCCGAGCGCGACGCCGGGGCACATCCGGCGGCCGGAGCCAAACGGCAGCAGCCCAAAATCCCGTCCCTTGATCAAATCCACGCCGCTCCCGACGAACCTCTCCGGCCGGAACTCCGCCGGCGCCGCCCACGCCGCCGGGTCGCGGCCGATGGCCCACGCGTTGACGAACACGAGCGTGCCGGCCGGGATATCGTAGCCGCCGGCGACGGTCGTCGTGGCCTCGCGCGACAGCCGCGGTATCAGGAGCGGCGCCACCGGGTGCAGCCGCATGACTTCCTTGACGACGGCGTCCAGGTACGGCAGGCTCGTGATGTCCGCCTCCGTCACCAGCCGGCCGCGGCCCACCACACGGTCCAGCTCCGCCGTGGCCTTGGCGAGGACGTCGGGGTTGCGGAGCAGCTCCGACATGGCCCACTCCACGGTCGCCGCCGACGTGTCCGTGCCGGCGGCGATGAGATCCTGTATGTATATGCATGCAATTAAAAATTAGTTACAAGCATAGTTTAAGATTACGTAAAAACAACACTGTGAGAGTAACTAGTACTAGATCTTACCAGAATGAATGCCTTGACGCCGTCGCGCCCGATCGGGACCTCAAGGTCGGGGTCATCAGCGAGCTGCATGAGCTGATCGACCATGTCCAACGCCACGAACTTGTCGCCTTCTCGGCGCCGCCGCTCATCGTGCTCGTCCAACACATGTTCCAGGAACCGATCGAACATCTTGCGCAGCCTCTTCATCCTCCCGACGTATCCCTGGAGGTCCAGCCAGGCGAGCCACGGGATCATGTCCCCGATGTTGAGCGCGCCCATGAGCACGAACAGCTCGTGGATCATCCACAGGAACTCCTCCGGCGTCGTCGTCGAGCCGGGCCTCTCGTCGTCGTCGTTGTCCGTGGCGTACTTCTTCCCCAGCACCAGGCGCGAGATTACGTTGAGGCTCACCATCAGCAGGTGGTCTCTCAGCTTCACCACCTCGCCGCCGTCCGCCGCCGCGGAGCACACATCGCGCAGCATGGCGCACGTCTCCTCGGCGCGGACGCGCTCGCTCGCCGCGAGCCGCCGCGCGCTGAAGAGCTCGGCCTGCCACAGCCTCCGCGCCTGGCGCCAGTACGCGCCGTACGGCGACGACGAGATGTTGGCGTGGTCGTAGAGGATGTGCCGGCCCCGCGGTCGAGGAACGCCAGGTCGTGGGTCTTGACGAAGAACCGGGCCGCTTCGACCGACGAGCCGACGACCACCGGGACGGAGCCGAGCCGGAGCGACATGAACGGGCCGTGGCGCGACGCGAGGTCGTGGAAGGAGCGGTGCGGGAGCGGGCCGATCAGGTGCAGGTTGCCGATCACCGGCCATGCACTACGGGAAACCGGCAATATGCCGAGTGTAAAATGATTTGCCGAGTGCCTTTTGTCGGGCACTCGGAAAATAGCCTATTTGCCGAGCGCCAACGCCGCAACTCTCGGCAACAAAAGGACACTCGGCAAACCCGTAGTTTGCCAAGTGCCAGTGGCCAGGCACTCGGCAAACATGCCGAGTTTGCCGAGTGCCAGAAAGGTGGCACTCGGCAAACAAAAAACACCCGGTACACTTCCATTTGCCGAGCGCCACGTGTCCGTGCTCTCGACAAACGTGTCACGTGCCCCGCACATTCCCACTCCGTTGCGAAACAGGACGCGGCCGTCAACGTTTGCCGAGTGTCATGCGTTAGACACTCGGCAAACTTTTGTATTTGCCAAGTGCCAGGATATGGCACTCGGCAAACTAGGGGTTTGCCGAGTGCCCCTCCATGGCGCTCGACAAAATATTTTTTTTTAACCATTTTTGGTCTCTTTTTTTTTCCAAACATGAATGTATGTATGCATGTTACTTCATGTCCAAATTTGGTATTTTTCCCGATTCATTTGTCATATTTAAGTAAATTATTTCATTTAAATTATTTATTGAAGATAATTCAAATTTGAACTACAAGTGATTCAAATATTAAAATTTAGTGACTCAAAAAATGATATTCATGTTCCTGAGTCCAATGTGAGGGTGTAACCATGAAATGAACGGAAAAATCGCGCATCTTGTACATGAAATATGAGGTCGAACATGGGGTTAAATTGTATTTTATTTTTATAAAACTCAAACGAAGTCTAAAAATTACGAGACCCGCACTGGTATCATGAAATCATACGTGGAGGCCATGGTAAATCGTAGAAAAAGTTTCTCAAAAGTTGTCACGTACGTTGTTTAGAAACCGGAGCTTCCCCGAAGAAGATCCTTAGAGTTATGAGGTGTTCATATAGATTTCGAATCAAATTGACGGTCACATTATGAATTCACTCCAAAACTTTTTTGCAGGTAATAGAACATATGACATGTATCACGACAAAGTTTGGTGATTTTTTGAATTTGTTTGGATTTTATAAAATTTTTTTGAACCTCAGTTTGAATTTTTTTGCCGAGTGTGGGATCGAGGCTCTCGGCAAACTACTGTTTGCCGTGCGCCAGTACTTTGCCGAGTGCTTTACATCTAGCACTCGGCAAATTTTTTGGATATCCCCCGCGCGTGCGCTTCTCCTTCCTCACCCTTATCTCCATTTCGTCTGCATCTCACCGCTGCCATACGCGCCGCCACGCCGTCGACCCAGAGTCCGCCGCCGCCACCCGAGTCCACCTCCGCCGTGCCGAGCCTCGCCGCCACCCGACCCTGCCCCCGGCCCCGCCCCCGCTCCCCCGCCTCCCCTGCGCCGTCGACCCGGAGCCTCGCCGCCACGCGGGGTGCCGCCACCGGACGCCGGCGCGCCTCTCCGCACCGGCCCCCGACCCCGCCCCTCCCCTCTGCCCGCGATGACGCGGGCCGCTGCCACCCGACTAGGGATGGCAATGGGTACCCATTACCCGTGACCCGATGGATTTTCCTCCTATTAGGGGGAGGATTTGGTTGAAAAATTATATCCGTGGGTATACTAATGGGTGAAAAGGCTTACCCATCGGATAGACCGGGTAAGGATACGGTTCCGCAGAACCCGAACCCGCCACCTGTGGATACCCGGTCCATGACTTGATGATTTAGTTTGAACTTCTGATCATGTACTAGACTGGTGGTAGTACTTGATGTTAAGTGATGAATGATGGTGCTGCTGAATTGCTAAATATACTTGTGCTGTTTTTCTATCATGTTACTTTTAGAATTAATCTTGATATACATATTTACTGATGTTATGCTGATGAAATTTCAAGATGGTTGGCGGGTATGGGTACCCGATAGGTATATTTTACCCGCCGGGTATGGGTATGGGTGAAAAACTCCACCCGTGACATTACTTGGGTTATCCAGCGGGTGGAGATTCCTTTTAAAGGATAAGGGTTTGGGGAGGGTAAATCCGATGGGTTTCTACCCGTTGCCATCCCTACACCCGACGCCGGCGCGCGTCCCCGCCCCGGCCCCCGACCCCGCCCCTCCCCTCTGCCGCGACGACGCGGGGCGCCGCCACCCGACGCCGGCGCGCGTCCCCGCCCCGGCCCCCGACCCCGCCCCTCCCCTCTGCCCGCGACGACACGGGGCGCCGCCACCTGACGCCGCCGCGCCTCCCCGCCCCTCCCCTCTGCCCGCGACGACGCGGGGCGCCCGCCACCCGACGCCGGCGCGCCTCCCCGCCCCGGCTCCTCCACCGAGCTCAGTCGACGACCCGGGGCGCCACCACCCGACGCCGGCGCCTCCCCCGACGTCCCCACCCGTCCTCCCTCCTCCACAGCCGCCGCCACCCCGACGACCTCCACCGGCCTGAAGGGCTCCCCGGCGGCCGTGAGTTAGAAGGTGAGCTTCTTCTTCCTTTTTTTTCTTTTTCTTTTTCTGTTTTTGTTAAATGAATTGAAATGTCATATTTTTTTATTTAAATTCAATTATGAAATAGATTGCTTGTGAAATATGAAATAAAATATGAAATGAATTGCTTGTGAAATGAAGAATTGTTTGGAAATAACGCTTTTGCTTGTGAAATTGAATACGAAAATATAATTGCTTCGAATTATTTGACCGGTGGTTGTGATGAAATGAGGGATCGTTTGGAAATATTTGATCGGAAATTGTGTATGTCATTGAAATTGAAAATGAAAATTGGACCAAGTGATTTGGTTGTTTGAATTGGACCAAATGGCTGTTTCAATTCGATGTGGTATCCGGCCATCGTGCCGTTGATTTGTTGGATGTGAGTGTCGGCCATCGTGCCGTTGTTTTCTTGCAGGTTTTGGGAACCTCACCGTATAGGGGAGGTGCTGCCGAAATTTTGAATTGACGGTGTTATGTTTTATTCTTTGCAGGATAGGAGAGGCTTTTCCACCGTCTTCCACTCGTCACTTTGCGGGAGAGCAAGGTGAGACATAAAAAAACTCACCTTTTCCATTTCTGTTTGTAGGTAACGCGTAACCTAGTTAGGCGTCTGCCGTTCGAAATAGATACAGTTGGAGATATGCCCGAGGGTTGCATATCTATGACTGTATCTGTTTCGAATTGTCCACGTTTCTTGGACAGCCCGAGGATGCGCAGACATGGAAATAATGGCGCTTGTGTTGCTCTGTAAGTTGGAGAATATATTTCCACCAGGCTTGTTCACTCCGATGGTGCATATGATTTTGCACCTCCCGTATGAGGCTCGAATGGGGGGGCCTGTGCAGAACCGTTGGTGCTACCCAATTGAGCGTTGTCATAACATCTAACTTGGTCAAATGACGTGTAGGTGATTCTGTGGTGGTGCGCGCCTCATAGGGACTGCTGGGAGTATTTTGTGAAGAGGTGGTACGACCCCGAGTGGTAGAAGACGCACGAAGCTTGCCGGGAGCGGCGTTTGAAGATGCCTGGTCCAGCACACCATCAAGGCAACCTTACCCTTGATGAGTACGCGACTAGATGGGTACGTGAATTCATTTCGTTGTTTGTAACGCTCAATTTTGCATAATTTCTAATCATCTTTCTGTTTTCTTTGCAGTCCCGGGCGCATGAGGGCCGAGAGTGCCCCCCGTTGATGGCTTGGGCAATGGCCCACAAGGGCAAGGCGACGTCGATCGAGGTCGACTACAACCCAGAGGACCCCCCCGAGGCGTACAGCAACCCCACCGTCCACACTCGCCTCAGTCAGTACACCGAGATGGGTAGGGAGAAGCACGGGCCAGAGTGGAACCCGAGCACCGAGGACCTTGATGGAGAGATCATCATGAGGGTGGGTGGAGGTAAGAAGCATGGCCGGTACTGGATTGGGGACAGCACACTGGACACGGCCTCTACTCCCACCCTCTCTCAGATCCGAGCGAGGAGCTCGTCCTCAGCCCCGCCCATACGCCCACGGCCAAGCGCTGCACAGATTCAGTTTGACCAAGCCCAGGTTATTTCTGTTCTATTCGTCGTTTCGTTGGATTTGAGACATATGTTTGCTTTGCATTGTAACATTGGGATGACATGTTGTAGGCCCAGCTACGGGAGGAGATGGAGGCGAAGCTCCAGGCACAGGAGGCGAAGTACCAGGTACAGCTGCAGGAACAGCAGGCGAGGTACGATGCGAGGCTCTACGAACAGAATGCAAGGATGCAGGAGGAGATGCAACGGCAAATGCAGGCGATGTTTTACCAGTGGCAAACTAGTGGGATGCAACCGCCGCCACTACCTCTTCCTCCTGTTGTCGGCACTTCGAGTCCGAGTCAAGGCACTCCGGTGAGTATATCTAAATCCTTGCAGATTCATTCCACTTCCTGTCGGCACGTCTATCTAGAATCTTGTGTTAATCATGTAATATCTCCTCTTTGCAGAACATATCAGCGGGATCGAACAATCAGCCGGTTTCCCCTCCCAATGCTTATTCTCCATTTCATCCTTATCATCATCGCCCTCCGATGTAGCTTGTAGTTGTATTTCTAGTCCTATGTCATGAACCAAGTAGTTGTGCTTGCTTACGTTTGATGAACTTGTGCTTGTGGTTGTTGACGACTTGGTTTATCACTATTTGGACCATTTCTATGTATTTGTGGAGATTTCTATGTGTTGTGATGATTTAAATGCCTGTGATGATGATGGTGGTGATGTGTATGTGTCTATGATGATGATGAGCATATATGTATGATTTGGTGTGATTTTTGTCCCGGTTGCAGTGATTTTAACCATTTTATTGCATTCTGGCGATTTTTTTTGCCGAGTGCCTCAGTATTTTGCCGAGTGCAAACCTGAGACACTCGGCAAATTTACCAATTTTTGCCGAGTGCTGGGACAGCACTCGGCAAACTGACCAAAGTTTGCCGAGTGCCAGAGGCCTGACACTCGGCAAACATAGGGAGTTTGCCGAGTGCCAGGGACCTGACACTCGGCAAACAGAGGGAGTTTGCCGAGTGCCAGAGACCTGACACTCGGCAAACCTTGGGAGTTTGCCGAGTGCCTGACGTCAGGGCACTCGGCAAACTATCCTTGACGGCCGTTTCCCTCCGTCACTTACCTTTATTTTGCCGAGTGCTTTTGCGACACTCGGCAAATTGTTTGCCGAGTGCCCGATAAAAAGCACTCGGCAAACTAGGCTTTGCCGAGAATTGGCTGCCGTGAGGCCTTTGCCGAGTGTAAAAGCTGCTTTGCCGAGTGCTTCTGGCACTCGGCAAACTCCAGGTTTCCTGTAGTGATGGCCGCGGCCCCGGCGGGAGGTTGGGTTTGCTGCGCCCGTGGCGGCGGGCGACGGTTGCGAGGAAGAAGAAGAGTGCGGTGGCGAGCGTGATGGCGAGGAAGGAAGCCAATGGTGGCAGCTCCATTGTTGTTGTCACTTGCTAGCTAGCTGATTGTGGTTCTGAAGTGAAGATCAGAGACGCATGGCAACTATCTATATATGACTTGTTTATTAGCTGTGCACGGTGCCGGCGCGCTTGGCAAGGTGATTTGAAAACGATGGGTTTCTTTCCAGCCGTCTTGGCCAGGGGATCTTCTGTTTTCATTTGGAGGAAGAGGTGCATATTGTGTTGTACTGGTCCTTTCTTTAATATAAGCCGCAGTGTACGGGTTGTTTGGACTATGTGTTGAAGGAGAATGTTACATAAACATGTACTCCCTGAATATCTGCGCATGTAATGTATTGTATGGTTGAGATAGGCAGTTGTAGAAAAGCTAGCATGTATTAATGTTGTTGTAATCTATCTGAAGCAATTAGGCAAAATCTCAACCAACATGATGCGTTGCTTGTAATCCATGTGAGAGGATATTTCTCACCATATTTAACACGCAGCCATGTAACCGAGAGGCACGGCGTTCCAACCAATCCGCAATGTGCTTCTGCAACTAAGGGGTCTAGAACCTGCTCAAACACCACCACCTTCACGTGCCAGAACTTGTCCTCGGGAAGGGATTCGCAAGCCTAAGGTATAGACGGATGTTACTGTTAAGGATGGGTGTTTTACTTCATCTGGCGAACCTCAGAATTTAGCAGAAGCTTTTGGGGATACTAATTAGAAAAAAAGCTATGCACGATGAGTATGATGCTCTTGGGGATACTAATTGAGAAAAGGCTGGAGCAGGTTATTGCCAATCAACGGCCATGGCCGCGGCCCCGGAGGGAGGTTGGGTTTGCGACCACGGTGGCGGGCAGTTGTGAGGAAGAAGGGTGAGGTGGCGAGCATGATGGTGAGGAAGATGCCAATAGTGGTAGCTCCATTGTTACCATTTGTTTAGTTGTGCACGGAGCCGGGGCGCTTGTATTGTACAGGGGATGTTCTATTTTCTTACGGAAGAGGCGCAGTGGATCTCGACTGAGAAAAAAGAACCGCCTCTATGATATTGGCATCGTGGACCTCGATGGATTGAAAAAGGAGAATTCTTTTGTATGCCACATTGAAAACTTTTAATACCTCATATGTCATCATTGTCTCAATGACATATGAGACTGGCTATATCGATGACATATGGGCTAAGATGACATACAAGAGGTTTTAGTTTAAGTCAATGACATACAATGTTTTAATTTAAGTCAATGGCATATAAGATAATAAATTAACGTGGCCGCAGAGAAGATAATGAAGCTGAACCTAGGTGGCCTATGAACAAACGGGACAGGATGATACAAGTTCTCTCTCTCTCTCTCTCTCTCTCTTTCCGGATGTGTTTCTTCGTAATAGAAAGATGTGTGACTCTCATGCGTATTCTTGAAAAATAAAAAGAAGTCTCAATAAGGTTAAAAAAAAATCTCAATATCCCGGACTTTGACAAGTCTCAAGCAAAAGTTTCAACAGGTGTGTCGAGGTTGTGTTTAAATTCTGAACTAGATGCCGATGCTCATATATGAGACATTTGGTCATGATCTAGCAGCTCTAAGCTAGAACTTCCTCTATTCTGTAATTCTGCAAGGCTGGGCTCTCAATATAAGCTCTGTTCCTCTGATTTGGACTGATTACTGAATTTTTTTTCTTTCGGAATAAACGAAGTATCGATCGCTGTCACACAGTGCAGAGAAGTACTCTGCTCAACATGATCAAACTGCGGTGGTCAGTGCTTCACACAAAATTCAGTTTGATTGTATCGGCACTACGTATGACCTCGATTTCCATACATCCTTTTGTTGGCAAATCATTTCCTGAGATAGGTAATGGCACTGATGATACGCCCAATAAGACACCTGACTCGAGAAGTCGAGAGTGTTACTATGTGTACAGCTTATTTTCCCGGTGCTTTAGTTATAAGATTATTAAGAATTGGCAGAGTGCTAGATTTCGGAGGATCTATCTACGCACATGCAGTGGGAGGCTCGCTGGACAAACATAAGGTTGTGACTTGGGAGCCTAGGCGCTCTGTTCTTGCTCAGGACAGGATGGACATGGCGAGTGCTATGTATGCCGCGGCGAAATGAAATTAGACTGCTGGGTCAAAATCACATTAGCGTGAGAGTTGGCGCTTACAATGGGTAGATTGGAAGCGAAGAATGAATGGCGACAAAACATGAATATTTCTGTTCAGTGTTTGTGTTTTGGACCCAGATAGCGTGCAGTAACGCGGAGGTATTCTCGTGTTCTTTGGAGAGAAGAGAACACATACTCTGCTCGTGACTGAAAACGAAGAGCAGCTCGTCTGCTCTGATCTTGACGGACTGTTGGTGGTGCAGAAGATGTCGAGACGCGTAACACGGTCGGTAGACGACTCGCATCGCGCACAGTCATGACTATGGCGCTATGCAGCCGACATGCTCGGCCCCGCCGTGAGGTCGAGTGCGCGGCGGCTCGGATCTAGGATCGCGGCGAATCGAGAGCGCGCCGTTGTCTTGCCGCCGGAGATTGAGCAGAGGATTTGGAACCTGGCGCTACAACCTTACCGACCGGGCGATTGGTGCACTGGGGCATCTCGATCCCGGCGGGGAGTGCGGCGGCCGGAGCCGTCGACGAGAGAGAAACGGGCGCCGTGGCGTCGTCATCCATGGCAACCAGTCGCATCGATCGCCATGCATGTCCGGCTGAGCTTTGGGATTTCGCCATGCCCAACAGCCGTTCGATCGGCTCCTTCGCTTCCCCCTTAATTGCAGCCGTGCACGACGGCAAGAATCAAGAAGGAACGGATTCCAGGAAGAAATCCGAATTATTAGGAGGGCAACGACGCAGGTCGCCTGAGACGAGACGGACGGCAGCAAGAGGCGGCGTTGTTCCTCGTCACCTCGGAGTTGTGTAAGGGACTCCTGGGAAGGCCTGGAGTACACCGGCGGAGCTCAGGCGAGCCGCGGCGTGAAGCGGAGCCGGCGTTTGTCACGACCCCAGGGGTGGTCGCTATTTCGAATAACGAAACGACCAGCCCTGGGCACCCGAGGTCCGTCCGATCGGCTTTGTGAGGCCCAGATCAATCGCGGCGCGGGACTCGTCTTCCTCGTCAGAGGCCGTCGCGTTTGCGGAAATGCCGCAGCCGCTCGGCTCAGCTTTGACGCGCCACCTCAATGCATGCACAGATACTGAGGAGACGAGGTGCTCGGTGAAGGATACGCTCCGGCGCTTCATGGACCGCGCGGCAACGACGAACTCCATGATGAGGGACAGGATGAGAGGAAGGGCAGGGAAGCGTTGATGAGACGGCCACGATGCAATGGCGCTCTGGAGATGAGGTGTCGTCGTCTCGATTG
The DNA here is from genome assembly GCA_007726485.1 of Eragrostis curvula. Lineage (NCBI taxonomy): Eukaryota > Viridiplantae > Streptophyta > Magnoliopsida > Poales > Poaceae > Eragrostis > Eragrostis curvula. The sequence continues at coordinate 50,854,093 of CM017442.1, read as the reverse complement.
AGATTTTTTTTTTGCGACCAGTCTCGATTGAGAATTTGGCTCGCGACATGCATGCCGGTCATGCACCTCGTCGCCGGCCGGCGGTCATCGGCCGCGTCCCGGCGTTGTGGGAGGCGTGTTGGATTGATCTACCGGCTAAACAAGCTGGTAGAAGCTTCAAGAGACAGCTAGCAATAGCTGTCAATAGCAAAGGCCAATATGGCTAAGAAAGAGAAGTTCAAATTGAACTTTGTGTCTTGATTGGAGGCACAAATATCTAACAAAATATCCAACTTGGTGAGTCCCCCCTTGTTGCAATGCTTATCTATAAAAGGAGAGAGGACCCTTTGGGATAGGGTATGAGGACAAGCTCATAAACTCTCCTTCTAGCTAACCAATCAAGCATAGCATTGAAACCAAAGGGAAGGGCTCTCCTCTTCTACACCGATGCCCTTCAAGATCATCAAAGTCGTATGCAAGTGGAATTCGACATCGAGAGTCGGTATGTTCTTCCTAATCATCTCTATGTTGTGGTTCTATACATGAGCTTGTCGATCCTAAATATTTAACAATGGCACTAGAGCCTACTTGCTCATGATAGAGCCCTAAGTTTTTCAAGTTCATCATGTTCATGTTTGTTCTTGACTAAATGATCTACTGTTGATGCTTAGTATGCATGTTTTCATGCAAATTGATGCCTGTGTGCTTCAAATTTGATGATAAGCACCTCAATTTCTTGATCTTGTACATCAAGTTCATGCTTGTTCATGCTTACTGTTCATGGCAAGATGATGTTTAGCGGGCATGCTAATGAAAAATTGATGATACCTAAAGTGCTAGGGTTTCGGTTTTATGTTGTTAAGCACAGAGAAGAACGGGAATTGCTCGGATTAAAGACAAATTCTAACGAATTCCCCAATTTATGATGAACCCTAACCCTAGCTACAGTGAAATCCCCACTGAAATTCCCAATTGTTACCCAAAATTTGATGAAACCCTAACCCTAGAGATAAGGCGACGGGCTTACCTGATGGAGAAGGTGGCCGCGGTCGCCGCGGTCGCCGTTGTCGTGCACGGCGGCATCCCCGTGACTCTTTCTCACCGTTGCCCGCCGCACCAGCCCTTTGCGCGACACCCTGGGTGCATGGCTTCAGACGCCGGGACACCGCGCGTCTGTGACCATTGTCGCCGTCGTATAGCGGCGGGCGAAGCCGCCGCCGCCGCCGTTTTGGTCTTGTCTGGATCGACGCACGGAACCCCAGCGGGCTAAGGGCACCGACGAGCCTCGCTCGACGGAGCCGCGCGCAGGCCAAGGCCGCATGCGTGCTCCGGCGAAAGGAGCTCGACGGCGCCGCCGCTCTCGCTCTCCCTCGCCTTCTCTCGGTCGCCACCGCGGAGGAGGAGAGGAGGAGGAGAGGAAAGAAAAATGAATTAGGGTTTTGGGGGCGCGCCGGCCAGGAGGCCATTTTATATTTTCCAAAAAACGCGCGTCAGCCGTCCGATTGAGATCGACGGCGATGGGTAAGCGGTGGGTTAGATGGGCTTGGGCCCAGGTGGTGGCGCGCGGGGGAAGCAGAACAGGCCGAAAGTGCATGGGCTTGAATTTGTTGGCTGCGGCCCATTAAAGGAGAATAAAGTTTTTTCTTTTTCCCCTGCGTTTTTTCTGAAAATGCAATGGGCCATATTTTTATGGGCCTCCTGCAGGCCAAAATTTTGATAAGGGCCTTTTTGTGAATTTTCAGAAATTTTATGAGGGCTGAAGAATTAATTGGTCTTTTATGGGCTAATTGTGGCCAAAGTTTATTATGGGCCCTTGTAATTTTTCCAGCATTTCATGCGGGCTAAATGATAATGGTCCTTTGGGCCGAATAAAATGAGTTTTGGGCCAAATTTCCCCCCGAAATTATGGAATGTTTTTAGGCCATAATTGTAATGACTTTTGGCACAAACTATCATGGAAATTCAGGAGCATAATTACAAAATTATTTTCATGACTAAAATAAGCAACATAATTTATGTTTAAATATAAATGGAATTTTTGGCCATATTTTTTTGGACCCAATTTTATGACATGGCCAAAATTAATAATAATGCTAAGGAAATTTTCCCTTAAATATTTTATGAATAAGTGATTCTCTATTTATGAATAATAATGATTAAGGAAATTTTTCCTTATGCCTATATTTATTGAAAGTAACGTTATGTTTTGTTTCAATGCTTTATCTATCTTAAGGCTTTTATTATTATTATGACATTATGTTATGCCTTAAGTATGCCTTATGTTTAATGCTTCCGCTGCAAAATAATGATTCTCTGATTAAGTGTAACATATATTTGTCATTCTGGCCAAAGCTGATTGATGAATATATGTTCACAACCTTTTATTATTCCAGTTTATTTTCTGGCCAAAGCTGATTTTAAGCTGGAGTAATAAAAGAAGGTTATGTATGAGAATTAATGAAAAATAAGTGTGGCATATTTTTGTCATTCTGGCCGTAGCTGATTGATAAATATATGACCACAATATTTTGCTATTCGTGTTCAATTTCTGGCCGTAGCTGATCTTGAGCATGAATAGTGAGAGAAGTTTATACACAAATTAAGTGTGACTTGTATTTATTATTCTGGCCGTAGCTGATTAATAAATACTTGTTCACAACTATCCATTTCTGGCCGTAGCTGATTTGGGTTTTGAATCAATAAAAGAAGTTCATGATCATGCTTGGTCTTTATGAAGCATCTAATGCCTCAAATTGTGAGGCTTATTAGAGATCTTTTGATCAGTAAAATTAAGGACTTATGCTAATAACGCATTACCCTTAATGTCTTAGCCCAATAATGAGTGCAGTTATCGCTGCAATATTATGCTTAATTCTCTGATCAAGTTGGAGTCAGTAAGAATTTGATGGTTTTGAGTTTAAGTGTGACATATTTATTTTTCCTAACTAAAGTATATGTCACAAACATGTTTGTTTATTTTGATTGATTTCATATCAAGATTAATGGTGAGGCACAATAAGCTTTGGGCTTGTGCTAGTTAAGACTATTTAGTGCAATTTCTAAGTTTTCAACTAATGAGCACTATTTATGAGGCATCATGGTAATCAATTACTGTTAATATTGCTTTTATTTTAAGTAAGTGATATTGCCCATAAATAATGAGACTAGCATAATAATTATTATGTTATGATGACTAAGTTTTTGGCCTCTAAGATTTAAGTCATCTTGAGTAAAAATAAGATTCATATGATTTGACTTAAGAATTGATTTTTGTTGGGCATTAATAAAGACTAGTTGCAGTGATATTTTTGGTAATAATCCAAACTAATGTTGTATGCAACTATGAATTGCTCGATTAAGTTATCCATACATGAATAATGATCCTTTTAGGATAATAAATAATAAAGATGGATTTTGGATTTTTATCAATTAAGGTCCATAAAATTTATGTGTATTACAAATTAATAGCAATAAATTAAGGATCATATTACTCTTAGTTTAAATTTTGAATAACTTCCTTCTTCATGTGATGCGTTATGCTTTTCCTTAAGAATGAATAATGCTTAACTTTGAATAATGATAATACTAAAGATTAAGTCTATTCATGATTATGCTTAAAGATCAATGATGTTTTTAAATCATGATTAATGTTGATGCCTCATGAGTATATTATGAACAATTATATTGACCATGCATCAATGATTATCATTATGTTGTCAAAACTTAAGGATTTAAAGATCATGGTCATGTGATGCATAAGTCACGTTAAAATTAAGTTACTGATCAAATAATGTCATTTTAAGATTGTCTTATGTACATAAACTTTACAAAATTTATAAAAAAATTAAGTAGGGGGCTCCCCTGCTGATCGGTTCAAAAAAAAAAAAAAGATTGTCTTATGGCACATATTGTGATTTGATCAAGTCAATTGCAATAGTGCATTTTTGCCAAGTAATTAAGATCTCTGATGAAACCAATGAGAAGTATTGGTTGAGATTTAATGGTTGTTCTGGGATTATGTCATGTCACACTAATGTATATTACGTCCATGTGACATTCCCATAATGTTTAATTGAGGCAATTATGATGAATATCCCAATTAAGTTCAATCATATTATTTGATTGTACCCTCATAAGGAATGTTATTGGCATATGGCCCTTACCTAAGGCAATTAATAATGATTAAAGTGCACAAATATCATGAGAAGTATACTCCCATTAGAAAAAAAACTTATGTTAAAGTATTGATATGGTTTTCTCGTCAACTAATGTCTTGTGGGAGTAACCTAAAGTAATGTCTCATGCCAGTTAAGATCAGGGGGAGCAATTCCCTTTGAAAATTATGTTAAAGTTAATCTGGCATATAAAAGAGCTCACTTAAGTCTTATGATACTTTATCATAAGAATGCTCAATATAAAAGAGCATAAGACATGGAAATTTATTGAAGATTTTGAAGTTCACCAAATTATGTGGCTAGCCATAATGCATAGTAAGGTGGACTATATTTAAGCTCGAAAGAATGTGCACATATTTGGCAAACAAATGAGATAATTAATTATGTATATGTTGCCAAATAAATAACTCAAAATGAAACATCTCTTTATGAGAGTTCGTCGAACTATGGTTCTATTACATGGACCATACTTCGAGGGGGAGAGTGGAACATCTCATCAAAGAGATGAATGCACTCATCAAGTAAAGATCCACCTCCCTAAAGAATTCATTTGAGTTTGCTAAAGAGTTATGGATGGAAATAATGAATAAAGATATTTCTTTTAGTTTCTTTAAGATGATCGTCATAATTCCATCCAATTTAAGAAAGGGTACACATAAGTGAATTTTTATAGGAGCTCAACACAAGAAAGAATGGAGGATTAGCTGTGCTAATCTTGGTGTAGAGCTACATATAAGAAAATATTCAATCCCTCCTAATGAGAATGAAGCCTATAATTTTGATGGCAAAAGGCTTAACAAGGGGATTGATTGCGATAGTAGCACTTGTTGCTCATCATTTTCAGGACTTGTGATCCCATCAGTGGTAAACAAGTATAATAAGAAAAGCAATAGGGATATTGCATATAAATCCAAGAGTTTTATCTTCTCTGGATATTCAGAATATCTTGGTGATGCAATTTTGTGTTTCAATCAAGAATCACCAAGACAAGGTCCATTAATGAGCATTGCCTCAAAAGTATCGACAGAGCATTAAGATAATACATATTACGAAAGTATGGCTCTGTTACGGTTTACAAACTAAGAGTGACTTTTTCTGATGCTCTCTTAATGATGAAGAAATTAAGCACCCTTAATGATTATGTCTGGGATAAATTTTGGCAGAAATACATCCAGAATTGGACCTCTGGAAAATTTATAATGAAAGCCTTGTGCTTAAGAGGACTACATGCCTATCAATAAAGAGTCTATATTTGGACAATCATTCTATGAGGTGCGTTGATATTAGATAAATAAGATTTTCCACATAAGTAATATCTTCGCCCTTGAAGGGGAGTCATTGTGGAAGGCTCTAAATTTCTTAAGGCATCACGAATGATGCAAACTAATGTTGTGGCATGTTAAAATCCATATGAAGTTGTAGGGAATAAAGATTATTATGACTTACGAATAAGAATTTTCTTTAAGTTGAAGAAATTCATCCCGGTATTTATTACGCAAGAGTGCAGTACTATTTGAGTAACATGTCTAGTGTTTTCTGTCAAACACAAAAGACATTGTGAAAGAATCCAGAATCAAATTATAAGAGCATGTAATGCTCAAGGTTAATGTTCTGATGCTCAAAGTAACTTTAAGTATTATTGTTAAGATCTAAGTGATATGAGCATCGTATGTTCGATGATTCCCTATTAGTAGCTTGTCTTGAAGCTTGCCGGCATTAAGTTTCAAAGACAGCTTATAATGCTTGAAATAATGAGATCTTAAACTTTGATTCTGGAAATAAGTTTTGTCCTTCCTTACATGTGTGCACACAATGATGAATAAAAGAAAACAAACCGCACTCAAGGGACATTATTACACCATCTCCCCATAACAATAAGAAGGACTCGCTTTGAGATTGATCGGGAACCATAGTCAATTAGTTCTGTAGTACTTAATTGACTGCAGTAATTTATTGATTTGGTGTACCATCTATCGAAGAAGTGAGTTCATAAGCTTTCACTAAAGTTTAAAGAATGAATTTTGGAGCTCCTAAGTTAAAGAAGTTCATTTGATATGAGGTGGTATACTATAGTAACTGGATTCAACGGTATGTCAAATTCATCGTTGTAATCCTTTTATCTTGGTATGCTATTTTGTTGAAAAATGGACTTATAATGTTTAGCCTTACGATCTAGGGGGAGAATGTTGGATTGATCTACCGGCTAAACAAGCTGGTAGAAGCTTCAAGAGACAGCTAGCAATAGCTGTCAATAGCAAAGGCCAATATGGCTAAGAAAGAGAAGTTCAAATTTAACTTTGTGTCTTGATTGGAGGCACAAGTATCTAACAAAATATCCAACTTGGTGAGTCCCCCCTTGGTGCAATGCTTATCTATAAAAGGAGAGAGGACCCTTTGGGATAGGGTATGAGGACAAGCTCATAAACTCTCCTTCTAGCTAACCAATCAAGCATAGCATTGAAACCAAAGGGAAGGGCTCTCCTCTTCTACACCGATGCCCTTCAAGATCATCAAAGTCGTATGCAAGTGGAATTCGACATCGAGAGTCGGTATGTTCTTCCTAATCATCTCTATGGTTGTGGTTCTATACATGAGCTTGTCGATCCTAAATATTTAACAAGGCGCTCTCGATTCGTCGCCATCCGAGCCGCCGCTCACTCGACCTCACGGCTGCGATGTGAGTTCTCTACCGCGCTACGGGTTTCGCAATCTTCTGCAACAACAGTCCGTTACGTGACCTGATGATGAACTGCATGCTCTGCGTTTTCAGTGACGAGCACGTGTGTTCTCTCCAAAATCTATCAACTTTACCAACACGCTTCATAAACAGATAACCGAAGCACCAAGAAAAAAAGCAATACACAATAATCAGCCACATTCCCAAGTCAGTTCCTTCCTGCTGGGCGTGTCATCAGTTCTGGAAATGACTTGCCACCAGGCCACAAAAGGATGTACCGAACTTCCGTCCGAAACAAAAAGGGGGATGTACTGAACTCAATTCATACTGTGATACTGATAAAGTCAAGCTGAAATTTGCGTGAAGCATCGAACACCGCAGTTTGATCATGTTGGGCAGAGTACTTCTCTGCGCTGTGTGACTCAGCGATCAATACTACTAACTATGTTTCTTTGGAAAGAAAAAGATTCAGTAATCAGTGCAAAACCAATGCAACATAATTATATTGAAAGCCAAGTCTTACAGGATTACAAAGTGTCTCATATATGAGCATCAGCATCTACTCCAGATAGCTAATTTCAGAACCTAAACATAACTTCGAAAGACCTGCTGAAACGTGAACGGGACACTTCAAATTTCAGTCCAGTTTCTGAATGTCCTTAATTCTGAAACTCGGAGTGCTTCTCTCGCCATAAACTTCTCAAAACTTATAACTATTGCAGAAGCAATACAAAAGTAATCAGCCACTCAATTTCCTTCTTTGGCAAATCAGTAGCATAAATGCATTACCCAGCTTGCAATTCCAGCAAACTGAAGCGATCCGACAAGAACTAACTTGACCGTGGAATGCGAATCGGTAGCGTGCACCCCGGCACCGAGGCTGCTCCATGACAATGAAGTAGGGAAAACAAAACCAGTGCAAACCGGATCGGTTTTTGCAAAACCTGTCCGGTACCATCGGCTCACCGATTCTGGGTTTTAATTTCAAATGTAATTTGAAAATTTGACGAATTTGGACCCTTTTTCAACCGAAAACTGGTCTGGTCCGGCTTCGGGATCAGCTTTGGTTTTTTAAACCCTGCAATGAATTACTTGGATAACTGGATGAAGAATGGGCGAACTTATGATGCGACGAATCAAATGAATAAGTTGACAAAGAAGACACAAATACGGAAGGAAATAAAAGGAGCGAGCTTTCATCATGTCCCATTTATCCATAGGCCGGCTAGGTTCTATTTCACCTTGTTGTAGAACTATTTACGTTTTCTACCAGCCTAGGATTCTGTTTTCCTATTCAGCTTCGTTATCTTTTCTGCGGCCGCGTTAATTTATTATCTTTGTTTTAAACCATCGAGGTGCACAATGCCATTACCATGTCGGCTGTTCTTTTTTTCTCAATCGAGATGCACTGCGCAGTGTGCCCGGTCGGTTCTTTTTCTTCAACACATAGTCCAAGCTTGTAACCATTTTTTACCCCGATGAAATCCAAGCTTGTGACCATAGACATACAAAGGCCTAGATGCATACACACATGATTTCACACGAACAACAACCAGCACAATATACGTACGGCTTAAAAAACCAGTACAATACAACATGCCCCTCTTCCTCCAAGAGATCCCCCTGGACTGCTGGAAACCCATCTTTTTCAAACAAGCACTCCGTTCACCTTGACAAGCGCGCCGGCACCGTGCACAGCTAACAAACAAGTCATATATAGATATGCGCAATGCATCGAATCTCTGATCTTCATTCACTTCAGAACCAATCAGCTAGCAAGTGACAACAACAATGGAGTTGCCACCATTGGCATCCTTCCTCGCCATCGCGCTTGCCACCGCACTCTTCTTCCTCGCAACCGTCCACCGCCGCCGCGGGCAAAAACCCAACCTCCCGCCAGGGCCGCGGCCATGGCCGGTGATCGGCAACCTCCACCTGATCGGCCCGCTCCCGCACCGCTCCTTCCACGACCTCGCGGCGCGCCACGGCCCGTTCATGTCGCTCCGGCTGGGCTCCGTCCCGGCGGTCGTGGGCTCGTCCGTCGACGCGGCCCGGTTCTTCCTCAAGACCCACGACCTGGCGTTCCTGGACCGGCCCCGCACCGCCGTGGGCCGGCATGTGTTCTACGGCCACGCCAACATCTCGTCGTCCCCGTACGGCGCGTACTGGCGCTAGGCGCGGAGGCTGTGGCAGGCCGAGCTCTTCAGCGCGCGGCGGCTCATCGCGAGCGAGCACGTCCGCGCCGAGGAGACGCGCGCCATGCTGCGCGATGTGCGCGAGGCGGCGGCGGCGGACGGCGGCAAGGTGGTGAAGCTCAGAGACCACCTGCTGATGGTGAGCCTCAACGTGGTCTCGCGCCTCGTGCTGGGGAAGAAGTATGTCACCGATGATGACGACAAGAGGCCCGGCTCGAAGATGACAACGCCGGAGGAGTTCAGGTGGATGATCCACGAGGTGTTCGTGCTCATGGGCGCGCTCAATGTCGGGGACTTGATCCCGTGGCTCGGTTGGCTAGATCTCCAAGGATACGTCGGGAGGATGAAGAGACTGCACAAGATGTTTGATCGGTTCTTGGAGCATGTGTTGGACGAGCACGATGAGAGGCGACGGCGAGATGGCGAGAAGTTCATGGCACACTCAATCAACTGGTCTTTTCTGCTGAAAGTGCATAGATGTAAGGGTTTTCCAGAGATATGGGTTACTTGGGTTCATAACTTGTTGAGGGGGGGATCTTCTTGCATTGAGGTAAATGGGTTTCTAGGTTCTTATTTCAGAAGCAAGAGGGGTCTGAGGCAGGGGGATCCTCTGTCCCCACTGTTATTCGATCTGGCAGCAGATGTACTGGCAAGTTCCTTAAAAGTTGCAGTGAGAAATGGTAATATTTCTGGGCTTGCTGACAACTGGTTACAGGGAGGAGTGGTCTGTCTGCAATATGCAGACGATACCCTAATATTCATAAAAAAGAACTTAGATATGGTGCGCAGGTTGAAAATGATTCTCTTTTGTTTTGAATTGGCTTCGGGTCTTAAAATAAATTTGGATAAGTCAGAACTGTATGAGCTCGGCAATCATGATGAGTGTGCTGATAACATGGTAGAAATGTTGGGGTGTAAGAGAGGAACATTCCCTTTTAAATATTTGGGCATTCCTTTAGGGGAAAGGAATTTATGCGTTGACGATTGGGAACCGATTTTGGTAAAATTTGACAAAAAACTAGATGTGTGGAAAGGAAGTGGCATGTCTTTAGGGGGCAGGGCTATACTGATCAAAGTTGTGTTGTGTAGTCTACCACTTTATATGATGGGCTTTTATAGAGCAAAAAAGGAATGGATAGCTAAAATAGAGAGAAAGTGTGCAAGATTCTTGTGGGATAACACTCCTGAACACAAACGATATCATGTAGTCAACTGGGAAACCGCATCATCACCATTAGAGGATGGTGGTTTAGGAATCAAGGATATGGAGGCATTTAACATTGCATTACTTGCTAAGTGGGGGTTTAAATTGCAAAATAGTGAGGGGCAGGAATTATGGGTAGAAATGCTCCATAAGAAATATGTTAAAAGTAGAGATGTAAACATTTTTTATGTACCTCACAGAAGAGGGGATTCAGAATTTTGGAAGGGAGTGATAAATGCGATTAAGGAGATGCATGCTTTTACTTGTTTTCAGATCAGGGATGGGAAATCTGTTAGATTCTGGACTGATACATGGGTAGGAGAATGTCCTCTGAAATTTCAATTCCCTGAATTGTTTGAAATTGTTAGAGACCCACATATTACAGTAGCAGGAGTTCTAGGCAGTAATAGTGTAAGCATTGATTTTCGAAGAGATCTTACAGGAGACCTAATGAAGAGTGGCAAAAAATGCTAGTTTTATTAGCAGGGTATTCGCTAACAGAAGGTAAAGATATTCTGAAATGGAAAGGTAAAGGTGGTCAGTATTCGACTAATGAGGGCTACAAATGGGTCAAGCATGGGGTATTAAGTATTTCAAAGGAAAGAATGCAGATTTGGAAGTATCCTATTCCATATAGGATAAAAAAATTTATGTGGATTATGACTCATGGTAAGACCCTGACAAGGGACCAATTGTTAAAGAGGGGATGGAAAGGAGAAAAGATGTGTAGCTTCTGTAGTGCTGATGAATCTGTAGTGCACTTATTTTTCCATTGCGCAGTAGCTGTTTATGGTTGGAATATTTTGGTACAATTGGGAGTGTGCTCTAGAATTCCTACTTGCATTGATGATTGGTTAGAAGGTGAGGTTGTGCATGATAATAGTTTGAGTAGATTGTGGGGCAGTGCACTGTTGTGGTCAATCTGGAAGTGGCGCAATGGAACCACTTTCAGAGAGAAATACTTGTTTTCCTTGGAACAAATTATGCTGTCAACTATGAGTTATACTAAATTGTGGTCCATTGTGTTGAACACAGGCGAAAAAGAGAGGATCGCAAGGCAATGGGAAAGCCTGCAGTAATATCTGGGAAGGCAGCGGCAAGATATTTTAACATTACCTGCTACAAATGAGTAGTTCAAAAACAGATGTAACGTGGTTAGGAGTGAGGGTACTGTGGCCTCAGTGTAGGCAAAGTAATGTAAACTGGTGGCCTCTGATAGGCAGAGATTTCTGTGCTGAAATATGGCTATGGGGTAATGAGGATATGGATATTATATTTTGTCTGGGGGTAATGATTGTCACAGCAGGTTGTGTGGAGCATTGTGAATGGCACACAATAGTGTTGTTTGTTGCAGCGTATTGTAATGAGTTCTGTGTTTGGGACACAGTTGTGAGGTTGCTTTTGTTGAGTTTATCCTTTGCAGGTAGTTATGCTACAGGCGAGCTGCGGAGGAGAGCTAGAAGAAAAGTGAAGATGAAGCGTGGAAGAGGGTGTCGGGCGAGCAACAGTAGCCGTAAAAACGATAAGGCGAAGGCGTTAGATAAGAGCGATCAGGAGTTGTTAGACCGTAGGGTCTGGATAATAGCTTGGTTTTCTCCTCTGTTTTTAGGTAGTTTGTCTTTTTGTTTTGTTGTTGCCGTTTGTATTTTGTACCTTGTCAGGCTTCACCAGAAGTCGGAGCGTTAATAAAGCTCCCTTTTCTCTATTAAAAAAAAAAAAAAAAGTTCGTGGCACGGGACATGGTCGACCAGCTCCTCCAGCTCGCTGATGACCCGAATCTTGAGGTCCCGATTGGGCGGGACGGTGTCAAGGCATTCACTCTGGTAAGATCTAGTTGCTGTCTGTCACATAGTACTTGTTTTTTTTTTTATCTTAAACTATGCCTATGGTTGACCAAACATACGCTGCTGCCGGCAGGATCTCATCGCCGCCGGCACGGACACGTGGAGTGGGCCATGTCGGAGCTCCTCCGGAATCCCGACGTCCTCGCCAAGGCCACGGCGGAGCTGGACAGCGTGGTGGGCCGCGGCCGGCTGGTGACGGAGGCGGACGTCCCGAGCCTCCCGTACCTGGACGCCGTTGTCAAGGAAGTAATGCGGCTGCACCCGGCGGCGCCGCTCCTGGTGCCGCGGCTGTCGCGCGAGGCCACGACGACCGTCGACGGCTACGACATCCCGGCCGGGACGCGCGTGTTCGTCAACGTCTGGGCCATCGGCCGCGACCCGGCGACATGGGCGGCGTCTGCGGAGTTCCGGCCGGAGCGGTTCTTCGGTGGCAGTGGCGTCGACGTGAAGGGCCCGGACTTGGGGCTGCTGCCGTTCGGACGCACGCACACTCATTTTTATGAACGCACATACGCAAACCCTACTTCTATGAGCATCTTCGAAGACTGAGCCCGCAAATCTTCCACGCACGCATACTCACCTTTATGAACGCACATACGCAAACCCTACCCTTATGAGCATCTTCGAAGATTGAGCTGGCAAATCCTCCAGATTGACGAAGTCACCAGTGGCGCCTCGTTGTCGACGGCCACGTCGCCTACCGCTGAAAGCACAAAGCCGTTAAATCCTAAAAAATTCGCTCCAACGGGGAATCGAACCTAAGACCTCAAAGGTGTTACTCGGGTGTCTTAACCATTAGGCCAAGACCACTTTCACATGTGTTTGGAGAACATGTGCAGCAGGCTCATATAAATTTCTGAAGTAAGGAGTATGTGTTGCTTGGACCGACATTAATTGTGTCTTGTGAAGCTAGCTGAAGCAGAGCCGCCAACAGTTCCATGACACCAAGCATAATTCCCTCTCCAGACTTCCCCAGATTACTCCGAAGAAATTCAATTGACAATTTAGTGACAATGGTAAATCGTCAAAGCATTGGAATTTTGTCACTAATTTTTTCCCCGAAGGTACAACCACTGTTTCCAAGTAAATAATAAAATAAAAGGAGCAAAAAATGTGCTTTGGTTGAGACTTAAATGATATTATTTTTGTTCTATGCAAGTACTAGTTTCTTGCTAGGATCGACGAGAGCTGCCGCTAAACGCCTCTACCAGTGAAGAATATATATAGATTTTTTATTTCTTCATATCATAAAGTACGTATCAGAATTGTTTATAATTTTCAGAGAAATAGGGCCATTTTATAAAATACAAATAAAATTTTACATTTATCCTAAATAAAACATGAAAAAGAGAGTAACCCATATGTTGTGGGCTGACTTAAGCTAGCTGCAGCCCGTCAGTCAATTAATAGCTAATTTCAGCCCAGTGTTAATAACCCTTTGGGCCGTTCTAGCGTCCATTTCGCCATTGACGATGATAGGAATCTTTAAAGCGATAATGTTGGCTACCTCAAAAGAAAAAAGAAAATTGGTGGCAGGTGGAGCCTAGTTTTGCATGGTGACGCCCACCACCTCGTCACAGAGAAAATGGTTCGCCTTGCACAAAAACGGTGACCATAGCGTCTCTGTGACGGTTCGTCGTTTTCACCACCATAATTGTATCATGATACTATTTCACAGTGGTCGTGTTTGTTTCAGATCATGGCAATCCTGCAGTTTCTGTTGGTGCGCTTATTCTTTTGTGGGGGAATCATGCCCGCCCCCCCCCCCCCCCCCCCCCCCCCCCCTCCCTTTCCCTCTCCTATCAGGATGAAGCATTTGTCTGGGATTCCAGAGTCATGTATGGCATTGCCCATTTTTTTACATGCACTGCATTGCTTTTGATAATTGAGGGCATGGAACAACCCAGTTATATCATAGTGAACTACTCGCTCATAATTTAAAGCATGTTATCATATCATTTTGCAAAACTATCATTTTTTATTTTTATTTTGTTTTAGGCACTTGATTGTTTCGATGACATTGCACCAGTTCTCTTTTGGAGCTTCTCCCTTTCTTGTATATTGACATCTATTTTATGAAGACCAGACTGATTTTTGCACCCGTTGGATTGTGGTGCAGTTAAAAATCATTGACTTGGTGAGTAATTTGTTTAGTTATTAAGTATGAATTGAGGGTGCAATTAGTTGGTTATTATGGTTTGAATTGTCTGTGGGATATGAAAATGAGTATGGCCCTTTGGATTACCAAGATTGACAGCTTTGGTTGCCGCGGATCGCAGGATACAAATTGAACCTGCACTGCTAATTGTTAATCACTCATCAAAGTTTTACAAGTTTTAAAGATAAATGAATTATTTTCAAGGGAGAGAGCCATACTATTGCCTGGGTACACCCATGCACCATATATCATATATGCACTCACTACGACATGCATGTGTTCCCCAGCCCCACTAGTGGAGCATCTGAAAGGGGGCCATCCTTCTTTAGGTTGCTGCGATATAATTCTACAATTGATATCCATCAGGTAGTGTTGCGTGACCGAGCTCTTTTTTCGGTTGCAAGCACAATTTTCCGCCCTTCATAGGTTGGTGGCATCAACATATGCACCCATCCTAGCATAGCTCGTTGCCACCATCATCCGCGTTGTGATTCAACTTGCTTCCACTATCGCTCCTCTGTGTCCTTAATATCTTGATCGACACAACATTATTCCAATGCAACAACCATCACACAATCCAAACATCCATTAACGACAACCTATCCCTTCGATTGATGTATGAATCACTACTCAAGTGATTTTAGCTACTAGGTCTTTTAGTCGTAAAGAAGTCTAAGACTACCCGCACTGGTTACGCTATCCCCGACCTGGAGGTCGGGATAGCGTAAAAAACTCCTGCAGCGGGGGTCGGTAAAGCCATCGGTAAAATAGCGTTTGCCCTCCCGAACGCTATTCCAAGCGACATAACGAGGACCGCTACTGGGGAGAGTGGGTCCCGTCACCCCAACCACCGACGCTCGTCGCGCCCTTCCGCGGTCGCCCTTCCGCCGCCGGCCCGCGCTCGGCAGCTGCCACCACCTCGAGCAGCACCGCCGCAGCCACCAAGAACAGAGAAGGGGAGGGGAACAAATCGAGCACCAGCAAATCGATGCAAATCGAGTAGAAATCAAGGATGAAACAAGAGAAATCGAGCACCAGCAATCTCTCAGCCGAAAGATGGTGATTTTGTTGTGCGATAATCACAGAGGAACTCAGCACAATTAAACGACTTCATCACCGATTGCAGCGCCAAAAAAATAATGAAAATCAATCAAAAATACAGGAACGAGTGAAAACAGAGAAGGGGAGGGAGGGAGGAGGGGCCGGCGGCGCGCGAGCCAGGAGGGGGAGGGAGGAGGGGCCGGCGGCGCGCGAGCCAGGAGGGGGAGGGAGGAGGGGCCAGCGGCGCATGAGCCAGGAGGGGGAGGGAGGAGGGGGCCGGCGGCGCGCTAGCCAGGAGGGGGAGGGAGGAGGGGCCAGCGGCGCATGAGCCAGGAGGGGGAGGGAGGAGGGGGCCGGCGGCGCGCTAGCCAGGAGGGGGAGGGAGGAGGGGCCGCGGCGAGCCGGCGAGGGAGGGAGGCGGCGAGCCGGCGGGGGGAGGGAGGAGGGGCCGCGGCGAGCCGGCGAGGGAGGGAGGCGGTGGATGCGGCGAGACCGAGGGAGAAGGATCGAGGCGTCGGTGGGGGTGGGGAGAGAGGTGAATAAAATATATATTAGTTGGTATAGAGGTTGAGATATAGAGGTTGACCGCTGCGGGAGAAGTTGATATAGAGTAGAGAATCTTGATGACTAGGACAGAATATTTCTTTTTAGAGGTTGGAAATAGAGGTCACTGGTGCAGATAGTCTAACAAATGAATGAGATACAAAGTGCAATTTGGGCTCTTCAGTAATGTTTGGGCTGACTTAACGACCGTTCTTCAGCCCAATAGAAACACATATTGTTTTGAATCTTCCAAATATGACGATCTACCAGCTCAGCCACCAAAGTGGGAGCACCCCTGTGGAAGTGTCAAGTCAGAGACGACTATGCTGACCTTCAAATAAGGACAACAAAAGAGTCCACGTCAGCGCATCCATGCTCAAATCAACTGCAGCATTGCCTCCCGGCGCGTCGGCAACTCGGCATCGCTGCACAATGAGCACGGGGCGTTACAACGTATACCAAACAAATGGTGACTCCAACTCCAAACACAACTTTGAGCAGCGTGCTGATCTGCTCCGACGCGAACCGGTCCATGGCCGGCCGCGGCAGCACGACGGGCACGGGCCGCCGATTGCCGAACACCGGTTGGCCCCACCCGATCGAAGTCCACGCGGAGGAGGAACCCAGCGCGCCGGGTGTCGGACAGGAGCAGCAGGTTCGCCGAAGACCGTACGTACTTGGCGGAGGCTCTTCACCTGCCACCACGTCGCTGGGAAGATGCACGCGTTACCGTAGTAGCTTGCGGTCAGGCCCACGCTCCGGACGCCGGTGATCACAACCGGCCGCGCGTCCTCGTCCTCCAGCGCCGCCGTGCGGGCGCGCCAGAGCGACGCCGCGACGGCCTCGAAGGCCGTGGCCGTGTTGCGGAGTGCGGTGGGAGGCGCTTCTTGATAGCAGCGATGTCGAGGGGGCAGAAGGTGAAGGTCCGTACGTGTGACCTGCAGGTCCTCCATGTGGTGAGGGAACGATGGCCTCGATACGCGGGGTTCCGCACGCGCGTCCAGGAGCTCACGCCACCAAATGCACGCGCGCGACAGTCGGGGCCGGGTGGCCGCGAGCCAGCTCACCGACGGCGGTCATGAACAGCCCGAAGCCCGCGCGCAGCGTCGCACACGGACACGGTGGTGTGGTTGAGGAGAAGACGAAGCCGGAAGATGAGCGGCTGCGGCATTTCCACAGGAAGACGACTCCCGCTCCGCGATCTATCTGGGCCTCACAAAGCGGATTGGCCGGACTTCCGGTGCCCAGGGGCGGTCGCTATTTCAAATAGCGACCGGCCGGTCGTTGATCCAAATAGCGACCACCCCTGGGGTCCGCTTCACGCCGCGGCTTGCCTGAGCTCCGCCGGTACTCCAGGCCTTACCAGGCGTCCCTTAACTCCGACCAGCCCTGGGTGACGAGGAACGCCCCGCCCCTCTGCTTCTTGCCATGGCTCGCCGGGACACCGCCGCCTCCTGCTGCCGTCCGTCTCGTCTCAGGCGACCTGCGTTGCTCTCCTAATTCGGATTTTTCTTCCTGGACTATCCGTTCCTTCTTGATTCTTGCCGTCGTGCACGGCTGGAAGGTGGAACCTAGGGAGCCGAACGGCTGTTGGGCATGGCGAACGCCCAAGCTCAGCCGGACATGCATGGCGATCGATGCCCGGCCGGTTGCCAAGGGGCTGCGTGCTGGGCAGACATGCATGGCGCGCGCCTAAAACTCAAACGAGCGCCGCCGCGTCACAACCGTCACACCAGCGCGTCCCTGCTGTTCCCCTCGACGGGGCCACGTACGTCGTTGCCCTCACCAACGTGCGCTCAGGTATCGAGCAAGGGACCTCGCCCGCCCGTGTGTGTATCCGTTGGTAGGATAAACGCACGAACGTTGATTGCACTCAAGGTTGGGGTCATCAGCAAGCTGCATGAGAGCGGTTCGTCGGGAGCGGCTTGGACGTGAAGGGCCGGGACTTGGGGCTGCTGCCCTTCGGCTCCGGCCGCCGGATCCGAAAATGGATTTGGCCTAAAGTTTCTCCCCCGGCGTTGCGCTCGGGCTGATCACGATGACATTGGCGAGCCTGCTGCACGGCTTCGCGTGGAGGCTCCCCGACTGGATGGAGCTGAGCATGGAGAAGTTCGGGCTCACCATGCCACGTGTGGTCCCGCTCCAGGCCGTCGCCGAGCCCAGGCTCCCGGCTCATTTGTATGCTGGGCCGTGATGATGAACAAGTGTGGAGCGTCGTGCCAGGATATGATGAAATTTTAAACTTGCAATGTGTACACAGCTTGAACCGGTATGTATGAATGTGGCTGAAGCAGGGAGTTCCTTGAACCGGGCCAACCGGCCTATCGTAATTCCCTCCCCAAACTAATCCACATATTACTGCAAAGAAATTATATTGGAGACCATACAAATCAAAGGCACCAAGTCCAATCTCACAATAGCACATCCTTTTATCCTCTTCCTCATGTTTTTATCTGCTGGCACCAAAACCCAACATCAGTTAATCATGAAACCAAGTTTTTTTTTAGAATTGAAGTAGTTTCTCACCTCTGCGTTTCCACACAACCTTTGGAATTATTACATTTCTTTCAGCTCTCCGGATGAGATCAAGGGGCAAAATTAAAGTCAAGGTCTATTACTAATCATGAGACCAAATGATCGGCATGCATTAAATCAGTCTCTCTTTTCATGTAGTTGTACATTAGTATTCTTTAATAAGCCACTTTCCAGCTAGACTAGAAAACTATGTAATATAAAACTAGTAGGGCGGTTCACATATTTTGCGCAACTAGTATTGTATTATATTGAATACCTAAATACATAATTGGCTACATGAATAACATAAACATTACAACAGGTCACCTATATGTATTGGTAAAAAAAATGCTATTGCCCACACTACGATTCCAAAAGTCCACCCCGTCATCCCATCAATCAGCGATGAATGTTTTCAATCGAAGTTTGAGACGAGGATGGTTTTGTTTCAGGTAATGGCAACCAACTCCTTTGTAGCTTCCGCTTGTGTGCCCATTCTTTTCGGTGAAATTTAGATAGCATTGGGTGGGGGGCATGCCCCCTTCCTCCCCTCTCCTAGCTACCAGTATGAAGTGTCGTGCCTGCTATATGCGTACTCCAGCCGAACGGCCACGCACATGAGTTGAGGAGTCCAGCCGAGTTGCAACCAAAATACGCCCGTGATTTAGGAAAAAAAATCTCAGGCATATGCACCCACGAAAAGCGAACAGAGGGAGTACCTAGCAGGGAGCCCCACAGAGACATGAAACGGCATTATTAGCTCAGTTGCTGGATGTGAAAAAATTGAGAGAGAGAGAGAGAGAGAGAGACGTTCTTTGCGCAATTAACGAGGCGCCCATTCATGAGGACAAAACTTTGTGACCGTTCTATGCATAAATAGTCACATCTTAGCTATGGCCATTTTACTTCTGTATCTCACAATAGAAAGGGAGTAGGTGCACCTTTGCCATACCAATCGAGTGCAACACACCACATACTCACCTGTAGACATTTCAGATGGGTAAATATTTCAGGTGGTTATATTAACGACATATAAATTTCCATCCTCGCAAAAAACGATATATAAAGTTCCAGCGATAAGAAAAATCAAAGGAAACGCTAAAAGAGAAAATAAATATGAGATGTGTTATTAGAATTGGATTTTTCACAAGTGATTCCTAATGTGTAAATAGTAATCTCGTTGGTAATGCAATGTTTGGGTGAATAGAGCAGGAAGTCACAGCCTCCACAGAGCCACCCAACCATCTCCTCTCTGGGGACTCCGGCCACGCGATCAGTTCTCACCTAGCTGTCGGCTGGGATGAAGGACTTGACGGGGAGCCCGGAGACATGGTGTAGCTTGGCGACAACTCCGCCACCAACAATTTCGACGCATTTCGGTAATTCTTGCTCACTTTCGATTCCTTCTTGCATTGGTTCCAGGGTTTGACTCAAATAAGTTCCAACAAGGTGCATGTATGTGTGCTCCACTCCTTTGCTGCAGCTTCCGCTTGTATGCTCATTCTTTTCGGTGAAATTTAGATAGCATGAGGGGGCCTTCCCCCCCCCCCCCCCCCCTCTCTCTCTAGCTCTCTCCCTCCTACTGAAGAAGAATCACTCGTTGCCGTGGGGTGACGTACGCCATCGCCGAGACATGGACCAGCAATGAGGAGCTGAGCGGCTGTGGCATTTCCACGAACAGGTCCGGGCGAGGAACACGACTCCCACGCCCGGGATTGATCTGGGCCTCACAGAGCCGATCGGACGGGCTTCGAGTACCCAAGGGTGGTCGCTAACCCTGGGGTCGTGACAAACTCCGGCTCCGCTTCACGCCGCGGCTCGCCTTAGCTCCGCCGATACTCCAGGTCTTCCCACGCCTCCCTTACTCAACTCCGAGCAGCCGCTCCGCGCGCAACTTGTGTACGGGTACGGCACGCAGGTCCATCGGACAGCCGCTCCACGCTCCGCACCAGCAGGTCCGCCGCCGAAGACCGCACGTACTCGGCGGAGGAGGCCTCCGCCTTCTTCACCTACCGCACCAGCAGCTCGACCGGATTGCCAACAAGTAGCCCGTGGGCAGGCCCATGCCCCGGACACCACCAGCCGCGAGTCCTTGTCCTCCAGCGTCGCCGTGCGGGCGATCCAGAGCGACGCCGCGACGGATCGAGGCTGGGTCGCGGAGGTACGGCGCGCGGGAGGCGCTTCTTGATCGCAGCGATGTCGGCGGGGCTGAATGTGAAGAACCGTACGTGTGACCATGTATGTACTCGGGGCGAGGAAAGTCCACGATGGCCTCGGTGGGTTCCGTGCACGCGTCCAGGAGCTCACGCTACCACATGCGCGGGCACGATGATCGGGACCGGGTGGCCGCGAGCCAGCTCACCGACGGCGTGGCGGTCATGATGCCGGCCGCGGCGTCGCACATGGTGTGGTTGTGGCGAAGACGAAGCCACCGCAGAGCAGCCGTAGAATGATGAGCGGCCATGCACGGGCTGTTGAGCACACCGCCGGAGCCGATCTGAAGCGTCTCCGCTTTTCACAGGATCGAGTCGGTACGCGCTGATGAACAGATGCAACAGTACATCACATAAAAAGCACAAATTTACATCTTTAAGTTATTAGAAGTCTTAAATGATTTAAAACACGTGAGTAGCACAGCGGAAGTCTCAACTATACCAATTCTACAACACTCGACGATACATGGCCGCACATCGAAGCCCGCGATGTGGATCTGGAGGAACTTCAACCAGCAGCAATGTAAACAAGACTACCTGCACAAAAACATAAAGAGCCAAACCCTGAGCAACTAATACTCAGCAAGACTTACCTGTCAACGTGGCTATCTACAACCGACTCCTAATATGCAAGGCTACAAAAGGATGGCTGACTCGATAGCATAACCCGCACTAATTACTTGGTCCTTACTTCCAAGTTTTATTTTTAAGTTAAGTACTTATCCAATAAAGCAGTGTACATATAGCTAAAACAGATGTAAGTAACAATACATCAGATCATCAATATAACAGTAATAAGATACAATAAATATAAGTACTAGTCATCATCATCAATCATGTCACACTACGAGGCGGCGCACTAAGCAAGGTTGCTCTTGACCGAGAGCGGCGGCATCGATGTACATCCTGCAGGAGAAAACCTGACCACATGACACACACACGTAAAGTCGCATGCGGCAACCGTTTACAAGGGTCCCCCTGAAGCTAGGCCGGATCCAAACCCTCCCGAGAAAGGCCTTCCCGCACGGTCCCCGTCCCAGACGTACGCCCCAATTGGGAAGCATCATTTCTCTCCCGAATACCATAATAGAAAGGGCTGGCTTCCACCGCACACCAGGGCAACTCGAGCTACTAAGTTTACTAGGCCCATAAAAACACTAGCATGTGATCAGTACGTTCGAACTTGCTCAATAGGGCTAACAACGAACGGTCCTTAATCGACAGAGACGGGGCTACACCACCGTGAAGGCCCAGCCTTCTCCAACCATCCTACACAAATAATTCCCCGTCCGGTCTCAACAAATCCTAAATCCATCTAGTACAATCCAGGGTAATTCCTATCATGCGAGTGGGACCTACCACTCGACTTCTACCGTTCGCTAATCCCTAAGCAAAGCAAGTTCTATCGTAACCTAGACCACATCTACAAAAATAGGACACATGGTAGGATATGGAAGGGTAATCCTAATGCAGTTCTAAGGTTTCACATCAACTCCTAATAAACCTAATGCACAAACAATTACTTGCCCCAATCAAGTGCGAAAATAAAATCCTAAATAGGGAGGCATGCACCGGGGCTTGCGTGGCTCAGGAACGACGCTATCACTAGCACAGTCAGCAAGGGATCAGTCAGTGGCTCCTCCTGAGCGGCTCAGCATCCTCGTCCTCCACCTGCTCCTGAATCACCTCGAGAGCTATATGCCATGACAAGGAAATGCATGTTAGATGCAATTAAAATTTATTTATTTATAGGACAGTCATTTACACCGTAAGTGCAAATGATTAAATTTTTATTATTAGTATTTCCTTCATTGACTCTTACTTTAGTTAATGACTTTTATTAACTTAAGTTGGTTAATTAGCTAATTTAGTTTCGAAACTTATTTTATGTCCAGTGACATTTTTCTGGTGAAGAGGGCCACTGGAAGTAATTTACAGTGGATTTTATGATTTATTGTAACATGGATTATTTATAATAATTTATACAATGCAGAGAACGATTTAATTCATAAGAAAATAATTATACTGGGCATGACAATGGAAAAATGTTCTGTAAGTAGGTTATCAGCAAATTAACAGGCCTGCAAGATTTCTGGATTTATGGAAGAACAGATAAATTACTATGGATTAAACAAGTTATGCACAAATTTAATTACACAAAAAAAAAAGATGAGGTGTATTAAGTGATTTGACATTTTTACTGGACAGAACAGGTAACATGGAAGCTAACAAAATTGAATTTGCATTTTTCTGGGTTGTATTCGATTTACTATGCATTTTACAAGCTTCTGACAATTTCTGGTAATTTACAGATATTCGGAAAAGGAAATAAAAATGGGTGGACGAATCAGATCTGGGCCACAAAGGTGACCACAGAGTCTGGGCCGCACTGGATCAGGACTGGCCACAAAGTGA
Organism: Eragrostis curvula; assembly: GCA_007726485.1. NCBI lineage: Eukaryota > Viridiplantae > Streptophyta > Magnoliopsida > Poales > Poaceae > Eragrostis > Eragrostis curvula. Next base: position 50,831,135 of record CM017442.1, on the reverse strand, counting down.
TCCAGCCACTGAGGACGCGGCCACACGCGGACCACAAGGATGTGGCGGACCGGATCCAGGTGTGCCACACCGGATCTGTCTCGCACGGCGCCGGCTCGCCGGAGGGCGGCGGCGCACTCGCCGGAATGGCGTTCCGGTGGCCATTTGGCGCGGGGTTTGAACGTAAAGGTAGGGCGAGGGATAGCGGTCTCACCTCTACGACTTGGAGCTCACGAGACGGTTCGGAGGAAGCTCGTCGACAGGAGATGGCGGGTGGCAGAGTCCCGGCAAGGTCGAGGAAGCGGAGGGATGGTCGAGGAGGGACGAAATCTGGTCCAGAAGCTTCACGAAAAGGCGGCGGAGCTTGTCATGAGTACGGTTGATCACGCGGGTGCCGGGAAGACGGTCGGGGGCGACGACCTCCTCGCGGCGGTGAAGACCGGCAAAGGGGAAAACTCAAATCCGGCGGTTCTGCTGCAGAAGGAAGGCAATGGTGGACTAAGACGGGTGCGCGACATCGAGAGGACGCTTCCCTTGCGAGGAATTGACCGAGGACTCACCGGAGAAGACGAATTTGACGATGGCGCGGCGGCATGACGGTGACCGGGCTCGAGGAAGACAACTTCGATTTGCGGCGCTCACCGTGGGATTGGGAGGAAAGTGGCCATGGAGGAGTTGATAGGGACCTCGGCGAAGCTCGGGTGGGTAGTGGCGAGCCGGGGAAGGAGCTCGTCGACAGCGGTGACGGGTCGAGCTCGAGGCGGCCAGCAATGGCGAGGAGCTAGGGTTAGGGTGACGGGGGAAAGGGGAAAAAATGGCGAGGGAGAAGCTGGAGAGGGGAGCGGCTCGCGTTTTGACGTTGCGGCGCGACGACGAGCGGCAGGGGAGCGCGGAGCGTGGCCCGAGTCGCCGGCGGCGACGTGGCGGCAACTCTCCGACGCGGGCAGAGAGAGGGAGAGGCTGACGGGTGGGCCCTCGGCATCTTTTAATTTTTTTTTCGAATTTCTGGTCAACTGCTTTTCCCCAATTTTGTACACACGATTTGGACTAGCAAATGAGCTCCAAAACTCATGAAACTTGTCTCTTTTGAAAGCACCTGATCTGAACTACCAACTGGCCGACATGCACATCTGGATTCGAAAAGGATTTCAAATGGCAGCCGGTCAAAGAGAGGTACTTTGCAAGTTTGGGGATTTATTTGGGCAACCAAACGAATTTCTAAAATCTTGAGAAAATCTCCAAAATTCTTCCTCTCTGTCCTGCATCCACTGATATTTTTGGTTGCTCGAGTTGTCATTGAAAGTTTTGAGTTCCATCAGAAGCTTGGATTTAACAATTATTTGAATTGTTGAATTCGAATTCAAAATTTGATTTGCTTTTGGGTTTTGTTCAGTTTGCGATGCGTGCTAGCTGGTCTTCAGTGACACGGGGTGTCACACGATCGACGTCGAATAGCAGCTGATCCATGCACGGGAACGGCGGCCTCGAGCTCCGCCAGCCTCCACAAACAGGATCCTCGATCATGAGCTCCGCAGCGGCCGCGGTAGTTATATCGAAGAGGATGGTCAGCACGTGCCAACGCAGCCCCATCCGGTCGATCGTCGATGTCAGACAGGGGCCTGGTCCCGCGCCACGCCGGGCCGACGAGCTCCGGGTCGCGTCGCGCACGCCAGCGCAACGACAAAGGCGAGGCGAGCGTCATGATATATCAGGCGCACAGCACAGGACACAGGGACAGGGTCATGGCCTTCGAGAGGAAGGGCAGAGAAGAAACGTTGATGAGACGGCGGCGATGCAGTGGCGCTCTGGAGATGAGGTGTCGGCGTCTCGATTGAGATTTGGAATCCCCGCCACGTAGACCTTGGTCGGGCCGGCCACAACATCCCCGCCAACCCAAGTTGAAAGATCCAGAAATTTTAGTCAGTTACCCATAATTTCGATCGAGGTAGTATCTTACTAATAGATGGTCCGGATCTAACTTTTTTATCCTACTCCAGGAGGTATGACAAGGTAACATGGTGCACCTTAAAACAGCCCAAATCTTTGTGGTTTATGATAAAAGAAAACATAGTGGTTTGACTGCAAAATTGCCTAAACATGCATTGCATTTTGAGAAGGGCATATAGAGCAACCCATTTATACTACTCACTCACAATTTGAAAACACGTTTATCGGCTCATGCAAAACTAACATTTTGGTCTCTTTTTTTCTGCCTTAGGTACTTGAATTTTTTTTTTGAGACCACCTTAGGTACTTGATTGTTACGATGGTGTTGCAGTTCTTCTAGAGCTTGTGTTGACGTCTATTCTTTCAGGAACCAGACTGATTTTCACACCCATGGGATTGTGGTGTGATGACATGCATGGTTTGTGTGAAGCTTAGTTCAGACTAATCACAAAAAAAGAAGCTTACTTCAGACGAAAGGGGGTCTTGCCCCCCCCCCCCCCCCCCCCCCCCACACACACACACACACAAAAATCCCAAAAGCTTCATAAAGCAGAATGTAAAGTAGTCATTTATGTTAATAAATTACATATTAATTTATACAACATTAACACACAATTATTTCTTCACTATCCCCCTCTCAATTTAGGGTCAAGCTCTGTCACTGTCAGTCGTGAATAGTACGATACAAAATTGATATTAATTGCTAGGGCAAATATCAGGTGCACAAGAAGTATTTGGTGCACATGTGCACAAACACATTGGATTGCATCTGCACGTCTAAAATCATGGGTAGAAATTTCTATTGATAAAGCAAATGTTTTGAAAACATAATGTGGATTTATTGTTGCTAAAATCATGGCCGAGACTTTTCAAACTCTCAATATTTCAGACCATCAAGATTAGATCTTACGGTCTAAAAAGATTGTGCACATGTGCACTAAATACTCTTTGTGCACCTGATATGTCATCTAATTGCTAAATGTTAACCATTCATGAAAGTTGACAAGTTATCTATGTGCAAAGATAAAGGGACATAGAAAAGGCTCATTCATTTCTAAAGGAAAAAATATATGTATATTAGTAGTATAGATGTGCCCGCAGCATGGCAATGCAAATTTCTTGTTTGGAATCTATATGATGTAATGGCATTTGGTTTGATCCTTTTTTCTCCGATTATATAAATTTGAGCAAAAGGATCCTTCAACGGAACTTTAAGTACGGGCACATTTATTGCAGGTCATGGCAATCCACACATTTGTTGTAGATTCTACTTGTGCCATTGTTCACATTGTGCCCTGTTTGGATTCTCTAGCTGGCAAAAATTTGCCAGCTAGAGTTTATGAGGTACTTATTTCGATCCTGACTAATAGTCTCTAGCTAATAAAAAAATTTGACACAAATGCCCCTACTCCCAGCCAACCACGCGTGTGAGAGAAAACGTATGAAAAAAAAAAGAGGCGGCTGCGGAAGGTATTTTTGTCTTTTTCCCCAATGTTTAGTCACTTTTAGGAGGATTGAGGTGATTATGAGCTAAAGGTTTAGGAGGTGAGCTGGCTAAAAGTTTAGTCGTTATCTTTGATCTAAATTGATTAAAATTAGCCCGCTAAAAGTTTAAAAGGTGAACCAAACATGGCTTTATACTGCCTAACGAGGCCCATGCACTGAATATGCGGTCACTACAATCTTGCAGTTATCCTGAGCTTCATATGACCTGGTCAAATAAAACAAAGAGCTCTCCAAGCTTGCTCTAACAAAACATGGAGAGCTCTTCTCACTTCCACTAGAGGAGCTTCTCTAGGGCTATGGGCACCCCCCCCCCCCCCCCCCCTCCTCCTCTAGGTTTCAAGAGAATCAAGTTACTGGTGTGCTTTTGCAAGTAGTTGCGTTATAATTCTGACATTCCCACCAGCCAGTGCGAGATAACCAAGTTTGGTTACCAGTTCAGTGCATGGCACAATTTTTCGCCCTTCTAGAGGTTGGTGGCCTTGCCATATGCAAAATGAGGAAAACCATGGACGCCCCTGGCATAGCTCATTGCCACCATCATTCGCAATGTGCTCAACTCGCTTCTATATCATCACTTCACTATGTCATTAATATCTTGATCGACATGACTTAATCCCAACCTCCATCACACAATTCAAACATCCATCGATGATGACCTCATCGGCACGATCATCTTCTCTCCCGGTTGACAACATATCTTCTACCAGAAGGGTGGCGGAGAGCCAGATATTAGTTTTGTTTAGATTAGAGCCAGGAGTGTACTAAAGATCAGTTTTTTTTTTACGAGAAACGGCAGGTGCTCTGCCCTTGCATTAAGAAGAAAAGAGGTAAAAAAAATACATAATCTTATACAGGAGCCATGGTTAGCAACTGCTAAGCCTGATCAACAGAGAAAATTAAACGCTAGGAGGCCAACCCACTGGCCAAGAAAGAAAAAAAGGCTACACTGTTTGACAAAGCAAAAAGCAAAATATAGCTGTTAGGCTGCCCGCACCGCCATACTTGATACCTTCCTGCAGTGAAGTTTACAGGAAAAAGGAGCCGCACCGCTTCCCTCTACGCGTTACGGTACACAACAGGGAGTCGTCCGTTCCTCTATTCCAAGCGAAGCAACGGAGTCCCTCTATACACGCCCGCGGGCCCCACTTGCGTGAGAGAGGAGAGCGCTGCCTCGCCGCGCGCCTGGGAGATAGTGAGCAGTGGCGGGCCCCACCGATTCAACAAACTAAAAAAAGTTTTAACTCACAAACCAAAAACCCAAATCAAATTCCGATTCCACCATTAAATTCGTTTCAATAAATCCTTCGAAACAAGATGTCACATGGATATATTTCGATAAAATTACAAGTAGGCCTCATTGATGGTAGTTGGAGATGGTTGAATAAAATATTGGATAGTTGGGATAGAGGAAGGATATAGAGGAATGATGGGTGCAGAGAAAATTGGTATAGAGGAAGGAATCTCGATGACTAGGACAGAATATTCCTTTTAGAGGAAGGATATAGAGGAATATGAGTGTGAATAGCCTTACAGGAAGGACTCGCAAGAGAGATGAAGTTACTGCTACTCTGACCGGTCTTCCACTCCCTCAACAGGGACCGGTCGCTTCCAGTTTTCCCCCTAAAGATCAGTTTTTTTAAAAAAAAAAAAAAAACAGAGCGGTGGCGGAGATTGATCTGGACCAAGAGAGAACTCCTAATAAGTATCGCATGAGGATCGGGAGTGCAGAAAATTAAAAGTCGTGGGTGCTTGTGTTCCATCCTTTTCTTTCTGTTGGGTCCCTGTACCAGTTTGAAAAGGTGCTACTAGCAAACAATTTCTTAGGATATAGTGCTAAGTCATAGGGGCTAAGTCGGAATGTTAACCGGTGTGGTGAAATGGATCAACAAGATGCGTGGTCTGGACATATATTAATAGCAGCCGAGAGGTTGTTGTTGGATTTGTCATTGTTCTCTTTTTCATGTGAGCCGACGGGTTGCAGGCCGAGCCACGGAGCGAGGCGACACGGCGCCCTCATCGACTGCTGCACGCATAGCGGAGATTCGCAGCGCGACCGAAGAAGAAGATCGCAGCGCTGTGGAGGACGTACGCCATCGCCAAGATATGGAAGGAGCCCAACAAGGAGGTCGGAGGAGAGCTGCGGCCCCTGGTCCATGGAGCGAGAGCGTAACGATGGCCAACCTCTACATTCGACCTTGCGCGGACCAGCTGCTGCGCCAATCAAGGCGACGACGGCATCACCTCGCCAGATGACGGCGAAATCGCCGAGACATGGACCAACGAGGAGGTCTCCTCCGGCCGGCTGCTGCGGCCGGAGCTGCGCGACCCCCATGGAGTGCGTAACGATGGCCAGCCTCTGCATTGGACCATGCGTGGATACTTTGACTTTCTTCTAATCAGCTCACCATCACTGCCCTCTTCATCGTAGCTATCTTCTCCCTCACTTGATGAAATGTCACTATCATTTGACACGTTATCAACCGGGAATATAGCTCCAAATACTTCATGAACTTCCTCTTGAGTACTGTTCGGCCATGGCCGGTGATCTGGAACCTGCAACTGATCGGCCCGCTCCCACACCGCTCCTTCCGCGAGCTCGCGGTGCGCCATGGCCCGTTCATGTCGCTCCGATTGGCTTTGTAAGGCCCAGATCAATCGCGGCGCGTGAGTCGTCTTCCTCGCCAGAGGCCCCAGACGCGTTTGCGGAAATGCCGCACCCGCCCAGCCTCCGGCGGAGATGCATGGTTCTCGTCGCAGCCAGCTGTGGATGCCCAACTTTATGAATGTACTGCCGGTGTTCCATGGAGCGCGCGGCGCTGATGAGCTCCATGATGACGGGGTAGGGTCAGATCACCTTCTACCTCCAGCTCTGTTCATTTCTCAGATACGTCATTTTGCGCGACCGAGCGCACGGGGCAGTGACAGCCGACATGTCCTTCGAGAGGAGGAAGGGCAGATAAGAAGCGTTGATGGGATGGCCGCGATGCAATGGTGCTATGGAGATGAGGTGTCGTTTTGTCGATTGAGATTTGGGATCGCGACATGCATGCCACCCGGGCCCCTTCGCCATGCACGGCAGCTCTCAGCTCCTTCGCCTCCAGTCCAGCTGTGCACGAGCCGGCCGCGCGCCGGACATCCCGAGCCTGCCGTACCTGGAGGCCGTCCACGCCGGCACCCAGTGTGGCGCCGCTGCTGGTGCCGCCCGCTGTCCCGCAAGAACGTAGACCTTGGCCGGCCACGACATCCCCGCCGGCACGCGCGTGTTCGTCAAAGCCTGGGACTCGGCAGCGTGGGAGGCGCCGGCAGAGCTCCGGCAGAGGCGTCGACGTGATGTGCCCCGGACTTGCACCGTGCAGCTGACCTTGGCGAACCTGCTGCGCGGATTCGCGTGGTGGCTCCACAACGGCGTGGCGCCGGAGGAGCTGAGCATGGAGGGGAAAAGTTCGGGCTAAGACTGACCGCAACAAGGACCTGAAAACGACCCTGTACCATTAATTTAGAGGATTCTCCACCCGATACCCGTTGCAGCAGAAGCCCCTAAACCAGCCGCCATCTTCCAGGGCCCCGTCGCCCGCCGCCAAATCTGGCGGGTGGCTGGCCGTCCGCCAAATCGCCTCCGCCGCCTCCCGGTCACGCCGAGCCCTCCGAATCTCCGATCCCGTGCGCCGGGCCCTCTTCCCGCTCCCCCTATTCTCCCGCACGAGCACCACCGCGCCGTGCGCAAGCTTCCTCCGCACGAGCCCCGCGCCGCCGTCCTGCGAGGGCCGTCGCCGTCCTACGAGCTTCCTCGCGCGAGCGCCGCCGCAGCCCGCGCGAGTTCTGTACCGAGGTGCTGTCGATGGCGCCCAGGGTGGCCGCCGTACTTCAATTTTGACTCGCGAGAGAGCTAGCACGCCGCTGGATCAGGCTCCGGCGGCCTCGCCGTGCTCTGACGGCGGGGACGCACAGCAAGACGACGGCGCGGCGGAGGGCAGGAGCGTGGCGCGGAAGCGCGTGCTGACGCGGTCGTACGCGCTCTACGGCGGCAGGGATGACGAGGATGGCACTGGGGACGAGCGCGGCCATGAAGTGTCTGCCATTCCCGCGTGCTCCGCCTCGTCTTCCCGCTCTCTCGCGCGCCGCTCTGCTTCTCCCTGTGTGCCGTCCTCTCTTTGCTTCTCCCTGGTGCTCGTCCTGGCGCAGCTCCGGTGATGGTTTATGTTCAGCTTGGTGGCTCGAATTGATGGTGTTTTCATCTGTTTCAGTTTTCACTTCTTGTCTGTGCTGCCGTAAAGAAACCATTTGCATATATTCTCAAATCTCAAGTATGCTTCAGTGATTCAATCATTACAGTGATGCTCTCATTGTGACCAGACCATTTGCATATATATTCTCAAGTATGCTTCAGTGATGATTATCTGTCGTTACAGTTATTGCAGTATTGTTCTCAAGTATGCTCCGATCGGCGAGCAACCGTGGTATGTACTGAATATTGCAAGAAAGGCAGGAACTTGAATGTTTTACTAGAAAGGCTAGAACTTGTGATGTTTATGGTCAATGCACTTGTGATGTTTTACTAGAAAGACAAGAACTTGAATTTTGAAGGATATATAGACTGAACATGATTTTACTAGGAAGCACAGGCATATGTGATGTTTTTCTGAACTTTTGGTACTGAATTTTGAAGGATATATAGACTGAACCTTTGTAGGCTCTCAATTTGTAGGCTCTCAACTTCTGTGAACATTTGTAGGCTCTCAATTTGTTGCTTACCAAGTATATGAACCAGTCCAGAATTTTATTGTGGCCAATAAATCATGCCCAGAATTTTCTGTCAGATTCATTTATCAATGTGAGACAAGAACTGAACACTTGTAATTCTGTCAGATGGATTTGCTCATGTGTTGTAATCTCCAGCAGCTGGGTTTGCTCATGTGTTGTAATTCTTTTTGCCTGTATGATCTACCCTTGTTGCCTGTGTGCTTGCTGCTGCCTGTATGAACCAACAAGCAGTATATCTGATGACTTACTCTTTTTAGTGCACCGAATATTTCATTGAACCAACGAGCAGTACACTGAATATTTCACTGAAAAGCAACACTGAATATTTCACTGAAAAGCAACACTGAATATTCAATCTGAATTACATCAATCTTCACTTCTGAGCCTAGGTGAAAGAAGATACATTTACACAAACTACAACAGGTAGGCAGCCATTACTTGCCATTGAACAAACAAAGGATAAAAGGTCCTATCTTTACATGATTTTATACAACGAACTACAATGTACAATCATCATCTTCTTCTTCCAATGTTTGGTGTAGCCGTACCGATGGATGTGGGATATCCATTGTGTACAAGATTCACAAGATTGGTGCCCTGCAAGCAAAAGAAATTGGTCACCTTGGAAAGGCAGAGGCAAAAAATTGAACTTGCAATTCTGTTTGAACCAATTCAAAATTGGATTTCACCATGGTCAAAGTAACATGAGCATAGAGTCAAAGCAGCTTGAATGATTTACTGACGCGCAGAAAGAAGAAAGAAAGATTGAACCCAAAACCAGAGAAGAGTAAATTAATTAAGTAGACAGGAACGCACCATGGTCGTCGGAGTATGCAGGTCGTCGCGGAACGCACGGAGAGCGATGATGTGCGGGTGCCGGATGCGACGGAGCCGATCAAGCTCCTGCCGGAACGCGCGCATCCGCCGCTCGCCGCCGCTTGACCAGCGGTGCACCTTCACGGCCACGGGAGCCTCGCGAGGTAGACGACGCTGGAGCTCGGCGGAGCAGGAGAGGAGGGGAGCTCAGCGGAGCAGGGGAGCTAGGCCTCGCCACGCCGGAGGCCGAGGCGATGGAGAGCGCGGCCCGGCGGAGGGCGCCGTGGAGCGCCGGAGCAGGCGGCGGCGGGCAGGAGGAGCCGATACAGTTCCCTGTTGCAACGAAATTCAATTTGGAGGATGGAATCTTTTACGTGAGATGTAGAATATTTTTTTAGAGGGTGAAAAATAGAAGCTCCTGTTATAGTCAGTCTTAACCATGCCGCGCATGGTCCCGCCCCATGCCATCCATGGCGGACCCCAAGGCTCCCGGCTCATTTTTGTATGCTGGGCCGTGATGAACAAAGTAGCATTGAGTCCGTCTATGTATGAATGTGGTTGCAACAGGGCCGTCCAGTTCAATGACACCTATCAATTCCCTTTATCTTCAAAAAGAAAACCAACACAATTCCCTCTCCAGACTAATAAGCAGATGTCTCTCAAAAAAGAACATTGTGTTGTAAAATATGACATTGCTATCATATTCTTAATATCCAAATCTTACCTGTGAGTAAAATATGACATTGTGATGTATGTCCATCACTACCATAACTTCTTACTATTTATTTAGTTATCCATATATAGCTTTGTGTTATCATCTTCTTAAATGTCACCGACAAAAAGTTCATCTGCTTAAATGTATAACATATTTTTGGCATCTTATTAATATCTATAAGAAACGCTTAGCTAGCATTCAGCATCATTAATACTTGCACTTCTTGTGTATCCGTTTTATGGTATCATATTAATATCTACTAGTCTTTCTGCACATATATATCTAGCACTACTATGACATCTTCCTTGTGAGGTGAGAAACTTTGATCCAACTCAAACTCTTGATTCAGTTCAGTCCTAAGGACTCGAAATGAGAGACGGCAACCTTGTGTGCGGGGTGAATAGGTTATTGTTTTTTATTCTCTTTGGATGTCTAGTGATGCCTGCATTATGTAAGTATATGCATAACCATCTTGTCATCATGCATGCCATTGAATTTTTGACATCTACATAATTCAGAATTGTACATGAATAACACAAACATCGCAACAGGTCGCCTACAGGTACCGGTAGCACAGAGTGATATTGCCACCGCTGTAAACTCCACATTACTGGACGAGAGCAAGATCAAGGTGATATATTGTACAGCAGAGAAATGTACGTTTGGTGATAGTTCCAAGCTGGAGAGATGTTATTGTTGCGGAAATACTGCTTGGTGCTATCGCACGATGGAAATTTGCAGGTCTGAGTGCCCTCTCTGCGCCCCCAAATGTCCAAAAGAGCCACCGGGTCCATCAGCGATGGAAGATCAACAAGCGCCAATAATGAACATTACCTTTTAGAAATAAAATCATGCAAAAAATCTTGAAGGTCTAACTATTGAGCCAAATAATGTACTGTTGCATATGGTAGACCAGTAATAATTTCCCCGATACATCTGTTGATGTCTGTTGATGAATTCATAAATTAAAGAAAATATATATAACTCATGCTCTATTGACGGTTTTCTTGATCTTTCAATGGGTTACATGCAAAACGCCTATTTGGCGGGTGGCCACAACGGAAATCGACGTTAGGCGTCAAATATAATGTTTCTTGATAAAGGATCCTGTACACTGAAGCTTCAACGGACAAATCATGTACTATGTGTGGGAAGCACTTTCTACTAGCCTGAGTAGCTTGACTCGGTGGCGGAGCGGGTGGGGGGTGCGGCGCGGCAGGGGCCATGCCCCCCCCCCCCCCCCCCCCCTGGCGGTAAAATTTTTGAGGGACCCTCTTCTGATTTGGATCACGTTCAATAGCCACGATACAAATCAGGTGGCAAATTGCAAATAGCCCACTGCCGTGGCGACGCTGCACCCGCCTTCTTGGAGCCGCCGTGCCTCCATGCCCGTTCATCTTCGCCATCCCGGACGCGCATCCATCCTCCTCTCTGTCGAGTTGAATCCGCGCTCCTTCGCAGAGAATGCCCCCCGCGGCAGCGCCGTAGCGGGGTGGCCGGAGCCGGCGAGCAGCCGTAGCGCCTGCACCAGCTCCGCAAGGCATGGCGATGACCACGCATGGCGCCTTGTATTGGATGTCGGAGGCAGATTAACGGATCCCGTGCAGTCTTGATCTTCTCCCCTTCTTTCTTCACCACACGGGCAAGCTCCCCGGGTTCGATCGCCTGTTACGATCCAGTCGTTGCAACTTGCAAGGCGTTCGGCCCTCTGACGAAGTGACGATTGATTCATCGAACATGCGAGAACAAGTGCTAAGTCGAAATGTTAACCGGTGTGGTAAAATGGATCAACAAGACAGAAACATTGTCTGAACATGTAGGAGCCGAGGTTGCTGTTGATTGCTCTGTTTTTATGTATGCGGATGCGGTGCGCCGACTGACATGGGTTTCAGGCCAAGCCGCGGAGCGAGGAGACGCGGCGCGCGCCCTCCAACGACTGCTGCACAGCACGCGCGGCGCGACCGAAGAAGAAGCTCGCGAGTCGCAACGCCGTTGGCTGACGTACGCCATCGCCGATCGAGACATGGGCCAACGAGGTGAGGACGCCTGTGGTCCATGGAGGCATGGAGAACGTAAACGATGGCCAACCTCTGCCGGCATGAACCTTGCGTACGTTGCGTGCGTGGACCAGCTGCTGGGTCTATCAAGGCGGCCAAGGCACCACCTCGCTTGATGATGGTGGCTGGCCAGCCGGCGCCTCGAAGTCCACAGGTGGCTGCGTCGCGATCACGAACCATCTGCGTCGGAAGCCGAGCGGCTGCGGCATTTCCACAAACACTGCGTCCGGCCGAGAAGGAAGACAACTCCCTCCCGCGCCGCGATTGATCTGGACCTTACAAAGCTCATTGGACGGACGTCGGGTACCCAGGGGTGGTCGCTATTTCGGTCGTTATTCGAAATAGCGACTACCCCATGGGGTCGCGTCAAACGCCAGCTCCGCTTCACGCCGCGGCTCGCCTGAGCTCCGCCCGTACTCCAGGCCTTTCCCTACTTGTGTACGGCACGCAGGCCCGCCGCCGAAGACCGCTCGTACTCGGAGGAGGAGACCGCCGCCTTCTTCGCCTGCCGCACCGGCCAGCTCCACCGCGTCGCCGGGAAGGTGCACGCGTTGCCTTAGTATCCCGCGGGCATCGGTGACCACCACCAGCCGCACGTCCTCGTCCTCCAGCGACGGCCCTTCGAAGGTCGTGGCGGAGGTGCGCGCGGAGGGAGGCTCTTCTTGCAGCGATGTCAGGCACGGCCGAAGGTGAAATGTCCGTGTGGTGACCATGTCGTCCCTGTCGCTAGGTGGTGGTGGTGCCGGCGGCACGGCGTCGTACTCGGGGTGAGGAACTAGAACGATGGCCTCCGTGGGTTCCGCGCGTGCGTCCAGGAGCTCACGGCACCACATGCAGTTACGGGCGCGACCGGGTGGCTGCGATGCGAACCAGCCCACAGACGGCGCAGTGGCCATGAACTGCACTGCACGATGCCGGCCACGGCTCTGTCGCAGACGGTGTGGTTGAGGCGGAACGTACGCGAAGACGAAGCAGCCGCGTTAGAATAAATGGTGACCAGCAATAATGCATGGGCTGTCGAGCACGCCGCCGGAGCCGGAGCCGATCGAAGTTGAACAGCAGCTGATCCATGCACGGGACGGGAACGGCGGCCTCGACCTCCGCCAGCCTCCACGAACAGGATCCTCATGAGCTCCGCAGCGACCGCGGTAGTTATATCGAAGAGGATGGTCAGCACGTGCCAACGCATCCCCATCCGGTCGTCGATCGATGTCAGACAGCTGGCGCCTGGTCTCGCGCCACGCCACGCCGGACCGACCAGCTAGCTCCGGGCGGGTCGCGCCAGCGCACGGCGAACGCGGGGGCAAGCGGCGCACAGCACAGGCAGGACGACAGTCGACAGGGTACTATCGCTGTGGCCGCTTTTGTTGTTGCCCTGTACTCCTTCTGTACTAAAGTAACTGTCGCTGTTGATTTTTTTTACTGCTCATCTTATTTAAGTTTTTTACGTAAATTTTATTTATTTTTTTACAATTTATTTTATCATTGAATATATTTTAATCATGATACATTTGTTTTTATATTTAAATATATTTTTTGAATAAGACGAAGAGTCAAACATGATGTCTGGTGATAACTATTTTAGGACGGAAGGAGTATTTAATTTATGCCACTTGAATAGACAAGCGTGGCATCTGAGAATGTCAAGTGTGTGTACTAGTCAGAGATGTTTGGTTGGACTGGACACGTTGCGTTCCAGGAAATGGTGCTGCATCCAGCCTCGACCCATGCATGCATGCAGATATGCGGGATCACACTTCAAACAAACGTACTATAATACTCTTTCTGTTCCAAAATGCAAGCATTTGTTGACTTTTGAACACAGTGTTTGACCGTTCGTCTTATTAAAAAAAAATCAAAAAAATATGAAACAAATAAGTCATACTTAAATTAGATCTAATGATAAAACAAATTATCATAAAATAAATAATATTTTCATAACTTTTTTGAATAAGACGAATGGTCAAACGTGATCTTCAAAAATCAACAAATGCTTACATTTTGAAATAGAGATAGTAAATGTTTTCACGTTGAACGAGGTGTATGAAATTATAAATCATGGGATCACCGGCCATGACCGTGGCCCCAGCGGGAGGTTGGTTTTTCCGTCCGTGGCGAGGAAGAAGAGTGTGGTGGCGCGCGCGATGGCGAGGAAGGAAAGATGCCAATGGCAGTAGCTCCATTGTTGTCGTCACTTGCTAGCTGCTGATTGTGGTTCTGAAGTGAAAGGTCAGAGATGCATGCATGCCAGCTATCTATATACTGTATGACTTTTTTTTTTTTAGATGTGCGAGGTGCTCCGTGCGCTTGGCCAGGTGAATTGAAAAGGATGGGTTTCCAGCCATCCAGGGGATCTTCTGTTTTCTTTTGCAGGAAGAGGGGCATATTGTATTTTAAACATTTTTTTTCTAAAGCTGCAAGTACTGGTATAATGTTAGGCGTGATATAATTGCCAACCGCGGTGTAATTGATGCCATCTTGTCGTTACTTCGAATTGATGCAACAAGTCTGTATCCCTTTTCGGAATGAAGTTACCACGCCATTTCATTGAACGGTAGGTTCACCAATCCAGCAAGGAAGAGCCAACCTAATGCAAAGACCCCCACCAAATGCAAACATACAGCTCGCTACTTTATGAAAACACACGATTGGCCTTCCCCTTCTCCATCGAGCGAACCGAGCGGCGATCGAGAGAGCATACAGAGACGACGAGACAGACGACTGAGGGGCGCTCTCCACTTCTCCAGCTGAGGGGCGCTCTCCACTTCTCCAGCGACCAGCGGCGCCCTCCTGTGCCGCTGTGCGTGCCCTGCCTGCGCCTGCCCGCGGCGGTGCGGACGCTGCATTGCGCGCGCGGCACGGCCGCTCTGCTGTGCTGGGCAGCAAGCAAAGGGGAAGACCGGGAGGAAAGGAGCAAGCGCCGGTGCTGAGCTTTGAGCAAGGTGAGCCCCTTCAATTTCTCTCTCCCTCTCTCTCTGAATTTCAGAAACTTGGTGGAGTTTCGATTTGATTCAGTGAAATTCAAACTTATGTCATTCAATTGCTGACCTAGGATGGTTTTTAGGGTAGCTATAGTAACATTTTCTATGCAATTGGTTTGTTGTACTTCAGATTAGGAACACTTCTTATTTGAATCCTAGTGTGGGAGTTGATAGTGAGGAGAGACGACTTTTGAATCCTAGTACTTCAGATTAGGAACACTTCTTATTTGATTTCAAAGACATTAGCCTTTTGAATTTCTATTGTGATATGTCATGTTAACTTTGTTGTGCGGCGGGAAATCAGTTCCTCTCCGGCAAGGATGAAGGACGTGGTGGGGAGCCCTGGGACGTGGTGCAGCTTGGCGCTGCGGGTGTCGCAGTTCCTGTGTGCCGGCGCTTGCTTTGGCGCCATGGCCACAGTTGACTCCTCTGCCACAAACAAATTCAACGGATTCCGGTACATACTTCTCGCTCACTGAAATTCCTCAAATTAAGTGATTACTGAACACATGGGCAAAATATTGCTTGTTTATAGTGGATTTGGGGATCAGTATTTCAAAACAAAAGGCTTACACAAAATGTCATAAGTTTTAAGAAGGAACAAAGAGATCATCATTTCCTCTGAAAACCACTAAGTATTGTACTGTTGACAAATTTATGATTTATGTTTATAATCCCCACTACTTCCTCCATTCCAGAGTTGATGTCGTTTGGGACACCAAATTTGCACTAGCCACAGCTCACTTATTTGTGTCTGAACGACATCATTTTCAGAATGGAGACAGTACTCTTTACTTCATACAGATACTGCTTAGATTATAGTTCTATACAGATACTGCTTAGATTATAGTTCTATAATATTAACTAGCATGGTCAAGAGAGAACATACTTTTTCCCGTTCATCAAAGGTGCCTACTTGCTTCAAAATAGAATTATTTGGACCTGGACATAAGTATAGTGATATCCCAAAGGAGTCCACATCCACTGGCTGTAAGATTAAACTTCTGAAAAGAAACAACTACTCACCCTTTCTAGCACTTGCTTTTGTAACTGCTTTTGATTCCTCATTAGCAAAGGGACAGAGTATTGAGTAAAATTTATGATTTCAAATAAGTAATCAAATTAATCAATGATATGGTGCTCAGGCACAACAAACCATTGTGCGATAAAAATCACATCATCAGACAACATAAGACGAAAAACAGCAAAGAATAAATGAGGGATGAATGAACCTGCAGCTTATTCAAAGATTGGTCAGCTCAGAAATTAGGCCCTTGATTTTTTATTTTTTTATTTTTTTGCGAAGAAAAGCCAAGCTTTATTAAATCAGAGGGTTACAATTTGCATCCAAAAGATGCAATATAAAAGAATGAGCATGACCTAACCATACAACAGTCATACCCTCCTGACACACCTTACCATAGGCAATGTGCAACCCTATTTTGATTTCTAGAACAATGAACAAACTCGACCCTTCGGAGCTCACTCGCGAGCAGTTTAACCTCCTTAACCAACATAGCAAGTCTTCCTCTTCCTGCTATTTCAGCATTTAGCGCATTCACCACTGTGAGACAATCTGACTCCAAAATCACCTCATCCGATAGACACTGGACAGCCAAGCTCAATCCCTCCTGACAAGCCAAACTGATGAGAACCTGACCGTACCATTTTCATCCCACGCTACAGTCCCCGCCGCTGCTTTGCCTGAATCAGGTTTGTATGCCGCATCCCCATTGATTTTAACACATCCTGTTCTCGGCTGACACCAGGTTTCAAGTCCCTGATCATCTTATTGCCATGACTCCCTGGACTCCATCTTATCTGCTTGCCTTTACAGTCCACACAGCCTTCTTGACTCGTTGCTAGACAATAAGTATCATAATAGTTTATGAGGAACTGCTTAGACGCATCAATATATATCCTGCTATTTTCATGGACAATCTGATTACAATTATACCAGATTCACCAGAAAAGCAACAATAGTTTAGCTCTTCCTTCCTCCAAACACATGTCCAATAACAGTATTAACAACAGCAACCACTCCTGGCCTCCATACCGATATTATTAATCATCCGGCAGCTCCCAAATCCCTTATTGCAAGGTCAGGGCTCTTGCGAGCGGACAACTCACCAGTGCATGATATTCAGATTCATCCTCCACTCCACATATAGTACATATTCCTTTAATTTCCAGATTTCGGTGCCACTTATTTTCTTTTGTTGGAAGTGTACCAGCAGCCCCTCTCCAGGCAAAAGTTCTAACTCGTGGTGGCACTGCAGCCTTCCATAAACCATTCCACAAAGATCTATTGTCATCAGGATTTTTACTACTTGCCATCACATCATTCCCATACTCTAGATTAAATCCAAGCTTGTAAGCACTTCTGACACTATACAAGCCTGATTTCTCAAAGTGCCATGTTACAAAGTCAGATTCACCTCTTAAAGGAATTTCAATCTTTAAAATTTCTGCCACATCCAGATCATGGAAAATATGACGCAAAGTAGCAGTATACCATGATCTGTTTCTTACATCAATCAGGTCAGATACCCAAATAAGCCTGTTGTGCATCTTCTTACCCATAACCAAGAGCAGAGAATCTCTAGGTAGCCATTTATCTCTCCAAATTCTAATAATTCTCCCCTCTCCAACCCTCCAAACAACACCTTTTTTGAGTAGCTGTAACCCATATTCAACAGCTCTCCACGTGGACGATGCAACACCTGTAAACACAGTATCTAAAATATGCCTCGATGAATATATTTAGCCTTCATAATTCTTGCACACAAACTATCAGGCCTTTCAATTAATCTCCACGCTTGCCGTCCCAGGAGTGCCTGATTAAAAATTTTCAAATCACGAAAACCAAGACCCCCTTGATTCTTACACTTAAGCATACGCTCCCAGGCACACCAATGCGTCTTCCTTTTCCCTTTTTCTGCTCCCCAATAATGATGACGTATTTTCTGTGTTAGCTCTTCTCACAAACCAGCAGAAAGCTTAAAAACTCCCATAATATATGTTGGAATTGCTTGGGCCACAACCTTTATTTGTACTTCTTTACCTGCTTCCTCAATATCTCTCTCACTCCAATCAGTAAACCTTTTCGCAAATCTCTCGCCCAATGGCTGAAAAGCATCATGTTTCATTCTCCCTTCTGGTGTAGGCAACCCCAAGTAGGTAGCCTCTAAAGCTTCTCGTTCAAATTGCAACACTTCTCTGATTTCAGATTTTGTATTGTCCGATACCGATATCTGATGTCATAAGCCAGCAGGAAAAATGTTGCATTAACATTGTGAGAGAGTTACAATGCATAGATGAACGCAGAAAAGATATTTTGTAACAGCACCTTTTTCAAAAGATCTTATAAGTTGTCTGAACCATAAGCCTGATGCATTCCCATTTCATTGTCTCCATCCCTTGAGGAATCCCGCCAAGGGAGCTCAAAGGAATCCTGTAAAATTGAAATGTTCATAATATGTTACGCATGTACCACCTTATATTTTTACAAATGAAGACAAGGTTATACGAGTCCGAAGCCAGTGCTTCTGTGCCTGAGTTAAAATAACAGGATTGCAGCCCAATAAAGTAGATACAATAATCATTCCTAGGATTTGCAGCAGAACAGGTTAAATTCCAAGTGAGCTGCTTTAGTTTTCACTTAAAAGCTCCATTGCCATTGCTAAGTGTGCGTAAATTATTAGGGAACAAGATTACAGCTCATTTTGCAAAGATACATTTTGTTCTGGGTCCAGGACTAGTCAGCTCATCAGCAAACCACTGATTTTGATCTAATTATTTCCCTTAGGTACCTGGTTGTATCGATGCTGGTACAATTTTTCTGGAGCTTTGGCCTTGCTTGCGTTGACGCCTATGCTTTGAAGACCGGGACCGACTTTCACACTCGAGGGTTTGTGGTGCCGTCTACAATTGTTGACTGGGTAATTAATAATTTGTTTTTTTGTCAAGTATAAACTGAGGGCGATTAGTTAGTTATACGATGCAATTGCTATGGCATATGGTTTGGGTTTTTTTCTTCAATTATAAAAAAAATATGCGAAATAAAATTTCAACTGAACTTTAAGATGTGGGTGTGTTTCTGCAGATCATGGGAGTCCACACCTTTGGTGTGGCTTCTGCTTCCGCTGGTCTGGCTGTTTTTTTCGAGAGGGACACGGAACTCTGCACTCTGACGCCCATGCACAGCGTATGTAGCAACTTTAAAGTTGCAGTCATCCTGGTTTTCGTGACATGGTCTTTTATAGCAGCATCTGCGACTTCAATGTTCTGGCTGTTTGCTTCATTGGACTGATCACATAGTCTCTGTCCTGCTGTTTACTGAGATCAGCGTAGGACTACATCCACTGCGCTGTCAAAAACCATATGGATTGTATTATGCTTGACACTTTTATATTGTACTATACGGATGTAATACTTGTTGGAACTGCAAATGAGTTTATGGTGCTACTTCAATATATATAACGCGTGCATATTGGACAAGCATGATCAGGCGGAACTTGTAGACAAGAAAGACACTGCTAATCTTAAAATCAAATGGAATATCACAGTTCTTATCAGTAAGAGGCTATCCTTTATTTTTAGAGATTTGAAAATGGAAACTATTCCTAAGAGTGTGGTCTTAAAACTTTGACCAAATGGCTCGCATGTCAAATAGTCGAAACAAGTAATCACTCACTGACAGGTATGACATGAAATGCTCCTGATTCAATTCAATCATCTCGATCAGACTCTCCTAGGAATAAATAGCCAAACATATGGTGCTACTATACAACCAACAGGTGTGAAGAACTGACCTTTACCAATTCAGAGTTCCCATGAATGCATTGATCAAACAGTGTCTCTCATGTACACCTTTATAAGATCTTGGACATCAATATTGTCTCCATACTCTTCTGTAAAGCACCACCATTGGCATATGTGGGCATGGTGAGCCAAACACTGATAACTTTATGATCCCTGGGATGTTGAACTGATTTCAGCTCCTTCAAGAAAGCTTCACAAAGCATCTACATTCACAGTAAGCCACGGCCAAGATAACAAGCTTGAATGCACAGCAGTCTGCTGCACAAGTGAACAGAAGATTCAGACTTCCTACATTCTCAGCATATCAAAGATTGGCCCATCGTTGCTACTGGCCGATGCCTTCCCTTTAGGCTTCTTAATCCGAACAGCCCATAAATCCACAACACCAACAAACTTCAGCTGGTCACGGATCTGCAGTATAATCCCTCCAGCATTGACTGGTGTGGCCGACAACATCAGGAACCTGAGTAAATGGGGCGTCTGGTCCACACAATTGTTTGGTTGCACCATATCGCAACAGTCACTGCCTTCAAATATTACACAAAAGCGTAAGAACATTGTTCGGCCCATATCATCATATATCAGTTATAAAAAAGATATTTTTTCAGATAAAAGGAGTTTTTTTCATCACACGAATTAAGAGGTCTCAACCTCTACAGCTTTCGATGCATTTGGCCACAAACAGAGTTATACATGAAGAAGAAGAAAAAAACATAGAAAACAAAGCTGACGAAAACCAATGAAATCATCACCTGCTCCTGCAACATCTTGTTGAGGTTAAGGTCCGACAACGCGTCCAGCATGGCAACCACAGCCTCCGAGTCCTCCTGCAGAAGCTTCTCCGGCGTAGAGACCACGGCAGCATGGCTATGATGGCCTACAATCTCTAGGATCTCCTTCTTGAGGCGGGGCAGGGCCACTGAGAGCACCTCCACGGGCTTCTCCACGGAGGCGTCAGCATCAACGAGGAAATCAAGCCACCGGAAATGCGCGACGATGAGCCTCCCCACGTCATCCTGCAGCGGCAATCCGTCGAGCACTGCACCGTCAAAGTGCTCGGGGAGCTTCTCGAGGAGGAACGAGAGGAGCGCCAGCTGCAGCGCGGGCACGCAGAGAAGCGCGCGCGAGGCTGGGTGCGTGCGGGGCGGTGGGGAGGATGAACTGGCGGAGCCGCGCGCGGGGAGGCCGCTGCGAAGGCGCCCTGCCCGCGGCGAGCGAGCGCGCGACGCGGGCCGCGAAGGAGTGAGGCAAGGGGAGGTCCTGGTTCTGGTGCGTCAGCACGAGGAGCGTGCAGCCAGCGTCGGCGAGGAGCGCCGTCGCTGCTTCGACGGCGTCGAAGGAGCCGAGCTCGGCCGCAGCAAGCGGCGGGCGGGGAGGGGAGGAGGGAGGCGGCGGCGGAAGCAAGCGGGGGTTGAGGGGATGGCTGCGTTGCAGGAACACCATCGCGCTGCCGGATTTGGGGGATTTGGGAGGTTGGCGTGGGGAATTGAAAATTTTCGCGCCACTGGGGACTGGGGAGCCGCACGGAATGATGCCATGGACTTTCTACGGGCCACTAGCACATGGGCCGATTGCTGCAATATGGGCCTCAATAGTCAGTGGCTGACAGCAAACCGTCTTCCTGGGAAAAAAAAAAACATTCCGGCATTCGTCTTGATTTTTAAGAAAAAACCTATTTTCAAATCCTAGTTTTTTAGAATATTCAGCTCTTGTTAATGGCGGTCAGTTAGAAGGTTTAGGGCCGTTTGGATCACATGAAAATCAAAGAAAAAGGAATGTCGACATTCGTGAGGTATGATTGGCAAGAAACCGGTTCAATACTGTAGCCAAATGCCCATGTATCAAAAGGTTTGGCCATGAGAAAAGACGGCTAGTTAACCAGCTATTTTAAGAGAGCACCTTTGAAACGCAATGTGTTTTTTCCCTCTATAATCTCTTATTAATTCCGCCGCCAGTACGTGCACAATGCTAGCTGAATTCCCTCGCAAAAAAAAAATGCTGGCTAAATTACTGCGTAGTGCTCAGTGCTGCCCGTGTAAAGCTAATATTAAAGCAGAGAGAAATAGTATCTATATGTAAGTCAAGCATTTCAAGAAATGGTTTATCCTCTGCTTAATAACTACCAAGTCATGCATATCTGTTACCATGTTTCCATCTTCGTGTTATACCCATACATATATATAAAGAAGAGGACGGAGGAACTTGAACTCTTACAGTTGATCTGCAAGGAACCTATTATACATGATGAACAGGTTCTTGTTTGTTGTGCTATTCGGATGCCTTGCGTTGCCAGCACTGTGTAAGTATACGACACTTTGTCTTGATCTTGCGTTGGACTTTCGACAGTTATTTTTATATTTACATATGTGAGAGTATTATATTGTGTCTTGGCGACGCAATTGCAGCAGGTCGGCCGCATCTACCAGTGGCCAAGAGTGCTATGACTACCTCCGCCAACTCCACATTACTAGGCGAGAGCAAAATCGCTGTGGTATTTTGCACCAAAGAGGAGTGTAAATTCGAAGGTGAGGACGGCTGGAAGAAATGTTTCTGCTGCGGGGCTAGTAAACTGTGCTACGAGACGTTAGAAGAATGTAGGGTTATGTGCCCTCACTGCGACCCCAAGTGTCCACGTCCACCATCGCCGCCAAGTCAACAAGTGATGAACAATCAAGTAGTTTCAGTAATGAATGCAACCTTTTACAAATAAAAAAGGTCGTGTGATCTGAAAATCATTTGTAGTCAATCAAATAAATTTTAGGTAATGGAAAATTATATTGCATCAAGCAAATGAAAGTAACCGATGGATATGATATATTGTTACAGAAATATCTGCAACACATCTGTTGATGACTTCCATGTAAGATCTCTCTCCATTCTTAACCTGCAATGCACTGGTGGTTCCTCACTGTATGGTCTTAACCAGCACACACAATTTCATTCTCATTTTCTTTGCCTTTTTTTCGTGTTAGGCTCATCGAATAAATTTTGTTGGACACATCAGTCTGATTTTCCGCGATGATATGGCAATTTTTCATGAGCTTACGAAATCCCTTACATTAATTTTTCGAAAGCCCACTACATGAGGTGCAAGGATTCGGTTTCGGTAGCAGATTGGTTCAGTAGTGGAACCAGATTGGGCTAGATAGGCCGTCAAGCGCGGAGCTGGCTGAACCGGGCTCTAGGCGGCCCAGATCTGCCAATGGGTCCCTATGCTGACAATCTCGTCACCTCTAAGTTACGGGAGACTGGAGTCATTACATGACTTGTTTGGTTCTGTCCGTATAGCTATCCATCCGTGAAATTTGGGATCTGTTCAAGTGATAATAATTAATGCCATTTCAGCAAAAACACATGCTGGGAGTAGGAAAACTCAAATAAGTGAAGCTATATATATATACGTATTTCAGATGTCCCATAACAGTTTCAGATAGAGTGTACACCCACGTCTCTACGTACAAATACTTAGGACTTGTGAAAGGGGTCTTGACCTAGTGGTTAAGGCATCCGAGTAGCACCTTTGAGGTCCTGGGTTCGACTCCCGGTGGGAGCGAATTTTCTAGGATTTAACGGCATTTATGCTTTCAGCGGTAGGCGACGTGGCCGTCGACAGCGAGGCGCCAGTGGTGACTTCGGGAATATGGAGAATTTGCCGGCTCAGTCTTCGAAGATGCTCATAAGGGTAGGGTTTGCGTATGTGCGTTCATAGGGGTGAGTGTGCGTGCGTTGTGAGTGTCTGAGTTGTACTGTGTAATTTCTCAAAAAAAAAAAAAAAAATACTTAGGACTTTTTTACTTTCACGCATTTACTTTCCAGTACGAACTATGTGAACATGTGGTGGTTTCGTTACCCAGGTAATGAAATTCCAGGGCAGTGCCCTGTTCTGCAAAAAAAACGTCTCTACGTACAAAACAAACAGAGCATTCACATCGGGTCACGGTTGTAGCTACAGTGAGTTACGGCTGCAACTACAATCCATGAAAAATCTCTCGAGTTGTTCACGAAGAATCAAGCAACTGACACGCTTTGGCACCTGACACGCTTTTGGGTCCGTTGGCGTCGCCACATGCAAATTAGGAACTACGTCCGTGCTTGGCCTTTAGCTCGGCACCACCATCCCAGCCCACTCCATCACACACGATCCCAGCAGTGTATCCATCGAGAGACGACGACCTCATCGACGCGACCAGCTGCTCCCTTTCCTACCGCGCGGGCGAGAGGATGAAGGACATCATCGGGAGCCCAGGGACGTGAAGCGGCCTGGCGCTGCGGGTGTCGCAGTGCGTGGCCGCCGGGGCCTCCTTCGTCACCATGGCCGCCGCCTACGCCTTCGCCACCAACAGCTACGGCGTCTTCCGGTACTGCCCTCTGCTCTTGCTCTATTAGCTGCGCGCCGCCTGACCGCCGGCCACGGTAGTCGGTCACCGTCGAGCAACGCCGCTTGCAGAGCTCCAATTAAGCACGGCTGCTTCGCTCGATTTCCTTACCGCTAATTGTCTCCCTCTTGATTTCCTCCAGCTTCCTCATGTGCACCATGTTTGGCCAGTTCCTCTGGAGTTTTCTGCTTGCTTGTGTGGATGTGATTGCAATGAAGAAGCAATTTAATCTCCGCGTGCGTCCGATCCTTCTGCCACTCGGTTTCATCGACTGGGTAAGTAGGATTTTTTCCTCTCTTTTTTTTTCACCTATATTCTTTACAGTACATATCAACTGCCAAAATGCCTGTCATTCACAGTAGTATTTGCAATGTATTACGCCAAAGAAGCACGTGTGGAACTTATGTGGGCGTTACTTGCAGGCCATGGCGGTCTTAGCCTTTGCGGCATCGTCTTCCTCGGCTGGTGTGGCCTTTTTCTTCGAGAGAGACACCAACATGTGCGAGCTATATGCGCCTCAGCTCTGCCGCCAGTACAAGACTTCTGTTGTTTTGGCATTCGTCACCTGGTGCTTCAGCGCAGCATCAGCTGTTCTGGTTAGTTGCATCAGACTGATGCCGTGCGCATCGTTCTGCTGTAACACTCGAGTGGCCTCACTGATTTACATTTCGTTTGGTTAGCACTTAGGCGAAAACCATGGATCATATTGTATTCAGTACTATATTGATCTAACCCTTATTTGTGCTGCCAAATGAGCTTATGATTCTATTTCGTTTGGTAGTACTCACAATCCAAGGACTCCCTGAATTTTAAAAACAAATGGAATGTTAGGGTTCTTATCCATAAAAGGATGTCTTCATTTCCAGATATTTATAAATCGGTCAGTATTAGTAAAAGTGTGGTAAGTTTTGCATCCAGTGACACAAAATCATGTGCGAGTGACTGCGCAAATAAGGAAGCAAATCACAGGCATCACCAAATCATGTCCAAGTGACTGCACCACTGCATCCAGTCACTATTAGTACAAGTGCAAGTGAGTGCATTTTCTTTAGAGGAGAAGTGACTGCACAATTAAGTTAGCAAATCACAGGCATCACCAAATCATGTCCACAGATCTACCAAAAGACATAAAGCTTTGATAGACAAGGTTCAAGCAGCTGGACCGAAACAACAAGCTCAAAGTCAATTGATAGTCTCGCAGAAATCACAAGATGGGGGTGCATAGTTCAGACAACATGAAAACCAGCTATCCATATCACTAACTTAACAACCAACAGTCACAAAAGGTCTGGCCTCTTTACCTACATTCCATCAGAACAAAGTTCCCTCCCATCAAAACAGAGTGCTACACATAAGGTTTTCTTCTCTCACGATACTGAAAGGAAACTACTAGTACCCGATATGGAGCAGAATGGTGAAGCAACGGCTGAATCTGCAGATATTCGATAGAAGTTATCATGATTCTCTCGCGGTCTGAGGATCTTCCTTAAATGCGACAGCAAGATTATACCTGGACATGAGATTGACAAAGTCAGTAGAAATACAGGAAAGCTGTATGTGCAGTCAAAAGCTACTGTCAAACTATTTTTCCAGAATTTGTGGAGTACCAAAACATATAACAATCAGAAATTGGACCCGATCATCTCAAGATCAAACTGTGGTTGTTTAGATTAGGATCAGGCTAACAAAACATGCAGCTTCACAAAAATTACCTACCAACCACATGCTGCATCTATAAATGCCAGTAAAATTAAATTATAAAGGCATGAAAAGATTCTAATCTATCCTATCAACCAACACAGGCTACCGTTCAGTATAAAAAGCATGCGAAAAGATATAGCACATAATTGGATTTGAGCCTGTGAAATACCATCAGGAATGACTCATGTCTAGGCATAATGAATTCCTTAAAGGCAGTACGTGTGTGTGACAATTGAAGATAAAATAGAAGGGGGAAAGTTGGCCTAGAATTACCACATGAAGAATCAACGGGAACAAGTGAGTATTTGGATAGGTCGATACATGCGCCATGCCTCTACACAAAACAGAGCATCAAATGCAAACTCTAATAAATGGTGCTCAGGGAAGACTAGTCATGATTCATGAATAGGACAATCATTCAACCCAATCCACTAGCAAAAGCAAATGGATGATGGAATTCTTACCCCAACAAAAATTGTTCCAAGAGCTAATAGAGTAATTCTGTGATTCTAGCATTAGATTTCCTCCCAACATCCCAAATATCAAACAGTTACAGTTACAGTAGACAAAATACCACCACATTTCAACCAAATAAGAGGAATGTAATCCTAAAATGCTATGATTAATCACTTCAGTGAGGATCTCATTCTGTCAAAATAACTGTTTGTGACGTTTAATTGCTGTATGTAATACATGACGATAGATTTCCACTAAGCTAAAAGATTTCCTTTCTTCCCTCAGATTCTCCTATTGAAGACAGACATATTAATGTTTCCACAAAACTTGGTACATGATCATCCAAATGACCTACAAACAGGTTTCCTGGCAACTATTACTAAATATAGAAGTCTCCATTATATTTCATAGACCTGTTTTCTAGATGACTATTCAACTTCAAAAATTACACCAAAGTAACCAGTCAAGATTCTTCAGGACAAACCAACATGATTAAATAAAAACAACTAGCGCAGTATCCAAGTGCTCAAAAACCGATAGGCGGCAACAAGCACAGGACATGCCAATAACATACTAGGTGTATAGATCCATATACAACTCAAAGATATGCAAGATATCACCAGTGGTAAACAATTTAATTGACATCAGCAATTAGCGATGATGCCAAAGCGGCACCTTCCAGCTGTGCTCGGTATCACATTTCAAACAAAATGGTAAATGTATAGAATGAGAAACGAACAGATCCAGTACAGCACCAACAAAACTGCTTCCAACAGACCACAATTGCAGCAATGTGCAGGCAGATAGCAGGAACATCTACTAGGTATAATAATCAGACAACATTGGTAGGTATAATCATCCTAAAAAGGCACCAATTCAGGAGAAATCAAACACTGAGCACCAACTAACAAGACGGTAAATGGTGGAAGTTAGATTTTAATTACTTTTGACACGGGATTAGAAGTGTATTGGTATGAAACTAGCAAGACAAACGGACAGATCCAGTAAGAGGACAAGCAAAACTGCCTCCAACAGACCCCAATTGCAGTGCCTGAAAGGAACTTTCAAAGAGCAAACAACAGGAACATCGCCGCTAGATATAATGACTCTAAAAACAAGGCACCAATTAAGGAGAAAATCAACCCTAACAACTTTGAATGCAACGTATCACTCAAACTTACAGGTAAGAAGCTACTGCGGCGGGTTCTGTCCAGGCTGCTGCGGCGGCGGTGGCGGCATTCCAGGCCTTGGCGGCTGTCCGAACGGCGGTGGCATCCCCGGCCTCATCCCCGGTGGTGGCCCCGGCATACCAGGCCTTGGCGGCCCCATCCCCGGCGGTGGTCCCCTCATGAACTGTTGAGGTGGCGGTCCCCCAGGGAACGGACCTGGCGGCCCAGGCGGGCGGAACTGCATCGGCATCGGCGGGGGCATCCCCGGCCTCATCCCCGGTGGTGGCATCTGCCCCGGCGGGCGCACGACCTGCGGATACGCCACCGGCGGTGCCGAGAGGTTCGGCATCGGTGGCCGCGAGATCTGAGGCTGCATCATGCCTGGGGCCGGACCGCCGACTCCCCGTACCGGTCCAGCAAGACCCGGAGCCGCCTGGAGCAGCGGGCCCGTGGCCACCCCGCGTCCGGCGGCGCGCCCGACTCCAGGGCCAGCGAGCGCTCCACCCGCCGCGGCGGCCTTGGCGCGGGACTCGTCGGGCGGCGGCGGGCCCTCGACGGTCATGGAGACGACCTCCTCGCCGCGGAGCAGGAGGAGGCCGAGCGTGCGGCGCTCCTCGCGGTCGCCGGAGGCGGTCTTGGAGGACTTGGACGGCGGGAGGCGGCGGAACTCCTCGCAGTCACCGAGGACGAGGTTCATGTGGCGGTCGAACGCCATGAACTTGCCCACGAGCTGGCGCCCGTCCTGGATCGTCACGCGCATGCGGTAGTTGACGAACTGGAGCATCTTGGAGCCCTTCGGATTCGACATGGCGGCGTCGGGGACGGCGCCGCCGTGGAGGCTAGGGTTAGGGTTGCGGCGGCGGCGGCGAGAGGGGGAGGAGGAAGAGGCCGAGATGTAAGTAAGAAGGGGTTTTCGAAGGGGTTTGAGTTGGTCTTGTGCGGAGAAGCGGCGAGATGTCGTGGGCTTCTGGGCCTTTCGTAATGTCGGTTGGTTGCGGGCCCGTGTGCGGAACAATTGAGAGAGTTGAGATTGGGCTTGCTAGCTGACCTTGGGCTACTTTGAGAATATCCTTTCCGACTGCAGCAAGCACTCCTCTGGTTTTTCAAATAATCGTTTGTGTTGATTTTTACTATTCCAATCTTGATCATTCTTTAACAAAAGTATTATCTATAATGAAGGAAATCACTTATATGATTATTTTATGCAAATTAATTACTTTAGCAGCTATTATATGGACAAATTATGGATATTATAGAACGGAGGGTAAGTACTAGTTTTGGTGGTTTTTATAATCCTCTTGTAAAATCTTGTTACATGTTTCAAAAGTGGCTGATCGGAACCTGTCTGTAGTGCTCAAGAGGTATACATAGCAAAATCGCTCTTCCATGGAAATTTATTGCTTAAGTGGTAAGGTTTACAATCAAACTCAATATCCGAAGCACCCAAAAAAAAGAGAGAACAAAATATCCAAAGAATCAGCCAAATTACAATCCACCACGCATTCGTACGGAATTCGTCACTCGTGTCGTGGCCGAGGGAGCCTACGCGGGTCGATGTGCGCGGTGCCTAGAAGTCTAGAGCACAAGCAGCGCGGCGGCGACCCCCACGCCGGCGGCCTAGCGCCGCCACGATCCCTCCGCCAGGGTGTACGCGTCGCGGGTGAAGACGACGGCGACGAGGATGAGGAGGAGGGGCCCGAGGCCGACAACCTGACGATCGGGAGGACGGTGATGTTGAGCTTCATGCCCTGCTGCGCGCAGTGATCGCCCACCCCGCAGAAGAACCACCTGGGCCCCGCCGTGCCGAGGGGCACCCGGTCCTCGCCGGAGCTCCAGGACCCGAGGCTGCTGTCCTTGCTGCACGCGGCGAAGTTCTCCGCCGTCGCCTCCACCACCGTGTGCTTGCCCATGGCGTACTTGAACACTGCCATCGAGTTAACCGTATCGTGATGAGAAAGAGATGCAAATCGAGAAGAGGTTAGTTGATTGACAAGGTGTGCATGCGTTACCCAGCGTGTCGCCGACGATGAAATCGTTGCCATCGACCCACTTGTCGTAGTCGATTCCGAGGCCCCAGCCATTTTCGCCTCCGACAATGATGTCAGCGGCGAGGGCCGGCGGCGCGAATGCGACCGCGACGACGGCGAAGACAACTACGACCATTGCTTGCGTGGAAGCCATTGCACCACCAACGATCTTAGAATCCTGAGCTCCTCCGGTTACTCCGCCGAGATCTTCTGCTCAACTGCCGGGCGTCGTGCACAGAGCACGGTACAAGAACTTATATACGTACAGAGCAATTTTTAAGCAACCGCCAGGTAATTACCAGAGGTCCAAGCATGTTTAATTAGGCAGTGCTTTGTTATCATCAACTGAAGCATATGGTTGGAGACGAATATAAATCCATGCAGCTGCATCGCACAGAGTACAGGGTGGTGTTAACCTCGGATGCATCGATCTAGCACGGCTGTAGCTGTACCAATATTCGAAGAAATTTGTCTCGGCTTGCACTGGCCGGGTCTATTGACACGAAATTTCAGGGTACATGTGGCGCCATGTAAGCTGCCTAGCTTTGGTATCATGATTGTTGAGCAGCCTATTACTACCCCTGATCCAAATAAAAGTTTGTTTATTATGTTTGTCCAAAATTGAACCTTTTTTCTTAAATTTGATCATATAGCTAATAATACCATATTGATTGTGAACATAACCACACATATTCTTAGCCATATAGAATACAATGCTCCTGAATTCATCTTAAAAATTACTTTTGTAATTTTGTTTTTAGAATTAATGTTGTTTTGTGGGTATTACTAGTCAGATTTGTATATTAGAAGTCATGTCAATGTTCTAATTGACTTGTATTTAAGATCAAAGATAATACTCTAATAATATTATAGCTGTAATTACAAAGTGTTTATTCTGAACTTGTTCATGGTAGAAAATATCATACAGCATAAATGATCAATAATTAGTGTGGGAATAAGTCATCGCTTTCAAATTCTATCTACCATTAACTGGCATCTCATTGGCGATGTGTCGAGGAGGGTGGTTTTCTGCAACGTGCTTTCATAAAACCGTTACATATTTGAATCATTATCGGATAGTTTGTTGGGTCTGGAGCTTCTAATATTTTATTTGGTTAAAATGTAGCTTTTCTGGCTTTTGGTTTTCGGTTGTTCGGTTTTTGATATTATCCTTTGTATTAAAGTTAAGCTACTTAGGACATCAAAACTAGAAAAGTAATTCTCATCCGACTTTAGCTTTAAGTTCATT
This sequence comes from Eragrostis curvula, assembly GCA_007726485.1. Lineage (NCBI taxonomy): Eukaryota > Viridiplantae > Streptophyta > Magnoliopsida > Poales > Poaceae > Eragrostis > Eragrostis curvula. Next base: position 50,800,571 of record CM017442.1, on the reverse strand, counting down.
TCCTCATCTGTCAAAAACAGCCCAACAAGTGTATTGTTTGTTTCAGTCTAAAATAAACAAGGGCTTATATCTTTTTTTTTTTGGGCGAAGTAACACAGTACAGAGGCAGACACTCACAAATACGCACGAGTACTCACCCCCTATTAACACACACATGGACACCCTACCCTAATGAGTGCCTCCGATAGACTGAGATAGCTTGATTTTGCGATTCACAAAGTCACCGGCGTCTCCTTGTGGAAGGGGACGTCGTCCCTCCCATTATTGATAGAATAAATAGCTATAAATATGCAACACCCGTGTCAAGTCTGGGATCGAACCCGCATGAGTTAGTTCCACCAGGGCTTCTATCCTCTTGCTCAAACTTCAATACCTCAAGGTCAATAAAACAGTACAACACCGTTGTAGTTGTGCATGTTTATAAAATTAAACTACTTGAGGCAATTGTATGGAAGATTTTTTTATTTTTTTTTTATCGAGAAGCAAGGAACAAGAAGTGAGTTTTATTACAGCTAGTTTCATGCTCCCACACTCTTGCTAGCTGGCCGGCTCGCTCAAACATTAGCTAGCCAGCAAAACTACAGACAACATTGGACGCGAAACTGATGACCAAACACAACTCGACGCCGGCTATCACAAGTTCACAACACGCTGGCGTACAAACGTAAGAGTCCTCCATGACAGTGATCGCACGGGTCAACTGCCTCAAACAAACACTCAACAGTTGACCTCGCTATATATATATAGAGAGAGAGAGAGAAACTACATGAACACACCCAAGGCCACCGCGCCTGCCATCACCATGGCCCGCGCGACCGCCTCGCCAGCGTTCATGTAGTTCTTCGTCGACGTGGCAGACGACGACTGCGCTGGCGTCGAAGGAGCCGGCGGAGGTGGAGACGACGGGGGAGGAGGAGATGACGCGGGAGGAGAGCCCGGGGGAGGCGGCGCCGTGCCGTTGACGTCGACGACGAGCTTGAGGCCGAGCTCGCAGTGGTCGGCCACGCTGCAGAAGAACCACCGCCGGCCCGGCTTGTCGAGCTTGACGGTGTCGTTGCCGGTTATCCACTCATTGATCCTGTTGCCCTGCTTGAAACAGTCCTTGAACGTCTGGCCGTCCACCTCCCACACCGTGTGATTGGCAACCGTTATGTTGTACTTGAACACTGCCATAGATCACGTACGTAATGACAACGCGTAAGAAAGCTGCGTATCTTCTACACAGGATTATATGATCGATGAAAGCACCAGAAGTAGTTCAGTTTTATGTACCTAGGTTGTCGCCAACATTGAAGATTTTGCCTACGGGCCAGCCGATAGTGTAATTGAGGGTCCAGCCACCTGTGTCTCCAACCTGGAAGTCCTCAGCGGAGGCTGGCGCCAGGAGGAAGCAGGCAGCGGCAATGGCGCCTGCGGCAGCTAAGAGCTGAAGAACCTGCCTATGCCTGGAAGCCATTGATGTATTTGAGAGACCTCACTAGTCTCTGCTTCCCTTGTCCTAGGCTGCCGCGGTTTGCCAAGCAGGCCTAGATGATACAAATTTATAGGATGCAAGCTGCTTAGTGCACGCCGATCGAGTAAATTGCTACGAAACCAGTCTCGTGGCGCCGGCACTGTTGGCCGCGTGTGTGGCGCCCAATGGAAATTAAGCTTTATAGAATGTGTGTTTGTAAAGAAATATCGAGGTGACGTCTTGCTTTGGAAACATCGGCATATGAAGGTTCAGATTTGAAATCTTGTTGTTGGTGGCTTTCATGGGAGCTTCTTTGTGTGTTTTCTCGTCATAGCTGGCGAAGGCGATTTGGATATCCATGGCAGCAGCTAGCTAGCAGGTAAATGGAGATGCATGTTGTTTAGTAGTAGTGCCTTTCTTTGGGAACTAGTATTTCATATGCACTTTTTTCATGATAGCGGGAAACCTTAGGCCAAAATTTCAAAACATAGTAACTACGGCCAATTTTCAAATCACCAACAGATTTTAGTAGGCCAATGCAAGAAATATATGAGGTTTTTCTTTTAATTTAAATTGCCAGTGATTGTATCACGCCACATATTCTTTTTTTTTTTTGAAGTGCACATATTCACATGTCTAAAAGTTATGAGCAGTGATGGAGCTTTTTTTTTTTTTTGAGGGGGTGGGGGTTAATAAAAAAACATGTGATTTTTTTTTGCATAATATATAAACTGCTCTTGCATGCTCTACACTATTTTTATACCATCTCCCAATTTTTTGCATAATATATAAACTGCTCTTGCATGCTCTACTCTATTTTTATACCATCTCCCTTCTCTACTCTACCTCTTTTTTTTTTTTTTTGGGGGGGGGGGGGGGGGGGGGCCTCTAATGGCTACTTTGCTACCAAGTTCGGTAGAGAGCAAGAGTGACACGTATGAGTACTCACCCTATAACACACGTGCACACTCCTTGCCCCTACGAGCGCCAACTAAGATAAATTGTGCCAACGCATCTTGATATTTACAAAGTCATCACATGTGTCTCCTTGTCAATAGAGCCATGTCGGCTACTCCTAAAACAATCATTAGCCGTAAGTGCAAGACATGTGCCAAGTCTTCCTTGAACCGGGTGGGTTGGTTCCACCAGCACGAACCTAACTGGCTGAGTTATGCTCAGTTTGCCCCTCTATTTCTTAATTTTTGGTCGACATTCATACAGAGATATTAGTACAATTTGAACTATCATTCCTATGTAGACGTCAAGAAAAACAAAAAGGGGAATAAGAAGCATATATTTCTGGTATAAGTTGTAATCTCAAACTGCACCAATCAGATCAGTAGTAGTGTAGTGTATACGTTCTAGCAACAATGAACTGGAGGCATCGATTTATATAGTGTGAAATCATTCATGCCGGCAGCGGACGCGGCAACTCAGATCACCTGCAATGTACATGGGCCTAGCCGTGAACTCTTGCCACCTAGCTCAAATTTGTAACACGATGACCCAAAACGACAATAATAACACAAAGAAAAATTTTGAAACGACAATAATCCCCACGACAAAGCAAAGTCAAGTGATGATGGCGATACAGCAATCGAGCCCGAACTGCGGCCAGAACAGACCGATCGAGGCCTCAGAATGCGAGCGCCGCCGCGACCACGGCGGCGGCGGCAGCCGCCGCGGCCCCGCCGGTAGTGTAGCCGACGACGGGCGCGGACGACTGCGACGGCGGGGGTGGGGGCGGGGTCGTCGGTGCCGTGGCGCGGGCGTCCTCGAGGATGTTGATGGCCATCTTCATACCCTGTTCGCAGTGGTTGGGCACGTCGCAGATGAACCACCTCCACCCGAGCTTGTCGAGTAGGACGAAGTCGTTGCCGGAGGTCCACTTCCCGAGCCGGTTGCCGTGCAGGTTGCAGTGCCGGAAGTCGACGCTGTGGACCTCGACCACCGTGTGCTGGCCCACGGGGTACTTGAACACTGCGAATGAATAATGGTACGTACGTGATCGGTGATCGTCGTCAACCGCGCTCACGCATGAATAATGAATAATTTCAAACGGAGAAGAACTGAAGAAGGGCATGAACAATGTGTGCATGCGGCACAGCACAGGACGTACGCAGAATGTCGCCGACTCTGAAGTCCTTATTGGTGTGTCGCTCCAGAAGGTCTCGTTGAACCTGGGCCTCCAGCCGCCGTCGTCCCCGACCGTCCATTCCACGGCGCCGGCGGCGGCCAGCGCCGGGAGGCAGGCGACGGCGACGACGATCGCCGCGGTGGCGAAGAGCTGCACTTGCCTCGAAGCCATTGTTTGCCTCGTCCCTGGCGTGCTAGCTAGCTAGCTATACTGCTATAGCCTTCGATCTGTCAGTTCGGCGCTTCTGCTAGTGGCTTGGCAAAGTAAGTAGGATTGCCACGCCGATCTATTTGTAAGGAGAAGCCGTCACAGAGCTGTAACCTTGACTCGGTTACACAGATGTGACAGAACCAGATCGAACTCGAAGAATGTGTAGAGAAACCGAGCTGTGAGGTTAGTGCGGGAGCGGCGGCGGCGGCTGGCTGATGGCGGCATCAGCCACCTGGGAAGCGCCAAATGGACCCTCTCTCTCTCTCTCTCTCTCTCTCTCTCTCTCATAAAACATTGGTTCACTTTTTCTTTTTAAACTGACAGTGGGAAATCGTGGGCAAAAAAATTTGAAAACAGCGATGTAATAACTGTATTACCACACAACAACAATTTTTTAAATAGTTCTGGTCGATCAGTCATAAACTACCTGCCGTTTTTATAACTACTGTCGGTGCAAGAAGTATCTTAGTTTTTTTTTTACATGTTCACATGTTTAAAGGAGGTACTTCATGTGGCATTTTAATTTTTCATTCTGAAATATATGATGTTGGGGATAACTATAAATAATGTCATATTTTGGCCTCCAAGGTGCAAATTCTTTGATCCTTTCCAAAGGGTATGTGGAGAGGGGGACAGGCCCCCAATAGATAAATCATTTTAAAAAATTGAAAACGGCGATGTAATTGTATTACTACACAACAAAAAATTATTTTAATAAGTAATTTTCACAAACCTACAACTATTTGTGCTTTTGTATCACAAAAGTACAACATTTGAAGTCTATTTCATAAAACTACAACTATTTTGACCCTTAGTAACACAACCCTACAACTTTTGTACATAGCATGGCCCTACATGTCATTCACACAAGTGCCACATAGCTTGGTCCCACATGTCAACCATACATGTGATACAAAAGTTGTAGTTTCTTGTTACAAAGGGTCAAAATAGTTGTAGTTTTGTGAAATGGACTTTAAAACTTGTAGTTTTGTGATACAAAGGTACAAATAGTTGTAGGTTTCTAAAATTTACTCTATTTCAATGATAATTAATATACCAGAAATCTTATTAATAGTAAATGTTTGGCACAATTTTGAAACTGGGAAGGACGCCATCTAAGACAACGTCCAATTTGGGACGCTAGGGAGAATAACGTCCACTTCTGGACGCTTTTCCGAATCACGTACGTCCATCTTGTTATGCGTCCACGACCCCGTACTGCCACTGCCGTATGTATGAGCAAAGTGGGCATAGCTGCCGTGCTTGCCCAACCATATCTTCTCTGGATTCCAGTGGTCGTGAACGCCATTGGCCGATGCTACACGCGCAGCAACAACGCTGTTTCCCCCGTTGTACGCCGGTTTCCGTCCACAACCTAACCCTGGATTTTTCTCACATCGTCGCTTGGTCCACTTGCCTGGATTTGCTACTGAACTTCACTCGCTAGTGGCGCGCGCACATGGAGGCAAACCTCCGTCCGTAGACACGCTTGCTCCGAGTGTCCTACATGCTAAATTCTATCCGTAGCTTGCAAACCTGTGTCTGAATTCATGTTTGAATTCTAAGAATTATCTTAATTAAGATATCGACGCTTTGTGGGCCACTTGTGCAAAGCCTCAATCAATTTGATATATTATTGTGTAAAGCTGTTTGAGTTGTGGCGTTGAATCGAAGTTTCTCTCCAAATGCAAATGGGGCCCTTTAAAGTTACTTGTACTACACATGTAGACATTTGCAGTTAGTTCTATTGCAGCTCTCAATCTTCAGATTCAATTGTTGGAGACGGCGCTAGCGCCTAGCAGTGATAGTCTCTTGTCTAGGTCAACAATTACAAAGGGGCACATGTTCTACTTTGAGTAAAATGCACCCCAGGTCCTTAAACTATTGGCAGATGGTCATCTAGGTTCATGAACTCTTAAAGTGTCCATCTGGGTCCTTAAACTATTTTTAAATAGTCATTTAGGTCCACAAACTCTTTAGCGATCACATGGATCTATAAACTATTTATATTGTGTCAATAAGGTCCACGAACTCTTAATATTTAAGAGACATATTAGCATATAGGCTTTTCACTTCTTTTTCTTTACTAGCATCTCACTCTCACTTGAAGCAGTTATATATTGTCGTCACACATCGTCGAAGTATCCATCGCGATTGACGATGCAAGGGATGTGGCATTGGAATTCGCACTTCAACATTACTCCGAAGGGGTGGCACAGTCACTGCTGATGCACTCGGCTCCAGCCTGTCTCTCCTAACGCGAGGTCGCTTATAGAAGTAGGGTCACTTTCTTCTTTCTATGGCATATAGAAGAAATCGGGTCACTCTCATTTGACTCCACAGTTCACATCTATTTCATCTGCCGTCACATGTGCCAGTGCGAGCGGTGGGTACATATTTACTGCAACGGTGTGTGATGGTGAGAAAAAAAATGAACCTACATGCTATATGTCTCCACGCCATCATGTCCAAATTGAATGTTTTTGTTTCTCAAAAATGGACTTGGTTGACACAATACAAATAGTTTGTGGACTTAGATGGTCAATTAAGAGTTTGTGGACCTAAATGACCATCTAAAAATAGTTTAAGGATTCAGATAGACATTTTGAGAGTTTATAGACATAGATAACTATCTAACAATAATTTAAGAACCTAGGATGCATTTTACTCTTCTACTTTCGAGGAGGAAGGGTTTTGCTGCGAGTTGCAACAAGCATCAACACACAAAGCAGACGAGGCCAGGACGCCTGTGTGGGCAGTCGCCCTCCATGTTACGACAGGCAAAGGCAAGGCGAGGAGCGTACAGCAGACGAGGCTGTCTTTGCATGTGGCCACAGGGATACGAGTTGAGTGTAAGCAGCCAGTCTCGCAGTCGCGGTTGCGTGGAACACATCTACGTTCGGGCCGTTCGGCGAGGAGGATCATGTGCAGATGTGCTGGTGTGGCTGAATCATCTAGGGACGCTGTGTTTAATGGCGTCCACAGCAGGACGTGGTCCAAAACAGCGTCCCTATTTGGCGCTACTACAAACAGCGTCCTTCCTATTTATCTAAATATCCTACATAATTACTAAATTTAAAATTGGGCACGAATTATTTATTATAAATAAAAAAATCGGAAGTCGATCAGTCATAAACTACGTGCCGTTTTTATAGCTACTGCTGGTGCAAGAAATATCTGAGTTTTTTTTTTACATATTCACATGTTTAAAGGAGGTGGTTCATGTGTCATTTTAATTTTTCACTCTTAAATATATGATGATTAGGACCAATATAAATAATTTCATAGTTTGGCCCCCAAGGTGCAAATTCTTTTATCCTTCCCTGTGGACAGAGGGGCGAAGCCAGAACAATGGGATGGGGGGGTCTACTTTTTTCACAAAGGACGTGGCAATTTTACGTCTACAATAATAGAGAAGTGCACCAAGCATAGGGGAAAAAGCTACCAACGGTGGTTTATGAAAAAGTCCCTGTGATAGAAACAAGAATAGAATAAAGCTTTGGAACTTCACATCACTATTATTTTACCACAATGTGTCCTTGAACTCAGTTGTTTGTTTCCGAAAATCAGAGGAGGCATGCAAGAATAAAATAAATCCTTTTAAAATTTGTTTGAGTTTTGAATCCAAAAATTGGTATACCACCCGAACCGGACTGGACAGGTTTTCCGGTTACGACGAAAACTGGTACGGTTTTGTAATCCTATTCCGGACATATATACAAGACTCAAAAGTAGTGAAGACTCTATCATCCATCAATTATTCGATTCATCCCAGATACATATACATCTCCGATATATTCCTAGATTGTAATTTAATACTGCAGCAACCAAAAAGTAGTATATATATGTTGTGGTTTTATGTCATTGTTAAACTTCAAAATGTCAGATATGCCACTATTAGCGACACTCAGGTGGGCCTCATCTTGTCATTGACACAAAAATGGCATGCTCGGGTATTTTGAAATTTTCAGTAGCATGCAATATCCCAAAGATAATAAGGTTGTAAATAAAGGCACAATTTATTAGTTTCACATTATTCATGCTGCCATATAGTGGAGTAGCGGACAGCAACTCAGATCACCTGCAAAATACATGACTAGAGGCAGCAGGCCTAGCCCTCGAACTCTTGCCACCCAGCTCAAATTTCAAACACGATGACCCAAAATGACAATACTAACACAACGAAAAATTCGCAAAGAGATCCCCACGACAAAATAAAGTCAAGTGACGACGGTACACTGCGATATGGAGCCACTGCACGGTCACAGGCCACGGCCTGATCAGAACGCGAGCGCGGCCGCGACCACGGCGGCGGTGGCCACGGCCCCGCCGACGGTGTAGCCGACGGCTGCGGGCGCGGAGGACTGCGGGGACGGCGGGGACGGCGTGCCCGGCGTGCCCGGGTGGCCGGGGTCATCGGTGCCGGCGCGCCGGCGTCGAGGACGGTGATGAGCATCTTCATGCCACCGTCGCAGTGGCCGGCCACGTCGCAGATGAACCACCTCCGTCCGGGATTCTGGAGCCTGACGACGTCGTTGCCGGTGTTCCACGCCCCGAGCCGCTGGCCCTGCAGGTTGCACGCCCGGAAGTCGGCGCCGTTCACCTCCACCACCGTGTGCTGGCCCTTGGTGTACTTGAACACTGCAATGATCATGTCATGCGCGCCGCATATATCAATCAATCAAAGGAGACGAGGTCATTATATATATGTATGTGCAGCAGCACGAATACGCATGCATGGGTACGTGTTCAACCATGTATTTATGTATATGCATGCACGGCGAATGATTAATTTAATTTGCACCAAGAAGAACGGCATAGAAATATGTATGTGCTGTTCACATACGCAGCGTGTCGCCAACTCGGAAGGTCTTGCCGTCGGTCCAGCCGGTCTTGTTGAACCCGGCCCTCCAGCCGTCGTTGTCCCCGACAGTCCAGTCCATGGCGGCGCCCAGCGCCGGGAGGCAGGCGATGGCGAAGACGATCGCCGTGGTGGCGAAGAGCTGAACTTGCCTCGAAGCCATTGTTTGCCTCTTCCCTGGCGCGCTAGCTAGCTAGCTATAGCCTTCTGTCAGTTCGGTGCTCCTGCTTGCTAACGACAGAGGAGGCTGCTGCTGTGGCTTGCCAAATGTGGTTGCCACGCCGATGTATTTATACGGAGAGGTCGGGAGCTGTAACCTTGACTGGGTAACACAGAACCAGATCGAACTCGAAGAATGTGTAGAGAAACCAATTAAGCTGTGTGAGGTTACAGACTGCGGCGGCGGCGGTGGCAGCAGCTGGCTGATGGCGGCATTTGGCCTTCTGTGTAGCGCCAAACGGACTCGTTCTCCAGCTGACAACTCTGCTTTGGGATCGTCACTGGACTGGGATGCGACATAGGGAGAGACGCGTTTGGCGCATCGGTGTATCCCCTGCCGATCTGTCGCGATCGATGGGTTTGGTTACTGGCATATTCGTTGCCGTTCGAGCGTTGACCCGGCACGGGCACACAAACATACGGATCTTAGTTTTAGTTACTGGTGATGATGAATCTGTGTCAAAGTGCCGTAGGAGGATGTCGTATCTAAGCTTACGGCCCATCGATCGTCTCCTGTAAACCAAAGCCTCTGATCAAGCTAACTGAACCTGTGTGTTGTGCCGTTCAAAAAAAAAAAAAAAAAAAAGAACCTGTGTGTTGTGGAATATGGCCGTGCTTGGTTCGATCGTTTAGGCTCAGCTCCAGAAGGTTTAATAATCGAGCAACATAGGTTGTACTTGTACAATTCGATGATTGATGTGTTAACGAAAGCAGGGGCTACAGTTTCTTTTCTTGAAGTTGGAAGTTTTGATAGGGAGCAAATCAATCCAAGTAGGTTTAGGGATCGACTCTCTTTTCACTAGCTCGTGCAGCCGTGCCGTAGTAACTTACAAAGTGCTCTTCCTGTCATTGTCACAGCCAGAGCAATTGTGTTGGGCCGAAACAACACGAGACAGCGGCCGTCTGCAGAAGTGGTACAGAGTACAAACAGCATTAGCTGTCTGAAAAATACATTCATGGCATATCTAGACAGTGTAAAATTAACAGATCTGATGCATTGTATGTAAACATTGTCGAATGATCTCTACAATAAAAAGAGAAGGTTAGTATGAAGACAGCCCCACTGATACTGGCCCTGTTTGGATCCTCTAGCCAGCTAATTTTAGCCAACTAAAATATTAGCCATCTAATTTTTTAGCCAACTAATTTTAGGAGGTATCTGTTTGGATCCCTGGCTAATATATCTGGTTTTTATACTTTTTTGCCTTTTTTATGTGTTACTTGCCTTTTTTCTATGTTTAGTCGATTTTAGCAGCTTTGAGGTGACTAGGGGCTAAAAGTTTAGGAGGGGGTGGGCTAAAAGTTTAGAAGATTTTAAAAGGTCAAGTTTGGATGCAAAGCGACTAAAATTAGCCAGCTAAAAGTTTAAGAAGAAAGGCCCACCAAAAGCTTGGCCAAGGATAGGGGTCAGGCCACGAGCGCACCGCTACACCCGGAGCACATGAAAGTCACGAACCCCGAAAAATGAAACACCAATTAACGTCATTTTTCAAAAACTTGTTGAGTAATTAGACCGTTTAGTATTACACAACAACATTTATGTCTCACCTCGCTGGAAATCCTTTGGTGGTGCCAAAATGAGGGAAGTATGCAATTTGCAACATTGCTGGGGCCCAGCACTTGATCAGCCTAAGAAGGCAATCCACATCCACATCCCTTGATCAAGGTTTACCATACCCGTCTTCTCGATTGAGCTTACCTTTGATGATAGTTTTCCCATTTAGAATGATTATACAATCCAATATGACCATGATATTATATAAAAGGACATTTCAAAAACAAATTCACTTGTACAACTTTAGTTGACATATGCCTTTTCAAAAGCCTGACCGAAAGCATGTCCTAACATTTACACTTGGCATTATAGAACTTAGAAGCGAGTAACAGTGTTCATGAATCATGATGATTCTAGGAACAATAATATTGCACCTCCATTATCATCTCAGCCCCCGTTTCAATACTTATATACCAGTATTTGAACGAATTTTATGGAACTCTTCAGCTATTACAGAACTGAACCTTTGTACTATATAAAAGAACACACAAAGTAAAATAGTTTATAGGAGAGCCAAAGACTACAGGAATTAGTAAATTGCGATTCACTTTCCAAGTAAGAAAAAACAAAACAAAACTGTAGTTTCACAGCCCCCAGGACAGCGGAGCGGGGGCTGGTGTAGGCGCTTCAATGTCAGCCACGACGTTGATGACCATCTTCATGCCACCGTCGCAGTGGCCGGGCACGTCGCAGATGAACCACCTCCTCCCGGGCTTCACGAGCTTGACGACGTCGTTGCCGGTGTACCACGCCCCGAGCCAATGGCCCTGCAGGTTGCACGCCCGGAAATCGGCGCCGTTCACCTCTACCACCGTGTGCTGGCCCTGGCCCTTGGTGTACTTGAACACTGCATGCACGCCGCATATCAATCAAGGAGACAAGGAGACGAGATCATGTTCGTTTGTAGAAAGAATATGGATGTGTGCGTGAACGCTGCGCATATATAATAATTTCGGCCAAGAAGAATGCATGGCAGAATTATGTGCACGCTGCACACTTACGCAGAGTGTCGCCGACTCTGAAGATTTTGCCGTCGGTCCAGCCGGTATTGTTGAACCTGGCCCTCCAGCCGCCGTCGTCCCCGACCGTCCAGTCCATGGCATCGGCCAGCGCCGGGAGGCACGCAACGGCGACGACGACCGCCGCGGTGGTGAGCAGCTGCACTTGCCTCGAAGCAGGGCCGGTCCTGAGATTTTCAGGACCCAGGACGAAACTAAATGCGAGGACCCCCTCTATATAAAAATTAAATTTTCGCACACACATACATATAAATAAAAATTTCTATTGTAAGAAAATGAATAGTACATCACAAAAATATTCACATAGAAGTGTTTGTACGTAATTGTTACCTTAAAAGTTTCTTCTAACATTTGTAGATGCGAAGTCGTTGATAATGGTATCGATGTCAATCTCATCCAACAATTTCTTCTCAATGCAAAAAGTGGCCAAGCCGTTGCCAATTTTACTGCCAACAGCCGTTCAACCATTCTTGAGACATTGTTAGCTTGTTCCTCCTGGGTCTCTTGACAAATTTATCCATGTCTCCTCTTTGTAATGCTATGACCCCATCTGATCGTTGGTTGCTTTTTTCCCCCTCTTTTCACTACCGGAAGCATACTTTTTGTGCGACGAGGATATGATCTTCCTGAAAATTTCAAAAAAAAAAAGAGAGATCAAATCAATTAAGCGATAGTATTTTAGGAACTTAAGGCATATCAATTAGCATATATGTACCTCCAACCAGTGGCGGAGCCTGTGCCCAACGTGGTAGCAAAAAAAAGTTTAGTAGGCTTCTTTAACAGATAACGCTTAACCTAATCAATTGTTGTATAGCCGCATGGGCTTCAGGCCTGCTAACGTCCGCATTGCCTGACTGCGTACGGCCTTGCCGATCGAGATTGATCACGTATCATCAGCGGTAACCGCATCAATTAGCGTTGTGCCGCCGCCATCCCCCGCCGCAACGCATCCCTGCAGCCTGGCACTCGGCCGCACGACGCCGGCAGCAGCCCGGCACGCGACGGCGCAATCCCGGCGACAAGCCAACGAACGCAGCGATCCGTCTTGCACTGCTGCCTCCTGCTACTTAGTGCTAACAACCAAGGCAACTTAGGCAAGGTAAGACTCTTCCTGAACTATTTAATTTTTTGATTCCATTACATTAGATCCTTGTAGCTCTTGCTGATGCTATGCTAACTAATATACAATTTTGATTAATCATTGAAGGATAATCATGACTAAACGTGCCTGATGCATTGGGAGACGAGTTAGATGAAGAGATTGCCGATTGGCTTGCTGCACAACAGGAAAAAGATGAGGAACGACTGGCATCATAGCATGAAAGGTTAGATTTGTTAAACATTTTTTCCAACATTTTCCCTTTATGTAACAAGACTACACAAATTTTATGCTGCAAATATTTAATACATACATATATAGAGAGAAAATTATGTTATATATAGTTAACCTACTATCGTTGTTGACAATCCATGTTACTATATATTGATCTTGTTTGGACGGTCCCCCCTATGTAGAATTGCTAGCTCCGCCCCTGCCTCCAACCCTATTCGGCAAAGCGAAGAAAGGTCTGCCTGCCTGTCTGCTTGCCTGGACCGGAGACCACCGGCAGCGCGGCCAAGGTCACGCACTCACACGGCAATTTTCCGTCGCAGGCGAGCGATCAGCGTTGCGGCGACTATTTGCGTGTGCGGCGTAAAGAATTGCCTCTTCGACTGCTGCCGTATTGGGCTATTGCTACAAGGGAGACGACAGACTGCAGGGTTTTGCTGATGGGCCTGCTGGACTGCTGTCTGCTGATGGTGATTAGCTCATTTCGGCTGGAGTGTTTACAATTTTCTGGAATAAAGATGTATATACGTGTACTGTGTACATACTCTGAGGTGGAGCCCCTCAGATTGGGGGCCCAGGGCGGCTGCCCCGCTGGCCCTCCCCCAGGACCGGCCCTGCCCCGAAGCCATTGTTTGCCTCTTCCCTGTCTCTGACTCTCTCTCCAGCTGATAAAAATATGGGCCAGAGGGTGGCAACTCTGCTTTGGGATCGTCCCGGTGTGTCTAAGAGATTTATTAGTCTCTGCTGCTTTTCCGCGTCTATTTATTGAGACACAGGACTGGATGGCATTTGCATGGGACCATATAGAAACGATGCTACCGGCCTACAATGCGGCGTCGGCAGCTAGCTCTCGCGGCGGTATCAGCCGTCTCCAACATAATGTACCGTTTTTCCAGCAAGAAACTGCCGGGAAAGATACGAGGTTTTTCTTGGTAACATCGTCACCGGATAAGGACGTCAATACATGTAAACTGGTACGATGACGCGCACAAATATGTGAGCAAAATGCATGGCCGGTCTCTAAATTTGTCTACATGTGTCACTTGCGCCCATCTACTTTCAAAATGCAGACTAAGGTCCTTAAACTTGTCATATTTTGTCACTTTAGTCAATTACTTTCGAAATGTATACTAATGGTCCCTAAACTTGTCATGCTGTGTCACTTTGGTTTAATCGGGTCTCAAGCCGCTCCGGACACTGACATGGCAACACGGAGAAGTATTTCTGTAGGTCTGGGCCTGCGATAGATGGCCTAGGTCAAAGCTATCAACCTCAATGAGACCTGTCGGAATCAGTATCACAATATCGTCAAACAAAGGCATGGCTAGCTAACACTAAACATTAGATTAGCATGGAGAGTTCGTCCTTAAAGCTCACGGCCAGCCGCCTTGCCATAGCATGCTCCACATCTGGCACTATGGCCCATCCACATGCATATAAAGAAAACGACATGGGAATGTGACGAGAGTGGCATGTGAGCTTAACCTTGCGGTGATGGAGTTTGACGTGGTGTTGGTTGACGTTGGGGAGGGAGTTTGATGGTGGGGTGGTTGGAGGGGACAGTGGCATGCACGGGAACCCCAAATCCGGAAACTACGTCTGCAGAAACATCGCCAAGGTAGTCAAACAGGTGCGCTCGAGGCTAAGGTGGGGGGACTCCCCACCTGAATTTTCTCATTGCAATAATGATTGTTTACAAAGTGTGAAGCTCAAGCACAAAGAAGTTACAGAAGTGGGAGGGGGAAACTCTCTCTACTATCTGATTACATCGACATTCAGCGTGCACCAGTCCTCTAATACATTGGTGGGCATGGATCGCGGAGCACGAACTACCCAAAGCCGTAGGTGCTTCTGCAGAAGTGTAGCAGTGGTTGGGAGGGACATGTTATGTCGTCAAAAATCTTTCTGTTCCTTCGTTTCCAGACTACCCAGAGTAAGGCAAGCAGCAGCGTGTTATGAATGGATGGTTGCCAGGTTGCGAACGCCGATGAAACAGCGCTGCAAATCTCGTCGACCTCGATGAAGCTGACTGTGTGGTAGGTAGGAGCGCAGCCCAGAAGCTCTGAATTGAGGGGCAGGACGCAAATAGGTGGTCGATTGTCTCTGGCGAGCCTGGGCAGAAGGGGCAGTCCGGGGTTGACACAGCACCTCTGGCATGCAGGAAGGCGTGAGTCCTAGTGTTGCCTGCCCGTAGAATCCAAAAGAAAATCTGAACTTTCTTTGGAGCAAAGTTGACCCAGTTGTGTTCTTGTGATTTCATTTTAGGCACAGCAATTCATCGTATTACAAAAACAGGTACGTGTTGTCTCACTTGAAATCGTATTGACATTCATTTCACCTAGGACAAGAAATTGGCTTTGATGCCGACGGGCAAACTAAGTGATCAGTGGGTGCCTCACAATCACTTGACCACCTAGATGAGTAGACCATTGTGAGTAATCTAAACCAAAAAAGGATAAAAAAGATAGTAAAGATCAATGTTTTTCTAGACGCTAGACGAAAACAGACGTTGGGCTGGCGCTAACGTCTAGACGCGTTAGACGATTATGCTTTTTTACACTATAGCAGCAACAAAATCCAAATATATAACTTTATTTTTGAGAAAAATTCAAATATATAACATTGAAATGACAATTATCAAATTTAGACCAAGTTACCACTTACTAGTTCTTAATTGTCATAAGTTATAGACATAATAAGCATGCTAAATTTTAAATAAATAGCCAATTGATAATAAATTAATTAAATGCGTTGATTAAACATTAATATCTTCCATTTGCTCCTTCTGGCAATCCATATGGATCACGTTTTGTACGTCTAGACGATCGTGCAAACGCACATTAGGCTGTCTAAACATGTCTAGCGTGTGTTTAGAGGGCACGTCTACACGGTCAAAGAGCGTCTAGACGGTTTTAGACGTGTTTTGTGTCTAGAGTAGTGACTAGGGCCTAGACTCAACGATAACCTCAAGTCTTGCGTCTAGACGCCGTCTAGACACATTAGACGCGCGTCTAGAAAAACATTGGTAAAGATAAAGGTGGTTGAATACCCAATTGTGCTCACAATATAAAAATTTCCGGTGTATCAAAATTGGAAATCTTCACTGCAGTTCCTATCTTTTTTCTTCTCCTGGAAAACATAACAGTTCCTATTCATCAAAAGAAGAAAATAGTTCAGGTTCTTCACAAAAAAAATGAAAGCATGCTTCTGAGAGCATCCATTCATGATGATCCCTTTGAAATATAGACTTTCAAGTAAAAACTGCTTGACCTACTAAGAGAAACCAAAATATCAATCACTGAAGAATTGACTAACTTTTAGATGCTGGAACCCTACAATATGTGATCTAGCCACAAAAAATGGTGTCATCTAAAAACTGAAATTGCAGAACAGACTGTTGATCTAGCTACTGAAACTACACGTGGTAAGGAAAATTCAGTAATTATCATTCTAAGCACCTGTGAGTATTTAATGAGTAAATGTCTAAAGCAAAATTAAACTTTACACGAATGTTTTTTTTTATTTTGCTCCTGCGAGTATTTATTTAGGATCCTAAAAGTGTAAATTCATAAACAATTGAAAGTCAGCAAATTGCACAGAAACACAAAAGCACATTCAGTAGAAACACTCACTTGACTACTTGTGTTGAATTCAAATCCTATCTTTCTCTTGCTCAATTCTTTCACAGCCTGAATAAAAAAAAAACTTTCACAGCCCAACATTAGTGTTGAACATCTCGTCAGGAAGGGAGCAGCAGAACTAAACGTTTATGACCTTCATTCAAGAGAAAGCATGACCTTATTGAATTTTTTGATGAAGTACATACTACAAATACAATATATGTATGCAGGTCTGTAGACAAGGATCTCTAAGGTGAATTTGGTTCTCGCATGATCAACAGTGAACTACTCTGTGGGATTCAAACGAGTAGTACTTGCATGAATCCAACTGAAAGTACAACATCCAAATTAGTGAGCAGGATCGCCTAGGTTATACGGGCTCTGCGAGTACAAATGGTACCTGCTACATTTGTCATTGACGATTCACGAACTGGTGTGGGCAAAAAATTCTCCAATTCGGCCTTTTTTTAGTGCACGATACTGACATTTCTTTTCAGCTTCTCTTTTACGTTTCGTAGCGAGCTCTTCACCCACCTGGCCTTTTATCGGGTCTGAAAAATAAACACATGCCTGAGACCCACTGAACACTTGAACAATGGAAAACAAAATTATACCGTCATCAGGGGAAAAAGGAAGTTACCAACCATTTGAAATTACATTCGTGCAATCAGCAAGAGGTCGATGCACGTACGGTTTCTTAGCCCATTTTCCAGAAGAAGCAACACCAACTTCATGCATGCCTCCATGAGCACCTGAAAATAATCGACAATGTCAGGAACCATTGACAACCAAAATGTAGTAGTGGGACAGTTGCAGAGCACAATTGCAGCTTTACACATCTAACCATTTTCGACGATTTTACTGGACATGTCTCGAATTGGTGGGGATTCATCATCCAAAGCACCGGCTTTACGCTTGGCCATAATGACTGAAACGAAACCATGTTAACAAAATTTTATTGAGATAATAATGGTAAACAAAAATTTCATGTGAAATTTTAATGGTGAATATGTTCAAATCGCTGAAGGTAGCAGGGACATTGTCTGTTGGATGCCTAGCCAATTAAATCGGATTGTTTAGGTGTCCCAATATTGCAGTTGCGCCCTTCCTGTAGCGCATCCGACAATACCCACTGAGGTGCAGGCAAACATGCATGGTTCAGCAAAAAGTTTAATACAGGTTCTCCAACGGCATCTGAACATGCTCGGAATCGACTACCCCAGGGAAAACAACTGCTCTGCACCATAGTGCTGAATATGAATGATCGCAACCCATGCATCATGCATGTAATCAACCACCCCCATCGTGCGTTTGTTGAGGGCACATCACATCAGAAACACCCACCCACGCTATGGAAACGCGCCATCGTAACACTCGACACCCCCGCCGCCATGGGAACCATGGCCATCGTAGAACAAATGATCGCTGTAATCGTCGAACAAACGATCGCTGGAATTGTAGAACAACCTCACCTGTTTGTTCACTGATTTTGAATGAAGACGGCGGTTACAGCGAGGGTGACACGGTGCAGGTGCAGCCGGAGACGAGACTGCAGTACGGCGTGTAGGCCGACGTCCTCGTCTCCAAAGTGCCCCACAGAAGCTCTGACACCGACGCCGCGACGCGCCCACCATCCCTGCCGACCTCGATGAGAAGAAAAGCTTCAAAGGGTTCCCGTGTCTCGCGATGGAAACTTTCTAATCTTCACGGGATGGAATTGTATTCAAAGTTAGACGTATAAAGGGAAAGAGACAATAGTATTTTAACCATAATTCTGGACTCTAATTGCGTTTTCACCATCAATTTTCAAATTTTGCAAGATCACCATTGATTGCTTTCAGATTTTGCAAGATCACCATTGATTTTTTGAAAACTGATGGTAAAATCGCAAAACTATTTTGCAAGATCACCATCGCTTTTCGAAAACTGATGGTAAAATCGTAAAATCTTAAAACCAATGGTGAAAACACAATTGGAGTCTGAAAGGATGGTTGTTTTGTAATTGCCCCAAATGAAAACTAATAATCCTGGACGTATTATTGAGGTGGGATTAGAGGCCGCGGGTGGAAAACCTTGACGTAACAAAAAACTCACGATCGTCATCGCAAATGAACTGGCGATGACGTTTTGTCCCCTGCCACATCACCCCTTCCGTCGATCCGGGCCCAGCATGGCAGGATCAAATGGTAGATTAAAGGAGTTCAGTTTTAATCAACGGTTGATATACATATGGGTTGATTCTTGCAGGTTAAAATTGTATTTCTCGCAATTGGTTTTTTTATTGGTTTAGATGGATAAGCTTATTTGCAAAACTGTTGGGGTCTCGCCACCCACGTGTATGGACCGAGTCAATGCGGGCCATAACATCACGAGACATCGTACCGGGCCAGCATAACCGCACTGGGCTGGATGACATGTGGTCGGCGGACAGCACAGCACACAGAACGCTAGTCCCCGTCTCGGCTCCAATCCCGGCCCAAGCAGGCTATGCCATCCCCAACGCTCAATCGAGTTCGCCGAGTCCCTTGCGCCGCCACAGGCCCACAACGCACGGAACGCTAATCCCCGTCTCTCCATCAATCGACTTCGCTTCCCCCTCCGCCGCCTCGATTCCACCTCACCTGCGCGGGGCGGCTGATGGACGGCAGCGGCGCGGAGGAGGCCGAGCTCCCCGGCGCGGAGGAGGCCGAGCTACCCGGCGCGGGGTCCGTCGGTCCCGGCGCGAGCGTCGACACTCCTCCATCTTCCCCACCGAACCCCCCTCCAGCCGACCTCGATGTGGAGCCGAGGTTTGGGGGGTGGCCGAGCCTGGAAGATTGGGACAACTATCTAACAATGGAAGAGGAGAATCTGGAGTTGTATAAGCAGCTGTTTGAGGAGATTCTGGAGGAGAGGAAGAGGCATGTGGAGAAAAGGACGCTGCAGCTCGAGGAGGAGAAGAGGCAAACGGACAAAAAGGAGGAGGAGGATCGGGCCAGACTGGATCAGAAGAAAGCGGAACTTGACCGCAGGGAGGAAGAACTTGACCGCCAAGAACGCGAGTTGAAGATCCAGGTGGAAGCACTGAACAAGTTCCTGGCCATGGAGAAGGAGCAACTGCAGAAGCCTTTACTGGTGCAGCCTGACCACAACAATAACATGGTATGCCGATGTCTTTTAAGAACAAAATTTAGCCAAGTGCTGAGATGACACACTTTATTTGCACTAATAGCACACATGTATCACTTTGGAACATAAACCTGATGTGAGCATTCATTTGAACGTTCCTGTTTTATGGAGTACTCTGAACATAAACCTGAAGTGAGCTTTCATTCAAGTAGTAATACCTCATTATAGAGCCTTTTAAAGTAGGATACACTAATCCAATGATTGCTCACAGGTATCAAATAGCTGTTGATTTTCCTTGTACCAAAAGCTGCCATTAATTAGTCACAATGTCAGGTAGCGTATTAGAAAAATTGGCTATAGTATAAGGTGTTTTTTAAACCTTTTTAAGACTGGTCAGAGTTGAGTTGAACAAGTGAATAAGGTAGTCGCTCGCTCTTCTTGAGCACATTTTAAGATGTCTGTGTTCTATATGCGTTATAGAGATCAGCCTGAGGAAATAGAATTAGTAGGGCTCCTTCCTTGAGTTTAATGGGAAAATGGAAAGGCCCCTCCTTCGCAAAGAAATATTCCCTATTGGTGGTGCTGAATCTCGACCATTACCTTGTTGGGCTTCTAATAACATTATATGTCCTTACTTAAACATGTTAGTGATCTAAAGATCCATGTCATTAGTTTGTTGATCATTTGAACCAATGCCACAAAAATTACTTACATATGGTGCAATTTTTACTCTAAGATAAGGAAAACACAAACAAAATGCTGCCATGCTACTGGACATAAACCTAAATATGGCATTCAGTTGTACATTCCCTATTGTGAGAAGTGCTCATTCATTTGCATTATTTAATTCTTACAGGATTATAATGCTTGGGACCTGACTCCTATTGTTTGGGTGCTTCCTGTTGTTGGTGGATTGGCATTCCTTGCTCAGATGTGCACTCAATTCCCACTTGTCTACCTGAAATACATTGTTGTTGCATTCGCTGTATTATGGGGATTGGGTAGCGTTGTTTTGTCCTTTAGAATATTTGAGAGATTTAGAGGACAGAACACTCTTGGCCACTATGCTGCCCGGCTCGCTTTCTTGTGCTTCACACTCCTTGGCCTGTATGCCTTGTATGTCGTGACAGTGCATCTGGATGTTATTTTGTCTCGCGCTTCTCCATCAGCGGCATCCTCGCAATAGGAGACTACTGTGGTAATAGCTTTCAGTTTAGTACTTTATAAAATTCTTTGTTTGCACAATTTAGGTTTGTTGACATCTCTTTGTTTTTCTGTGCAGGCTGTGGTAGGGACATCAGTGGACAAGGACGTGCGTGTAGATGACAAAGATATTATCGCCATGACAACACCAAAGGAACATGTACACTTGAAAAGTTCAGATGGATTCGTTGCAACTTGCAAGCATGACACTGTGTTACATGGATGATATGTAAGCATCACTTGTTTCCTAGAGCAGAGGCTCCACGAGATTTCATCACCATTCCAGCAATGAAGTTCCATAATGTTCAAACAAAAGAAAAACATGAAGAAAGTTTGCAAGCAGCAGTTACTTGGCATGTCATATTTTGCAGAGTAGAATCTTTAAATAGGAATCCTCGAGTTGAAATTTGCAGGCATGTTATAAGGATAATGATATATGATCTAACAGGCAAGCTTTTCCCTCGTCTGATGATGTGGTGTTGGTAAATAACGTCACCACATTTTTCATTTGGCAAATAACAGAAATTGCATACTCCTCTTTCCTGGAAAGAAATGCATATTTGATACACGAGTTAATGCTTCATTGCTTGCATATGCCATTTTTACTGTTGCCATCCTCATTGTTGTTTGGCATTAATCTGAACCACCTATGACCAGCTATGTTTGCTGCTGTATGCCCAATAGGCTCCTATGCATTGTTCCCGGTTATCACCATGACCAGCTATGTTTGCTGCTGTATGCTGTTGTCATACATTCCATTGTTTCTCCCTTCAACTTCTTGTCGTGAGCACATTTGCTGATTGTTGCGATTCAGATTTTATAATGGCTTTTGGTATGGCGTCCTTTAAGGTTTGACTCATTGGATTCCGAATTCGCCGCATGATTTGAAGTTATTGAAACATGGATCTGGAGAGCGTGTTAGTGAGACAAATGCCGTGGCAAATCAATGTGCCCTTGAATGGTGTGTTATTCCCTAGTTTTTTGTCTTTTTGTGTGCTGCCAATTTTGACAGTTTTTTAAACTGTGCCAAATATGTCTTGCTAGACGGAGTGACTGACGACTTGGATGGAACTGCAGCCAAACGCGCGAAAATAACAGAGAGAGAGTTCTGGCCGGGACATGGCCATACTGGGCCGGATTGAATACGGACCATATTGGGCCGCTGATTCTTTGGGCTCATGTACGCCACAGGCCTCATAAAGAAGAAGAGGCTTGATCAGAACGCTAATCCGGTAATCCCCGCCTCCATCGATCGACTTCGCAGCTTTCCCTCCGCCGCCTCGATTCCGTCTCACCGGATGGACGCCGGCGGCGTGGAGGAGGCCGAGATCCCCGCCACGTCGACTCTCCTCCATCTTCCCCTCGGAATCCTCCTCCATCCGACCTCGCTGTGGAGGAGAGGTTTGGGGGATGGCCGAGCCTGGAAGATTGGGACGCCTATCTAACAAGAGAAGAAGAGAAGCTGGAGCAGAAGAACCGGCAGTTAGAAGAGGAGTGCCGCGCGGATTGGGCGAAGTTGGAGGCGGATTTCGAAAGGAAAAGACGGTTTGAACAGCACCTCGATGAGCGTTGGTCCAAATTGCAGGAGGAGACGGTGCAGCTCGCGCAGGAGAAGTGGCAAATTGAGAAGAAGATGGAGGAGGATCGGGCCAGATGGGATCAGGTGGAAGCCGAACTACAACGCAGGGAGGACGAAGTTGATCGACGAGGACGTGACTTGGATATCCAGAAGGAAACACTGAACAAGTTCCTGGCCATGCAGAAGGAGCAACTGCAAAAGCCTTTACTGGTGCAGCCTGACCACGACAATAACATGGTATGCCAATTTCTTTTAGTAAGAACAAAGTTTTACCAAGTGCTGAAGTAACATACTTTCTTTGCAGTTTGCACTAGTACCGTGAATCCAGTGGCGGAGGTTTGTTATGGCCAAAGGTGGCCATGCCCCCCCCCCCCCCCCCCCCCTGACTTTGACAAAATTCTTTAAAAGCCCTTCATTTCACCATGTAAAATTTGAAAATTTAGTAATTTGGCCCCCTCTTGCTTAATTTATATACCTATTGGCCCCCTCTCAATATGCATCCAAGCTCCCCAATGCGTGAATCTATCACTTTTGAAAGCAGCTTACATTAGAGTTTATATTTGATATGCAAAACATAGATAAAAATCAATATCTTTCAGTTAAGAACAATGTTAGTCGGCTAAAGAGTAAATAGAAAGTTTTTGATTGGGTACTCTCACGATAAGCTTGAATATAAACCTGAAGTGAGCATTCATTTGAACGTTCCTATTTTACGAAGTATTCTTCTGTACCATCATGTAACTTGTAACTGAAGAAAAAGAATGCACGATTTTAAACAGTAATACCTTATTATAGAGCTTTTAAAAGTAGGATACACCGTAGTTTGTTGTGTTTAGTACTGTGCTGGCACCAAACCACTGATTTCTCATAAGTCACAATGTCAGGTAACATGTTAGAAAATGGGTAATAGTATAAGGTAGGTGGCTTGTCAAACATTTTCAAGATTGGTAAGAGTTGAGTACTTGAGTTGAACAAGGAAATAGGAGTTAGCGAGATCAAAAAAGAAAAAAAGAGTTAGTTCTTCTCGAATTAAGATCTTTGCGCATGTGTTCAAAGATATGTAATAGACAATACTAGGATGGTGCTGCGAAACTGCGACTGTGAGCACCTGCCCTGAATCCATGGATCATTATCTTTGTCTCATTGAGAGTTTGAGAAGCATTTATCGCTGGTGCAAAACTGAAGGGGATCTCCTAGATTGTGCACAATGAGAGCAGATTGCATCATGCAACTAAGGTGAAGATGACGTAATGTATGTTGTAGCTTCAGTCATGCCTGTTTCAGCCTGAGGAAAAAGTGAGTCAGTATTACTCGGTAGGGGTACCCTGAATTTAATGGTAAAATACAAAGGTCTTAAGGTCCCTCTTTCTCAATGACATGGCGGCAGTGCCGAATCTAGACTCTTGCTGTGCTTCTAAACATGCTAGTGGTCGTTTCAAAAAAAAAAAAATAATAATAAATGCTAGTGGTCTAAATATTCATTTCGATAGTACATTTGAACTGATGCTACAAACTTAGTTACATATATGGTGCAATTTACTCTAAGAAAAAGAATCCATGACATAAACCTAAACATAGAATTCAATTGTACATTCCCTATCGTATCAAGTGTTCTTTCATTGCATTGAATATTAACAGATATTTATTCTTGCAGAAGTGTGATGCTTGGGACCTGAGTCCAATTGTCCGGGTGCTTGCTGTCGTCAGTGGGTTGGCATTCCCTGTTCAGATGTGCAATCTATTCCCGCTTGTCTACCTGAAACACATTGTTGTTGCATTCGCTGCTTTATGGGCAATGGGTAGTGTTGTTTTATCCTTTAGAATATTTGAGATATTTAGAGGACACAACTCTCTTGGCCACCATGCTGCCCGGCTTGCTTTCTTATGCTTCACACACATTGGTCTGTATGCCCTGTACCTCGTCTCAGTGCATCTTGATGATATCTCTCGCGCTTCTCAATCATGAGCATCCACGCAATAGGAAACGACTGTTGGTAATAGCTTTCAGTTTGATACTTCATAAATTCTCTGCAATGTTGAGGTGTTTTGACATCTCTTTGTTTTTCATTGCAGGCTGTGGCAGGCAGTGGATAGGTTTCAACTTTCAAGCATGACACTGTACTACACCTCTATGCAAGCAGCAATAGTTTCCCAAAGCAGAGTCTCTCCGAAATTTCATTACCATCCCAGCAACGAAGTTACATAATGTTCCACCGAAAGAAAAGCAATACAACAATATGCGTTCAGCAGTTATTTGGCTCCTCTTGGTACTTTGCAGAGTAGAATTTGTAAATAGGAATCCTCGATTTAAAGTGTTGGCATATTGTTAAGGGTAATAATAATATATGATGGTCTAACAGGCCGAGCTTGCCTCCACTGATGATTTGAGGCTGGTAAATACGTCACCCCATTTTTCGTTTGACAAATAAAAAAATATTGCATATTTCTCTTTCCCGGAAATAAATGCATATTGAATACTCCAGTTAATTTGTTTATTTGCTTACATATGCCGTTTTAATGCTGTCATGCTGTCATTGTCTGTGTTGTTTGGAATTGATCCCATAAAAGGCATTTTCGTGCCCCAATTAGTCGAACGCCTGAGGCTGTGTGGTCTGGCTCAAGTGAGGAACTCAACAGCTACCAGTACCAGGGAATATCCATTTTTCGGTTGGTGCTCCTCGTGGATATATACTTGGAGTCTACGGATGACACAAGAATCATCCCTTTTTGTGTGTGTACTTTGGCATATTACTGGCATGATGCAACGAAGATAAAGCTATGCCGGGGCCTTCACTGAACTTTGTGGCTGCCGATCAGCCTCTCTCCCAAATTAAAATATGTACTCCAATGCATGTGGCTCCCACGAGGCAATCATTTTGGTGGCCCTCGATTACTCGTGTATCAGATCATCCAACAGCTTTGCCTTGTTTCTTATGCATTTATATTTTGTTTTTCTCTTTTCCCTTCCACAGTTCATTCAGGTTTCTAATCCGTCCTGTCTTTGTCAAGGAAGCCATGCGCTAATCGGACTGTTCCCCTGCCTCTTTGGAATATGCCTACGCCAGCAGCTGCGACGACAACAAAAGCTACTTGTTCGATTGCACCATCAATAGTGCTTTATTGAAGCTTAAGTCTCTGAATAAACAGCCTGTTTGTTTGGATGTTTTGCAGCAGTCAGCAGCAGCAGCAGCTACAGTGTTCGCAGTTATTCTTCAGCAGCAGCTACAGTGTTCACAGTTATTTTTGCCGAACAGCCTGAAAGTCGGGCGAATTGGTACTTTTTCCTTGAAAGCGCCATCTACGTTCTAGAAAAATCTACAAAATCACAATGGATATGTTAAAAGGAACGGAAAAGTTATTATGTAAACTCCTTAAAAACATTTTACTGCATTGATTTCATTGACTTGAGTTCTAATTCATTTCGATGTCAGGAATCCAGTTGCATATTCGATCTGGTGCAATGATTTCCTGTACATAAACATGTGCATAGTCCAATCTGGTGATGAACGAAAGAGAAGGCTTGCATGCATTAGCCACACTATGCAAGGGCAGGGAATTACCAGAGCTTTGTCTTCCTATCCGCTGCTACCTGCTAGCTAGGCAGACATACATGGTAAGCTCATCCTAATTATTAATTATCTGGACTTTGTTACCTTAGACCTTGTATGGAGAAAGCAAAGCCATCCACTACATATAGTTTACAGAGTAAAAGCTAACATTGACTTGTATACTAGGTTACATTGTTTTTTTTTTTCCTTTTTGAAACAAGAAGTTGCTTCGGTTCAACTTGGAATAGCTGTTAGAGGTAGCAATCCGATGCCGTATTCAATGATCACAACTAAGCTCAGGGCTTGATTGACATACGTTACGTCCTAGCAAACGTAACATTCATGCATGTTTGTTTGACCGTGAGCTGCACATACATCCCTGTTCTAGCGAGACCTGGTCTTGAGTTCCTTTTTCCTTTGGATATATTATCCTTTTCTTTCTTTTCGGTCGAGGGATTGAGCTAGGAACAACATGAAACTATGAAAGTGACATACTACATATGCACAGGGATTTGCCTAGAAAAAAAAACTAGGCCATTAACGAAAACTCGTTTTCACAACATGGTTCCGATCGTTAATATAGTGGTGTACAATCGGTTTACATATTTGTTGTTCATTGCGAATAAAAAGGATTTGTATTAAAATATGAAGTAGACCCCTTACGTACATCGAGACTCTGAAAGACAACCAGAATAAAAAAAAAATCCAAGCATCTCACTCATCTTCAACATTACTTGATAGATGCCGTTGAAGAGCAGGAACCAAATTGAAACCATTGCCTCTCCAACCGACAATGAGATATGCCAAACATTGTCGAGGCCGCAAACTCTACCTCCTCAAAACTAAGTATTTGTTGTTCATCTATTTCTGTTAGGAACAAACTTCCAATCATTGCATCTTTTCAACCCTTTTATAAACTAGTACTATATATGTATATATATTACAAACTGCTAGTATATAATAAACAAGCAATGAAGCAAGTGGCTCATGCGCGCATATACGGTGGGTTGGACTGGTTGGTCATGTGCCCCTCAGATGAACTCTGAATTTATCATGACTTAAACCACACCATACACCGTGGCTTAATTTGGCAGTTTTTACGCATGTGCATAGTCTAAGCTGTAGGGATCTAGTTAGGCTTGATTAACAATTAAAAGCATTGCTTAACAGATTAACTAAAATAAACCACCATGGCATCTCTCTCTACATGCCCAGCCTGTTCAGCCTTTGTTGCAGATTCAGATTTAAGATCCACATGCAAAAGACGAAGCCTAAAGAAAACAAAATCGACAGTGACGTATAAGCGACGTGCACCTCGGACACTAATATGGTTTCGGGTTTCCAAGGATCAATTGAATGCTTTGTTATTTCTTAACGCTAGCTAGGACAGCCTGATTAGTGTAAATTCGAGGAAGTATCGTCAAGACAAACAGAGTGTTATAACCGTTATCATCACCTTTTTTTCTTTCTTCTTTCTTTAAACCTAGTGATTCAAACAATTGTACTGCAAGAGTTTTTTTTGTGTGTGGATAATCTATATAATTGATATATGGGCAATCTGTTATTCATAGAGACATCAAGAGCAAAATTCAGTAAAGAAATAGCCCCAAAAAGTTGCATTTTCAACAATAATCTTACCCAATAATTATTGGACAATCATGATATTCGTAGCTTTACATAGTTGACATCTTGAATACATCATTTGAAGTCAATGCCATGGAAGGAAAATCGAACCACAAACGTTGAATACGCTTCCTTGCAGAGCGCCTGCGTATAAAAGACAGAACACGAGGTACGGTGCATGCGAGGGGACGTGGAGCGCGTGCGCACAAGACCAAGACCATGAGTGTCCAAAGGCTCCAAGCCTTCTTTTCTTCTATCCAAGAAAATCGAATCACTGCTGGACCTTTTTTCTGGAAGGACGACGTACCGGGGCTCGCAACCAGATGCATATTGTTCTGTTTTCGTAAATATGCGTGGCAGGGCCAATCTGAACGTTCCACGTGGCCGTGGAACCGCCTCTCGATCAGTCTGTTGAACTCTTGCATGCCGGATATGCCTGTATACGGAAGTAAATAAAAAGGAGCTGTAGTCATTTACGTGCAAGCCATCGCCGTTTCAGAAATTCAAGCTGTACTCATCCTTGAGCTGCCATGGCCTTTCGTGTTGCCTCTCACTTCTTGGGAGGAGAAAATTCTTCTCGAAATTTCACTTTCTAGTTGCTGGACAGAATATTTCCCGAGTATATGCGTATCATCAACTTGCTTTTGCTAAGAGCATTTATTTCTGGATAATACTAGAGTATTAATTAATATATATTATATTTAGAGGGAATATAATAATTTGTTAGAACCCCAGAGTTATAAGCACTGCAAATACCAATACATAGTTGGCTATAATCGGTAAAATTGGCCATTTTGCTCTCTTTAAACAAAAATTCTTTTCCAGTGTCATTTCTTCTTTATTTCCATGACCCCGTTTGACCCTTTATTGCTGCAAGCATATACACAATGCATCTTGGTTTTTCACCAATTGAAGAAGTTAACATATAATGTTGACGATATATGTGCAATTACATTAGTAGCTATCAAAATATCCTCCTCTCAAACATAGCAAGACCACAAAGTAGACAAAAGACCACAAAGTGAAGTCCTTTTTTGCTCAATAGATAAATAAAATATATACAACTACGGGCCTTCATGTACATAGAGGAGTGCTAGAATCATATTTCAAGGTAGGAAGTAGGAACATGACTTCTCTAGAGCTTTCCTAGTCTATTCCATAATTATTTTACAGTATAATCTCTTTTGGGAATTGAGTTTAATGCGAATTAAAGGGGCCATGCCCTCCCTCCACCAACGCACAAATAACAAAGTAACAATTTTTGTCAGTGTTTTTTTTTGCCGAAAGAGCTGCGAGTGTAATCCACTCTCAACCTTTCTACAACTTGAGAATATAGAAAAAGGACCCGGATGCGAATTGGACATCCTCCAAGGCCACATGTAACAATACTAACTAACTAGGGGATCATACCAAAAAAGAAAAATGCCCTAACTAAAATCCAACAAACAAATCTCTTTCCCATCCCACACCCTCATCCGTATTTCTCGATCACGTACCGTGTATAATCTCATTTTTTTCAATTTCTTGGCGTCCACGTATGCCGCCTCTCTCTCCGCAAAGTACTCCCCACCCTACAGAGATCACACACACGAGAAAAATACAGGAGAGAGAAAGAAGAGAGAGAGAGAGAGAGAGAGAGAGAGAGAGAGAGAGAGCGTTGGTGGAGCTTGGAGAAGCAGTTCCTGCGCCCGGCGCATATTCCCCGCCCGGATCCGCTCCCTTCCCTCCCCTGATAAACGGTGCCCTCCCGGCCGGAGGAGAGAGAGACAGAGCCAAGGCAAAGATGAGTTCTTGACGAGCCTGTGCAGGGAGGTCCAATCAAGATAGCACCTTTCATTTCCCCCATTCACGCCAGGCTCCCCAGATCCAGGCATCCTTTTGCCGGTAAGGAAGTGCTTCGATTGATTTGCTCGTTTCGTTTTGCGGGATTTTTATTTTTTGTTGATGTGGGTGCGCGAATCCAAATCAACTGGGATTGAGGTGATTCCTCCGATCGGTGCAGTTCGTTGTGGATTATGTATTTACTGCGTGGCGTAGTGCTAATCAGTTTATTTCCAAAGAAGGCGTTTTTTTTTAATTCCACCCCTGATATGGAGTGTGTATCAGATCGTAGTATCGGAAGAATTTATCGAGTTCAGCATATTGTGGCGCATCATCGTATGATAAATAGCTGTCCTATTTGAGTGTTTTTGATACATTCTTCCTAGATTCATTGTTATGCATGTATGCAAATGTTTATTTGGTTACTCTTGAATTAGGGACATTGCTTCTGTTTTTTTTCCTTTTGAATTATTTGCTGCAACTGTCTGCTTGCATGCTCGATTCTGAAAACAAGAAATGCTATTAGTGATCGGTACCATTCCTGTGCTGTTATGCATTCCCTACTAGAAACCTGATTGGTAGCTTATGATTCACATTAGAACTAGATTTGATTCCTCTAAATGAGAAAAACATGGTTGCAATGCAATGACACAAGTCGGTATCAAGGGAAAGTTCTATTTCCCTATCCAAGTTGGGTGCATATTTAAAAGTTTGTTGGGTTAGGTCAACTTTTGATTTAAAATATAAGGTTCTATATGACCACATAATCCTGAGATTTGAAGGCAAAGGCTTTGCTTTTCCGAAGTTGACCTTATTTCAGCTTTGTGTTTATGCTTGACAATTTTTTGTGTTGATGCTTGACAATTAGCAATATCATTTTTAGTAATATTTTAGAAATGTGAGGATTATAATTCTATAGTAGTATTTGATGCGCGGTCTGAATTTAGAATATCAGTTTACAGGATTGATGTTTCTTTCTTCATTTCCCAAAGAGCAAGTTTCCATTTTCTTAGAAATCAATTATGAGGCATAGAATCGAGAGCATACATTGATTTCGTGGTATTATTATGTTTTTTTTTCCTTCTTTTCATTCTGCAACTCATTTGCGTCCCTTTTTCTCATTTTGCAGGTTGATCTATAACCTATGATGGTTATTTACTTAGCATCCCATCTTGCCATGGCAATGTCATCCTAGCCTCATGGCTACCTAATAAAAACAATTTGATTCAAAATGAAGCTCTAGCATCATGCTGTCTTAGGTAATTTGGATAGTTCGTTAGGATAGCATAAGATAATTAGATAGTAGAGGTGATGTCCATCCAAGCTCTGTGCTGATTCTCCCTGCAGTGAAGGAAAGGAACTGTAATTACTCCAGAATTGTACTTTTTTCTTAGGAACAATATTAGCTTTATATTGATAGTCGAACAGTTCAAATAGTGTTGTCTTTCTGAAAGGTTTGGCCAAGCAGTTCAACAATCAGCCTACTCTTTTAGGTACCAATAACATATTTAAGTTAATCAAATGTGACACTTGGTGTTACTTTGATGGAATACTGATTTGCCTCAATTAACTCATAGATATTGCACGCGTTCCTAAGATCCCATGGAGACTTCCATATCTCCTCCAGGCGCATTGAAGCAAGCAGTTGTTCGCAGGCCTTCTCCTGGGAACTCTCTTAAGGATCTTTGTCTTTTTTCAAAACAAGGGTCAGTAGCTGAAGTGGAATCTGCTTTGGCCTTGTTGAAAAAGAGTGGTGGGAGCGTTGATGGTAGAAATGCATTTGGACTTAGTGCGCTCCATCTTGCAACATGGAGAAATCATCTGCCAATTGTGAGGAGGCTCCTAGATGCTGGTGCTGATCCTGATGCAAGGGTATGCACTGTACCTTTTAGTGCCCTTCATGTCTCACCTATGTTTTGTAATCTACTTTTTTTTTGTCACAATTACAATATAGTTGTATCAAGCTGCAGTCGTGTTGAGCATTATAAATATTGTGTGCCATTGTGCACTTTCCAAATTATGATTTGTTTTCTGTGTGACGTTATACAAATTATCATAATAGTCCATATTAGTCTGATAAAGTTGTTCAGTAATATCTTTCTTCGTACATTCCAGCATTAGGCTCTTTCTGTAAATTCTTACTAATAGTCCCATTGCATCAGGATGGAGAATCTGGCTGGAGCAGCCTGCACAGAGCACTTCATTTTGGACATCTGTGTGTTGCTGGTGTTCTTCTGCAGTTTGGTGCGTCGCTCACTTTGGAGGACACCAAGGGTCGCACACCTATAGATCTTATCTCCTGCCCTGTATCACAGGTCAACGGTGATTCTCCTGATGCAGGTAGTTCTCTTCTGTTTTAGAGAGTTTTCACCTTTCATATTTAGCAGTTTGGTACTGATGTCCTTTTGCATCATTCCTTTAGGGTTTGCTTTAACGAAATAATCATATCTTATTACATTTTAGTTACGACGGAAGTCTTCAGTTGGGGAAGTGGGACAAATTATCAGCTTGGAACTGGCAACTCCCACATACAAAAACTTCCATGCAAAGTAGATGCATTGCATGGGTCATCTATCAAAACAGTTGCTGCATCAAAGTTCCATAGTGTAGCAGTTAGTTCTGATGGTGAACTATACACATGGGGTTTTGGTCGAGGTGGTCGTCTTGGTCATCCAGATATTCACAGGTGAGCTCACATGCTATTCTAAGCGTCTTGTTATTTTACAGAGGCAGTTAACCTGGTTTCTTTCCTGTTTCCTCTGTTTCTCACATTGCTTTTGTTAAGATCATGACTATAGATTTAACAAGCTACTAATGAAGTCTAAATCTGTTTAGTTTTAACCCAACATTAGTTGAGCAGTGAGGTCTTATATTTTTTGTGTGTTAAAATTCTTTTCTGTTGAGCAACTTTATGAATTGTGAACATCACTATTTGGTTACAGTGGCCAGTCAACTGCTGTGATTACCCCCCGTCAAGTGACAGTAGGATTAGGCCGAAAACGAGTGAATGTTGTGGCTGCAGCCAAACATCATACTGTAATTGCCACAGATGCCGGGGAATTGTTTACCTGGGGATCAAATAGAGGTATGTTTGATTCATCTTAAATGCAATCGAAGAAACATGAACTTAGGCACACATGATATGTCCTTTTCATTTTTGCTACTTTCATGTTTTCCGTATGGCCATTGTTAATGAAATGCTCTGCATGGTGCAGAGGGTCAGCTTGGTTACCCTTCTGTTGATACCCAATCAACACCAAGACGGGTTAGTTCCCTCAAACTAAGGATTGTTGCTGTAGCCGCTGCAAACAAGCACTCAGCTGCAGTTGCTGAAACTGGTGAAGTATTCACCTGGGGTTGCAATAAGGAGGGCCAGCTAGGATATGGCACCTCGAACTCAGCATCCAATTGCATTCCAAGGATGGTGGAGTACTTGAAAGGCAAAGTATTTACTGGCATCTCTGCAGCAAAATACCATACAATAGTGCTAGGTGTTGACGGTGAGGTAAGTCAGTATCTTCTGAAACCTTATACAAAGTGACATTGTTCTAACGTTAAGAAATCTGACGTAGTTAATGTTATCTAGGTGTTCACTTGGGGTCATCGCCTCGTGACTCCTCGCCGTGTTGTAATAGCTAGATGTCTTAAGAAGGGTGGAAATACAAACCTGAAGTTTCATCGTATGGAGCGACTTCAGGTGACCTCAGTCGCTGCTGGAATGATGCACAGCACTGCTCTAACAGCTGATGGTGCTCTTTTCTACTGGGTTTCATCGGATCCTGATTTAAAATGCCAACAGGTTTTGTTTTTACTTGTTAAAGTGTTAATCTGCGCAGCTAAGTAATTGGTTGGGCTTACATTCAACCTGTTTTCTGTACAGATATTTTCAATGTGTGGAAGGAATGTTGTGAGCATCTCGGCTGGAAAGTACTGGACTGCACTGGCTACATCAACTGGTGATGTTTTCATGTGGGATGCAAAGAAACGCAAGGATGAAACACCTGTGTTTACTCGAATTCATGGTTTTAAGCGAGCGACATCAGTTTGTGCTGGTGAAACACATATGCTTGTGCTCTCTAGCATATACCATCCTGAGTATCCACCCAAACCTAAAGTCGAAGCCAAAAAATCCATGTCAGAATGGAATGGGGGGATGGAAGAGTTGGATGAAGATATCTTGTTCGATGATGTCCGGCCTGAGAGTGGTGTGTCTGGAAGCAGTGGTACGTTGAGTAAAGGGGTACCTAGTTTGAAAAGCCTCTGTGAAAAAGTTGCGATTGAGTATTTATTGGAACCAAGGAACGCGATACAACTTCTTGAAGTCGCCGATTCCTTGGAAGCCAAGGAACTCAAGAAGCATTGTGAGGTATGTTATGATGCACTATTGTGCAGTGGTATGATTGCTGCGGTCTGGTTTCATACTCTGTCCTTGTTTTGATTTTGGCATAATTAAGGAAGATACTAAATTTGTCAATGTGATGCAGGATATTGCTATTCGCAATCTGGATTACATTTTTACAGTTTCAGCTCCTTCAATTGTGCATGCTTCTCCTGAAATTCTTGCGAATTTAGAGAAATTGCTGGATGAAAAATCCTCAGAGGCTTGGAGTCAGCGCCGTCTTCCCACGATGACAGCTACATATCCTGTTGTCATTGACAGTGATGGAGAGGAAGATGAATTAGGAGAATTCCGTAGGCACCGGAACTCTGGGAAATCTGCATCAAGGTCATATGGAATGTCAAGTACAGAGAACTTCCTTCAGAAAGACTGCAATGCTGAACAAGCTATCTCTAAACAGATCAGGGCAGTTCGCAAGAAGCTGCAACAAATTGAAATTCTGGAGGCTAAACAACTTGCAGGTCATCAGCTTGACAATCAGCAGCTAGCGAAGCTCGAGTCTAGGGCTGCCCTTGAAAGTGAACTTGCTGAACTTGGCGTTCCCTCAGAAGCATATTCAAGAGCTTCCTCTGTTTGCTCAGCAGAAGGCAGGACAAACAGAAAACCTGAGGTTTCTAAGAAGCAGAAGCGAAAAAATAAGCTGGCTGCACAGTCCGACACAACTCCTGTGAAAAGTGAGGTCCAGCAGCAAATCTCTATGAAGGAGCTTCCAGAAGTCCTACCGGCTAATGTCTCTGCTGAAAAGGTTAGATTCTGTCGTGTTGGCGCACTTATCTTGTATTTCTAGGTTTCTTGCTTTTCATAGGTTTTCTTTCTCCTCTTTGTGTAGATATTGCTTGTTAGTATCAGGCCTTATGTCTGTATTGTAATGCAGCTGCTAGCCATTTGAAGCATTATTTTTAGGCATTATGCTGTTGTGAACATCTGACTATCATTTTGCATCCCTACTTTTCTTGAGAATCAATTTTCTTTTGTATGGTCTTACAAGTTTAAAGCTGAGAGGGTGCTTTACTTTGTTCTTTCGGTACCTGTTCTGTGCTTTGCTTGCATGGAAGGCCAAGCTTTTGTCCCCTTTATGGAGTCTTGTTGTTTTCCTTCTTACTTATTAGTGTAGTGTCATATCTTATTGTAGCTCGTAGCTTTGATTAGTTTGCATTTATCGCATGTTGTTCTGCTAGCTAACTACATATGTATTTGTCCTTGCTTTGACTACAATGTTAAAAGAAAGCATATTTGCTGATAAAACCATCTGTTTGTAGGAGCAGGAGGTGAGTGCTGCCGATCCAATCAAACACTCTGAGGATGCCACTTTCAGTAACACGAAAGACATCTCTTATCCAGTGAAGAAACCTTCCCAACCAACTTCATCTAAAAAGAAGAATAGGAAAGGTGGCTTGTCGCTGTTTCTGAGTGGTGCTCTTGATGACACCCCAAAACCAAGTCACCCTGCCCCTGTTGTGCCTGTTACACCAAAGCATGACGGACCTGCCTGGGGTGGCGCGAAGATAACCAAAGGACCTGCGTCCCTCCGAGATATCCAAAGCGAGCAGAGAAAAACAAATGAGCCAATCCCAGCCAAGGCAAAAGACCGCTTTGACAACTCACCTGACAGCGCTGTACGTGTGCGACTTTCTTCATTTATTCCAGATGCACGTTCAAGCCCAATATCTGTCATGCCTGCTTGTGTGGTGCCTTCCGAAGGGGAAAGGAGTACACCCCCTTGGTCCTCTTCGGCTACCTCACCCAACCTATCAAGGCCTTCTCTCAGGGACATACAGATGCAGCAGGTAATGTTGTGACCCAGGGTTCAAATAAATTCTCTTTGCTTGGATGAAAGTATTAATCAACAGTTTGTTTTTATCAGGAGAAGCGACACCATGGTATCTCTCACAGTCCGAAAACCCGAACATCAGGCTTTACCATATCATCCCAGAGTGCATCACCAGAGGCTGGCGTGAAGGACAATATTCCTAACCGCTGGTTCAAGCCCGAGGCTGATGCTCCATCGTCCATCCGCTCAATACAGATCGAGGAGCAGGCGATGAAGGACTTCAAGCGCTTCTACAGCAGCGTGAGGATCGTCAAGCCGCAGGTCCAGTGATGGCTGCGTCTGCAGAGAAGAGTTACTGATCTTTTTTTTAGGCTCACCTCTCGATTTAATTGTATTGTACATTCAAATGTACAGTCAGCTTCGTTCACCATAGGTTCCTTTAACAAAATAAAGTCTGGAGCACCCTTTGCTTTTGTTTTCACTGGAGTGATCTCATTTTTAGTTATAACAGATGGATGTATAGGTCATGTGAGATCACCCTGCTTGGCTTAACTTCTGCCAATGTTCTTTTTCCCACCAAAATCTCTTTGGTTTTTGCAATCAAAGCTCATAAAATGTGGTGCATGTGCACTCTGCAGTCAGGTGCAACTGCCGTTTTCCTTTATATACAAATCGTCAGTTTGCCGTTGGCCTCATTATTATCTGCCTGACTAGTTGGTGTGAAATCTTGATGCATTTCTCACCTGCATTGCATACCTCTTCCAAGTTCTTTGTGCCCCTGCTTCGAAACTGGCTGGTGAGGAAAAAGTTGATCTTCATTTATTTTGCGCGTTGATTGAGCCAAAAGCCGGGAAATATTAAAGTCACCAACCATGTTCTTACTCTGTCTCATGCATTTTTGGCAGTTTTATTACAGTGACGCAACTGTAGCATTGTGCAATAGTCAAATCAACAGGGCCTAGCCTATGGCTTTTGGTGAGGTGTCAATATTTCTTTGCCTTAAAAGTGAGAACAGCTAAGAAACGAGGATCAAAGGTCATGTGCTCCCATAATCTTGCATCCTGATGGTATCTATCTTTACCTTTGTCAAAATCGTTTTCTTTGCTGCTGCCTATTCTGAATCTGGTACAACTTTGTAGCTCATACTTTTGGGTCGGCCATCTTGTGGAACATGGCAGTATGATCATACCGTTGCAAACAAAAATAATATGAAGGCTATATGCATGCCTTCAACTTCTCTAATAAAAAAATCTTGAAGTTCAATTTCGGAAATTCTTTCCACCATTATTGATATTCAAAAGATAAAGCAGTGCATGATATGAATCAAGAGCGAAAGACCATCTGGCCATGTTTGGCACAACTACATGGATTCAGCTCCATATACTCTGTTGAAATCCTGCAAAGTTCCTGTGCATCGAACCTGTCAACAAGATCACTGAACCATGACAATATTGCAATTGATTTGGGGCAAACATTTCCACGGTGAAACGAAACATAGGTCACGTGCGCGTCATGTGAGGAGCAGGTGTGGGCCGTGGGCGGCAGGATGGGGACAAATGAAATGAAATGGTCGGTTCGGATTGGCCTTCGCCTTTACCCACGCTTTCCCGCTTTTGTGACTCATTGTTCCTGCTTTCGCCATCCCTGATCTTGCCGCCGAACACGAACGGCCGGAAAGGCATGCAAAGGCGTTCTACGTAGCGCTTGCTCGTTTCACACTTAGAATGATATGAAGGGGACATGGAATCTTGATCGAGCTGTCAAAATGCGTCGCCTTGTCGATCCTCATCGTAGCTTTAAGGTGTGTCCTGGGGAAAAAGGTGGCAAAGTATTTGCTTGGTAGATTCCAGATCCCCGGTGGGGAATGTTGTTTTGTGACTTTGGTTCATTTGCCAACTTACAACGCTTGGTATATGCGTTTCCATAGTACAAAACTAAAAAACAACGCTTGGTGCATGATTGAGGCTGAATTACTTGGTTGGCAGGGAGAAGGATGTTACATTTCAAATGGTGAAAGAAAAATAAAGATTTATCCTTATTTGAATGTAGCATATCATACACAACAAATAGAATGCATGCCTCTGGAAACAACTTTGTAGCAGTAGTAGTTTTCTCTGTCACAGCTTGTGCTAGATTTCAAATATTTCAAATGTACGAGTCAAAAAAGAAAAAGAATCAAATGTAGCTTCAAACGCACTAAGCACAAACCAGATTAGATAAAGTGTACAATGACTATTATCACCATAGTTTTATACACATTTTCCTGAAAGAAAGAAATATAGGACTTGTTAAACGCGCACACTTAATCTTGAGAATATGCTTTAAGATAAGCTGCTTGCACATGAAGATAAGCACCTTTACTCCACACCCTACACTCTGCATCTACGTCTACGTCCTTTAATTATTTCTTCGCGTAACCAAAGTTAAGCAAGGAATTAAGCATCACCGACAATTGTTCCTCCTAATCATTTCCCAAACCGCGTGTTATTCTCTATTTATAACCCTACCGCACTTTTAAGTCTCCAGTACACGCGCGTGGCGACGCACACAACACTGACACGCCCTCACTACAGCTAGCTAGCTTAGCTCCATGCAGCTGGAGCTCCGAGGCGCCTAGCTCGGCGTGGTTGCACCGGTAGAGATCAGATCGTCGATCCATCGATGGCGGCGAGGAAGCTGGTGGTGGAGGTGGTGGAGGCGCGGAACCTGCTCCCCAAGGACGGGACGGGCACGTCGAGTCCCTACGCGCGCGCCGACTTCGACGGGCAGCGGCGCAAGACGCGCACCGTGGTGCGTGACCTGAACCCGGCGTGGAACGAGGCGCTCGAGTTCTCCTTCCCGCCCTCCGGCGTCGACCCCGTCGCCGTCGGCGAGCCGCTCGAGGTGGCCGTGCTCCACGACGTCCGCGTCGGGCCCAGCCGCCGGAGCAACTTCCTCGGCCGCGTCCGCCTCGACGCGCGCCAGTTCGTGCGCAAGGGCGAGGAGGCGCTCATCTACTTCCCTCTCGAGAAGAAGAGCTTCTTCAACTGGGTGCGCGGCGACATCGGGCTCAAGGTGTACTACGTCGACGAGCCGCCCGCACCGCCGCCGCAGCCGGAGCCGGCCGCCGCCGGTGACGCTGCACCGACGGATGCCGCCCCCGCTGAAGCAGCTGCGGAGTCGCCACCGGCTGAGGCTCCTGCTGCGGACGAGCCAACGAAAACAGAGGAGCCGACGGCGGACGCAGTTGCGGCGCCACCGCCGGAAGAGGCTGCAGCCGGCGACGGATCCGCCACGGAGAAGCCACCGGAGGCTGACTCCGGAGCGGCGAACCCGGCGCCGGAAGATGCACCACCCGTAATGACGTCAGAGGCGGTGGCAGCACCAGAGGAGGAGCCGGCGCCGAGCCCACCACCGGCCCCGGCGCCGCGGCAGGTGTCGATGCCCGTGCGCCGGCCGGCGCCGCCGCCTCCGCCGGACGAGCCGATGGAGCGGAGCAAGCACGATCTCGTCGACAAGATGCCGTACCTGTTCGTTCGCGTGGTGCGCGCCCGGGGGCTCCCGGCCGGCGCGCACCCGCACGTGCGCGTGGCCGCCGGCGGCCGCAGCGCCGCCACGGGGGAGGCCCGGCGCGGCGCCTTCTTCGAGTGGGACCAGACGTTCGCGTTCGCGCGCGACCCGGCGGCGCTGGACTCGTCGCCGGGGCCCACGCTGGAGGTCTCCGTGTGGGACCTCCCGCCCAACGCCGACGTGTCGGTCGCCGACGACCGCAGCTTCCTCGGCGGCCTCTGCTTCGACGTGGCCGACGTGCACGCGCGCGACCCGCCCGACGGCCCGCTCGCCACGCAGTGGTACAGGCTCGAGGGCGGCCGCCGCCTCGCCGGCGCCGACCTCATGGTCGCCACGTGGGCCGGCACGCAGGCCGACGAGGCCTTCGCCGACGCGTGGAAGGCGGACTCCCCCGCGGCCGCGGCGTCTTCTTCGTCGTCCACCTCCTCCGCCGCATCCTCGCGCGCCAAGGTGTATGTCTCCCCGAAGCTCTGGCTCCTGCGTCTCACGGTGATCGAGGCGCAGGACACGCTGACGGCGCCGCCGCCGCGCGACGCCGGCGTGGCCGTGCGCGCCACGCTGGGGTTCCAGTCGCTGAAGACGCGCGCGACGCCCGTGGCGCGCAACGGCGGGCCCGCGTGGAACGAGGACCTCCTCTTCATCGCCGCCGAGCCCTTCACCGACGAAGACTGCCTCGTCGTCTCCCTCGAGGTGCGCCACGGCAAGGAGGCCTTCCCGGTCGGCAGCGCCAGCGTCTCGCTCGCCGCCGTCGAGCGGCGCGTCGACGACCGCAAGGTGGCGTCCAAGTGGCTCGACCTCCTCCCGTCCGACGAGGCCGCCGGCGCCGGCAGGAAGGCCGTGCACATGCACGGGGGCCGGCTGCACGTGCGCGTGTGCCTCGACGGCGGGTACAACGTCGCCGACGAGCCGCCGTACGCGGCCAGCGACTTCCGCCCGTCGGCGCGGCAGCTCTGGCGCCCGCCCGTCGGCGTCGTGGAGCTCGGCATCGTCGGGTGCAAGGGCCTCCTGCCGATGCGCGCCGCCGACGGGAAAGGCTTCACCGACGCGTACGCCGTGGCCAAATACGGGCCCAAGTGGGCCCGCACCCGCACCATCGCCGACAGCTTCGACCCGGCCTGGAACGAGCAGTACACGTGGCCGGTGTACGACCCCTGCACCGTCCTCACCGTCGGCGTCTTCGACGACCCGCCGCCGCTCTCGCCGGACGGGACGACGACGAAGGACGCCGCCGCCGCGTGCTCGCGGCCGATGGGGAAGGTCCGCATCCGGCTGTCCACGCTGGAGCGCGGCCGCGTGTACCGCGGCCTGTACCCGCTCATCATGATGCTCCCCACCGGCGCGAAGCGGATGGGCGACGTGGAGCTGGCCATCCGCTTCGCCACGTCAGCCTCCACCCTCGACGTGCTGCACATGTACACCGTCCCCGCGCTGCCGGCGATGCACCACCAGCGGCCCGTCCCCGCGGCGAGCCGCGAGGCTCTGCGCCTGGCGGCGGCGCGCATCACGGCGGCGCATCTGGCGCGGTCGGCAGAACCGCCGCTGCGCCGCGAGGTGGCCGCGTGGATGCTTGACGCCACCGGCGGCGACCCGCGCGGCGGGTTCAGCATGCGGAAGCTGCGCGCCAACTGGGGCCGCGCGGCCGCCGCGCTCGGCTGGGTCGCCGACGCCGCGCGGTGGGCGGAGGACACCCGGTCGTGGCGGAACCCGACGTCGACGGCCATGGCTCACGCCGTGCTGGTGCTGCTCGCGTGGCACCCGGACCTCGTCGTGCCGACGGCCGCGCTCCACGCCGCCGCCGTCGGCGCGTGGCGGTACAGGCGCCGCCCGCGCGCGCCGGCGCCGCACCCGTGCGTGCGCGCGTCCATGGCGGAGGCGCCGGAACGCGAGGAGCTGGACGAGGAGTTCGACCCGGTGCCCAGCGCGCGCCCCCCCGAGGTGGTGCGGGCCCGGTACGACCGCGCAAGGGTGGTCGGGGCCAGGCTGCAGAACATGGTCGGCGACGTCGCCACGCAGGCGGAAAGGCTGCAGGCGCTCGTGTCGTGGCGCGACCCGCGCGCCACGGGCATGTTCGTCGTGTTTTGCGTGGTCGTGGCCATGGTGCTGTACATGGTGCCAATGAGGATGGTGGTTGTTGTTGCCGGGTTCTATTACCTTCGGCACCCCATGTTCAGGGACCGGAGGCCCGCGCCGGTGATCAACTTCTTCCGACGGCTGCCTTCCATGTCTGAAAGGATCATGTAGGGACAGCCAATCAGTATTGTCTATGTGGAATGAGTTTGACAACCAATTGACTGCTGGAGAATCGAGTAAGCATTGTAGCTGCATCTTCTATCTGTCTAGGCGACGTATCATATGAGAACCAGATTCGTATGAGAACTATGAGAACTCCAATCTAGGCCACATGATCTTGATCTAAGGGAGGCGCATAGGGAGAGGTGGGAGGGGGAATTTACAAAAATATGATTAAGTGGGCGGTGATTTTGCAAATCCCCCCTCCCACCTGAATTCAAGCGCACCATTGGATCAAGACCATGTGGTCCAGATTGGAGTTCTCATAGTTCTCATACGAACCTGATTCTCATAGTATACGTTGCCATCTATCTATCTATCTATCTATCTATCTTACTATTTGAAGGTAAAAAAACCCACCACGTTCGTTTTCAAGATCACAAAATTACCACGTTAATCAGAAAAGAAAAACTTTACATCATTGATTTTATGAAGATTGAACGGTCTAGATTAACATAAGAATTCGTGTGAGACAACCCACATTAGAAATATTTCAAAAAAAAGAAAAGCAGTACCATGTGAACCCACATCATGTTATTCTTCAATCCGATTGATTACCAGAAAGAAAAAGTTCCACACCCATTACAACTCAGATTAAGACAGAAACGTGACAAACACTTGCTAATAAAGATATAC
This sequence comes from Eragrostis curvula, assembly GCA_007726485.1. Taxonomy (NCBI): domain Eukaryota; kingdom Viridiplantae; phylum Streptophyta; class Magnoliopsida; order Poales; family Poaceae; genus Eragrostis; species Eragrostis curvula. The sequence goes on along the minus strand of CM017442.1, from coordinate 50,758,641 downwards.
AAAAGAAAAAGGAAAGAGAAGTACACTCGACAGAGGTGGACTAGGCTATGGTTGGCAAAGCTTCAATGATTATTACGCTAAAGATGAGGGGGATCGAAGTAAGGAAGGACTTCTGAATCTCACCGCATACCTTGACGTTGTAAAAGTACTACCAGCGAATCTTGCGAGGCTGCCGTCGTTGTAAAAGTACTACCTTGATGTTGTAAAAGCACTACCATTGGATTAAGGAATTGATTCTGATAATTAACTTCAAGTTGTGAATGCACATTACATCGGACAGTACAAGTCACTCATGCATATACTGATGCCTGCAGCTAGATTTAACATCAACTTCTTTGACATGACACATGGGTGTGTTTTCTATCATGCTTACTTTTATTTATTGCATTCGAGTATCATAGTCTCGACACAGCAAACAAAAGGCTCCAGGTTGATAGTGAAAATGTTACTGTTGATATCATAACAAATATGGGGGAAAATATCCCGGATGTAGCCAGAATATTTGCATAAAGTTTTAATTCACAGCATATACAAATGACTGATTCCGAATCATAGCAGTCAACTCAACTGATGTTTGCTTAATTCATTTAAGTCAAAAGATTAGGAGTGTTCAATACTAAACAATGGAAGTTGCATTATTGATTCAACCATCATTCCTAGATACTTTATCCAATGAAATGGTGCTAATGTGACATAGAATTTAGCTTGATAGTGGAATGATATATCTAAATCAATTCACGGTTATACCCTTTTGTAAAGTACACAACAAGGGCTTATATACTTATTCATTACATAAGATCAGCATGCATATATTCTTTTTGAATGTGTGTCAATAAAAATAACAACAAATTCAAGACTAATGGCTAAATTATAAAAATATAAATTAAAAAATTATAGTCGTGCAAATTTGCACGGGCCACCTGTAAGGATCACGGAGTACCGGGGGGGGGGGGGGGGGGTGAATCGGTGGTCACTTGTAAATTTCTCCGCAAGGTACTTTAACAATCATACTAGTATACTAGGTGACAATGAAAAGCAAGCGATGCGCACACACTAGCAAGACTAGCGAAGAGCAACCCTAGACATGCAATTCTACCAAGAGTAAAGCAAGCAAACCTATCAAGCAATTCTACTAGCAACAAGTAAATGCAAAATAGTAAATGCTAGTAAGTAAAGAGATAGGATAGAGATTGCTCATGGATTTTTGGCCCGTGGTATCGGGAGGATGGCGCCTCCCCCTAGTCCACGTTGGGTCACTCCCGCCGGAGTCTCGACCCCTCTCTCCGCGCGAAGGCGATCCCCTCTAGAGCATTCTTCACTCTCCAATTGAAGACGTGGGCATGTCCCGCCGGCAACTCCGGATACTCCTCTGAGGGTAAGGATCCGCACGTGTTGCGGTCCAAAGGGCGCTCCCTTCTTGTTGCTTCTTTCACACGGGAAGTACGAAGATCGTGTACGAACTTGTAGAGACTTTCACACTCTTTGGCAAGCTGTCTACCAATGCCTAACCGGTCTAGGTCTTGCCATAGACCAAGAGTAACAGCTCTAGATGACTCTATGCACACACTAGTTCTAGAGATCAAAGGATGCTCTTGTTACTCTCTCAATAGCACTAGGATCACTCTAAATCCACAACAAGTGCTCTCTCTTCTTGCTCTTGGCTCCTCCTATGCAACCTCACCTGTTTCTCTGGCCAAGAGACCCTCAAAGGGGTAGGTAACCAGCTATTTATAGTCTCAATCCAGGAAACTAGCCGTTGCCACAAAAATAGTCTTTTCTGCCTAGCCACCGTATCATACGTTGCTATAGTCACCGTATCATACAGTGACTATTTCTCCTTCAGCCTTCCCTACTGTCTTCTCAATCTTCATAGTCACCGTATCATAGGGTGACTGCTTCCTCTCCATCTCCAGCACAACGTCCATTTTGCACTTCCCCTGGAACCCATATGGTGACCCATCGTATCATACGGTGACCATCATACGGTGACTCTACCAGAAACTCTCCTTTCTCTGGATTTTCCTGTTTGTAGTCACTGTATCATACGGTGACTACCACCGTATCATACAGTGACTACCATATCATACGGTGACTATCACCCCTCATCATATGGTGACTTCCTGCAGAGGTCTTCAGTCTTCAGTCTGCAATTCCTGCAATCACCGTATCATACATTGACTACTACCGTATCATACGGTGGCTTTTCTCTGAAGTCCATCTTGATCATCTCCTCGATCCTTGACTTCATCTTCACTCTTCGTGGTTCCTCAAGATTCTCTTCTGCCACTCTAGTCTCTGAGAGCCTCACATTGCATCCAATGATCTCTACCACTAGTGTGTACTAAGAGAACCAATTCGAACCCTCTTGTTAGTCCGGTTTTTCCTATGGACTCAAGCCTACATCTACACCAAGCCAACACTTGCTTATATCTAGCATGTCCTTAGCCTTGATCCATCTCCTCGACCGCGACTCCATCAAGTCCAATGTCCTGAGTTGATGAGGCAACCAATCATCAAGATATTCAATAGAGAAAAGGTTGACGTGGTCCTCCATCATATGTGACCATAGGCAACAACCTAGAAAAGAGTTAGTCAGATACAATATGATCATCCATTCACCATAACATTGGTTTCCATACTCCAATGGTCATGAAGCTTACAATCTCCCCCATTTTTGGTGATTTGTGACAACATTCATAAAAGATATGGAAAGGAAACGCAAGTATTGATCGAGATGATTGAATGAGAAAGAAAGGCATAACGTCGTAGATGATTGAATGAAAAAAGATATGGAAAGGATACGGGTGAATGCAAGAGCAAGAACGTCGTAGTACTAGATCACTATGAACTATACATCATGATATAGGATAGGTAAAAAGTAGAACATGATGAAATAGAAAAGAGAGGGACATAGCTCGAAAAGGTATCACCTGCAAAATAGAGTTAGTGCATAGGGGTGATACATAGGAAACAAGCAATTGAGCTATGTCCACCATTCTTGTGATGAAATGATAACGAATAAATCCTGCAAAAAGCAAGTTAGTCAGCAAATCATCACAAGTATAAGATACATACACAAGGGATCAACATATACATCTCAGGCATAACAATACCGGATAGATATATAATACAAGAGGAGTGTATGTAAAGAAACCAAGTGCATTCTCGATGAGCTAAAGCAAGGCAAAAGAAGATCGAGCTCATCGAGAATCACGAACATCCAAAAGAATATACAAAACAACTTTAAATGTCTTGTCTATCCAAAATGCCTGAGAGCTCCCCCTAGGTACAAGCACTCTCGATCAAGTCTCACTCCCAACTCCCCCAAGACACTCTCTCCCCCTTTGGGACCAAGTACCAAAAAGATCATCGAGGAAAGATATGCTATCCTACCCTTGCAAAGTGCTCTCTCTTCTTGCTCTGCTCTCCCTGGGCAACCTCACCTCTTCCGCTAGCCAAGAGACCCTCAAAAGAGTAGGCAACTAGCTATTTATAGCCTCCCTCCACGAAACTAGCCATTGCCCCAAAAAGCAGTCCAGACAACACAGTCACCGCATCATACGGTGACTCTAGTAACCGCATCATGCGGTGAGTGTTTCTAGTCAACCTCTCTGTTGTCTTCTCTGATCCTACAGTCACCGTACGGTGACTACCACCACATCATACGGTGACTCCTTTCTTTCCAGCTTCAGCAACTTGTTTGTTTTTCCAAGTCTCTGGAAACCATACGGTGACCTCATCTTATCATGCAATGACCAACTCTTCTGATGATACAGTGACTCAACCAGAGACTCTTTTTTCTCTCAATTTTTTGCATGTAGTCCATCATATTATATGATGGCCCCTTCTCTCTGAACTTGCATATTCTGGCAACTCTCTAGAAACTATACGATGACCACGGCATCATACGATGACTGTCACTCCTCTTCATATAGTGACTCCACCAGAGAATGCGGTGACTGCCACCGCATCATGCGGTGACTCACCTTGAAGTCCATCTTGGTCTTCTCCTCAATCCTTGATGTCAACTCCATCCATTTTGGTTCCTCAAGCTTTTCTTCTGCCACCCTAGTCTCAGAGAGCCTCACATTTGCATCCAATGATCTCTACCAGTAGTGTGCACTAAGAGAACCAACTCAAACCCGCTTGATAGTCTAGTTTTTCCTATGGACTCAAGCCTACATCTGCACCAAGCCAACACTTTTTGCTTGGTTCTAGCATGTCCTTAGCCTTGATCCATCTTCTCGACCGCGACTCCATCAAGCCCAATGTCCCAAGTTGATGATGCAACCAATCATCGAGATATTCAATAGAGAAAAAGGTTGTCACAGTCCTCCATCATATGTGACCATAGGCAACAACCTACAAAAGAGTTAGTCACATACAACATGATCATCCAATCCAATGGTCATGAAGCTTACAACCTTCATTGCCACCTCCATATATTCTTCTAGTGTGGGACTTACAAATGCATATTACATGTTGTCATTCCCCCTTAGTGGAAAGTTCTTGAGATATGTTTCATTGTGTCCTAGGACGGTGGCTGTTGGCGAATGTTATGTGTTTTTAATAATTTTTCATTAATTCCTCAAGTGCATGAAACACGATTGTAAAATTTTGTCATGGAGAATTTCAGGCTATCGTAAAATTTATATTTTTTGTAGGGAAGTAAAATGTAGAGTAATGAATATTTAATAAAGTAAAGCTTCTAGAACCTCAAGTGTTAGTGTGCTGGAAACCAGGACTACCATTTCCCCGCCTAAAGGGACGGCCCAAGAAATTAGTGGGCTTGGAAAGAGCGCCTCGGCCCAACCATGGCGCGATCGCCCACTAAACAAAGGGAAAGGGCACACGTGCCCTAGGGAAAGTATGGGGTGCGGGTCCCCAAGGACAACCGTGCCACGACAAAAGACAGCCAGCTACCCACGCGGGTGCCTGCGGGACCGGTGGACCCGCCTCGCTCTCCGGAGGTAGGCGGCATGGCGACGCGTGGCTACCCCTGAGGTGCGTGAGCGGGAGGATTGCGCTGGGGTAGACACAAGGATTGCGTCCACATCCAGAACCAGCGTCGCGGACGGGACACCCGAGATCCCACGCGTGGAGGGCCCTGCATGGCTCGCGGCCAAGCCAGTCCCGCGAGAGGCCCCACCACGCGGTGAGAGAAGCGTGTGCATGCTGTGCTCAACCGAGCAGGCGGGCTTCAATGCAAGTGACGGGCATGCAGGCTATGACCATTAACACGACCGGACCCGTCATAGCCCCGCGGCCTTTCACATAGCTGACAGAGTCGCGTGCGGTGACGTGCGGCGTGGGAAGAGGAATGCTTCGGACCGAAGGAAGGAGCCATGCATTTTGTCTGAGCCAAGCACCGGCGGACTCCCAGTACGGCACACTGTAATTAAATGGATGGGACACAGCGATAAAAAGCGGGCTGAGCTGATTGTACGACGATATCTGGGAGAATATACAGACTCCAAATCCACGCTCCCTTGTAACGACCCATGAACGGGTCCGACCTCTCCTTGGGCTATATAAAAGGGGAGCACCTTTTTCAGAGGAAACAACAGCTCAACATTTGAGAAATACCAGACAAGCAGGACATAGGGTATTACACCTCCGGGTGACCCGTGGGTAAAAGATCCGCTTTGTTTTCTTCTTCCTCCAACCCACGATCTAGAGCACTTAGAACCGTTCGCTCCCCTCCGAATCACAAAGGGAGGTCGTGACAGGCCCCCATTTGCCGTGGTGCTCACACCACAACACCGAGGTTCTCACTCTACTCTAACTCCCAAAATAAAACTACTTCTACTCTACTACTAAAATGAGTAATGAAATGAACTTTTTGGATGAGGTGCGAATTATTTTGCGGGGGTATTTATAGATGCCAATGGACTGAGGATGATTTATTGGACAACTAGGAGGCGATGGTGGTATTTTTGCCACCGACCCAGGCATAGGGGAGGCCGGTTGGCCGTCCATCTTTGCGGTTGGTCATCCCCTTCCTCTTGATCTTGTCCTAATGGTGGTAAAATTCTCGATCCACGTGTGGAGGCGGCAGAAGTGAAGCAAGGGCCAAGTTGAAGCCCAAGGCCGTTTCCTAGAGAAGTCAGTGCTTCAATTCTGTAGTGTGCTTTTAATTCTGCATGGAGAGGTCATGTGTAGTCCACTGGATAAATGCCGAGGCCAGCTGATGCTGAGCTAGGCCGACCGGCCTCCTATTGGTGTCAGGTCTGGCCCTGTTTCTCCCAGCATATTCTCCCGCATCCATAATCCACCAAAATTCATTGAACCTTATTATTTAAATAAATATATATAGAATATTGGTGAATTATTTTTTTATTTATCGGTGATCAATTATTGATTTAACCTCCGCCAACGGTGGTAATGCTCTCTGTAGATCTAGCTCGACGGTCTCGTCTACAGTTTGGTCATGGGCCCAAGAATACCTCATGCATGGATCCACTCTTGATGATTAGAATGTCATGTTTGCATAATTGGTCTCTACCGTGGGTTTAGTCGCATAATATTGACGTGTGGGCCTATGGTATCAAGAGCTTCGTCACTTTTTTCTATTGTCGTGACCGAAGGATGCCATGTGGGCCCCGATGCACCTGACATGTGAGTCCACAGGCCACCCATATGTTAGGTTTTGGGCACAAGATATTTGTGACGAAAAATCTTTGACCATAGGCCCTAGTGCACCTGACATGTGAGTCTAGAAGGTGGGTCCCGCATCGACACGTGACATTGTTGCGGGCACAACAAATCTCAGTGGGGAAAAAGTTTTGATCATGGGCCCCGTTTCAACCATACATGTGGGCCCACCATATGGACACCCATGTGACACGTGGTATTATAGGCGGACACAAGAAATCTAAGACGAAAATTGTTGAAAGTTGGGTCAAAACCTGAAATGTGGTCATGTGGATCCTTCGATGCTTCCTTTTGCGAAATATGGCATTACTCGTGGGTAACTGTTGGCGTTTCTTACGCACAGAGATTAATTTCAACTCCGCAAGCGCACGGAACATCGTTGTAGCATTTCATCCGGGAGTATTCCAAAGATATCATATTTATATTTATCCACAGGGAAGCAGGCTAAAAATATCATGAATTAACAAGAAAATATCTATTATTTATAACATTGCAATCTATACCAAAACAAGGATACAAATAATGTTTTAAAAAGCAGTGGAAGAAAGCGGGCGGTGAGGCACCGCCTAGCGCCTGGGCCGCCTAGGCGGCGCCTAGGCGTTTCTAGGCGTTCGTGAAAAAGCGGTGACATATTAGTATATAATAATCATAAATAGCATCTGAAAAGAAAAAGAAAGAAAATAGAGAAAAGGAAGAGGAAATATGCGGGGCTAGCCCAGCCCACCAGGAAGCCCATTGCATCCCACTCGCATTTTACCTTATCTGCTGTAGCAGATAACACATCGTCAATTCTGCCTCGCTCGTCGTCTTCGCTCATCTCATTGACTCCTCCTCCGCCGTCTCTCCTCGTCCTCCCCTGCTCCTTCCTGCTTCGATTTTCATATTAGCCCTCACAGCTGACGGAAGGAGGTCTTGCCCAGGCCACAAAAGCTAGATCCGGGGGGGACAGGCCAGCCGGGCACGGCGCAAGAACGGCAGCGGCGTTGCTCGACGGCCGCCGGTGGGAAACAACTACATGTCGGCGGCGCTGCTTGACGGCCGACGGTCACAGGATCATGACGGCAGTGCCGCACGTGGGCGAGCGGGAGGGAGAAAGCTGTAGGAGCGATGGGGGCGCGCTGTTTTGTGCGGGGAATCGGCGCTGGCCCACCCACGAAAGCGGAGAAAAGCGCCGCTTTCCTCCGCTTTCGCACGCCTAGGCGGTTCAGCTCTTTTCTCCTACGATTTCGTGAAGGCGACGCGCTCGACCACCGCGCAGCGCCTAGGCGGCGCTTAATCGCGCCTAGGCGCCGCTTTTTTAAACACTGGATACTGTTGTACTCAGGAGAAAGATCCATCATATAGATAACAAGGATTTAATATTTAGTTTGGGAGGTTAACGAGCAGAAGGTATCGTTTAACCTGGGTTACCATTTAGTTTACTCGATAGTCTACAACTATAGATTCATTCATGTGCATCGGAGCACACTCATTTCCTTAGAGCATCTTCAGCAGATGACCTAAAACGAATTGCTATACCTAAAAGAGAAAAGTCCTTTTTGCCTCCCTCAACTATTGCCTCGGTCCGATTTTCATCCCTCTATTACAAAACCGAGTAAGATGACTCCTTCAACTCTTTAAACCGGATTTTTTTCCTCCCTCGGCGGTTTTGGACGGTGGTTTCGCTGACGTGGCGCAGTGGACCCCACATGTCAGCCGCCACGTCATTTTTCATTTTCTTTTCTTTTTTTTCTCTTTCCTAAAATGTCTCCCCTTCCTCCGACCGCCGCCATGCCGCCATACCCATCGTCGCCGTGGGCGGAGCTCGGCCCTACGCCGCTCCCTCCCCCTCCCCTTCCTCCTCCGGCTCCAACTCCTCCTCCGCCGTGTGCGGAGCTCGTCCCTGCGCCGCTCCCCCTCCCCTTCCTCCTCCTGCTCCAACTCCTCTGCCGCCGCCATGGGCGGAGCTCGTCCCTGCGCCGCTCCCCCTCCCCTTCCTCTTCCTGCTCCAACTCCTCCGCCACCGCCATGGGCGGAGCTCGTCCCTGCGCCGCTCCCCCTCCCCTTCCTCCTCCTGCTCCAACTCCTCCGCTACCACCGTGGGCGGAGCTCGGCCCTGCGCCACTCCCCCTCCCCTTCCTCGTCGGCACGCGACTCCTCCCCTCCTCTTGTTGGTTGTGGTGACAGAGGCAGAGGCGGCTGCGATGGAGCTGGCTTCGTCTGTTCTTCCACGCCAGCAGAGCGTGGGGGTGGCCTGCGCAGCCACGGCGGCGCGGGCGTGGCCGAGAGAATGTTGCCGGCATGGTGGTCGATGTTGAGGAGGCGGGCGTTGAGGATGACGACGCGGTGCAATTTGACTCCCCCTGCGCGTCCGGCCACCGCAGGCACGCGTGGTCGCCGTCCCACGGCGGCGGCGATGAGGAGGCGAGCGAGATTATCGGGTCGACAGGGAAGAGCCTCGGCGGGCGGAGCTCGGCCGCGAGAAAGAGAAGAAGAGAGAGAGAGAGAGAGAGAGAGAGAGAGAGAGGAAAAAAAAAGAAAAGAAAATGAAAAATGACGTGGCGGCTGACATGTGGGGTCCACTGCACCACGTCAGCGAAACCGCCGTCCAAAACCGCCGAGGGAGGAAAAAAATCCGGTTTAAAGAGTTGAAGGAGTCATCTTACCCGGTTTTGTAATAGAGGGATGAAAATCGGACCGAGGCAATAGTTGAGGGAGGCAAAAAAGACTTTTCTCTACCTAAAAACAGACAAAAAGCTTAAAACTGACAAAAAAAAAAAAACTGCTTCAGCAATGACCTATATGGATTGCTATACTAAAATTTTTAGGGTCGCAACGCAAGCGCGCATTGCTAAAACATGCGAGCCGTGCGCGCGAAACGCCAACCGCTCGCGCGCGACATTTCCATTCCCGCTTGCTTGTCGCTCTCGCCGCGGCTCGTCGCGGTTCTTCTCCAAACCCGGTGCGGCGCTTCCATAGAAGGCCACTGCGAGGAGCCCGCGCTGCCTCCTGCTCCCTCCCGCGCTCCCGACCCGCCCCTACACGTGCCCAAGCGCGCGACGGGCGTGACGGCCCGGCGGCTAGGGTTGCCGCCGCCGCCAAATCAGGCTGCTGTTCGCCGCGCCTCGTGTCCAACTCCGGCGGGCAGTGCCTCCATGGGAGAGGAAGAAGGCTCTCCTGTCCTCAAGGGTCACAAGTGCCCAACGCAACACCCCACATCGAGGTCCGGTGCAGTCAAGCCGAAGAAGCCGGCGGAGCAGCGTGTCCCGTCAGTGGAGGTCGACCTCAGCAGTCCAAGAAGCATCGAATCCCCTTCATCTTCCTCACCTGTGGTGCTCAATCCCACTCCGTCGACCTCTCCGACTTTCCCCGTCGACTGCGAACATCAACTGCTCGATGAAATGCCCACAAGGTAACAGTCGCCTTCTCTTTAATTTCAGTTGCTCGCAGTTGATTTTTCCGTGCACAATTGCACATAGCTTCGCTGCTGCCTGCCGCCATTAACAAAGCTCGCCATTATCAGATGGCCAATTTTAGATGCTCGCACATAGCTTCTCTGGTGTGTACATATTTTAAGTACGAGCTGCATATTTTTTAGTTGCTCGCACATAGCTTCTCTGGTGTTTCCCTTTATTGAGCTGGTCCGTGGCCACATATTTTAAGTACGAGCTGCTCTGGTGTGTACTCGAGTGTCAGATTGCCAGCAAACTCAGCCAAGCAAGTGTAGAAACTAGTGAATTTTGCTCTTGTTAATACCACTGTAAAATGATAGTGTTTTTTTGTGACTTGTGCGTAGTATACTCCAGGAGTGTTAGCACCATGTTACTGAAGTTGATTGCTATTACAATTTTGAGACATCTCTGTATGTGTACTGAATTTTTCTATCTAAATGATAAAGGTTATCTTCAGTTATTCTGTAATGGGCAGATCTTTTTGTTTATGTTCTACAAGAGGTATACATGAACTTAACTGTAGTGTTTTATTTCATTCAGTTTGCTGTAAGTTGAGGCTGCTCTGTAGTGTTTTATGCATGACACATTATCTAGCAGCGATGGTGATTTGTATATTTTTTTTTTGTAGTATCGATGATGAGACTTTCATTAACATAATGGACGGTGTGCAATTTAGCAATGGAATGTCTCCCCCTCTTGATGATGGTACAAATGACAGCGGGAACTTTGTTGGTGACGATGGGTCTGATGTTGATGTCGATTTTGATGATATGCCGAAGAAGAGGGGTCTTGGGGGGTTAACTTTACTCTTGCGGAGGATGAGACCATTGTAAAAGCATGGCAAGCCATCACACTTGATGCTATCACAGAGGATGAGCAACCCGGATCAACCTATTGGCAACGCATGTATGATAATTTTTGCCGTCACAACATGAGTGGCACCACGAGGTCTCGAGTTTCAGTAACTCATCGATGGCAATCAATCAGTGTTGCTTGCACTAAATGGGCAGCATGCATTGCATCAGTGGAGCGACTCAATCCTAGTGGTGCAAATGCTAACGATAAGGTGATCAAGCATTTTTCGCTTTAAGTTGACTTTTTCTACAATATGTACTAACAAACATTGCACTTTGTATACAGGTGACCATTGCTCAAAGGTTGTACAAGGGAAGGCCAAATAAGAGGGGTGGAAAAAAAGGAAAACCAGGAAAGGGCTTTGCCTTGCACCATTGTTGGGTTTTGCTAGAGCATGATGAGAAGTGGAGGACAAGGAACTTAGAAGTGCCATCCAAGAGTAAGAAATCAAACAACTCATGCTCTCCGACTGATGATGAGTGTGTGGACATAGGCTCTGAAGATGAGGACTCTATTGGAAGGAGGAGCCCCACTCCAAGCTCGGCGGTTGAGATGAGGCCGCTGGGTAGGAAGCAAGTGAGATAGAGAGAAGTTTTAAAAAGGAGGAGAGAATGTGTACAAGGAGTCGTTGGACAACATGGTTGCAACAAGGAGGGAGCTTGCCGAGGAGAGAAAGGACTTTAAAACTACAAAATGGTCGGAGATGAAGGAATTGGAGGAGAGGAGAACATTGGCTGAGGAGAGGAGGACTAAAATTGAGGAGAGGAGGACAGCGGCTCAGGAGAGGAGGGCAGCGACTGAGGAGAGGAGGGTCGTGGCCGAGGAGATGGCAAAGAGGGCTGAACATGAACAAAGGATCATGTTCATGGATCCATCAAAGCTCGATGAAAAGGGAAGAGCCTACCTTGAGCTTATGCGTGACGGTGTGTTGGCGGCTGCAGCAAGAGCCGCTCAAGGGTTCAACATGGGTGGATTTGGTGGTTTCGGGGGCAACGGGAGCTCTAGTGCCAATGGTGGTGTTGATGGTAGTGATCATTGAATAGCATAGATCCGTGGCATGATAGTTTGGTCTTTTGCATGGCATAGATGAACTATGATTGACATTTCAATTTGAACATCAAACTATGTATTTCAGTTATTATGTTCAAGGCTTAAGAATGGTGATTGAACTTTGTTCCAGAAAATTCTAGTGTTCATTGTGGAATGGGAGAAGAAGTAAAACTGGTTTTTTAGGTATCTGTTTTAGCAATGCTGTTGGAGAGGAACACAAATTTGTTTGGCAAATCTTCTCTCACCTATTGCTAAACTCAGTTTTAGGTCTCCAGTTTTACCAATTCTGCTGGAGATGCTCTTAGTAGCCAACTCGAGAATTAGGTTCGATTACTGAGGCGACTACGTGCTATAACTAAAACCCTACCATCTCGATAACCTGGACACGACGGATTGCAGAGGCCTGAACACGCCTGTCACATGTGTGGCTACCGTCCTCCGTGGGACTACGGGCAAACCGCGTCTAGAATAATTCCTTGAACCATACAAACAACTATCCTAGATAACTTACTCTTTCGGCGAGAGCAAGCCAACCATACATGATAAAATTTATGTGAATTGTGTAAGCATATGGTGGTGCAAACCACTAATGCAGATAAATCTACCATGGACATACGTGGAACCCACATAAGAAATTCTCTATATATAAACTAAAAAGAAAACTAAATTAAATAAATAAGAAAATAATTATATTAGAGAATATCTAATAAAAGAAAAGATACAAGAGAACTTTACCGACTTCAAAAGAAAACTCCAGAACTTCGAGCGAAGCTCTCACTTCTACTCTAACTCCCATAACTAAAACACTAATTCTATTCTAAACTACACAAGTGGAATGCTTCTTTCATCAGGTACATCTTGGAGTGAGGGAGAGGTAGTCCTCTATTTATAGTGTGGAGGTGCCTTGGGAGAGTGGAGAAGGCGGTCCCCTACATGCTTGAAGCATTTCTTGGAATATTTCTTTCTTGCCGACGTCTCCTAACTTGCCCCGCCCGTCAAGTAGCTTGCCACCGACTCTGGAACCGACTGCAGGAAGATTGGGAACATTAGAGTTTGGCCCAGGCCGGCCGGCCAAGAGTTTGGGCCGGCGGCCATCTTTTTCATGCGTTTTCTCAAATCTTTTGCGGGTCGTAACTTCTGCTCCCGAACTCTGAATTGGGTGATTCAAAAGTCTATTTTGACTATTTCGGCGAGGGCTTTGACATGGAAGGATCAAATTTCTAGTTTGAATAATAATTTCTTATGGCATTCCTTGATTCTTGCTTTGAGTGTTGTCAAGATGTCTGAGCAGGGTCTTGTGCTTTTGGATACTTGATATTTCTCTATGAGTATAAGCATTTTTGCACCAATATTCCTTTGTACCTTGCAAAACAAGCTTATATCCAAAACTTGTGGAATTCTATTAGTTAAATGTATAAAATATTGGTGCATGCCTTTTATTTACCGGTAAGTTGACGGTAATTTTTTGGTTTTTACACCGTCAACAGTAACCCAAATCAGTGACGAAAAAATTTGATTGTAGGCACCGTATGCCGATGCAAGAAATTGCTGACAAAATTTGTTTGACTATGGCTCCCGAGATACCTAACATGTGGGCCCGTCTTTGCTGACCACCACGCAGGCTAGATACGCGCGTGAGGTGGGCTTTAGTGACGAATAATGCCTTGTAATGTGGGTCCCCGTTGGTCGACAGTACCTGTCACAACATTTTTTATGATGAATCAGCTACTCAAAACGGCCAATCGAAGGCCTTGAACGAGACTGTTCACAAGTTTTCATCACTAAATCATCAAGGTATACATTTTTTCCCAAAAAAAATCTTGTTAGCGACGAAGTACACAAAAATGTCACTACAGTTGGGGCGCAAACCTGAGGAGCACTTACCTTCCTGAGGTTGCGCCACTCAGTTCTTGAGATCTAACCATGAGTGCAGCAGCAGTCGCGATCCTTCCCTTTTTCCTTTGACTAGCAAATTGCCCGTGCGTTGCGCGGGTAAGAAAATTTACAAAGCATATGATTGAGTGAAGATAATATAAAATTTCCTTTTGAAGACTCCAAATCGGCATCTCCATCTGATACCCACTTCTCTTAAAAGGATATGAATACTCCAGAAATTATTGAAGATAAGATGAACCCATGTATCATGTTTGAAGAAAAATTGGATCTTTTTTTTTTGAAAGATGAAAATTGGATGCAAATTTCACAGAAGTTCCAATAAAGACTCAAGATAAGAAGTTCTGCTCACTAACGAAAAACGAAACAGAGTTAGTGGTTTTTTTTTTCTGCAAGGAGAGTAGTAGTTTAACACCAAACTGAAGAAGAACAAAATACATGCCAACTGTTCATGGCAACAGGTACCCTTGTTGATTCCACATATGTACCATTAGATTTGTTTCAAAAACAAAAAGACGTGTATGTATATTCCAAATATGTCATAAACAAATGCAGAGCTAGCAGCCCAAAATATAACTATCAGCTATTTGGTACATAACACTCCATAACTCTAAGCTTCTAATCGTAGGAAGTTCTTCTCACCTGGACCCTCCTAAATTGTTTTGAAAATTACACAAGTGTTAATTGCTAATCCTTTCATGCATTGAGGAACAAAATACTAACTTACTGCTCATTTTATTGTCTTTCCTTCATAAGAGACCCAGTATATTCTGCAGGACCTCGGCATGATATTGCTGCCACCATGTATGGACGACCTGTTGCTCGCCTTGGGCTGGAACGACTGCAGTTTAACGTGACGCTATACAACGATCTAGGAGATGCTCGATCTGCAACAAGACATGAGAGTACTCCGTTGACTGCTTCAAGCATCGCCTCAAGTACAAGCATCACATCGGCAGATCAGCATCCTCCTTGTTGTGACAGAGCAACATACTCCCTCCGTTCAACTTTATAAGTCGTTTGAATTTTTTAACCTTAAGTTTGACCGCTCGTCTTATTCAAAAAATTTGTGCAAATATAGTCAAATTTAAGTTATTTATCAAAACTTTTTATTAGCAAAGCAAGTCATGATAAAAAAAATGATATTTGACACAATTTTTTGAATAAGACGAATGGTCAAATTTGAGGCAAAAAAGTCAAACGACTTATAAAGTTGAACGGAGAGAGTACTCCTTGTTGGTGCGTCAGGTGGCAACTGAAGAAGCTTCCGATTCGTTCCGACGTCCAGCCTCATCGACGAGACCCAAAAGATCGAGAAGCGCCTCTAGGAAGCTTATGAGACCATCAGAGAGTCATCAATGTAGATCGCCATGGACAGCGGCCACATTGTCAACATGATCTCTTTTGATCGTCGCGTGTAACAGGTGGAGGTGGGCATCAAGAAATCTGTGGAGGAGCTCCTCTCGCTGGTAAAAGAGATGGATGGTGATTCTAATCAAGAAAAAGGATGACTACCTGACTGGGACCAAGATCGTCAACTCCGTCGTCACACATGCCGACACGTCGAACACCGCCGTCAAAAGTCACAACGTTGAGAAGCAGCGCATCTCGCCAGGCCCTGAGCCCTTGTTTGTGTCATGCTTGTAGTAGAGGAGGAAGATTTGTTGCGAGGATTGTGATGGCCAGAAGGCTATGCCCTAGCACACGGCGGCGGCAAAATTTACGTTTGTTGAAGAAGTCCGCTTGGGCGAGATCAACGACGGAATTTCAATGCGTATTCGAGCGGAAGTGCGGGAGGGTGGACTCGAACTCGAGCGTAGTTGCCTCTAAAAAAAAATATGTTGCCTCTAAAAAAAACTCGAGCGTACGAATCTCTTTCAGAATTTTCAGGAGTAGAGAAGGAGCGGATTGATTTTGGGAAAGGGCGTGCGTGTTTGTTTCGGAGAAAGGATCGTGGGCGGATGCAATCTGGATCGGTTTAAGTGATTGGATTACGGAAGAAACGGGCAGGACGAACAACGAAACTGCCGTTTGACGATCCCTCTCTGCCTTTTTAGATAGTAGAGAAGAGAAGATACATGTCGTGAAACTTGCTATATAATAATCAGTGGCCAAGCTAGCGGCACAACAACCCGAGTCCCACTTCAGGCTAAGTGGTGATCATGATTTGCATGGTGCACACGATGGTTTAAATTGGGTGCTGATCACTGAGAAACATGTTTTACCCCGGTGCCATGGCATTCGGGACGGCCTTAGTAGCTTCGCCCCTGTATATATAACGAGAAGAAAAATGTATTCCTTTTTATTTGACCCTCAAGTTCATGAACTCTCATTTATAGTGCACACAAATTGTTCATTAGATGCAATTGTAATAGTTTTCTTCTCTGGAATCAGTGTTATTTACCTGCATCTGTGTTATAAAATCTATGCCTGTGGAATTAGATTGTGCCTTTGAATCATGGATCGCTCATTTAGATGAAATCATGTTATATGATTGTATGGAGATTATGTGATTACCATATCTAGCGTTTGTAGGGTGTTACTATATGCTTCACATGTATAAATATGTTTTGTTTCAAATGCTCAATTCTCATTAATTAATCAAATTAAAGTATGATTGGTGATTCGTATCAACAACCACTTCATTAATCAAAGTCCTGATCCAATTTGACAATCAAAACCAGCTCGTATTCCGTTCTCTGATAGTGATTCAAATCTATAGTTGTTTGATTAATCAAGTCGACTATTATTAGGAAAAAAAATGGAGAATACAACCAACGGATTTCATCTTTCGACCAGAAGCAAGCAATAGGAGGTAATGGAATACCATAAAATGAAAAGGGGGCTAGCACTTGATTTTGTTGCCTAAGCCAATCCCATTCACTGCTCATGTAATGAGTCCGTTGGAAAGTTCAATCAAAATCCTCATCCACTTCGTTAATCAAAATTTAGCACAAATAGGAAACATCTACAATACAATAACTACCGAAAACAATAAAAATTTCATTAGTGGAGCAATTGAAAATACACTAAAATAGCAAACAAGTCATATAGAAAAATAAAATACATACTTTAAAGAAAATAAAAACTTTTTTCATGAAATACTCTAGACATTTTTATTCTTTTGGAACTGGAAATACTCTAGACATGACAAGCAAACATAGCTCTAGAACAATACTGTTTTAGCACGTGCGAACTCAAAACGCTTCTGGGGCCTAATTATGTCGTCAGTTCGGCCCACGAAAGCCCGCAAACTGTTAGGCCCATGGTTAAATACTTGGGCGGACATCCCTTGTATCACGGAAGCACCAGAACCTTAGAAAGCCAATCTCACTGCTCCTCAGCCTCCGCCGCCGCCGTCGCCGCCGCTGCTCTGCCCTCACCGCGACTACCGCCGGGGAAGCCTGAGCATCGGCCAGCTGATCGTCTGACTTGTACGTCGATAAGCCGGATCTGCCAGAGGTATACTTGCGCGCCTTCTTCATCCCTCGGTCCTCTTAATCTCGTAGTCGCTTTGAAAAAGAAGTGTTTTTTTTTTCTTCTCTTTCGTTTGTGTATCCTTGGGATCTCACAAGGTGGAGCAATCTCGTTGTAGGAGTCTCTTTGAGGGGAGGAGATATATCTTTTGTGGGTGAGGATGATCCGGCGTTTTGCGAATATCGTGGTGGAGAAGGGGAGCAGCGGCAATTACTCGCTGCACCGCCTGGACGTCTCCAAGCGCTTGTTCTACCCTTCAACGGCGGTAGCTGATGCGGCGAGCAAGGAGACTGGCAAGATGGCTACTTTGCGGCTACCTGCACCGGTCATGCGGTTCCATCCGTTGCCAACTGGGTCTTCGTGGGGCGTCGCGAAGCTGGATCTGTTCGCGCTGCTGAGCCCCCACAGCAGCGAGGACAAGATTTTCTGCAGCGACTCGGCGGGTCACAACATCCTCTACCAAGCAGATTCAAACTCTATCCAAAGCATGCCTGCTTTCAACAGTGACAAGGGGTTGATGCCCGCTACCATCTCGGTCGCCCGTCCCGATGCTCCTCTTGAAGACCTCTACGTCTTGAGCTCCGTTATGTCCTCCTTCGAAGTCCTCAGTTTTAGCAGTCGCAGCAGGCACGAGGACGTGCAAATGAGCCGCAAGCACTGGCACTGGGAACCTCTTCCACCGCCACCCTTCACTGCCCACCTCTGTTCCCACACAGTTGTTGGCGATGGCAATACCATTTGTGTGTCAGATATCGGAAGCTGTGGCTGCACCTACTACTTTGACACGGTGAAACGCGAATGGAGGAAAGCCGCAGGCGACTGGGTGCTCCCCTTTGCTGGCAGAGCCGAGTACATCCCTGATCTCAAGCTCTGGCTGGGCTTTGCTGCTGGCAGTCACAACCTCTGTGCTTGGGACCTCTCTGTTATGGACAAACCCCCAACATTGCTTGTGTCTACAGATATCAAGACACCTGAGGACTGGTCAGCAACAAGACTCAATATCCTCAACCTTGGCTCTGGCAGGTTTTGCATTGCTAAGATCTTCCAAGTTGTGGACAACACAGCAGGGGCCTCTGGCTGGGATATTGAGGACAAGTTTGCTGTGCTCACTGGCGTGGAGATGGTTATGGGTGGTGGCGAAAAGAAAATTGAACGGTTTGTCCAGCATGATTCTTTACGCTACACGTTTGTCAATGATTATATCCGGTGGGTGTTATAGATCCTTTTGGTTAGCAAATCCATCCTTTTGCAGACTTTAACCCTGTCGGTCTACATTTGTTGTTATTCATTTCCTTCATTAGAAGCTTGTATGAGAACGTCTTGGCCAATTGTGGACACTCCTGTCACTTGGATTTATTTTGTCTATATAAATCCCTAACTTCAATCGAGAAATGTCACACTACCATAGTTAATGTGATAATGGTATGAAAGTGGTAACATTGTGTGATTTATATAACTTATAGGATGATATTGTATATTCATCGTATGACAATGGTCTGTTCATTTGAATGTTCTGAATGGCATGTTCTTGTGATTTATAACAATGGTAAGTTAAAAATTTGAGATCAGGGGTAAACCAATACTTTTCATTCTGATTTCCTCCCTTGTGCCGCCGCTTCAAATTTATAATTTCATCCTTCTCTTTGTAAATGCTGATAAAAGGTGTGTTCCTGATATTTTACATTTCTACTGCCTCTTACTGGGATTTACTATGCGTATGCTTTATTTGGTTTGTTTGAAGGCAGATTTCACGATTTCATTGCTATCATACGGCAAATTGAACTATTATTCAATTTACTTGAAACTTATCAGCAGTAGAGATTCCACGGCTAACAAATGATTCGTGATCTATGTAGACCATATGTCAAAACAGTATGTCTGAATTTTTGTCCTTTTGTGCTAGTGTTTGAAATTTGTTATTTTTAATTTCATGAATGAGTTTTGTCCTGAAATTATGTGTTGAGCCTTAATGTATCCTACTTACGGATGGTATTTTTTATAATTTTTTTTGAAAAATCTTCTACATGTAGCTTCCAAGATTATTTTCAACCATCCAGCTTTTAGCTTATTTCACCTGATGTGCCACATGAAAAACTCTTGCACATACTATGAAGGAGTAGCAAATTACTTGTTTCCCTTCGTTTTGGGAGGTCATCTGTTATCTGCACCTCAAGAAACCGAGTTACCTTTTGTACTCATTTGCCGTTCCCTTAACACCTCCATAACGTTAGATTTTCTCAAACACCCAACATGCCCCCGTGACTTCGTTTACCAGGCTAATGGGGGACTCACCGCTGCCTGCTCTCCAGTGGTGGCCACCAGGGCCGAGTTGTACTAGCACTATTGATTTCCAGACGGGAACAAGTGGATCCTGTCCAATGGCAGACCCAGCGAAAAATTTTAGGCGTGGGGAGCCAAGAGATGAATTTTTTTTTTGCGCCAATGCACAACATGAATCTTGATTATATTCATGCACAACATGAATCTTCTTTTATTCAAAAATTGATGAAATGTGTCTGTAAGTTGTAGTACCTTGTTAACTTCAATCTTTCGACATAGAACATGTAGTAGCAAATAATTCTATAAAAAACTGGACTGCACAACATAAAATGTGACGAATTTGAATATTTTTAGGGTTATAACTGATGTTAGAAAAATTCGAGCGAGTTAACCACATAGCCACTTTTGAGTATTTTTAGTTTAATCTCTACAGCAGCTTCTGAGTGATTCCAATCAAAATGGATTCTTTGTTATCTGTTTCATGGTTTCTCAAATCGGCTTGATAATTGGAGCTCATCAAGAGCATCTCTTAAATTTTTGAAAGAGGAAGGAAAGAATGAATTTTGAAGGAAAATTGCCTTTTTTTTTTCTCACGCGCTGGCAAGCGTGTGCTCGGAGCTGCAGCGGAGCCTGCCGCGATAGAGGCGATGGATTGGCTATATGGGCTTGTTGGTACCAGGTCGTTAACATGTAAAGCCCATGAAGCCCCATACGCCATACCCCTTCGGCAGTTTCTCAACTCCATCAATCATGGCGTCAAAATCGATCTGAAGAAGATCAAAAAAAAAAAAAAAAAAATCGATCTGAAGCAGGGCTAGGGATGGAAGGGAAGGGGGTTTCAGCGCAAGCGTCAACCGCCATACCTTGCCATATTGGTGGGTCCACCTTTGATCCTGTCCTATCACTCAATCCATGCATTGACTTAATCCTCTCATGGAACCATTCCTTTGCACATAAAAACTAATCGGCAGTACCCATCCATTGCATTTACTCTCAAATGAAAAAACATGAAGTTCACAAGTTCTCTACCCAAGCAAATCCAACACAGTACCCAGTTCAAAACACCAATCTCAGAAGGTAAACCATGTAAACATTTTCACTTTATTTGGGACGTCCATGCTCCATATTTTTCCCATTCAAAGGACTGACACGACCCTGAATTTTTTTCAGAACTTGCTGCATCCCTAGCTCGTTCTCTTTCTCGCCTCTGAACCGCGAGCTTATAGGCCAACTCACCAGATAAAATTCTCTTTCGATCAAAATATCACGCCGCCAATCATCACATTCCTCCTTTGTCTGTGTCAGAAGAATAGCTCGCCACAACCCAGGAGCAAGTTGATGGGTCCAACAGTTCAGAGACACGCATAATAGCATAATTAACGATGCGCCTCTTGGTGTGACCACTTTCCTTGTAACACCTTGTGGAAGCCAAGAGTCGTGCCAAATATTGATTGATTCACCATTCCTCAGGACCTCACTCTCCAAATTATCCCTTCATTCAAAAGCTCCACTCCATTCAGAGTACTACGCTAGGTATATGATATCCCATCACGAGGCTGGCACTGAAGAATGTTAAAATCAGGGAAATATTTCGCCTTTAGAACGCGACCACATAGACTATTCAGTCCGGATCGATGAGAAGTCTCCGTGCTTGTCAGGCAAGCATAGCTATGATAAACAGGGGGAGATCACGAAAACCCATCCCTCGTTAGATTATGATTTTGATTAATGACGTTCTAAGGTGACACTAACTGTTGCTAGTGGTTTATGATTTTTTTTTTTTAACGTGTGTTGGCAGTCGAGCGTGGTAAGTCGTGTTTTATGAACTTTTTTAGACACAGACCACACGATATGATGATTTTTCATTTGTCATAAACTAAGACAAACATAGTCACTGGATCTGACATACATGGCTGCTGATATGACATTGTCTATTTTTATCATAAATTATGATTTGGTCCACTTACAACCCGATTTCAGCTGAGCTTCTAAAATCGGTGGTCACTGTTTTATTGGGTTTTTATGTCATAGCTCGTGGTCCGGTCCGGTTACTCAACCCAATTTATGATGGGGCCAGGGGATAGTGGTGGCCCACTACCAAGCGTAATAATAAAAGCGGGGTGGTAGGCCATTTTGTTATTGTTTTTTAGTGGGCTAACAGGGTTGAGCTCACATGTCAGTGCATATTTCGTCACAAATTATTGCTCGGTCCATGTAGAGCCCGGAAGAAGCCTAACGTATTATTTGGTCGTTGTGTTTATAGCTCATAAATGTATTGTTTCCGTTCATAAAATAGCTGGGTCAGGTTCGCATTTTGCTCGCCCATTTCTTTGTCCAATAGGATGTCCAATACGACCTCCAAAACACATTTAAATTGGAATGAAAATTACACAGATAACAGAACATGTCGCGAGACATAATCCTAAATAACAACTAACAAAAAAACTACATTCATCGCACACCAAAAGGTAAGGAGGGCATACTTAATATTTCAGTGCACAGTTTGTCCATGATGCGGAAAGTGATGGAGCTTCAGCAGTTCCTTCAGGCAGGCATTGCCAGCTTCAATTTACTTCTTCAAACATTCGATCTCTCATCGGACTGAGTTTTCATTGCTACATTTGTGCCTTCTTATTCAAAATCAGTTTTTATCTATTGGTCGTCGAGGTGCTTTATGGCCTTTATTAATGGCTAGAACTTCAGCCTGAAGCTCTTGTAAACGGTCGAAACGTTCCTTGGAGGGTGACTGGATGGCCACAACTTCAATAATTGTACAAGATTTCATAACTTGAGGACCAGCTTTGTTATGAACATCATCATGACAAATAAAGAGCGTTTTCATCATGTATTAAGATTGTCTGAAGTGTATCCAATGTGCAGAGATAAAATAGGACAAATACTTATGAAAGGTGCCTGGCTATTCTCAAATATGTCAAATCCGGTCACATTCACAACCTGATGCATCTATTTCTTCTCGAGAGATAAGGGAAAAAAGTAAACGATAAGCTTGCAACGACAAAGAAAATGAAGCTTCCGTGATTGGCTATACATCGTTCCTTTAATGTGTTACCACAGAGATGTAGCACTGAGACCCTGTGTATTCGATCTCCTCACTCTTCTATTTAAGTACCTTCTGAAAGGGGCTTGACCGCAGCTCTAACAGGTCTCTTGATGGTAGGTTGTCTTTAATTGTTGTTCCTTTCACATGTGCATAGAAACAAAGTCAAATAAATGTAACCACCAAGCTGTATGTAGTTGTGCTGTGTGCAATAAACTTTTTTTTTTTCAAACAATGAGCAAGAGCACTTCTCTTTTATTTAAGCACGAAAAAAATAGAGTTTAGTTTATCATGCAATAAGCTTTAAATAGTACTCAAATTAATACAGATTATTTCAAGTTGCGGTGCACTTTGATGAATTCATCGAGATGCATAATCATCACGGTTCCAGAATTTGAAAGAGAAAGGTAAAGATACAGTTAATGTAATGGGACAGTCATGCTACTTGCCGGCTTGATAGGTCGGAAACAGGCCACCTTTGGCACACATCCAGTTTGATTACAGCTTAAAGAATATATGTTATTACAATGAAATAATTTAACATACGTTAAATCAAAAACAACATTAAAATGACGATATCATGCAACCACAAACCTTAAACCCATTCCTCGCTCTAGATCTGTAGTTTTTTTTTATTGTGAATCTTGGTCAATAAAATAAACCCAAGCTACACACTCATAAACATAGCATTGCACGTGGATAGACTAACCGAATATAGTAAAAAAAAGCAAGGAGGACCCGCAATCACCGCATCTTACAAACGATGCATGCGTGGGAAATCCATTATTTGTGACAAATTTTTACTGACGTGTGAGTCCATAACATGCTCACTAAATGCGGGTTGGCAAAATCCTCACATTCCATGACAAATATGTGGGTCCATCATATGCTGACTAGCATGCGGACTGGCGAAATCCACCTCCGGTGACGAATATGTGGATCCATCATATGCTAATTCAGATGCGGGCAGGTGAAATCCTGGAATAAATGATAGTCACGTTTAGTTTTCATCATAAATGACCTGGCCTGTAGGTCCGAAAGGCAATAGTAATGTCTTTTCATCATCAAACAGGTCTGTTTTGGCAATTTTAGCGACGAAACGCGTAAACATCAAGAAAGTTGGTCAAAAACGAAAAAAACACCACAATAATGTTGAATGAAAAATAATTTCATCATAAATCAGCATATTTGTACCAATGCCCCATTCTTCTTCGATAGAATTTCCCAAGCTAGCCAAGAATTTTATTTTTCTTGTCATTTTGACTCCACCACCACCGGTCAATCATCGAATTAAGATCATCACATAGCTCTTCAGTCAGATCAAAATAAGACATCGCATACGTCGGTATGGCTTGGGTCACACCCTTAACTAATTTCCTTGCCCGTCTTTGATAAGAATTTCTCTTGCCAGTCTTGAATGTGCGTCAACACCTTTCTTCTGATGTGAAAGGGGTCTTAGCCTAGTGGTTAAGACAACCGAGTAGCACCTTTGAGGTCCTGGGTTCGACTCTCGGTGGAAGCGAATTTTCTAGGATTTAACGGCATTTGTGCTTTCAGCGGTATTCGACGTGGCCGTCGACAACGAGGCGCCAATGGTGACTTCGGGAATCTGGAGAATTTGCCGGCTCAGTCTTCGAAGATGCTCATAGAGGTAGGGTTTGCGTATGTGCGTTCATAGGGGTGAGTGTGCGTGCGTTGTGAGTGTCTGAGTTGTACTGTGTAATTTCTCAAAAAAAAAAACACCTTTCTTCTGATATATTCAAATGATTTTTTTTTTCCTTGATTGGCCAATCGAAACCGGGTACCCCAAGTATCTCTCGTTTTAGCATCTTGTGTAATATCAGCATGCGCCCATGATTTCAGCAAAATCCAGGGTGGTGTGTGTGCGTGGCCTCGTGGATACAGTGGAACTGGGAGGTGAAAAAGATTATTTTTAACCGAAACACAAGTTGAAAAAAAGAGAGTAAGGATCTATGTCCATCTTGCTATTGTGTGGTTGGATAGGGTTACCTCATTTTTATCAAAGGCTCTAAATTAGTAGGTATGATACGTAGGAAGTGCGGAGTTTGGTCACAAAAAGTCGTGTTTTATTAGTTTATTAGAAAAAGTTGAATACAACCAACCATTACTAAGGATATCATCTTTGGACCAAAAGCAATCAAGAGGTGAAATACCATAACAATGAAAATGAGGCTAGTACTTGATTTCGTTGCCTAAGCGAATCCCATTCACTCATTTAATCATCGATTGAGTCCGATGGAAAGTTCAATAAAAATTGCATCCAGTTCATTAATAAAAAAATTTCTATATTCCAATCCAAGATTTGTATCATTGAGGCAAGTTACTCCATTAATTACAAGGTTTTCAAAAATATAATATAGCTGTATGACTAACATTAACAGTTTTTTTAAAACAATATCAATAGATTTTTTTTCAAACATCCCATGATAATACATAGGCACTTTGCTAGTATAAAACATAAAACATAACATGCCGTGGTGTAATGTGAAACAAAAATAGAAAACATATACAATATAATAACTACCAAAAAATAAAAATTTCACTAGTGGAACAATTGAAAATACAGTAAAATAATAAATTAAAAATATTTATAAAAAATAAAGTACATATTGTAAAAAATGTAAAACATATTTTCATGAAATAGTCTAGACATTTATTTTTTTGAACTGGAAATAATCTTCACATGACAAGTAAACATAGCTCTAGAACAAAACTGTTTTAGCATATCTTCTTCTTCTTCTTCTTCTTCTTCTCCTTCTTCTTCTTCTTCTTCTTCTTCTTTTTTTTTTTTTTTTTTTTTTTTTTTTTTTTGGTGGAGAATCACAAAACAGTTTTAGCATGTGGGAACTCAAAACGTTTCAAGAAGCATATGCTTCTGGGGCCTATTTATGTCGTCAGTTCGGCCCACAAAAGCCCGCAAACTGTTAGGCCCATGGTCAAATACTTGGCCGACATCCCCTATATCCTGGAAGCACCGAGAACCCTAGAAAGCCGAATTTTTTTTATTTTTAATCGAATTTTTTATTATATTTTTATTACTAACCGAACGTTTTGGAAAATTACAAAAGTAGTCGCCCAGTCGCCCGAAGGACGGGCGATTGCAGCCAGTCGCCCCACCCGCGGGCGACAAGGGCTCAAATGTCCCGTTGAACGGGCGACAAGGCCGGGGCGCGGGTGTGGTGGGGCCCAGTCGCCCCACGCGCGGGCGACAAGGTTCAAATTTCCCTTTGAAAGGGCGACAAGGCCGGGCCGCGGTCTGGTGGGGCCCAGTCGCCCCACGCGCGGGCGACAGGTCCTCAAATGTCCCGTTGAACGGGCGACAAGGCCGGGGCGCGGGTGTGGTGGGGCCCAGTCGCCCCACGCACGGGCGACAGGTCCTCAAATGTCCCGTTGAACGGGCGACAAGGCCGGGGCGCGGGTGTGGTGGGGCCCAGTCGCCCAACGGTCGGGCGACTGGCTCCGAGGCCTATAAATGGCCGAATTTCGGCCTAAATTGAACAGAAATTCGGAAAAAAAACAAAAGAGAGGGGGAGAGGGGAGGAGAAGAGAAGGGAGGAGAAGAGAGGGAAGGAGAAGAGAAGGGAGGAGAGCGTGCTGCTCGACGAGTCGCAACTTCGGTAAGTTTTTCCATTCGTATAGAAAAGAGTAGTTACAAATGTAGCTTTAGATGTACAAATAGTGTATTTTCAGTAGAAGCAATATTTCTTGATTTACTAGTATTTAAATAAATAGTTTAGCATAATATAGTTGTATTCATATTTTACGACTGTTGTAGCTATAGATTATGGAAATAAATATTTAGATATAATAGAAGCAATATTTTTATATAGCTGTAAATTGTGTAGTATTTATATAAATAGTTTAGATATAATAAAAAATAGTAGTTACAAGAAAAATAGTAGTTAATAGATCTGGATGTATTATAAGGCAGTATGTAATTTGAGTTAAAGATCTAGTAGTTAATAGATCTAGATGTATAATAGATCTTAATATAGTTAATTTGAATCTCGGTGGTTGACAGGTATGTCAGATAAGATAATGTTTCAAAATTTTTATGGAGAAGGGGATATTGTTCATGGGGTAGAGGGGGTTGATCTGTCTGGGTTTTCATCAGTTTATAAAGGAATCACAAGACCAAATGAGAGGACAATTACTGGTGTGCACAATTGGTTGATGCGGCTGTTTCAGCTTGACACAGACCAACACGGACTGAACCTGATGGGTATGGTCAGTCGTGCACGGGAGGGATTTTACTGGGAGTTAGTGCCTTTGAATGCAACATCGACATGGAGGAAATATGTGAACAAGGCTGTAGAACGTGGGTGGCCTCTTGTCCTCCTTGCTCAGGCATATCTGAAGGAGGTGGTTGAGGTAGATGCTGTCGATGAGGTTGGTGGTGCAGACATGGTGGATGAAGAGGAAGGCGAGACACAAATTGAGATGGGTGAGCAAAATCCGTCATCTGTGGAAGCGACCGGTGAAGCAGACGAAGGAGAACGGATAGAATACATAGTTGAGGAAATGAGGAGGGAGGACTACCTACGTTGGTACATTCCTCGCACACGGACCAGGGTCACGCACACACCCACGGTGCGACAAAGCCACACCCCGACCCTGAGAGACACGTACCCGAGCCACAGAGACCAGGCCTCGTCGCTGGCGGTACGATCTTTACTAACTTATGTCTTCGAAATCATTTTCTGTTATATGTCACTACTCATTTTAAACTCGATGTCCTCTTAATAGATTGATCTAGCACAGCGGATCGCCGTGGAGTCCGGATCAGTTCTACAGCGCATGAGGCAGGGCATTCAGCTTACCGGACACGAGATCTCTCTTGCGATGAAGAGGATTTACGACTCCGCCACAGACATCGTCAAGCTCAACTCTTGCACTTCCTGTTGTCGGCATACCGATGCCGTCCCGCACCCCTCTCAGTCAGCACCCAGGGCGGAGCGACCTATGTTTCAGCATCCGACCTACACTCCTAGGACTGCAGCACCACCTCCTCCTCCTCCTCCGATGTTCACAACAGGTCAAACCTTATACTATTTCGTTCAAATGATTATTGACATGTTTTCGTTACTGACATGTCTCATTTATTATGCGCAGGTCCAAGCTATAGTGGTTGGCGACCAACTGGCGACGTTGCTGGCTCGTCTTCGCAGGTGCCACGCATGGCTCCAGGTAAGGTCTACTACTAATTTCTCCTCATAGTATAAATTATTGTTAGCTTTTGCATAACAACTTTCTTCTTATAGGGTCTGAGATGGATGACTACGACTACGACGACGAGGAGGTCTCCGGACACTCCGAGCGTTATGGCCGACGCTCTCCGACGCCTTTCGACCTGGACGCGTACCTGGCTGAGGGGCAGCACGACACACTTCGTCCTTCGCAGTTGAGTGGCGCACCACCAATGACACAGCCTTCGCAGCAGTACGACGACACACCAGCGCCTGCTGGAGGTCGACCCACACGTCAGGTGGTTCCTCCTTCGCCGTTGACGTACTCAGCCGGCCACGTCAGAGCGGGTCGCAAGCCACCCAAGCCTGGCACTGTTAGGGGTGTACCCCCTAAGCGTGGCAGGCACTAGCTACCTCTTGTATCATTTGAGTGTGACATGGCTTTTATTTTGTATGTATGTACTCATGTGCACATGGTTTTTATTTTGTATGATGTTTTATCAGTTTTCATGTTTCGTATTTTATTAA
Source organism: Eragrostis curvula (assembly GCA_007726485.1). Taxonomy (NCBI): domain Eukaryota; kingdom Viridiplantae; phylum Streptophyta; class Magnoliopsida; order Poales; family Poaceae; genus Eragrostis; species Eragrostis curvula. Next base: position 50,730,208 of record CM017442.1, on the reverse strand, counting down.
TTTATGCCACAACAATAAAAAAAATTATGAAAAACAAAAACGAAATATGTTTTTTTTCATGTCCCCTCAATTAATGCTCTCGGTGCATGCATCACAGCCCCGTCAAACTCCCATCAAAGGTCCCCGCTTTGCAAAACAGCCAAAGAATCCCAGGAGCATCCAATGTCCCCATGCATGTATGTCTGCTCAATGTGACGCTTTTGATGCATGCATCCGACTCCCATCAAAATAATTGAGCTACATTATAGCCGGAATCTCTAGTACGGCCTCCCACTCGTGCTTTCAATTTCAGGAACTACTCGTACAAAACCTTATCTTCTACTCACTCTTTCATTCACAGCAACATCTCTTGCATCACAGCGGCATCCACTCTTCTTCCACGCTTCAACAACACCATCCATGGCAGGACCATCAAGTGGAGGCTTTCCATGGACACCACAATACATCGAGAGAGCACTGGACGCAATCTGGCGTGCCGTGCGTGAACACCGGGATGATCCTTTCAGGGAGAACAATCTCGCACAAGCTGTCTCGAGGTTAAATGCAACAATCCCTACGACCTCACACACTATGGCGCCGCAACATCTCACCACAAATGACCTTAGGGCCCTCTTAGAAGATCAAAGGCAGTTGTATCATAGGGTTTGCGAGCTGGCAAACCACCCGTCAGTGTTAGGTTTCTCTAGCACTACATTCAAGATAATGATGCTCCCCGATCAATATGCCTCCCACGTTCAGGTACATTCAATTTTTTTTATTTTTATGTTATCGGTTTCTATTTCTTTTGCTCATTCGACTGCTTCTCTTTTGTTAGGCATTTCTGGAAGACAAAGAATTGATCGACAACCCTATCCCAAACTTCTTCTATCTATTTATGTTCTTTGGTGGAGGTTGCATGCCAGGTTCACGTAGAAGGCGACATACCTCATCCAACCGTAGTGTTTCGGAGCCATCTAACACAGCAACATCCCGTCGAAGAAACATTGCAAGAAGACGCGCTCCGGCAACACGCGTGCAACCAAACACCAACGACGATGAAGACGACGATTTCATGCCCATGCCACCCTCAAGACCTCCGCCTCCACTCGGAGACCCTGACGACGAGGCATTTAGTGAATCTGTTTTGCGAGAACGACCCTCCAACAGCGACTTCTCATCCAACCCCTACAGTATGGACATTAACTTCAGTAATATGTCTCGGCGGTGGGATCGAACATTTCAGTAAGATTAGGTGGCATAGCATACCATATGTAGAAGCTTTTATGTGTGTGACATAGCTTTTATTTTGTATGATATGTACTCATATGCACATGGTTTTTATTTTGTACGATGTTTTATCAGTTTCCATGTTTCCTATTTTATTAAGTTATGCCACAACAATCGAAAAAAAATTATGAAAAACAAAAACGAAACTCCTGTCGCCCTACAGGTGGGCGACTGGCTCCTGTCGCCCTCCAGGTGGGCGACTTTCCCTTGTCGCCCACGTGTGGGGCGACTGGGCCCCACCAGACTGCGCCGTGGGGGGGTTTGGACCCTTGTCGCCCGCGGGTGGGGCGATTAGCCTCAATCGCCTGGCGACTGGGCGACTACTTTTGCAATTTTCGAAAACGTTCGGTTAGTAATAAAAATATAATAAAAAATTCGATTAAAAATAAAAAAAATTCCTAGAAAGCCAATCTCACTGCTGCTCAGCCTCCGCCGCCGCCGCCGCCGCCGCTCTGCCCTCACCGCGACTACTGCCGGGGCAGCCTGAGCATCGGCCAGCTGATCGTCCGACTGCACTTCGATAAGCCGGATCTGCCGGAGGTATACTTGCGCGCCTTCTTCATCCCTCGGTCCTCTTAATCTCGTAGTCGCTTTGAAAAAGAATTTTTTTTTTCCCTCTTTTCGTTTGAGTATCCTTCGGATCTCACAAGGTGGAGCAATCTCGTTGTAGGAGTGTCTTGGAGTGGAGGAGATATATCTTTTGTGGGTGAGGATGATCCGGCGTTTTGCGAATATCGTGGCGGAGAAGGGGAGCAGCGGCAATTATTCGCTGCACCGCCTGGACATCTCCAAGTGCGAATTTTTTTTTAAAATAATATTATTTTAATGATTAATTGCAGATCTGGGGGCCGATCTGAAAAAATTGCAAAATTAGGTGCCTGTCGGTCACCCAGTGACCAATTGGTCACTGGACGACCGACAGCCCTCGTGGCAGCTGATTTGGAAGCTGAGGTGGCTGGGACGGGAACCTATCGGTAACTGGGTGACCGATAGGTGGTATCGGGGATCGATAGGGGCCTATCGGTCACCCAACTACCGATAGGTCACTTCTAATTTGAAATTTAATTTTTTTTGAAAATTTGAAAAAATTGAAACAAAAAATATGTAAAAAAAAACTAGACGTCATTTGGAGACCATTTGTGAAAACCATACACGAATTGAAGTTCGTTTGATAGGTCAAATAATTAACGAAAGATTCATGAATACGAACTCAGAACCGGCAGCCACAAATCCTCAATCTTTAATTCCCGCTTCTCTGGTTATTTTCTGTTCGATTCCTCGCACACAGAGCTTCCTCGCATCCCTAGTCATCCATTTGAGTCATCTTAGGAGCAAATCCATCACCCAAATCGACGAATTTTGAGGATTTGTGGCTGCCGGTTCTGAGTTCGTATTCATGAATCTTCCGTTAATTATTTGACCCATCAAACGAACTTCAATTCGTGTATGGTTTTCACAAATGGTCTCCAAATGACGTCTAGTTTTTTTACATATTTTTTGTTTCAAATTTTTCAAATTTTCAAAAAAATCAAATTTCAAATTAGAGTAGTTGTGTGACCGATAGGCCCCTATCGGGTCTCGGGCTACCGATAGGTGCCTGTCGGGCGTTGGATCCCCGACAGGTCCTACGTGGCTGTCCTCCGGCCTCCGAGTGCTGTCGTGGACTGCTGCCGAACACCTATCGGTTACCGGACGACCGATAGGTCCTCTGTCGGTCCTCCAGTTACCGACAGCTACCTATTTTTGCAATTTTTGACAAACGTACCCCAGTTTTGCAATTTTTAATTAAAAATATATTATTTTAAAAAAAAATTCTCCAAGTGCTTGTTCTACCCTTCAACGGCGGTAGCTGATGCGGCAAACAAGAAGACTGGCAAGATGAAGAAGCCTGGCAAGATGGCTACTTTACAGCGGCTACCTCCGCCGGTCATGCGGTTCCATCCATTGCCCTCCGTGAAGATTGAGTTGTTCGCGCTGCTGTGCCCCCGCCGCAGCGAGGACAGGATCATCTGCGGCGATTCGGATGGGCACACCGTAGTCTACAACGCCAATGCAGGCTCTGCGGAAACCATGCCCTCTCTCAACGGTGGCAAGGGATTCATGCCGGCTACCATCTCCATCGCCCGGCCCGATGCTCCTCTTGAAGACCTCTACGTCTTGAGCTCGGGCGCTAATACGGGAGATAGATTGTCCTGCTTCGACGTCCTCAATTTTAGCAACCGCAGCAGATATCAGGGCATGCTTCGAAGTAACCGCAAGAGCTGGCGCTGTGACCCTCTTCCACCGCCACCCTTCACTGCCAACCTCTGCTCCCACACAGTGCTTGACAATGGCAGGACCATCTGCGTGTCAGCGACCCCAAGCTGTGGCCGCACCTACTACTTTGACACGGTGAAACGAGAATGGAGGCAAGCTGCAGGTGACTGGGTGCTGCCTTTTGTAGGCGGAGCCGAGTACATCCCTGATCTGAAGCTCTGGCTGGGCTTCGATGCTGACAGTCACAACCTCTGTGCTTGGGACATCTCTGCTATGGATAAACCAGCAACATTGCGGTATGACTGGACAGGTCTCAAGATACCGGAGGACTGGTTAGCAACAAGGCTCAGTCTCCTCAACCTTGGCGCCGGCAGGTTTTGCATTGCTAAGGTATTCCGAGTTGTGGGCAGCACTGGGGGTGGCTTCGCTGACCTGGAGACTATTGAGGACAAGTTCGCTGTGTTCACTGGCGTGGAGGTGGTTACCGGCGATGGCAACCAAATTGAAAGGATTGTCGAGCACAAGTCGGTACTCTACATGTTCATGGATGACAAGATCCGCTGGGTGCTATAGATTGTTTTGATTTGTTGATCCAGCTTTATGCGCACTTTCGCCCTGTAGGTTTAAATTTGCTGGCATGCATTAGCTTGTAAGAGAATAGTGCTAGATGATTGTGGACACTCTTTATAACTCTGGATTTTGTCGCCATATTTTCATTGCAGCGAGTTTGGGACAAAGGGATCTCGTTATCCGACTTATCCCAGAACATGAATAGAGATATGCAAAGACGGGCAGAAATTCTGTTGTGTCAGGAAATAGGTACAGCGATGAATTACGAATCGGCCACAAAACTACACACATATTACACAAGCATAAAAAGCAATGTATATCCCGCGCTCCCTCGTTTGGAGCCACCCCTCAAGCGCCCTTCTTCCATGGCTGGATGACGGCAACAACAATGATCACCACTATCACCAGCAGTAAGATGATGGCATAGCACATCCACTTTCTTGAGTTCTTCTGCAGCTTCTTGGCATTCTGGAGTGCGCTCACACCTTGCTGTATATGGTTGGTGGCATTCGAGACCTTGGAACAGAAAATGACGAGAATTCAGTTAGTACGTTTCAGAAAACTCAATGCTTCTTCCATTCCAATGAACTTTGGTGCAGAAGTTAGCATTTCTTACATGTGTCTCGATGTTGTTGATCATGTCTCCTTGAGCCTCAACCAGAACTGCCATATCCAGGAATATCTACAAGGAAATGAGTTAAAACATTAAATCCCAAGACCATGAAAAGTGAAAACTTGAACCCTGCGCATTACCATGGAAATTTGTTTGTGTGAGAGGGATCATATTAGACATACGAGTTCTAAGTTATTCAAATTAACCCATGATCAAATTGACTAAGAACACACCAATCACAAACTTAGCTTTGTCATCTTAAATATTCTGCTGGAAGTTAGGCAGTATACTAAGGATGCTCCTGCCACCTAAGGGTTTACGATAACTTAACATGCATCAGTTTCAATAGATGAATTTTGCAGTCAATTTTAGAATAGAAATATTTTAGACACTCCTGTTCGTTGGATGAAGTGATAATGTGACACTTTCTAATTACATACATCCTGCATTCAGCTTTAGATGGGTACTAGATTAAATAGAAAATCTTTCCAAAAAACGGAAATCACCTGCTGCAACTCCAGAAGCTTCCTCTCTAGATCCCTTACGGCATCATGTCGCTCCTGTATTTCTGCAACAGTATCCAGTATCTGCAATGGAAAAAGAAAACCATAATAATTAGGTTGTAATGCAGTGCATGGACAAGGTTAGGCTTGCTCCCAGAAAAAAAATATCCCAAATCAATGATATGCCATACCTGCCCTCTTCCCTGCTGTTGGATAGCATCTTTGAAAATTTGCTCACTTTTTCCAGTCTCAATTAAATCATCAATCGTCTACAAGGTCCAAAGTTGTTCAAAAGGAAACTTTATTATGACAGATCAAAATTCATAAAGAGACAACAAGTATGAGAAAAAATAAATTTAACCACAGGAAAAAAAAATGTGCAGCCAATAGTTACCTCTTCATCAGGACGATTACCGGTTACTGTAAAAACCCTTCTCTCAACAACCTCCCGATACTCCTGCCGGATTGCTTCTCTTAAAACCTACAGCAAATGTTGTGGGTATCATTTATGTACCACATAAATATAAATCAGCGATCAAATTTGAACTAGAATGAAACCATCAGCTAGCTAATGCAAGGGAAAAAAAAAAAGATGAATCTATTACAATTTTTTTTAAACTTTTGTATCCATGTAAAGCATACAAGCCTTAACAAAGCTACTTCCTCTGCTTATGATGGGATAGATGTTCAGACATCTTACACTTGGATGGTTCTTAGGCGCGAAAACAGAACGTGTCTTCCCTCTGTTAATCAAATTAGCATAGTATTTACTAGTGGCAGGTGGAAACATTTTTTTTTTCTTTCAGAAACAATGAAACATGGAAGTAATGAATCATTTTAAGATGACTGTAAACTACAGGGGCAGCTTACAATCACACAGTAACAAAATCGTCACACAAATGACAAGTCAGACAGTTCCACCATATGAACGTAGTACCTGAAAGTCATCCATCCGCTCCTTCAACTTCTTTTTCACTGCTCTGCAGGAATTAGAAAAGCATAAAGATTAGACAACAAATTCATCCTGGTCACAAATCCAATGAAAACACTGACAGTGACATAAACTATAGGTTTACCCAGTCGTCTGCTCTCTTGACCGATCTACAGCAGACCCCTTCCCGCATCCAGGCTTCTGCCTATTAGATAAGTTCTGTTTCATAGCAGCAGCAATCAATAAGAAAAATGTTTATTTTCACAGCAGCAGATGGGTCGACTTAGAGAGAAAATCAGTAAATGCTACAAACTCACGAGGGGCACGTGAGCAACCATGCTCTAAGTTACAGATAGGTGAAATTATGAAGTTTCAAACAAATATTGCTTGTCCTTAGTGGATTTGGGTAGCAGTATTTCAAAACAGAAGGCCTATCCACAATGTCATAAGTATATAAGAAGGAACAAAGAGATCCTCATTTCCTCTTAAAACTACTAAGCATTGTACTGCTAAAAAAATTATGCTTTATGCATATAATCCCCACAACTCTTTATTTCAAACAGATACTGCTTAGATTAGTTCTATTAGCTAGCAGGGTCAAGTGAAAACATACATCTTTTTCCAGTTCATCAACTTTTGTCTTTGCCATACGAGCAATTTTTCCTACTTCATCAATATCTTTCTCCATCCGCTGCTTAATTGCTACAAAAAAGAATTATTGGACCTGGACATAAGTAAATTGATATTCCAAAAGAGTCCACGGCCATAAGATTAAACTTCTGAAAAAGAAACAAATAACTACTCACCTTTCATAGCACTTGCTTTTGTAACTGCTTTTGATTCCTCATTTGCAGTCTACAAGCAAAGGAACAGAGTATTGAGTAAAATTTATGATTCAAAATAAGTAATCAAATTAACCAATAATATGGTGCTCAGCCACAACGCTCCATTTTGCAATTCAAATCACATCATCAGAACAAGATAAGAACAATAAACAGAAAATAATAAATGAGGGATGAATGAACCTGGAGCTTATTCAAAAGATTGGCCAGCTTCGAAATTAGGCCCTCGATTGCATCAACCTGATATATGGCAAAACATTATGTCATTATTTGGAAGGAAAAAGGTTGCATTAACAGCGTAAGAAAGTTAAGATGCATAGATGAACGCAGAAAAGTTATATTGTAACAGCACCTTTTTCAAGAAATCTTTTAAGTTGTCTGAAGCATCGGGCTGATGCATTCCCATTTCAATGTCCGCATCCCTTGAGGAATCCCGCCGAGGGAGCTCAAAGGAATCCTGCAAAATAGAAATATTCATAATACGTTACACATCTATTTCCTTATACTTTTGCAATGAAGACAAGGCTATACGAGTCCGAAGCCAGTGTTTCTGTGCCCGAGTTAAGATAACAGGATTGTGGTCCGATAAAATAGATACAATAATCATTACGAAGATTTCCAGCAGAACAGATAAATTCCAAGTGAACTGCTTCAGTTTTCACTTCAAAGCTCCCTTGCCATTGCTAAAAGTGCCGTAAATTATTATGCATACAAAAGACTGAAGCTTTAACACAAGTAATGTTAACTCGATCATTGTGGCCACTCAGTCCAATTAAATCCCCACTAATAAATGCAATCGTGCATTTATATGTTCACTCAAAAGCTCAGCAAAAACTCAAATGAAACAGACATCCCAGAGAAACCAAACCAAACACTCAAGCAGCCTATTGCTCCGGAACTGCCCCGAAACCAAACGCACAGATCTAGAGCGACCATCCGAGAAGCCGGTTCCTTCCGCCGCCCGCTTCGCATTCCGGCTACCCGGAACACCCGCGTCCAAGCAATACCTTCCCTCACTGATCACTTCACCGCTGCCAACTCCGACCCACCAGGGACAAATTCTGGGTTCGAAACAGCATGAGCAGCGGTTCCTCTACGGATTCGAAGCCCGCGGCGGAGGGAGGCAGCGCCGGCGAGCCCGTCCCAGATCTCGAGCTCGCCCGCCGGATCCCGGACGCCTCACCAAGCGGTAAAGGAAAGTAGAGGAGCCATGGAGGAAGACCAGGAGAAGGCACGTACCGAGAGTAGATTGTTCATGGCGGCGAGGCGGCCGGCGCGGCGAGGAGAGAGAAACCGGCAGGCGGCGAGGAGAGAGAGAGAGGGAGGACTGAGGAGGGCGGGGGCTCGGAGGAGGTGTGGCCGTTGCGGCGTTGCAGATGCTTAAAGCAGAGGGGACGTGGGGGTTAAGCTGGAGTTCACCGCGGATACTGAGGCTGACTGGTGGACCCTAAATGTTCGTTGCCGAAATTTTACTTTCATTTGAAGGACATTGAAGAATTATTGGGGCATGAGGCAAATACGAGCTTCACATTTTCGTTTCCGCTGCAAATCATAGTTTCCATGAAATGATTTATGGAAGTTGTACATGTTAGTTCGTCTTTGTGCAGCATTTTCTATACATAAAAGCATCTTCAAAAGAACCTCATAAACCTCTCTTAAATCAAAATATTGGGATTCAATAAAAAAACCATCTCTAACAGCATCCCAAAACCACCCCTTGTTTTTTCATAACCCTTAAACTCCCTTTATTTATAGCTACAAACAGGGGAAGAATAGGGGTTCCTATTCTTTGTTTTTCCAATAGCATTAATGTTTTTGTGACCTTAAATGCTGATGTGCCCCAATCAAAAGTGTTTTAATCCACTTTTAGGGGAGAACTGTTGGAGGAGGAGAGAAACATTGCCCCTCATAATTTTTGGTTGCTCCCCAAAACAAGTTTATGAGGTCAATTTTATAGGAATCTCTTCGAGATGCTCTAATTAAAATAAATATGTTATGATTATTACATTTGTTGTTTGTCGATAGGGTTTGAAAACATGTTTTATGACTAGTGGTGAGTTGATCCTTCAACAACATTATGAGACTGCATTATGTATGTGGAGCTTCTCATCTATCTTATCAAAGTTCTTCCACAAACACGATGAACAAAAGTGATTGAGTTTGTTGGATTTGTCACTCAACTAATCTTTGAGCTCAAAGAACTTGAGTTTTTTTTGCGAATAAAAAAGAACTCGAGGCTTACATGTACACATGACACTTTTTAATGTTCATTTTTCTTTCATTCTCCTTGACAAGTAAAATTTTTTCTTGACTCCGTAAACCTTTTGCTTCGGAAAAGGTTTGCATCCGGTCTCAAGAAAAGGACATATCCACCAGGTACAACAGCGTCGGTAATGGCTGCACGACCGCATTTCCCTGGCCGGGAAAGCGAGTTCACTGCCTCGCGTGTCTGTAGCGAAATATTCAGGGGGTGTTCGTTTCATAGGGATCTAAAGATCTTATCATTTAAGAGTATTAAATAAAGTTTAATTATAAAATTAACTGTAGAACCCCTGGTCTAATTCGCGAGACGAATCTAATGAGGGTAAGCAAGCCTCGTTTAGACGATGGTTACTGTAGCATTACTGTATCATGACTGTAGCAAAAACATAGATTAATTAGGCTCGTTAGATTCGTCTCGTAAAGATGTACCTATCTGTAAAAAGATTTTATCATTAAATTTTATTTAGTATTAAATTCTCTTTATTTAGAGACCTCATTTCTTTTGGACGCTAAAAGAAACGAACAGGCAATCCTTTTTCAGTTTCCGTTGCCTTTCGTGAAACTGCGAGTGGACTGGTGCCCTGCCATTTTGTACTCCCTCTGCCTCCGCGCTGGAACACCGCGTCGGGTCGGCTGCCAGAAACAACACCAGGCTTCATGTGGTGGCGGTGCGGGCCCACCCGCAGCGAGCCAGCGACGGCGCCCACGGACGCGCCTGTCACCTGTCGGGCGGTGGCGCGTTTGGTACGCGGGGCCCACTTGGGCGAGCGGTCCGAGCTGGAGGACAGCGGTGTGTTAGCCACGACAGGATGTTCTTTTGCCTAATCCAATCAATCATAGTGCTACCCCATTATTCGTTCGCTGGATTATATTATGGAGTAAAAAATATATTTCGTTGTTGACGATGATAGCGGCGTAGTATCAGCAGATGATGCGGACGCGTCTGTGCATCTTCTTACGATAGAGAAAACTCTGCAGTTGTTAGGCGCAGTCGGCCGACAGCTAGATCGTATGTTCGCCGAAAGAAAACGAAGAGCTGTTTTCAAAAAGAAAAACGAAAAAAAAATAGGCCGGCTACCCGATGTCACGTAGGCCCATCTGCATATCCAGTCCATTACTACTACATGAGGCCGGCCAGATGACTACGATACGTGTGAGCTGTGAAGTCCAGCCAGGCCCAGGAGGGAGGCATCGCCAACAGCAAATCCTCCTCCTCTTTGCTCAAAAAGAAAAAAGAAAAAAAAAAGGCACAGTCCTCCTCTCCTTCCGCGTTTCCACTGGAACAAAACGGAGCCCTCCAGTACGCGTCCCACGTGGCGACGTCGGCCACGCGGCTCCGCCGCGGCACCTCGCACCGACGCACGTCGCGTTCTCCTCTCTTTCGGGGCGGCCTGTTTCCATTCTCTACTGCCCACGCTTTGCTCTCTTCTGGAAGCTGCCGACCTCCGGCTCCGCCCTCCGCTTATATCAGACACCCCGATCTCCCTCCCATCCTCCACCCACAGCGACGCGCCCCGAAGTCTCTACTAACGCCGTGCTCCGCTGCCCGATCTCGCAAGGAAGGCGCCGGGTTCTCGCCATCCAAGGTCAGAGGTAAGAAACCATATCTCTTCTTTTTCCCCTGCACACACTGTAGTCGGCCTCGATCACCAATTAATTCTTGTTCTGACATTGGTGGTGAGTGCAAAGAGCTACCTAATGTGAGTGCGAGGTCGTTCGGCCAGATTAGGCTGCAGCTGGACTGATTTAGCTTGCTTTGTTCCATCCAGCTCTCCCTCTAGATTCCGTTACTTAGCTTGATCTGAGGTTGCATTAAGCCCATGCTGTTTGAAATGCCAATGCTATGGATTATGGACCTGTCCAGAGCTCGGTTTCATTGTTGTTCAGATGTGTGTGCGCCAATATCCTATCATGAGTATTGCAAAATGGCAGCTAGGATAACATATCGTGGGCGGCTAGGATAACATATCGTGGATGAGGAACCGACCACTCAGCTGGACGTATAATCTTGTGGGAAAGTTTATGTCAAGAAGTCACAGCTACAAATATGATGCCTGCTTATACAGAACTTGGCAAATCCAAATCCATTTAATACTGACTGAAAGTTGTCACTGCAGGGAGGCCTCTCATCACATTCAAGATGGGGAATGATAAAGAATCCACCAAGCTGAAAGAGGAAGAGAAGAAGAAGGATGAGGTCCACCTCAAGATGAAGAGCAAGGAGAAGTCAGCAGGCGACGAGGATGAGAAGGAGGAGGTCGAGATAGAGATCGAGGCCAAATTCGTGGAAAAGGAAAAGGTCAAGCTTGACGAATCGGACAGTGCAGGATCGGCAGGCAAGGGCAAAGAGGTGAAGAAGGAGAAAGAAAAGAAGGAGAAAAAGAAAGATGATGAGGATGGTGATGATGAGGAGGCGGTAAAGAAGGACAAGAAGAAGGAGAAATCCGATGTGAAGGACGATGGTAAGAAGAAAGAAAAAGATGGCGAGGAGGACGCCGAAGGCAAGAAGAAAGACAAAGAAAAGAAAGAAAAGAAGAAGGATAAATCTGAAGTGAAGGAAGATGGTAAGAAGAAAGAAAAGGATGAAGAGGATATTGAAGGCAAGAAGAAAGACAAAGAAAAGAAAGAAAAGAAGAAGGATAAAACTGACAAAGAGGAAGATGGTAAGAAGGAAAAAAAGGATGAGGAGGAGGATGCTGAAGGCAAGAAAAAAGACAAAGAAAAGAAAGAGAAGAAGAAGGATAAATCTGACACGACGGATAGGGAAATAGAGGATGACAAAGGTAAGGAGAAAGATGAAGGGAAGAAAGATAAGAAGTCTGATAAGAAAGAGAAGAATGGTGAAGAGGAAGAAGGTAAGAAGAAAGACAAAGACAAGAAGGAGAAGAAGAAAGACAAGGGCACCAAGGAGAAGATAACCGATCCAGCAAAGCTGAAGGCAAAGCTGGAAAAGATCGATACTAAATTGCAAGACCTCCAAGCCAAGAAAGAAGATATCCTGAGGCAGCTGAAAGAGCTTGAAGAGAGTGGCACCAGTGAGGAGAAGCCTTCACAGACATTGAAAGAGCTCGAAGACAGTGGCAAGCGAGAGGCCACTGAAGAGCATCCACAGACCCTGGAAGGCAGTGGCAAGGGAAAGCCCATTGAAGAGAAGCCTGCACATGTACTGGAACAGGCTGGGGAGCACAAGGCCACGGAGGAGAACCCTGTTGCTGAAGCCTGATTCTGTGGAGTTGTCTTGTCTGTTCTCATGTAACCAAAAATCTCATCTCAGCCTGTGCATGCATTTCACACTGTGTAAAGTAACATACATATAGGTTGAGTTTGTAAGAGTATATGTAATAATTCTGATCTGAGTCAGCATACGTTTCACGATACATAGAGGTTGAGTTTGTTAGAGTGTAATAATTCTGATCTGGGTCAGCATACGTTTCACGGTGTAAAGAAGCATATAGCTTGACAGTGTAAAGGTATAGGAGTGTTCCTTCTCCTGGAAAAATAAGAGTCCTTTAATATTTTGCTCTGTGAATAAGATGAACGCACAGAATATTGCAGTGGTTGTCATCTACAGCATTTGAACTATCTGAACTGAATCATATTCAGCATAAAACATAGTCTCAATTCTACCACTGTCAATATTTTCCTTTCTGTTATGTTCCGTATGAACTATAATATGTCATACATCATTTCCGTAGGAAAATAAAAGTGACCAAAGATTTACGCCCGAGCGAAATCTTAGCCATGTTCAAGCCTCGAAATGTACACTCTGCTATGGACATCTCTTCTCTATAGAACTTTGGAACATACTGAATCTCGTGGTTGTGTATTATGATTATATACTGCTGAGGAAAATGGGACAACAAGTGTTGACTGTTAGGACTCGTTCTTTATTCAGAATTCAGCAAGCCCTCCAAATACCTTGCCACATTGTCCAGGCCACAGAGTTCCTTCACCACGGGCATGACGGCAGGAACTTCAAGGTCGAAATGGGAATGTGAAGATCCAGGCTCAGAGCAGTGGAGTTCCTTCCTTGCAGCTCTAATTGCTTCTCTTGTTGCACAGTGCACTGAAGCTGCAAGAAGCAAAGGTGGCTCCCCAGATGCTGCAACAAAGGACTAAAGTCAGTCAACTGAAATTTATATGCTGCAACAAAGGGCTCAAGCCTCAAAATGTACGCACAGATGCAATCAACCATTAACACATGCTGCAATCAATGACCTGGAACCCCAGGCTCCCAAAAGAGAGGAAACTCTGTGTTCAAAATACCAAAAAGTACTCATTTGCACTATTTACTGAAGTTTGTTTTGGGTATATTTTGGAAGTGCATAATGCCATTATGGCCCACAATCGATAATATATGCAAGACATGTACACAACTTGATCAATTTGTTTGACCACACAGCATGTTATCCCTAGGGCAACTTAGAAGCAAAGCAGAACTAAGTGATTTGGTGCGTGCTTGTTGACGTCTACCCAGTTAATAAACTGAATACCTTTTGAAGAGAGCACACGCTTCTTGTGAAATCCACTGTTAAGTAACTCAACATTGAACTGTTTCGGGATGGTGTCCAAAGTTGGAATTTTGTATGTCCAAGTCCCGTCAGATATTACCAGCCCATCCGAGTTGGTGACATAGTCCTCATTCATGAAATAACCAATCCCCTGAACAAAGGCCCCTTCAACCTGAAAAATATCAAATGAAGAGTTAATACAACGGTAGTCGTCCCATAATGAGAATTTGTTTCTGGAAAATGGTGCAAATAGTTTCCGGCATGCCACAAGCCTTGTTCATTATTACAAAGTTTCAGCATGCAAGCTGATATCCCATAATGAGATAACATCACAAGATACGTAAACAACTTTTATATCATAGCACTGTTGTGGACTTTTCTAGTGAAAAAAATGGGTACCACCTGTAAGTGACTAGGAGATCGAAAAACATGTGACTGGGCAAATCATAAACGTAAAATGAAAGGAGGATGAAAGAGAGTTAGCGGTGTTTCTTTTTTAAAACGAACACCCATTGGAACTTAGAACACAGTCACACATAACACTCACCTGTCCCAAGTCCACAGCAGGGTTTAAGCTCTGGCCACAGTCGTATATAAGATCACTTCGCAAAATTGTGGTGGCTCCAGTGAGCAGATCGATCTCTACCTGGAATGTTTGAAATGTCGACTACTATCATTCTACTAATTTGAGCAGTGTATCCAATGATAGACTTAAGTAAATAAAACAAGGATACCTCACTTGTAGCAGCTCCATAGTTTAGATAAGTACCAGAAGGCCCAGGAACATAATATTCTCTTGCTGATAAATCCACACCCATCATCTGTGCCTGTGTATTCATGATTGCAAAGTTCATACATTGATCACAATATTTTCTATGGACAAGCAAAGGAGGCAATACGTAACTTCCAGAAGAACCATATTTCTCATACAACATAGATAGACAAAATGATCTAATGGAAATGCTGAGGAAGATAGCTCTCTACAATAGAGAGGGGAAATTCTCGGTAAGGTAACAGTCACTCCGACAGTAGTTTGTAAGAAAGAAAGCAAGTAATAACCTTTGAAATTAGTTCGTCCCATGAAATGTTGCCTTGCTTTCCTTCAAATTGTTCCTTGACAGATTTCAGCCTGTTGACCAAGATATTGCAGGCTTGACGAACTGCTTCACAGCTAGATTCTGATGTGGTACTCCCTGTGGTCCACCCTCCCTGTACCACACTTAATGTATCTGCTTGAATGACTCTAATTCTCTCAAACAGGTCTTGACTTTGATCAGCCCATAGTTGTCCAAGACCAAACGCTACCATCTGCTTCACTTTTGTCCAAAGCCCCTGACCTAACTCAATGCCTCCAACTTCCACAGCAATAGACCCATCATTAAGAATAGATACTTTTCCAGGTGTTGGTCGAGATAATACTTTGTGTACTGTGGGTACAAATGAGATGCCTCTCTTTTTCCATTTGTTGTTTCTGTTGAAAGATTGGACCATTTCAAGACGGCGCTGATAGTTTTCTGATGCTGTCAATTTCTCACAGATGGATGTAAGCGTATAACCCACATCATCTTCTGCGCACTCACTGTGAAATAAAGCAAGGCTCTCAACTGTGTGTAGATTTCTGTGTCTAACCAAATTAGCATCAGTTGAAAGCGCGGAAGCAACATGCTCAATAATAGCTTCAGCAACAAAGGATCCTTGTACTTCTCCAGGACCTCTCATTGCAGATCTTGTTGCAATGTTTGTTTTACAGACCTTTGCATCATAAGAAAAGGCACCCCAATTATATTTCTTCAGCATCTCAATGAAATTATGAGGAATTATTGGGCTAACATCTTTCGTCATTCCTGCATTTATGAACAAGTCTACATGCAGTGCAGTGATCTTTCCATTCGATTTGAAACCGACTGAATAACATATCTTCATCGGATGCCGACCTCCACTAATTATCATGTCAGTCTTGCGGTCAAGGTACATTCGAACAGGACGACGCAACTTAAATGCTGCAAGCGCACAAGCACTCGCCACCTACAAGCAGCATAGAATGAAAAATGAAAATTCTTATTTCGAGCATTTTAAGCATGAAAATAATGCAATGAAAGAGTCTGAATTGACACTTACAGGTAGTGATCTAACCGCCTTCCCCCCAAAACCACCACCAACTCTTCTAGTAATAACACGAACATTGTGACAGGGTACACCAAGGCACTTTGCAATGACATTTTGTGCAGTCTCAGGGCATTGGCTTGAACTATACACTACCATACAGTTATCCTCATCAGGTATGGCCAGAGCAGTTTGTGTTTCCATGTAAAAGAAGTACTGTGAATTGAGCTTGACCTGCATAAAGTGTTTGTCAGTTGCAGCAGAGTACAGAAATAACATATTACAAGGAGATGGGCACCCAAACTGCACTCCATTATTAGGAGCTATCTTAGGGACCGATGCTCCAGAAAAAACAAAAACACAAAAGGCAAAAGTATCCTGAAAAGTAGCTTAAGCTAAATCACTTTTGGCACCAAAGGTGGGTCAACAACAAACATACTATATCACAAATTTGTCAGATTCCATGTTGTGTGGGGCCAAATGCCTGAATGGAAGATAACTCAAAATATTAATGTGACTTGTTTAAAAATGTTAGTTCTCAAACTTCTAATTAAAAGTTCACCCACAGACCATATTGCTGAAGGAGCTATACCTCAGCCGAGTAGATTTTCTGATCTGCTTCTGCCATTCCTTTTGCAAAATCACCAATCTTTTGAGGAAGAAGAAATGGTGGGGTTTCAAAATAACTGCATCTTCTGACAGCCTCCTCTATCGATAGAACCGGCGTATCCAAGTTCTCTGTGCTATAGCTAACTATAGCTCGTTTTGCAGCCATATTGGCAAGTCTTTGTGTTTCTGCAATCTATGCAGCAGTGATTCAGTGATAGCTTAATTCAATCTACCAGACATTGCTATTGCTAGAGGAATTAAAATTGCAACTTTCTTTAAATCCAAAATGATCACAATAAATGGCATACCACAACACCAAGAGGTTCCCCAGCACACTGAGTAATTGGATCGCCAAACAGAGGTTCAAGTCCAAATATAGTACTGGCACCAATATTGCCACCTCCTTCTGGGATATCATTAACAGAAACAACTGTAGTGTTTTGTAGCTGCTTGAGAGAAGGGTCAAGTTCAATGCTCTTCACATGAGCTAAAGGTTTTGTGCTATATACAAATGCTCCATAAAGACAGTCCTTGGGAGAAGGGATGTCATCCACAAACACAGCCTCACCTATACATATTGTTGGTTTTGTATTAGCAATGTAGTATACTTCCAGAAAGGACACATGATGAAATCAAAAGCCAACATAAACAAATCATAAAACAAAAACTTGAAGATGTAAAATATATAAGCAAATAAGTAGCATACACTTGAGTGCAAGCAAATATAATAGAAACCAGCAATGATTGGCACTTTCAAGTCCATTAATGTATCCAATGCGCCACTAAGTTATAAAATAGAACTGCAAAGTGCATACCAGAGGCTTGGAGTTCTGCTCCAACTTTCTTGGCTGGTATGCCAACTGGGAGGTAGTCTTTATTTGTTACAATAATCTGTTTGGAAGAATCAAGAATGCGATCATTGCTGTATAAACTACATTTCACATTATTGATCTCTTTAAGTGATCTATCAACATGTGTAACAGGTCCACAGTGTGCATTTCCATTCATGCCAGAAGTTACACAGCCATTAAGCTGGACTGCCTTTACAGGCTTCAAAGTTCCTTCGGCTAACGGGTAAAGAAAACTAAAGAGAAAGGCAACAGCCAGGCTTGACCTGTAAGCAGCATGCCTTGTGCCTTCTTCAGGAACAATTGTTTTCTTGAGAACTTTACATGCCTCATGAAGTACAGATGTGGTAACAGGTTTACCAACAATGATTTTCTCGACATTTCTAGCCCTGATGGCATGTTGGGTCCCATATGCACCAAAAGCTAGACAGAGTTCTTCCAATATTAAGCTTCCTGAAGTTTCATCTGAAGTGACTTGAGCCAAGAAAGCAGAATTAAGATACGCAACAGCATTGCCAAGGAGGCGTGGACTAGCTCGGTATGTCTCAAATAGCAGAGAAGTTCCGCTTGTACTTCCTGTCCTATCCATTGTTCTATTGCTAGTTAAGACACCGGTGGGAGTCCAATGAGGAATGTGAATGCTTAATAGCAGTGTCTTGTGATCACAAGGTGGCATCTCCAAGAATTCGTCCAATGTGACAGTCAATCTTTCTGATGATACCTGGATGCATAACGTCGAACCAGCAGCAAGAAGAATCGTTGCAATGTCAGAGGCGAACTGGTCCCTCTGCGCCATTATCAGATTTCCACCCAAGCTTGCTGTGTTCCTGATAAACCCAGAAGCCACCTTCTCCATGTGATCAGCAATCTTACTGAAAACTACATCTTTGCAGCTATCATCTTCCCCTCTTAAAATCTCAATTGTCCGGGAGATGGATACTGCAGCTCCAATTTGAACACCCTTGGCGCTCTTGGTAACAGAATTCAGCTCTGGGATGCCTCTGAGGTCAATGTACCTATCATACACCTCTGCCTCCCTGTAAACACCTGAAGCAGTGTTGCCCACAACCACCTTTATCCTACTTTGGCTAAACAACTCACTAAACAACTCAGAGCCTACCAGCTTATAGTAGTCCTCCACACTTCCTGGCCGGTGCCAAGAGCTCCCATTCCCGTCCAATGCATCCGGCGTGCACCGGTCAATCCCCAACGAAGCTCTGATCTCAGCCTTCAGGAATTCAGGGAACACACCAATGCTCCCCTCATTGTACCGCGGCAACTTGGAGACGCTGGCCTCCCCCTTCCTCCAGAAGGAGTTGAGGCCCAGGTCCTCCAAATCCACGTCCGCCGCGAAGCTCTTGCAGACGTCGGCGATGGGGCGGTACCCGGTGCAGCGGCAGAGGTTGCCCGCCACCGCGCGCTCCGCCTCGGCCGCCGTGAGCCTCGAGAACCCGTCGGGCGGGTCCGGCCTCCGGCTCTCCACCTGCTCCGCGCCGGCGAGCGCGGCGGCGAGGGACATGCACACCCCGGGCGTGCAGAAGCCGCACTGCAAGGCGTGGAACCCGGCCAGGCGCGCGTGCACCGCGTGCAGCCCGTCCCGACTGCTCCCGAGGCCCTCCGTGGTGGTGACCGCGCGGTGGTGCAGCCCGTGCACCAGCGTGAGGCAGGAGCTCGCCGCCGCGTGCGTCGCCGCGCCCGTCGCCGCGTCGTAGGTGGAGAGCAGCACCACGCACGCGCCGCACCCGCCTGCACAACCAGCCAACCAATCATCAGCAAGCATCCCGTCAGCTCGTCGCACTCATTTTGAAAACCGAGGAAGAGGAAGAAGAGGACGGGACGGTGGCGTGCCTTCGCCGCAGCCGAGCTTGGGGCCGGTGAAGCGGGTCCGGGTGCGGAGGAACTCGAGCAGGGTCGCGCCGGGGTCCACATCCCCGTCCCGGAGCTCCACGC
Source organism: Eragrostis curvula (assembly GCA_007726485.1). NCBI lineage: Eukaryota > Viridiplantae > Streptophyta > Magnoliopsida > Poales > Poaceae > Eragrostis > Eragrostis curvula. Next base: position 50,710,944 of record CM017442.1, on the reverse strand, counting down.
GCTCGCCGTTCACGGCGAACACCACCACCACCGGCTGAGCCGCCGCCGCTGAGGATGAAGAGGAAGATGCCATCGCGCCACGGAGAGGCGTGCGTGTCGGAATCCGATTCCCATCTGGGTCTCTCGGCGGCAGCTTCGCTTATCTATCACTCACTGCAACCAGTCTTCCAGTCTCACTGGCTCACTCGCAGGAAAATTCCGAGCGCGGACAGCGACGCGACCGACGCTGACGCGCGCGAGCTGTGTGTCGGCGTGTCGCTCGCCGGCGTAGCGGCCACGCGACTCGGTCCCTCGAAGCGACTCCCTCAGTCGCTGAGAGGTGGGGCCTCTGAGTGCATGGGGCGGAGTTAATGGGTTTGTTTACGGGAGTGTAGCTTTCCGCATTGGTCGGCTGATATTTTTGGGTTGGCACGTGGGGGGCGGGCGGGGGCCGCGGGGGATGCGCCGCCGGGGACGGGTCGGTCCAGCGTGCGCTCGGTGCCGCCGCCGTCCTCGCTTCAAAGCTAGTACGATGAGATCCTCCCTCCCGTCAGCTAATCGCCGACCTCGCTTAATTTATCAAGTGAAACTTCATCAGTCTGGTAAGTGCTGTAGTCAAACGATAGGTCTGGCCAGTTGATAATCAAAAGCTCGATAACCATCGGTGACGCAGCAGAAGTTCAGAAAACCAGAACATCACGATGATCCACAAGATAGAAAAAAAATCGAATTATCTCCAAGCTGGTCCATGGGGATTGTGACAGTGCTTCTATATAAATCCTTCAAATCGCCCATCACATCTCCAACCCATAGAAAAAAAATGCTCAACTTGGAACTAATTACAAATCCTCGAAGCCCTGATTCAGTATCTTGGATCGACCTTCGTACTCTACTTTCACAGTTTCACTCCTAAGCTTGCAGTAATAACTCTGAACTTCAGCCTTATCTTTCCCATGATTTCCTGAACCTGCTCGTCTTCTGGATCAGAGAGCGGGTAGGTACTCACCAGTGCATCCATTTGCTCAATGTTCTTCACGCGATCCGAGAACGCGCCTTGATCGGTGCAAGCCACCGAGGTCCAGACGTCCAAGCAGCCCTTGTAGAAGCCCAGTTCTTCGCATACCTGGAAACCAATGTTCAGACCAAGCTTTCTCCCCTCCTCTTTTCCTGATGCCCAGCCATCAGCGTAGCCGTCTCTGAAACCCTCTTGGTAGTGTGTTTGATCCAGAAGAACTGACGATTCGAAGAAATCAGTGGAGTTTTGATCCATGGTATGATCAACAATCTTCTGAAAAGATCGATTCTGAGAAGCCTGTTTTGTGAATAAGCAGATATAGAAGATTAGGAGACAAGAATTCAGGACACATTTGCATCAAAGGTGCTGAGCAGAATTTGTTATAAAAAGCTTGCACCGGAGAGAATTTTGATTCTCAATGATGCTGCAGCCTGCAGCTAGTAAGTCAATACAGACAGCTACAAGTCAATTTTCATAATTTTCACCTCAACACAACACTCCAAAAGAAGTACAGTAACATTCAAGTAACTCAAACCAGTGAACAAATGATGAATTTTGCTGCATGAACTTTGTAGCTGTCTCTGAAACCATGCTTAACTCACATGGTTACAAATTTAACCAGAAAACATGTATGCTTTTCCGGACTCTAATGTACTTACTTCCTACCCTCCTAAACAATACTGCAATAAGCACCAGTTTGCTGAATAAGAAGGATGTACACAGCTAGGAGCCCAGTATTGATGAATTATGGGGAATGATGTACTGCAATAAGAAGACAGGCTACCTAGATTTCTGTTTCCAGAAGAGCAAGATAAGATAAAGTACCAGTTTGCCTGATCAAAGCAGATCGCCCAAATATTCTGATCACAATTGGGAATAGACTAGTGCATTGACAAATGACAGCACATAGAAGAATAGAATAAAGATGAGCGCTGAGCTAGCAAGAGCATGGCAAGGGAAGGCTGGACGATGAGCCGCGTCGATTACGCCGCCAAGGCTATTGACAAGGGCGGCACCTTCGCCGGCACACTATGCAATGACGGAATCGGAAGCCGCATCTCTCCCAGCAAGCGGATCGATGATGGTTCCGTACGTCGCCGCCGGGCGCCAGCGAATCTTCTAGAACTGGAGGAAGTTGGATATGTTCCTCGCGCAAGCGCTGGCCGGCGGCGGCGGGTCGCGAGAGGCGGGGAGGAGAAGCAAAAAAACAGGGCTGCCATATACAGAAAATTGCTAATATAACAATTTGCAGGGGCCTTTGTATAAAAGATTGGATCGCGACTATTAATCGCGATCCAAATCAGGGGTGTTTGTGCAAAAATATTGGATCGCGACTATTAATCGCGATCCATATAAGGGATGTTTTTGCAAAAAGTACTGGATCGCGATTATTAATCGCGATCCAAAATCAGGGGCCCTTTTGCAAAATAGACTACCGGCCGGCGCTGCGGCGACAACCGCCAACCTCATCGCCGAGCATCCAGCGTCACCATCCGTCGATAGAACGCACCACACGGCGATGCCTTCAGCCCCACGACCCACTCTGCCTCCGGCACCCACGAGCGGTGGCGGAGCCCGTGCCCGAGCTCGCCGCGGCGGCGGAAGCAGCCATCGCGCCGCCGTGTCGGAATCCGACCCTCCTGCAGATATCCGAAGCTTGCTTGCTCGTTCCGCGGAAAGAATCGCAACACTGTCCCCGTCTCACTCTCGTCCCCTAAATCCATGGACCTGAATCCGTCAAGCTGAGCTCGACCGAAAGAAATCTACCGCTAGAGAAGAGAGGCTGAGACCCTGTGAGGAAGAAGAAGGCATGGGACTTACAGCTACGGAGCCGAACCCTTCCCGGCGATCCAGCGAGTGTTGCGACCGGCGGCGGCGCCGGCGACGGAGACGGTGGCTGCCAGGGCGGTGTCCTCGAACAACTAGGCCGGAAAATTTTCCATTTCTCAAGTACGAGAGCAGGCTGAGCATCTGCCCTTCCGGCCTAATAAAAGCCCACACAATCCTAGCCTAGCCTAGCCCAGCCCAGCCCATTCCATCAAAACTACTCTGGCTAAACCATCGGCGTAAGCGCAGGCACAGAACCTCAATCCAGCCAATCCCCGCAATGGCGTCGCTACTGCGCCTCCCCTCGCTGCTCTCGCCGACGAAGCCCCTGCTCCGGCGGCGGCTGCCGGCGGCAAGGCTCTCCGCCTCCGCGTCGAGGGGCCAGGCCTCGGCGACCGCGGGGGCCGCGGCGCCCACCGCCACCGAGACCCGCGGCGGGGACAGGGAGGGCCAGGTGACGCCGCGGTCCGTGGACTTCAACGCGTGGTACACCGATGTGATAGCCGCCGCCGAGCTAGCGGACTACGGGCCCGTGCGGGGCACCATGGTCATCCGCCCATACGGCTACGCCATCTGGGAGTCCATCCAGGTCCGTAGCTCCTTGTCCTCCTGCTCGGTACTCGGCCATGGGCAATCCTGCGTGCTTTGCTTCCCTCGTTGCGCGCGTTGATTTCTCTATTCGATGGGTTGGGGTTAACATTGATGATGTAGAGAAGACGAAGAGTGGTTGCGCTGCCGTTGCCTGTGCTGTAACCCTTGAATCTTAGTGTAATCAGCTCACTTGTGGAGTTATGTTGATGTGTGTTTTTGCAGTTTGATAAGTGAAGTGCTGTAGAGTGTACTTGATGGCAAATTAAGCTCCATTATCTGGTTCTGGTGTGAAGTTTAAAAATTTGTGTATGATAAGTTGGCTTCGAATCTTTCGGTGCTACTGTAGTGAATTAGAGGTTTTGATTCATGAAATGCTGATTGACTGTTCATCTCGAAATTCGAACATTGGTAGATTCTCAAGTACTATATTTATGCAACGTCTGATTTTCTGTTATATGTTTTGTTTTGGTTACAGGATTATTTGAATGTTAAGTTCAAGGAGACAGGCCACAGTAACATGTACTTCCCTCAGGTATGCACCGCATAGATACATATGTTCCTGCTATTCAAGGATAACATGTTGACGGATCACGAAGCACTGTGATAATTGTGGATTTACTTGTCATTCCTTATGCAATATGATTCACCTCTTTCTAGTGCTAGAATTTAGAAAGACATGCCATAAAGTGTTACATATTGCAGTTTTAGCTCTACACTAGAGGGCTTCACTAAATAGAACCCTTATGCAGGTTAGTAGTGTTTGTGTGCTTCCTTATCTAGCTCTGGCATTCTGAACTTTTAGACTTGAAGCACAAGCACATAAAGCTAATGCTATTTACTGTTAATCAGGATGCAAAAATAGAGTTAAGTGGAAAATGTAAAATCAAATCTGAAATAATGTTTTGTTCGATAACGTGTTGTTCTGTTGACATTTGATGAAATTCTGAAAATAAATCTGGTATGCATGCTAGGGAAGTAAATCTGAAATCATATTTAGAGTATGTGTCTACAAAACGTCCATATTTGGTGCGTTAGTGCAGTCTGCAATCATAATTTTCTTGGGCTGTGTGTCATTAATTCATTATATCATAAGTTTACATAGTTTCATGTCACTATTTTTTTGTTAAGTGATCTTATCATTATTTATCTGAATTGGACTCAATCGTTGTCACTTCCTTCTGTAGTATCTTATGCTTGTCCACTCTATTGTATCAGTTCATACCATACTCATTTATAGAGAAGGAAGCTAGCCACGTTGAAGGGTTTAGTCCGGAGCTTGCATTGGTCACCATTGGAGGAGGAAAGGAACTCGAGGAAAAACTTGTGGTAAGACATAGCACTAGTTTTACGGCTGAATTGTGTATAGAAGTATAGAACTACATTATATTCTTGAAGCAGCAATTATGATTTTTTTATGGTTAATGGCTCAATGCTATGAGTAGACTGCCTCACAAGCTGAACTACTTGAACTTCCATTCTTGAGGGCTTTGTAGGTAAGACCAACAAGTGAGACCATTGTAAACCACATGTTCACCAAATGGATTCAGAGCTACCGTGATCTTCCTCTCATGATTAACCAGGTAACCTTGTTGGTAAATTTAGGTCAATTGAAGTCAGCTATCATTCACTGTGCTAAATAGTTCTTGTTATTCTAGTGGGCTAATGTGACAAGATGGGAAATGAGGACTAAACCGTTCATTCGAACTCTCGAATTTTTATGGCAAGAAGGTCATACAGCTCATGCCACACTTGAGGAGGCAGAGAAGGAGGTTGGTTTTCATATTTTCTAAGTTATTGTTGCTCATGATCCTGTCATTGAAATTCTTAGTACCAGCCACAGAAAAGTCCAAGTGCCAGAATGATGAAGTTTTCTAGTATAACATCTCATCTGCTCCAGTTTTTTCATTTTGCAGGCGATGCAGATGATTGATGTATATACCAAGTTTGCTTATGAACAAGCTGCAATCCCAGTTATTCCTGGCAGGAAATCAAAAGTAGAGACATTTGCCGGTGCTAATCGGACCTACACTATAGAAGCTATGATGGGTGACAGGAAGGCTTTACAAGCTGGAACTAGTCACAACCTTGGACAGAACTTTTCTAAAGCCTTCGGGACACAGGTTGCTTTTGCTAATTGTACATTCATGTTCTGTAGGAATGCCTGGAATTTTTTGTTATGGCTGCCATGCGCTACTTCTATTTCTTTTTCCCTTTTTTTTTTGTCTGGAAGGAATTATTCACAGGGATTTCATTTTGATTTATTTCTTTGCCTGCAGTTTATGGATGAAAATGGTCGAATTGAACATGTCTGGCAGACCTCTTGGGCTATTAGTACTCGATTTGTTGGTGGGATTATCATGACCCATGGTGATGATGCTGGTCTAATGCTTCCTCCAAGAATTGCCCCCATTCAGGTATGTTTCTGGTTGATTATTTACATCCTTTTATATTCTCAGAGCCCTTCTATCTGATTAAGCTAGTATATCCTCCTTTCTTTCTTGCACTGCACAAAGCGGTTCAATGGGCAAACAAAGTTATGTTTTCCCTTCAAATTTTTACTTATTGTGGGTATTTGTTTCTGTTTTATACATATGCACAATTGTGCTGTCTAAGATTGTTTCGGTTTAACTCAGGTGGTAATAGTACCCATATGGAAAAAGGGTGATGAGACGGCTGCTGTTCTCGAAGCTGTTGATTCAGTTCAAAAGATACTGAAAGAAGCAGGAATTAGAGTCAAAGTGGATGACTCAGAGACTCGGACACCTGGATGGAAGTTCAACTTTTATGAGATGAAAGTAATTTGCTTCCACTCTTATCATGGGAACCCAGTTCATTGGGTTACTAATTGATTGTGTCATATACCATATTGAGAGAGATATGCTTTCAGTATGAGAATCCAGTTTCATCTTAGTTTGATGACTTCATGAGTATGGTTATGTGCATCCAAATCTGCTTGAGTCCATCACTCTAATATTGATATAACATGTCAGCTTGATTTTTTTTTTAACCACAAACCTTCTCTTTATATTGTGCAAAAGTCCAAAATAGTGTCTATGAGATTCTGTTCCAGTATTGACTACATTCCGATTGTAATACCATCTCTATACTGATCGGCATAATCCGACATAATAAAGTTGAAATAGTTTATGTTTCGTGTTTAGTCTTGTACTACCTCCGATTTTAAAATGATGACGTCCGGACATCAATCTCAAGCCAAATTTTGAATTGCCTATGTTGTCCGGACGACAACAAATAAAAAATGGAGGTATTGTAAGTATAGTTGGATTTTCAGCTTTGCTATAATAAAATATATAGGCATCCATCTGGACTGGTGATATTTCCCTTTATTTGTCCATGTAGCATTTTCCTTACATTTCCTTCTACTGTTTAACAGGGTGTTCCTATAAGATTAGAGATCGGTCCTCGTGATGTTACAAATAAGAGCGTTGTGGTTTCTAGGCGTGATGTCCCTGGAAAGCAAGGAAAGGAGTTTGGCGTATCTATGGAGCCATCAACATTGGTGAATCATATAAAGGGCCGTCTAGAGGACATACAAGCATCCCTTTTACTGAAGGCCATCACATTCCGTGACAGGTAGCTGTTTCCAGTTTCTGGCTGAATTTGTATCCTAGTGATCCTGATGAAGACTTTATCCGTGCCATAACTGTTTTAATATCATTGTGATATGTTGATTTATGCTGTAGAGACGGTATTATGGGCATGAATAATTCTTACAGTTCAGCTCTCATTTTATCACTGCGTTTGCTTTCCTGCATTTACAAATTTACTCCAAGCTAAGAAATGCTTTTTCACTCTTGCAGCAATATAGTTGATGTTAGCTCCTATGGAGAGCTGAAGGAAGCCATTGCTGAGGGGAAGTGGGCTAGAGGTCCTTGGTCAGCTAGGTGTGTTAAACTTTGATAAGCCATGTCTACCCTCATTATCAGGAGTGATTGACATACAAATATAATTGATTTATTGTATGCTTCAGCGATGCTGATGAGCTGAAGGTGAAAGAAGAGACTAGCGCCACAATCAGGTGCTTCCCGTTTGAGCAACCAGAAGGCACGAAGAAATGCTTCATGACTGGCAACCCGGCAGAGGAAGTTGCAATTTTTGCGAAGTCATACTAGGTCGTCTCTGCGTATATCAACTGCCACAGATCAAAACAGCTCTTGTTCGTTTTGATTTTTAGGATTTTACCCTGATTGCTGGCTCCTGTATGGTCTGCATGGCTCACGATTCATGTATGACAGTATGAGCAGCGGAATACTGTTTTATTTTTCATGTAAATTCTAATAATCAATAGGTCAATTTAGTTTCATGATTGCAATGAAATCTAAGTAATGAAGTTTGTTTTTGAGTTTGTTCAGTTAGTTTTCTTTCCTGCATTCTGAACCATGTATGACTGTGGATTCAATATGCGTGTGTTTGGTTTGGGGACTATCTAGAGCAGTGTCAATGCGCCAATGGATTGCTCGAGCCACTACTATACCCTCTGTACAAACTAATGTCATGACAGCAATTTTAAACCAACAGCGTGAAAGCATGCACAAAGTTTGATCGGCCAGCTAGAACGATCTATAGCACCCACCGGATCTTGTCTCCCAAGATGTAGCGTACCGACTTGTGCTGGAACATCCGTTCAATGATATCGACACCGCTGGCGACCACCTCCCCGCCAGTGAGCAACTGAGCACGGTGAACTTGTCTTCAATTGAATCCGAGATGTCAAAATAGAAATCCCATTCTCTGCTGTCCACAACGACCACAGCTCGGAATACATTTGCAGCGCAAAACCTGTCGGCGCAAGGTTGAGACGCATCACTGTCAGTGACATAATGGCTATAAACTGGGTACCATCCAAAAATGTTTCGACGAGCAAATGCATGTGGGACCTAATTTGGGTCAAGTAAGTGTTTGGCCCATGATAAGCAACCCACAACTCTCTTTTTTTAACAGATGGGAATTTGGCCCAATAGTCTCCCCAATTTGAAGTGATCAAGCCACTACCACTGGGAACTGGCACTACCACCTCCTCCTGAGTCTTGATCTGACTCTCCTCTGGGTTATAGTTCGTTTATGGGTTATTCATGGAACTTATAAACTGCTGTGACATATTTTCTATTTCTGGTATGCATGATAAGCAAATATTCTGATAGAATTCCTTTTTTCCTTTCTTGTATACGCAGCTAACAAAGGAAATGAGCTTAAGAAAAGGAAAGCATTTAGGAGCACCGGGGCCCTTCTGGTGGAAGTTGGGAAGGAAAATGCTTTTGTTCGAAGCATTATTTGAGGGCCGCCGTCCGAGAAAGATCAAGGCTACAGGAAAAGGAAATCTGATACATCAGAACAGTAGATGGGTGATGATGCCGAAGCCTGACTGTTGATCTTGTGGACATGAACAGCGTAGTGGGCTGATTTGGGTTTCGAAAGCAGATTAATTTGCATTATTTATAGCCAAATTTTGACTAGTTACCTGAATGGTAGTCGGTCGGGTCGCCTTAGGTAAAGTTTGACAGCAAACCCGTTTGGTTGATGCTCGAGTGTGCTAGCAAGTCCCGTTTGTCCAATATGAACGGTGTAACCACCGATGCCTCATGTTTTCCTTTTTTTGCTGGCTCATAGCATCCTAGATTTTAGCTTCCAGAGCTTTAGCAGCATAGTCTGATTTGAGTTTTCATTTCAGTCTGAGTTATTGGAACGATAAGTTGTATCATGTATGTAGCCACTAGCCAGTCGTTTATGGACAAAAATGAGGAGGAATGACATCTCGACTTTGAGCTCCTGCAATTTTGCATGGTTTTTGCTGCTTTTCTGTGTGGCCAACAAGGTCTGATGAGCATTTGTTATTCTACAATCTCACCATCTTGGATGTATGTTCAATGACTTAGGAATTTCATGCACTAAAAGCAAAATTTTGCATTACTTATAGCCAAATTTTAACAAGCTGAATGGTAATCGATCGCCGTAGGTTAAGTTTGACAGCAAGCCCGTTTAGTTGAATGCTTGAGTGTGCTAGCAAGTTGCGTTTGTCCGATGCGTCATGTTTTCCATTTTTTCTGGCTCAGAGCATCCTATATTTTAGCTTCCAGAGCTTTAGCAGCATGGTCTTTTTTTTTTAGCAGCTAGTCTGATTAGAGTTTAATTTCGCTCTGAGTTATCGGTACGACCTTATGTATCATGTATGTAGCCAGTTTTTTATGGACAAAAAGAGGAATGACATCTGACTTTGAGCTCCTTATTTTCGCATGGTTTTTGCTGCTTTTCTGTGTGGCCAACAAGGTCTCACGAGCATTAAGTTTCTCCAGTTTGTCATCCTTAAATATTTTTTTGCCACTTTATCATGAAGGAGAACTCAAGGAAATATCAATATTTATTTTATTTATTCATCATAGTATAACGCCAGGAAACTCACATTCACACGCACCCAGCTCCTTGTTTGCACCAAGGTCTCATGTGCATACAAAGGGAAGCGACGCTCCTCGTCGCACATCAGATTCAGTGGTGAGTCTGATGATCTCTCGAGGGACGCGGGTCCTGTAGCTGCGTATAGATGTAGGTTTGATCGTGTGGTGTGCGTGCGTTGATGAGTCATCTTTGTATGCACGAGCAGATACTACATTTATACTCGGTTGTGAGAGGTTCAAAAAAAAAAAAAAAGCTCCTTGTTTGCTAACACCTGACTCTAAATCGAAGGCCTTCAAGAATTTGGACAAAAAGACGGTCCAAACCAATGTCGGCCCACGAATCTTATTTGGGCTAAAGGGCTTCCCAAGTAAGTGCCAGCTTGCTAATGTGCGCACACGGGACACAGCTACCCTAGCCGAAACTCGACAGCGCCACTCCTCCCTTGCCCCGCACGGCCTCGCCGCCGCCGCTCTCCGGCGCGCTAAACCCTAGCCGGGAGCGCCATTTGTCCCAACCCCCGCACGGCCACGCCGCCACCGTCCTCCTCTCACCGCGCCGACCGAATGTGTCGTGCTCTGATGGCGCTCAGGACCGCATCTCGGTCCGTGGCTTCACAGGGCCTCGCCCTCCATGGATCGCTGCCCTTCCTCCGCGCGCTCACTAGTGTACCGGCGGGAGATCGCTTATCTCACACCCGGAAGTTCGGTTCACTGGAGGCGGGAGCGAGCATCATCAAGCCGGCGGTGATCAGGCCGGGTGAGATCTTCCATCGACCCCACAACTGCCACCGAGCCATCGCCTCATCTCACCTTCGGAAGTTCGCCACCAAGCCGGGTGCGAGGATCACCACGCCGGGTGCGAGGATCACCACGCCGGATGACAGGTGGAGAGAGCCCATGCAGCAGGAGCCGAGACGCCCAATCCTGACACGACGGAGGTAAATTGAGATACGATGTTTGTACCCTTGCATATTGAATTGCTTGGATTGTGAAATCTCTGTGCCCATTATATGTGAATTGGAAATGAATTAGACCCATCTCTTAGTAGCTGAATAAGCTCAACATGTTTGAACATTTTCAGATGTTCTAACATGTAAAGCATTGTCACTGTAAATCATTGTCAGACCCTCTCAAATGCAATATGTTAATTGTGTCCTACATAATTATGTAAATTGCCCAACAGCAGCACCACACACACACATATCATATGCATTTAACGCTGCAAATGTATCTTTGCAGCTTCTTCATTCCTGATGACATGGATGATCCGGATGATCCAGAAATCGCACAATGGGGAGATCCTGTGGAGGCTATGAAGAGCATGCAGATTGTTCAACAAATCAGTAACCCATTGATTGTTGATTTTGAAGTGCTGGATGGGAGAGATCGGATGATGGTGAATTTGGGTAGAAGATTATGGAGGGATCTGATTGAATTGGTGGTTGAAAATAGAAGTCGTGGCCATTGCATCGCGGAAGGACTAAACCCGGAAAACCTTGAGATTTCTCGTGTATTCGGCATATTTCGGATGAAGAAACCCATAGCCAAGGATATTGCAGGACAGGAAAAGTTCCGGTTTCTGGGCTTTAAGAAGGTTCGCGAAACATTCGAGATTCTGATGAAGAGAGCGTTTGGGCCGAACATAATTGAGGAATTGACTGCTGATTGGCCTATTCTTTTGGATGTTTTGGAAAACAAAGCTGCTTTGAAGGAGCATTTAGCCCTTTACAATGCTGCTTTTCTGATGCCCTCTGGTCGAGTATGGTTGAGTGTCAGAATACATTCAGTCCTGCATGGTGAAATTGGTGCATAAGGCCAGTCTCAGTGGGCACTTTCATTTCACACTTTTCAAAGGTGCCACACCAGATTTAGAGTTTTCACATGATAAATGAAATGGTCTCTCTCAATGCACAATTTCATCTCACGGTTTCATAAGCAAAGTATAATATTAAATTCTTGCATTGAGATTGGTCAAAACATGTTAGGATGAAAGTTTTTGCTCTCAATGGGTCTTTCAATAAGGTTTCATATATATGAAACCGTGCCAACTTCCTTTCATTAGAATGAAAGGAACTTCTCCTCTTTCATCTTAATTGATGTGCCATGTCATCTATTTTGTTGATGTAGCACCTTATTTAATATTGATGAAAGGCCCATTGAGACTGGCCTTAGGACGTCGTGGATTAGCCTGGGTACAATTTATTGTGGAGTCGTTGGGTGCTGAGCTTGGCTATGTTGATGGCTTGCATGCTTTCTTCCATGAATGGCGGGAGTATTCCAGGATCCAGGCAGAGCAGAGGCAGCGGCAGCAGCAGCAAAACCCAGGAACTGAGTGCAACCAACCCAGCTACCGCCACTACCAGCAGCAGGAACGAGAAGATCACGGCTACCAACACAAATCCTACCTGGATTGTCAAAGCCTAGAGGAAATGCACGAAGCAATGCTCTGGAACGGATTCGTAGATATGCATAGGGAGGAAATCCAACGTCGACGTGAAAATTATGAGTATGGTCGTTGGGTGATTGACCTGCACCGGAATGGGCCACTCCATCATCATGGGCCTCACCTGTCAAGAGCTTGCGGAGGCACACAATATGGTTTTTCAGATGTGATAGAGTTATTCCATATCTTGCTCGCTCCATATCTCCCTATATCTCAAGAACTGTTTGATAGAGCGCATTTATGGCAGTGGCTTGAAATGCCAAGTTGCTTTTCAGAGGAGACGATGCCACATTACCAGACTGTAGCTTTGGTTCACAGGAACTAAAGGTGTCTTTATTGCCTAACTAGAGTTAATACTTCTGTGAGAAATTTTGTTGTAGTATGACAGTGAGGTTGCAACAGCAGCTTTAGTTAGTATGGTTGGTATTGTGGACATGTGTCAATGTCAAGTGACCACGCGGATTGGTTTGAGGTACCATGTTGCTGTTGGACATGTGTCAAGTGACCACAGTGAGCGCATTTATTGTTGTTGCTATGTTGATGCATTGTCTTTGTTTTTTTAGTCTTTCGTTTTTACCTGATTGGTTTGAGGTACTATGTTACTGTTGGATCATTGTTGCTGCCAATCAATGTTTTGCTGAATGAACGTCGGTTTATGCTGTCCATTTGAAACTGGCACTCATAAGCTCTTTCATATATCATGTATGCTTTACTTCCTCTGCATTAAACAAGATTACTTTAGTAGTGAGCGGCTTACCTGGTTTGGCTGCGGCTTGCCTAGTTTGGCTGCCCCTGTACGTCGGCTCAAGGAGGTCGCGCACAATCGTTATTGTTGCCAGCAGGTAAACAATGCACTGACTAATCACCCTGCTTACCCCGGAGCGAGTTGTTGCGGAGGCTGAGCACGGCTAGCGACGGCAGCCGCCCCAGCCACGGCTGGAGCTCGCCGGAGAGCAGGTTGTCGTCGGCGATCAGCGTCTGCAGGTTTTGCAGCCGGGAGAGGCCCTCGGGGAGCTCGCTGTAGAGGTAGTTGCCGCTGACGTTGACGATCTCCAGCGCCGCCAGCCGGGACATCTCCGCCGGCAGCGGACCCCACAGGCCGAGCCCCGTGAGCGTGAGCACGCGGAGGTCCGGCAGCCGGGACAGCGTCGTGAAAGGCGTCGATGTTGAACGTCTTCGGCAGCTCACCAAAGCATCGCCTCTGCACCAAGATTGCTAGTGCCACACTTGCTCACTAATAATCACCAAAATTGAACCACATCGTACTATTTACTGTCCAATAAATCAATGAATAGGAATGCAGTAGGGGCCTTAATTACCTTTGAGCCACTGTTTTGCAGCACTCACTGCTGAAGAGTGGAGAGACCAAGAAGGAACTCAGCAGGAAGCATGTGCTGATGAGCTCAACGCAGCTGAAGCTGAATGGAGCGGCAGCATCAACAGGTCACAAATGTTTTTTCTGGGGTTTTGTGGTGGAGGACGGAATCATGATCTCTACTTCGTATATGGACGTGATGGGTCTTCCTGATACAACCTCCAGCAGTATCACACCGAAGTCGTATATGACCATCTTGTCAGCGTTCGGTACCCTGCAAAACAGAGTCTTTAGCAAAACAGGAAATTGGAGCTCGAACTGCTGCTGGCAAAGCAGTAGGTTTTTTTTTTTTTTTGACGAAAGGCAAAGCAGTAGGTTGATCTTCAAATACCTATCAGATGCATGCTTTCTTCCACCCTGCACAAAAAACAACAGCATTGTTAGTTCAATCCACACTGATTCTCCCACAAAGTTCAGAGATAAGGAATACAGCATCAGGGTCAACTGCAACAGCTAGTATATATACCTCGGATTTCGCTGCGGTTTCGGCTAGGATGAGGATGTTGTGGTTGCCGATCTTGGCTACAAGATTCAGAAGGATGTTGGTGATCTTGAGGTTGTTCCCGAACAGGTCGGGCATGATGCCTCCGTGCAGGAACTGGATGCCCTTGGCCACGCCGATGGCGGTCTGTATCCTCTGCACCCAGGGCAGCTTCCCCCCCCCTCTGTTCCTTCTGAAAAACACACCAACAGCAAGACCAACACCCAATCAGCCATTGAACATTTTTCTTCTTTCACAAATACGCCGGAGAGTTGCGCCCCGACAGTCCCACTCATGGAAATTTATTCAGCCGTGTAAATAAAAAGCTTACGTGAGATCCTGCTCCGGAGGTTGCCGTTCTGCACGTACTCGAAGGGTTCTGCACGTACTCGAAGACGAGGTAAAGCTGCGTGACGGTGGAGTCGTTCGAGGTTGTACTCGAAGCAGTGCCGCAGCTTCGAGATCATCTCGATGTGACGGTTAAAGCTCTGCCACGTCTGGCTGCGTTTCACTCGCAGCGAACGGATGGTCACTGGTGTGCCGTTACTCAGCGTTCCACGGTACATCTGACAGCAAAATCACGGTACAATGAACTCTTAGCTAACTCTTAGATTGTTTATTAGAAAAAGGAATATATAGGAGACAGCTAACTCTTCAATTGTTGCTTCTAGGCTACTTCTTAGCTATTTCTAAGAATTATTTATTCATTGATGTGATGTCGCTACCTCTTCTTCAAGAGTCAGTACTGTCGCATCTCTTTCTTTTTTCTAATAAACAATTCTAAGAGTTAGCTAAGAGACGACCATTGAGGAATTAGCTATCTCTTATATATTCGTTTTCCCAATAAACAATTCTAAAAGTTAGCTAAGAGGCGACCATTGTGGACATTTTTTTTTTTTTGCGTTGGAGTTTGGTAACAAATTCACGGAATTTCACATTAACTCAGTTCAATTCTAGCAGGAACTGAATTGGAAAAAGCATCCTGACTTTGCAGTTAGAAGTACTACCTGGCCGTGAGCGTCCTGCCCCATGAGACAGGACACCTCAAAATTGTTGGTTGCAGCTTCGAGCTCCACCAAAGAAAATGATCTGTACGCCGGAATGCCCAGAGCTCCCAACTTCACCGTCTGAGAAATGTAACCTGGCCATCCCAAAAAACCATGTCACGAACACTGAAATTAGTCTGACAGTTTCAGTAGAATTAACAGAGTAATGAAGAAAACGCGGAAACAGAGAGAGCGAGATCGTACGCGCGTCGGCAAAGAACTGCGAAGGATAGGCGCTCGACGCGTGCTCGACCAGCCGTCGGGGCGGCCGTGATTTGGCGCGCCGAATGGTCACCTTCCGCACGGCGAGGAACACGGCGACGCCGACGAGCACGGCGGCGGCGATCGCGCCGGCGACGATGCCGGCGACGAGTGCGACCTTGCCGCCGTGCTTCTTGCCGTGCGCCTCGTCGGGCACGATCCCCACGGACCCCACGGCCAGAGCCTGGTTCTGGCAGAACGTGGACGGGTGCTGCGTGGTGTCGCCGGCGGCTTTGGTCAGCAGGCAGGACGGGAGGCTGCCGGTGAGGAGGTTCGACGAGAGGTCGACGAACCGGAGGTTCTCGCCGCATGACATGTTGCCGGCGAGCAGGCCGGTGAGGCGGTTGTCGGCGATGCTGAGGTACTCGATGGACGGCAGCGCGAGCAGCGCCGGCGGGAACGGGCCCACGAACCGGTTCCGCGACACGTCGAGCCGCTCGAGGAGGTAGAAGGAGGCGAGCTCGCCGGCGGGGAGCCCGTCGCCACCAAAGCGGTTGCTGCGAGCACGACGCTGGCCACCTTCCTCCCGAGCCGCGGGAACGCGGGCCCCAGCGAGTTGTTGGCGAGGTCGAGCGCCTGCAGGCTCTTGAGCGCGCTCACGTCCGGCACCTCGCCGGAGAGGTTGTTGCACGCCAGCGTCAGGGACCGGAGCGCCGCCGTGTCGCGGACGGAGTCCGGCAGCGCGCCGCGGAGCGAGTTGTTCCGGAGGCTGAGCACGGCCAGCGACGGCAGCTTCCCCAGCCACGGCGGGAGCTCGCCGGAGAGCATGTTGTCGTCGGCGATCAGCGTCTGGAGGTTTTGCAGCCGGGAGAGGCCCTCGGGGAGCTCGCCGTAGAGGTAGTTGCCGCTGACGTTGACGATCTCCAGCGCCGCCAGCCGGGACATCTTCGCCGGCAGCGGGCCCCACAGGCCGAGCCCCGTGAGCGTGAGCACGCGGAGGTCCGGCAGCCGGGACGGCGTCGTGAAGAAGGCGTTGATGCTGAACGTCTTCGGCAGCGGCTGCGGCGGCGCGCCGCCGGCGGGGCCGATGATGTGGAGCTGCGAGACGCTGTCGCCGTAGCGCTCGACGAAGGCGGAGGGGGTCTTGTAGTCGCCGCCGTAGCAGAAGTCCGTGTGGTTGCGCCACGTGCTCAGCACCGCCGGGTAGTTGAGCAGCTGCTGGATCTTGAGCAGAAGTCCGTGTGGTCTGCGAGGACTGCAGCTGCGTGGACATGAGTGTGGTGGCTGCAGCTTCTTCTAGTAGCCATTAATTGCTGCTTCAGCGTGTTCGTCTTGCAGCTACAGTGTTCGCAGTTATTTCTTTTGCAGCAGTTACAGTGTTTCTGCAGCTGCTACAGTGTTCGCAGTTATTTTTCTGCAGCTGCAGCGAAACGAACAGGCTGTTTCCTCTTTCTCTTACTGGCAACTTGCAAGAAGATTCCTTCACCCAACTGAATATTTGTCGATGATTGCTATTATGAAATGACGAACAGCTCGATTTGGGACTGTAAGAGCAGAAATGACCAAAACTGTCAAAACTTTCTTCAGCTGGAGCAGAAATGATGAGCAGCGAAACAAAACCAGCCAATTAATCTTCCAGCCTCCTTAATCAGAACACTAGCAGAAATGCTGCTAGAATCCGGAAGCAAAGATTTCTGCCTAGAAGAGCTTGGAAGCTGGGAGCAAAATGCAGGTAGCAACAGAACTCAGAAAAGCAGAGATGATCTGTAGTTATTTGGAGACAGCTACTCGTCACCAGAATGTCACAATGTCCAATCCTGCCCAGGGATCTGACTGGCAGCCCACCGGTTCTTTTCATCCCACAGCAAGCAAGCACTGGATGCTCCTCCCCTCTGCAGAAACCTCACCAGATTTGCTCCCTTCCTTCAGGACCTGGCAACACAACTGCAAACCTCTGCATGAAGATTGCTGGTGCACACTTGCTCACACTAATTATCACCAAAATTTGGCCAAATAGTACTATTTACTGTTCCAAGAAATTAAAGACCAGGAATGCAGAGGGAGCCTTAATTACCTTTGAGCCACTGTTTTGCAGCACTCAACTGCTGAAGAGTGAAAGCATGTGCTGACGAGCTCAACGCAGCTGAAGCTGAATGGAGCAGCAGCATCAACAGGCCACAAATGTTTTTTTTTTTCTGGGGTTTTGTGGTGGAGGACGGAATCATATGCTCGGCGTCGTTTTCCACTCCAATGTCGCTGAGCATCACGGGGTGGCCGGGGCATGAGGCAAAGCGACAAGATTGAGCTGGAAGATGGAGGCTGGCAAAAGGACAATGAGATGGGAGCCCAGAGCCCTCTTTTCCCGTCTCATCTCACCTCACCTATAAAATCTAGTCGAGCAGATATAGAAATGGTTCCTCTTTTTTAGAGTATCCTTCCTTTCTTTGGATTGGGTTATAATTTGTGTGTGTGTGTGTGTGTGTGTGTGTGTGTGTGTGTGTGTGTGTGTGTGCGCTTTATCTCTTTTTCGTTCTTAATGTTTGGTAAAGCAATATTTTTATGCGTTAAAAAGCATTTTCAGTGCAATCAGTGAGAGTATAAAATTCGGTTGGTGGTAGAACAGCATCTGAGCACACTGTGATCTACAGTTTGGTTCACTCACTATATAATAATGTATCTACTGTTCTATGTCCAGAATATGAAGAATGTCTGCAGTTTTTTTTTTGTAACTCGAGCAAACTTTGAAAAAGATAACAATCAATTCAAGATGCATGGAGATTAAAAACAAAATGATAACTAGAACTCTTGATGCGTTTTTCTGCTTACTGCAACCAATGAGCGGCTACACTAGATAAAATGTATCGTGGCTACCTTGATCCACATAGAAGGATTCACCCCATACATAGCAAAATAACTCTCACTACGACTCTGCCACAACTTCGGATTATCACCATCAAACATAGGAAAATTCATCTTAGGTAATTTGCAGAGCAGCTGGCTGTCAAACCCATGAGGATCTCCCCTAGGACCATGCTTGAACTCAGAATTGCTCATAGTGTGGGGATGGGGACCTTGAGACGTATCATTATTGACCGGGATATGAGTTTGGGTAAACCCGTACTCATGATCCCGTGTGGCTGTTTCGACGTGGTGCCCATTAGGGTCGTCGACGTGAACTCCCGCGAACAGATGCACGGACTTCGACTCCGGGACGTCGAGGATGCTTGGCTTGGAGGAGTTCACCTCCCGCATCTCCCGATCCCACGAGTTGTTATATCTTGTTGATCTCCGCACGAACAAAGTCGACGGAGTTCTTGACGTCGTAGATCGACGATTCGACGCATGGCCGGCATGACACGAACACCGCCGCCGCGGACTCCAGTGCGACGACGAGTGTAATCGCCGCCGCCTCCAGCTGCTCCTAGCGCTCCACGGATGCCGTGTCGAGGGAGGAGAGGTGCGTTGCAACGGAGTTGTTGATCTCAGCTTGGATCACCGTAGCATCTCCCGCCATCGCCGATGTAGTCGACAGCTTGTCGACGCGCTCCGACCACAAGGACTCGAACTTGCCGAAGCGCTTGTCGATGTCAGCAAGGAACGTCTTGGACTAGGCGTCAAGCGCGAGCTTTAGATTCGGATCCACCACGCCGCCATCTTCGCCTTGCGAGTGTAGTGGTGGTGAAGCTCCTCCAGGCCCCTGATCGATTGTCTCTGATACCCAATGTTAGCACGCGAATACTATTTGGAATTAAGAACTAGGGTTACAGTATCCAGATACTAGTAGTGTTGGGGGAACCGGATCCCTTGTAAGTGATGCAAAGCCCCCAGCGGGGTTTTGCTGTCCTGTCCTGATGCGGCAAAGCCCTCTGAACATGTCCTGATGTCTTGTTCTCCTATGCAAAGCTCACCGGATGTTTCGTGTTGTCTTGTCCTCCTGTGCAAAGCCCTCTTGCCTATCCGCGATGCTGGACGAAGGCAAGCACCCAGGAGGAACCCATAGGTCTCCCTCGATGTTGTTCAGCGAAGCCCTCTGTCGCCTGCGGAGCTGGGCGAAGATTGTTGAGACGATTGAGATTTCGAGACGGTGAAAATGATGTATTTTACTCGTGGCCCCTAAAACCGATGTCCGTTACAGGATCCCCTCCTCCATATTTATAGAGGGAAGAAGATTCGTAATTACAACTCATTAATTAACTCTATCACGGTCTCTCTTCAGCCGGCTTTCCTCGTCTCTTAAGGTTAGTCCCTTCGTGATTACCCTGAATGCCTTCGCTTATGCTGAGATCCTTCGAAAGTGTCAGGAGGCCTTCGGCATTATCTCAAACAAGAACTTATAGATTGGAAGGGGAATTTGGGGAAGAATAGAGGAAAGCTTGGAGAAGAAGACTATATTGTTCAATAATTGTAAAATGTTTGATGTCCTCTCCTGCGTCGAGGGCGAAGCTTTAAGCAGTTGTTTGCGCGCTGCGGTGATGGGCCTTCTTGGTCGCAGCCCACTAGTAACCGGATAGCTTGACGTTGGGCCGACGCGCGCGGGAGCTTTTGCAGGTTGGCGCCTATTCTGTTGTCTAACCGACTACATGCTCCTCCGGCACGATAGCGGTGCTGACAAATTTCGCTGAATTTTTTTCCTAGGTTTGGAGCTCCTCACCTCCGAAGCTTTAGGCAGTTCGCCAATTCCCAGTGGCGGCGGCGGCGGCACCCAACTGCTGTGTGGAGACATGAGAGCAAAACGCTTATTCCGCACACGCGCCCGATCAACAACGCGCGCCACCCTTCCCTTTCTGTTCCAACAACCTGTCTCCATGTACTTACTGTCCTTTTACTCCTTGTAGGGCCCATCCAATTCCTTTTCTTGTTTCTTCCCGATCCAATCTGGAGGATGCCAAATATGAACGATGGCATGCTCAATGTTGGGACTGCATAGTGGGGAAAGAAACACTGCAATTCTTTTCAAAGTCAGAGTCAATGGTACAAGAAGAAAGTTTGGTTTTAACTAAAGAATGAACAGAATTAACGAGCTCAGGCGAATGCTTTGACGTACAGCAAACTGGAAAATTGTTACCCAAGCCTTGAAAGATATTGGAGCGAATATCAGGTTTCAAACTTGCATGCATGTGAATTGTCAGTCAATCACTACTCTACGGAGTTGATGGAAGTAGTTTTCTCCTCTTTTCTTTAGTTCTCTTTAGATGTTACTGAACTATGAACATTTTGTATTTGGGATACTTAACATAGCCGATTGGATTACAGATGACATATAAAGCACATACGTATGCAGGTTTACAACATTCCTATAATGTTGTGACATAATTGTTGCTGAGATACCCTTCCTTCAGTGACAATAATAGTTCATTTTACTGAAACATTTAATCCGGTAAAACTAAGAAAATACCAATGGTGCAGAGCTTACTCATCAAGAAAAAAAATCCAGCATCAGAAAAGCATTTGACCTTTGCTGTTGCTGGAAGCAAATCACGGAATGTGTCAGTGTAGTACTGCTAAAGCCACCAATCCACAACAGCCATATAACTTTAGGTATGGTTACCCTGTTTTGAGTGTTAACTGCAAGTTTGTCCTTATTTTTTCAACTTTGCACCATTGTTCTTGTTTTCATCCAAGTTGTTGCATGGTTGCCCCTATTTTGATGAAAAAAATTACGATTTTGCCATCAAAATAGGGGCAATGTGCAACATACTTGGTCAAAACAGGGACAATGGTGCAAAGTTGAAAAAATGAGGGTAAATTCATAATTAATGTACAAAGTAGGGACACTCATGCAATTATCTCTAACTTTAGAGATGTGCAAGTCCAAATCTTAACAAAGCTTACTTGTGATCAGCCAGGTTGGGCATTACTTCATACACATTTGTCGTCACAACACCCCATTTGTTATGCAGCAGGTAGGGTGAAGAGACAAGCATCTGCATGGCCTTTCCACTATCTTTTTGGACTAAATAGTTGTATCTCCAGCAAAGTTATTAGAAAGTTATCTTTCTGGAATATATCTCTCAAGGTTGCCGTGACGAGGGTTGGCACGCCCCAGCCCGCTCGTCGCACTCGGGGCTGGCCGTCGCGACTGAGTAAGGAACACCCGAGCCCGCCTGCCGTGTTCGAGGTTGGCCGTCGTGATGGGGGATGCCGACGCCGGGACGGGTACAAGCGACAACGAGAGAGGAGGTGGGCATATGGTGACGACGGGGACGGCCAGCGGCTTGCCGCGGTGCCAGTGGGATGGAGCGGCAGCGAGGGAGGGGGGGCTTGGAAGACGAAGAAGAATGGCGGTTTTGTTGTTTTTTTTTCCTGGTTACTTCAGGGAGGCTCGTCTTCACGAATATGAAGAAGAATGCGATGCACCGGTACTATGAGATAACCGGACCAATCAAGATCATTCCCCGCACAGGAGCTTCTTTGCAAAAATGCAGGCAGGCAGTTTTATGTCAATATGCCATGATTTCAGATTTCATCTTCGCGTTGAATTTTTTCTGTTTATAGGGGGTTGTCAGTAAGAAAAAATAATGCGTTTACTGTTCACTAAGGGCATGTCCGAACCGTGGATTGATTATCGTTTGCCAGAAGGGCCTTTTTTACAAAACTAGTAAAAATGCACGTGCGCCACGCACGTGTATAAAAGATTCAAAATGATTACTATATATAGCTAATAATAGATTCTAAGCAGATAGCAAAAATACCTTAGTTAAGGCAATAAAAATTATATGAACCGGACATATTTGTTAAAATAATAAGCAACCATGCTACAATTAATCGTCCATCTTGTATGGATAACATTCCTCGTCTTGGTCATCCACAAATTGAAATGCCTGAATAAGTGAATAATTTAAATAGCTAATTTTTTATTATCCATTGCAAATTGATGCATGCCTTATATCATTCACTATTATATCATAAATGGCCTCTAGATCCTCTGAGATCATTTTTGGAAGACCAAGATCACGTCATTTTTCCATCTATAACCATACAACTACCAAACATACAACCAAAACCATACGACTGTGGAATGGAGCATCTTAGTAAGCACAAGGCACACTCCCGCTTGTTGTTGCCATACAGGTATGTCCTCATTGAATAACTACTCCGAAAATCTAAGACACGCTAGCTTATCCAAGCTCAAACAGATGCGGTTTTTACTCCTATGTAGTGATTTCTTCACTTTTGCCCTCTCAGCTGCAATGTAAAGTTGAAATCATGAGCTGCAACCATTAATTATTCTACAGTATAGCATCTACACGTGCAAATTGCAAAGAGACAGAGAAAAAAAATATAGATTTGCATTCAAAACATGTCATAGGTGCTTGAGACATATGTATGCCTGACTTGAAAGACACGAGGCATAATAACATGAATTAAAAAACAGAAAGTTATCATCTCACTATACAGTTTTGAAAACCTTGGACCAATATCTAATTATCATGGAAGCTATTGGGGTGAAAATTAATTTGTTTATGTCCAAATAAGTGGTAAAAAGGAAACCCATCCATTACACTAAAGCTGAAGTACCTCAAACCAAATGACCTATCTAGAACATGATGTTACAATTTGTTGAACTGATGTAGTACATAACTGAGTAAATGTATAATGCACTAAATTCTCTCATGCCACTGAATCAACATGTCCTGATATCTTGAAGCAGATAGACATCATAAACCATGATTTCTAGCAGGGAACCGCCGCTTTGCTACGGCTTTGAATAAAGAAGCAAATAAATTAGATTTTTATTTTTTTCAAAATAAATTGCACAAATACAGAGAGAATTTAGTACATAACATAATTTTATTATGTGATAGATCGAGTTTTAGTGCACTAAATTCATAGTTGCAGTGACTGTAAGACACACAAGAAATATCAACAAATGTGAGATGACATTTTTAGTGAATAATTTACTTTAACCACTTATTACGAGACATGCCCACGTTTAACCACACACCCCAGCCATTCTGTAGAGTACAAGAGAATACAGAATATAAGACACAATGCTAAGCATTAAACAGAGGTGGTTGACTGATATGAAAGAATTTACCTGATAACATTACTCGGTAATGTATCCTTCTCTTGAAGCAGCGAAAGATCATTCTCTAGTGTATCTAAGAATCCCATGCTGCTGCAGTCCAAAACATCGCACCCATTGGTAAGGATATGTACACAAAATTCTTTTAGACAAAATTCTTTTAAACGAGGTGTACTAATCAAGCGGCTGGGTTAAAAGTTCGCTCGGAAGAGTTCCCTTGCATTTTAGACGATTTGAATTTGACACAAATAAATACATTCATAATTTTACATAA
Organism: Eragrostis curvula; assembly: GCA_007726485.1. Classification (NCBI taxonomy): domain Eukaryota; kingdom Viridiplantae; phylum Streptophyta; class Magnoliopsida; order Poales; family Poaceae; genus Eragrostis; species Eragrostis curvula. Next base: position 50,687,276 of record CM017442.1, on the reverse strand, counting down.
GCACCTCCGCTAATTCTCCAATGACCCATAAAAGTATATTTTGCATAGTTTAGCGAAGTTTTTTGTTCGCTATTTAAGTACTTGAATTGAGTCGTAAGATAAAAATTGCGGAGTTATCAATGGTACAATATAATTATACATCATATTGGGTTCTATTCAACCGTCCTGTGTGAATCCACCGGCTAGTGAATATAATAGATTTCTTGAATTTCATTGTAAATAAATTGGCACTAATTTCATCTTATACAATGTAAAAAAATGAAGCCCTCAGCGTGCCAACTAACGGTTGATCACAAACGATTGAAAGCAAATTGAAAGGCCAACCACTTAGAGTTTATTGATCTTCCTATAATTTTATATTTCTAGCCAGATTGCGATTCTATTTGACTTGTGGTCATTGAGACCTATTTATACAATAGAATTATAAGAAAATTATAAAAGACACAACGGTTTAGGCTTTCAAGGCACATAGTTTTTCTCGGAGGTTCAAATGATTTTGGACCAGCCACAAAAGTTAGAGACCCACTCACCGACCAAAATCTGAACAAAGTTTTTTTTTTAAAAAAAAAATCGCGAGACTTCCTAGAAACACTTGGAAGAAAACGAACTCACACTTGGAAGAAAACGAACTCCCCCACGAACGCCCTGCTTTTGATCTTTTTCCCGTCACTTCCCTTTTTATATGCTCGAGCCCGGAAAATCTCGCTCGTCACAATCTAGTCCTCCAACCACACAAAGCCTCAACCATGGAGAGCAAGCAACGCCGCCTCCTCGCGCTCCTCGCCGTCGCGTGCCTCTTCCTCCCGTCTGCCTCCGCCGCCACGGCAGTCGAGTACTGCAGTGAGTATACCTCCTCCAAAACCTTCTCTTTCGCTGCTGCTCTGGGTTCCTGGCGTTTCAGATTTCGCAATCTTTTTTGCTTTGCCGTGCAGAGAAGGGCAAGGACTACCCGGTGAAGGTGAGCGGGGTGGAAATCGTGCCCGATCCTGTCGCCCCTGGCCAGCCCGCCACCTTCAAGGTCATCGCTTCCACAGGTAAGTTTCAGAGATTCAACGAATGCTTTATTTTCTATTTCCCTGTCTATTTTTATGCTTTACATCTCCGGACGTAGAAGTAGCTGGACGCTTTGTTCTTCTGTGAATTTGATGTGATACTTAGAACTACGAAAGCAATTAGCAATTGATCATTAAGTTCATCGTAGTGCTAAGGTTTAGTCAGAATTTTGCTTGAACATTTAGGTTTGTAATTCGTGGAATTATACCAAGTGCTGTGCTGTTGCTGTACATAACCTCCGGTACAATTCCGGGATTGGGGTTGTGTTTTGTGGAATGTTTTGTAGTGTGGGATTAAGGTGTGGTTGATTGCACAAATAATTGCAGTTAACTTTTGTATGTGTTAAATAATCTAATTTAACCTCCCCTGCGTGGAATGATGTTGAGCCTCAGTAGAGGTGCTAGCAGCCTAAAAGCATAGCTTCGTGAAAGTCTCTTTGAGATACATCTGATAATCCACCTTGTCTAACTGGTGCATTTAGTGATATAGTCATGCACACATATGTATATCGCAAGAAAGAAATGCACTCACCACAACCATGACTGCATGGCATAGATCTTTGTAAATGGATGTAACACTAATTGCTATTATATCCATGGACATTATAGGGTAAAAATGAGATGATGTTAATCTTTGTGAAGGGAGTACAAGCTGCTTGCTATGTTCTGTACAAGCATCATATTGAGTCATTGACAAACAACATAGGTTTCTGGTGTTGTTTTGCACGCAAGTATATTTGCTGACGATAATGCAAAGCCATGTGTAACATTCTATTAGTAGGAGTGTAGGACATATAAATATATATATTCTCATTTTTATAAGTGGTTCAAATAATTGGAGGTATTTTTGATCATTAGAGTCCCTCTGTTTAATTCTATGATGTTTTAGTTGTCACGCATTGTTTCTTTAATTCTATACAGCGTTTATTATATGTGTCAGATAATCCATCAAAAACAATCTTTGGAAATTTGTCAAGTGATTGACTCTGTGATGCGTGTTTCCGTATCAATACTTCTTCTTCTTTTAAAAAAAATAATGCAAATTTTCTTTGAATTTTTTTTCGAGCTGACACATATTTCCATCTTGATATTCAATATTACTTGCATGTAATTTATTTGACAAATAGAAAATCGTGTGAAAATGATCAAAATTCTTTTAACAATCTTTTTACTGCTCTAAAGTCAAAATGAAAGAGCCCAATAGCAAAAAACGCATCATCAGTCCCTCAGATTTTTTTTTTTTGGTAAAAACGTTCTTATAATTCTACATGATTCGTCCTCTATCAAATGAATTATTTGCATGTAATGGTCGCTCGAAAATAGAATAAAATATGTTATTCATTCTCTATGAAGACAATATGCAGATCAATTGTATTTCTTTTCGTCACAGCGGTCAGTCAGTTGAGGGATTTTCCTAAGATTGTTCTGCTGGATTTTCCCCAAAATGTAATTTAACAACATATTGCACCTATGAAGTAGCATCTTTTCTGTTTCACCTATTCTGAAAAAGGTATGCTTGGGAGTCATCTGTTGCTTGTCGTATCTTTCACATCATCACATGGGAAGTTGTGGGAGTCACGTATTTTCAGCTTGCAGTAATGATGATCCTAGGGTAATTATTCTTTTGGACCGTAGTAATATCACATCGGTGGCATTGTAAGTGGTAGCACACTGGTACAGTGAACCATCCAGAATTTGAACTCTGGAAATGGTGTTTAATTTTGTATCGTTCATGCAAGTTGTGTCTGATTAATCTAGGTTTATAAAGTAAGAGGCTCAACATGTATGAGTCTTCCGGCAGTATGTTTTGCTTTTACTGTAGCCCACTATTCGTGTGCCTTTTATTGATCTGTGTTATTTTATGGGAGCCAGATTTTGCATGGTTAACTGTAATGATTTCTTCATACTCTCTTATTTAATGTTCTACTGTATCAGTTATAACAGTAGCTTTCATACTCTACTGTGACGTGACCAAGACTTGGTTGCAGTGTTTGAGAACTGATATCTTTTTTTCCCCCCATCCTTGCAAAAGGGAGAAAATGTAATGCTTTTCCGTGTATTTTTTTAGATAAACCCATTAAGGAGGGGAAGCTGGTTATTGATGTTAAATATTGGGTGATCTTCCCCATCCCTGTCCACTCGGAAACTCATGACATTTGTGAGGAGACTACCTGTCCAGCAACTGGTGATTTTGTGATAGCTCATTCGCAAACCTTACCATCGTACACTCCACCGGTGAGATTTTGTGCATTGCCACTATCACACTTTTAGTTCTGCTCCTCGACAAATGCTCTTGCTTGGTTCCACTTCCTTAGAACTTGACAGATCTGCATATCTGGTTGTGTGTTATTTCCGACCGCACTCTTTTCACACTTGGGTCTGTTACAGGGTTCTTACACTATCACCATGACGGTGAAAGGTGCTAACGATGAGGAACTGAGCTGCATCTCGTTCGGGTTCAGCATCGGGTTTGTGGCCTCCAGCTGAATAATCTGAAATGAGCACTAGAAATAGCCCATGGATGTAACTACAAACAGCTTTGTATCATATAGTAGCAAAACTCTTTGTACGCTAGTGAATGTTGCGTTACTTGTGTAGTTGTGTTCAACTAAGACGTTTTATCCAGAGTTGAACATCACAATAAAGCAAAATGCTGTGTTGTGAAATGGACTCGTGTAGTTGACGAAATATGTTGTCACACTGAATGAATGAGGTTTGGGTGCGCACTTGCTCTTGACGGTGTGCTGCTTTGGTAATTGCACTACCCGTTTGTAGCACACTCCCAGCATGGCAACACGTACTTAAAACCGGAGGGACTCATTATTTTCCATAGTAATCTCACTAAATTTCCTGTGTAAAACCTGGAACTTCTCAACGGCATGATGAAAATCGGTCTAGTGTGGACGCCATGCATGATCATCAAGAACACAAGACCCTGAAGACGAGCATCGTGCGCTCCATGAAATCCCCCTCACGGGTGCGACAAAAACGGAACGGATCATCATGTGCCCGCTTGGCTTCCAGCTCAATTACGTTCAACTGTTCTGTACTCAATTACCTTCAACTCTTTATAGCTCAAATCCCTCACCGTTAATCTGTTGGTCTAGGTAATTATATATCATTATCTTCTTACTGTTTAGAAATGGGATAAATTTACCTTGACCATCGGGACAATGCTAATGGCAAACATTACGAGAGGTGGAGCTAGGCCCCTATTTTTTGGGGCAACTGACACCAACGATTTTTCTGAAAATCAGTGAGAAATCATTGTGTTTTCTGGTGCTCAACTATGGTTGGCAGTGGTGCCGACACCGAAGTTTGTCTCGACTGCATTCGCTATTTGAGTTGCTAGCGCTATCACATTGTAGTCGTCATGGAGTACATGGATATGATAGTATCCGTGCGCTTTTTCTTCTTCTTTTCATCACAGTACGTCGCCTCGTGCACAAACACACATTCACCTCATAAGACGCGCATGCGATGTTGATGGTGTTGTTCATAGCTCATGAGACTAAGCATTGAAACATAAATGTCGTTCTAAATATTTTGAAGTTTTCATGTTTACTTATCATCATTATTATAGGAATGAAACCAATGCAACAAAAATTGTAAGAATACACTTTTTTAATCTACTTGCTCGACGGTAAGCCTTGAGAAGTCTAAAAAACACATGAAATCTAGCTAAACTCCGTTATGCAACCATCCATCTAATCGGCGACAAACACGCGACACAATCACTGTTAGAATGTCACTCCCATTTGCAATACAGAAGCAAACACAAGTGTTTCAATTCGATGTTTTGTCTTTCCTTCTCTAAAGCAGGCAATGTTCAGAGCACAATTCCTAACTCTAACAAACCTTGATCTAAGAAAAAAAAGCTCTAACAAACCTTTTGTCACGAGGGAAGACACCGTCGTCACACTAGCTGTCACAATGGGAAAACACACGTGCCAAAAAAAAAAAAGACCCGAAAATAATTTTCTTGTGCATAAACACACTGGCAGAGAAGGATAAAAGGGCCTGCTGGGTCCCCCAACCCTACTACGGTCCCTCTCTAGTCTTCCTCCCCTCTCCCCCTCGCAGCGCCGCGGCGAGGCCACCGGCCGTCGCCTCCCGCAGAATTTCCCTGCTCCGTTCGTCTCGAAGCTTCCCACCGAAAGGAAGCGCTCCATCCTCTTCGCCCTCGTCCCCGCGGGACTGGTGCGGAGCAGGGATCCGTCCGGGCTTGGATTGATTTCGTCCTCCGTTGGTAAGGACGGCCAGCCTTGCCTTGATAGATAGTTCGAAGGCGATTTCCTTTCAGTTGCATTTTTTTTCCCGTGCTATGAGTGGTGAAATCTGCTCCTTTTTGCTTGTATGGATTATCCTCCCGGTTCATCCAGCTTCGTGCTGGGATTGTGTATTGTGGGGTGGGGTGGGGGGGGGGGGGGGGGGTGCGCAACTGGCAGCAGTTTATGCCTAGAAGAATTTCGGATTTTGGAGGATTCAGGTGAACGGGTAGGTGAGCCACCATGGCTACCTGTGTACAGTGACCTGTAGATGGATTATTTATTGCTGGACAGGAGGTGGGGGATAAGGGTGTGAGGCGATGGAACTGTGGAGTGGATTCGATTTTGTATGATGCTACCTGCTGTTGGCTTGATGATAGCGGTGAGGGATGAGGTCTTGCAAGGGTTTTATTTTAGTGATACTTCAGCAAAGTTGGTAGAGACGACGGGCAAGGTTTTGGAAGGGTTTTATGGAGATTGCGCGGCAAAGTCGGTACTGCATCTGGTAACAACTCATTTTTGGAAAGTACCCTTTCCAAGTGTAACGACAGTGTTGTCGCCACACTTCGTGGTATTGTTTACTGGGTAGTCAGTAATGTTGATGTACAGTTTTATTATGGCTGCGGTTGTTATGACCCTGTTTTAAGCGGGACGCGAGTAGGTCTTCATGCTCGTACTGAGATTTGGCGCCTTGTAATGATTAGGGCAATTAATAATCCGTGTTGCTAGATGTTTCAAGTGTGTTTATTGAACTATTTTTGTTCATCTGCTGGTCTTTTTTTCTGTACAGATTCGAGTGTCACGCTGGATACTATCACATGGCATCTGATATGAGACCGCTTGGTGGGAAAAAGGTTGAGATGCCCTCCCATGGCCTTGAGAAGTGTGGAGTTTCTGATCAAGCTTGCCATGGCAAATGCCAAAGCTGTGATGGTGATGGAAAGCCATCTCTTGCTGGAGTGAATGTAAATTCACCGTTGATTGAGAGTCATACTGAAGTGAAGGCTTCGAAAGAGAACGGTGGAGCACACAGTTTTGATGTTGATGTTGAGATTGCTGACCATGAATGCTGTCTGGATGGCAATATGGGAAGTTGCATGGCTGGGGATGATCTGCCTCAAGGGTCTGATATTGAACAAGCTGGGGGCACACTGGAGGACTTGTTTTTCTTAAATGAAGAAGAGGAAGATGACAGTGACTGGGAACCCACTTCTCGCCATGTTATGAACAGGTGGTTTTGCTTGAACTGCACAATGCCAAACATGGATGGGCTTTCACATTGCCTGGTAAGGCAACTTTTTTCCTTGTCAGGCAACCAGCACGGCTCTTTAAACATTATAAATTTTATCTCAACATCCAATAACATTGTTTTGACTTACATCTTTTTTTGTGTGCATGTTCTCATATTCTAGAACTGCCGTGAGCTTAAGGAAACTGATGTAGCTGGGTATGATGTTTTCAAAACTCAAATTGCACAGACAGCTTATGTATCTGCTGGCACAGGTGTTGCTTGCACTCATAACTTTGTTTTACCATTATATTCCAATATCTGGTGTCAGATTTCCGTTTTTGAATGTTAATGCTTCTTTCTTAATTCGAATATCAAGGCCAGTGACAGGTACCTATAGAATGCTACCAGGAAACCACCTAAAATACTGGGACCATGATATAGAAAATGGACAGTGACCGACACAGTTGTTTGAAGCAAATGCATGCCAGTGCATCAATATTTCATATAGACACTGGATATTGTATTGAACTTCTCATCCGCCGACACCATTTTTTGTGCAGAATCACCACTGGTGTCCACGGCGATTGGCTTCGATGAAAGAATGCTACTTCACAGTGAGGTAAGTTACGATTTCTGCAATGGAGCTCATATTTGATATAAGTTAGATGTGATATCCTAAATCAGCAGTGGTAGCTCTTTAAATTGCAAGGATCTGCATAAATCTTAAACATTGTTGGCTTTGGTGACCATTACGTTTGATTGCATGACGAGTCTGATATGCCTGTTCAATACTCTAATGAAGAATGAAATAACAAGTGCAGTTTTTGTTAGTTTGTGTATTTGAATTAAATGCAAGGCTGTAAACTCTTCTTTGTCCTGGTTCTTGTGGGTTTCATCTCTAGCCTATCCCAATCTTCTTGGGACTATTGTTGTATATTCTCCTTTGTCCTGGTTCTTGTGGGTTCCATATCTAGCCTACTCCAACCTTCTTGGGACGATTGTTGTCGTTGTATATGCACCCAGTGAAAATGATTTATTCTGTTTCGTTATAGCCTAGCCATATCCTTTCACAAAACCAGTTACATTTTGTAGGTTTCTTCGTGTAAATGCCTGTATTTTTGTTCTAGTTTCTATGAGCAGTGTATGCAATTATTTCTGAACTGATGTATCATATTTTTCTATGCTGTCAGGTAGAAATTAAACCGAACCCGCATCCAGAAAGGCCAGACCGTGTACGTGCTATTGCTGCTAGTCTTGTTGCTGCAGGTGCATACCATCATATATCTCTGTTAGTCTTGCTATTCGTCTGAAGTTAGAGTTTCATTCATTTAATTACGTGTTAGCTTAGTAGAATGATGTTTTTCTTCTTGCATTTGGGAAAATGTAGCACAGGAAATCCTGCACAGTAGTTATGTCATATTTCATAAATGTAAAGCAAAATGATATTTAATTCGGATCCTTATGATCTGATTAAATTATTCTTTTGAGCTTGTCACTGACTGACAGTGATCTTGTACTCCAAAAATAGATGATATTAAATCATGCAGACAACAACTGCATTGATTATGGTTCTTTAGCAAATATAGAAAACATGATTTCCAGTCAACAAAGTCTTTTGATGAACATCCGTTCTATTCATTTTAGTCGGTACACACTAATTAATACTCCCTACTTCAGGAATCTTTCCCTCAAAATGTGCTTTGGTACCTCCTCGAGAAATCACAAAGGAGGAACTAATGATGGTAAGGAAGAGGTTGGGTGATTTTTATACAGCTGCATTAGGCTTACTGCCATGTATTCCCAAGCATGGACTGTTTGTTCCATAACCCACCTGATAATCCATTATACTTAAATGTTGGCACTTGTAGGTCCATACTCCTGACCACATTGAAAGTGTGGACCAGACAAAGAACATGCTTTACAGGTACTGTTTGATTAGTTTGTACTGGTTTCTCGACCTTTAATTGGTCACTATCTATTTTGAGCTTAAATGCATGCTTAGCCAGTTTTGTTATTTTTGTGTGCGAACGTTCCTGAAAGAATTTTGATTGCTAAAACACCACTCTGGGTTGATTTCTTAATTTACAGTTACTTCACGGCAGACACTTATGCTAACGGACACTCAGCATGCGCCGCCAAACTTGCAGCAGGGCTGTGTGCTGATCTTGCTAGTTTGATTGTATCTGGGCGTGTCCGCAATGGCTTTGCAATGGTACTGTGCTGATATCTACTTCAATTTTTCATCCAACTCTCCTTTCTGTAAGGTCCAGTGAGACGCAATCGGGAGTCATGCACTAATACTGATCATGTCTACTTATTGACAGGTGAGGCCTCCTGGGCATCATGCAGGGGTGAAGCAAGCAATGGGCTTTTGTCTTCACAACAATGCAGCTGTGGCTGCATTAGCCGCACAAAGAGCTGGTGCAAAGAAAGTCCTTATAGTTGATTGGGTAATGCTAGCTAAAAGCTGCATCTGAGATGTGCCATTACATGTGGTCATATACTCATGTGAATAAAGAAAATTTGTATAGTCAATAGTGCAAAATATCGTTAAAGATCTTACCATTAGTATACTCAATTATTGTTGCAGGATGTGCACCATGGAAATGGCACACAAGAGATATTTGAAGAGAACAAATCGGTGAGTTGGCTCCTTTACTTTTACGTTAGTGGTCTTATTTTTTCCTTTAATATCAGGTTAGTGAAAGTCAAACCAGCATTTTTGAAATTGAGCATTGTTTTCCTCTTCTGGTTTATTGTATTTTCCATGATTTTCACTTTTTTTTGTGGCCTTTTTTTTGGTAACCATGTTCTCAGATTCACTGCTGATTAATTATTGCAATTGAATATGGCAATGGTTGGGTGGATAATTTTGCTGCTTTCATGAACAGCATGGAGTTTTACCAAATTTCTAATTGAAGTTGGAACTTGGAAGTACATATCTCCCTTTCCAAAAACATTTTCTTTTGCATCATGATGGACTTTTACGAGACATGAAGATATGTAGTTGTAGCTATTCTACTAGTATCATCTTTTCTTTATCATAAATGTTGTTATGTTATCGAAGTAATGGTGTTATCTAATCTATAAGCTTAATCACATTTTATTATGCTCTTATCTTGGTCACACCTTAGTCGTTTGTTGTATCTAGAATTATAGAGTGGTTTTGTTCATTTACAGATTACTATCAGAACCCCATGCACTCTTTTTGTCTATCACTCTATATGCTATATTTTCTTGAGCTCGCTGGTTGTTTCAATTATCAGTTCATGGAAAGGTTTTCTCCTTCTGTTCCAATTTTCAGGTCTTGTACATATCATTACATCGCCATGAGGATGGAATGTTCTACCCTGGAACAGGAGCAGCACATGAGGTGGCTATCTCTGACAAATTTGATGTTTTATATGGCATCTAACTGTATTGCCAAGTGAAGTCGTGACCTGATTGCTAAATAATTGGAAAGAACAATATGAATGAAAATCAAAGTAAAATGATGAAAACCTCTGTTTTTACTTATCAGCATACTTTGATATCTTTTGAGTTAACAAATTGGATAAGCTGCCGCATTTGGTTTTTGTGCAAGTCAGATTCCCTGATCTGTATAAGTTTTACAGCTTTGTACAACAGGCACTAGGACCAGAGTCCAAATAAAGCACATTAGGCTTCAAAATTGGTAGAGCTGAGTAGATGACTAAGTTGCGTAGGTTGTAGTGAGAAGGCTGGGGCTTGAAACCCGGAGAATGTCCAGGTGCCATGCCCGCACCTGGCCGTCAAGGAAATCAGTAGTTAGCTATGCGAGAGCGAGACGGGCAAGAGATATCTTTGTTTCTTGCTTAACCTAAAAGCCGTGCTACTTTTAGGTGGCATTGAAATAAAAAAAATCGGCTAACCACTGTTAACATACACAATCTGATGCTTAACAAACCAATTAACTAGAAACAAATCTTATCGAAACCTGACAACCGAAGTCACCGCGTGCTTATCCTGGCATGTTAGCCCGTAGTGCAGCACCTCTTTTACGTCTTGCCGGTCATAACAAAAGTTATAATGACTGATATATAATATGCATTGTAAATTCTTTTCTGCTACTGTAACTATAATGCATTCAAATGGACCAGCCACACCTGGCTAACAAAATTTGGGATGCTATTGGTGTCTCTTTTTACAGTTGCATGATACCTGTTCATCAATGTTTGATCCAAGATGTGGAAACTTTGTATCCAAAATCATTTTTTTCCCTTGAAATTTGTTGCATGGATATTGCGCTAGGTGGGAACTCTGGATGGTCGAGGTTTCTCAGTTAATATACCCTGGAGCCGTGGTGGTGTTGGAGACAATGACTACATCTTTGCTTTTAAGCACGTGGTGCTTCCAATAGGTAATGACAGAGATGTTTGATATTCTCCAAAGTTGCTATTGACAATAGTTTCTGAGCCTAGCTCTTACATGCGGCGTGGAGAAGTCAAAAGAACCCCATGCTACCTCTCTTTTTTTTTTTTTTTTTTTGGTTATTTTTATCTGATGTGCTTTATCTTCTAGAGACCTGATATTTTAGATCCTTATTAGCAAGACACAGAGCTAATGATCTAACATATTTGAGACATCGAAATGATGACTTTCTTTATATAATGGCCATGCCTTCATGGCCACCCTTTTCACCATATTTTCGTACTGCTTTCCTTGTGACTTTCTTTATGTGTGCAGCTGCAGAATTTGCCCCAGACATCACTATTATATCGGCTGGATTTGATGCAGCTAGAGGTGACCCTCTGGGTTGTTGCGATGTAAGATTTCTCCTATTTTTTCTCCTGAATTGTGCCCTTACCTCCCTTACGTTCCATCTACTGGGAAACAATTGATATGACTCAACACCCGCACTTAAGCAGATGACTTTCACCTCTTGGAAGTTAGGCCGACCTTGACTTTCAAAATTGTTTGGAAAATAACAAAACTGAACGTACTCAGCTTCCTCAATAGAAGCTAGATTTGTAACTGGAGCCATTCTGTTTGTCCTTCTTGCGGGGTGCTTTGAAGTGTCAGATTTTGTTTAGAGTTCAACCTCTGAAAGCGTTAGATTTTGTCATTATGTTTCACTTCGCACCACTCTACTTCTTTAGAGATGATCTAGAAGTCATTGTTGTGCCGGTGTGGATGATGCATCACTGCTCAGTTCTGTTTGATATTATACATGTCTGCTTTCTAGTTGGTTCATGTAAATTTTCTGGTGCTTTTTTTTTTTTTGGGGGGGGGGGGGGGGGGGGGGGTGGGGTGCGTTTGTATTGACATGGTCTGGTATTTAGTTACATATCATTCCAGTTACTTTGGTATAATTTTTCTTCCTCAATTTCAGGTCACTCCCGCTGGATACTCAATGATGACATCCATGTTAACTGGTTGCTCAGAGGGCAAATTGCTGGTTATACTTGAGGGAGGGTAGGTACCCAGTTCTTTCCTTATGAGTTGAAAGAAAAAATTAAATTGTAACCTAAACCTTTTAAGTTGGAAGTTAAGATGTTATATTGTACTAGTATGTGATCTGGGATAGCAATATCAAATAATAAGGTTCTAGGTATTGATTGTTAATGCTGCCTAACTTCAATGGGTGACTGCGATACCAAGGCCCACGCTTTCACCTAAAAATCCAAAACGAATGATTGCCTGGATGCGCTGTACCATGCGTAGCATCCTCTTGTAATCTGTATGAAACAATTTAAATGATGCCTTTTTAATAAAAAAATATTACTCTAAAAAGTGATTCAGGGGTAGATGTATTAATTTAGGAAGTGCCCCAATAATACTCACTCTTTTGTGGGTTTCATGTCTGCAGATACAATCTTCGGTCGATATCCTCATCAGCTACTGAAGTTGTTAAGGTTTGTATTCTTTCGATAACATTTAGTCTAGTATGAGATATATAAACATCACAATTAGTTCAAGTATGTTTACTTAGCTGCTTCAAAATCATCTAGGCACTCTTTCAATTAGTTACTTTATTGTCATAAAGGCAAAAGTGATTATATTTGCCTATGAACATCAAAATTTGAGGGACTGAATATAAAAAATTTATTTTGCCGTTTGTTTTTATATTATTTGGCCGTAGACATGCTCACCAGTTACATCATGGATTTTGACTGCAGATAAATAAATTTTTTAATGTTGTCCATTACAGCTGTGCTTTCATGACATGTGCAGGTCCTACTTGGGGATGGTGCAAATTTTGATACAGGTGCAACTGCACCATCAAAGGATGGTTTGAAGACTGTTTTACAAGTCCTGAAGATTCAGCAGCAATTTTGGCCAGTTTTATCTCCAGCCTATGCATCACTGCAGGCACAACAGGGGTCGGTTTTTCCCAAATATAGTGAGTAACAAAAATGCACAGCTAACGTTAATAATTGAATTTACATTAGCACCATGAAACCTCCCATGTATAAAGTCATCGAGTTGATCCTAGTCGCCATGGGACCGATCAGGCCAACTAATTGTGATTAATCAAAATTAGTTGGCCTGGTCGTAATAATATACTCCCTCTGTTCGCAATTTGTTGTCGTTTCATACAACAATTTTGTACTGGCCACAAACTAAATGCGTTGGTCGGAACGATAACAATAGGCAAACGGAGGGAGTACCCTAGTCGCCATGGAACCAATCAGGATGACTAGTCGGACGACTTGAAAACATGGGAGGTTTCATGCAGTTTATGTAAATTCAGACCTCATATCAAGACCAACTTGACCAGTTTCCTGCCACTGATACTTAGATCTGTGTTGCTGCTTTCTATCTTGATACTGTATAATTATGATCTGAATTCCGTATAAAAAAAGTGATGACGTGAATGTGTGATATGATTTGGGAAGAATCCAAGAGAGGTTTGCGTATGCACTGGATTGCAAAACAAAACATGCAAACTTCTGTTTTATAAGCTGAACACAAGGGCATCAAACAAGGCGAGAAACAATTTTGCACTGAATTGATCTCTTTTTAAGTTGCTCCTGAATATTGATTATTTGACCTATATAAAAGAATGCCGGGTCTTGATCTGACTAACCTATGGGTTGTAGTTCTTTTCTGGGTTATTCATGGAAGTTATAAATTGCCGTTCCATATATTTTTATTTCTTGTATGCATGATGAGCAAAGATTCTGATAGAATTCATTTTTGTATGTACAGCTAACAAAGGAAATGAGCTGAAGAAAAGGAAGCATTTAGTAGCACCGGGTCCCTTCTTCTGCTGGAAGTTGGGAAGGAAAAGGCTTCTGTACGAAGCACTATTTGAGGGCCGCCGTCTGAGAAAGATCAAGGCGACAGGAAAAGGAAAAGCTGATACATCAGAACAGTAGATGTGTGATGATGCCGAAGCCTGACTGTTGATCTTCTAGACATGAACAGCATAGTGGGGTGACTTGGGTTTCTAAAGCAGATTAATTTGCATTACTTATAGCCAAATTTTGACTAGTTACCTGAATGGTAGTCGGTTGCCTTAGGTTAAGTTTGACAGGAAACCCGTTTGGTTGATACTTGAGTGTGTTAGCAAGTCCCGTTTGTCCGACATGAATGGCGTAACAAACGACGCCTCATGTTTTCCTTTTTTGCTGGCTCATAGCATCCTAGATTTTAGCTTCTAGAGCTTTAGCAGCATAGTCTGATTTGAGTTTTCGTTTCAGTCTTGAGTTATCGGAACGACATGATGTATCATGTATGTAGGCAGTCGTTTATGGACAAAAATGAAGAGGAATGACATCTCGACTTTGAGCTCCTGGAATTTCTCATGGTTTTTGCTGCTTTTCTGTGCGACCAACAAGGTCTGATGAGCACTTGTTATTCTACAGTCTCACCATCTTTGATGTATGTTCAATTACTTAGGAATTTCATGCACTAAAAATGAAACATTTTAATGGAAATGGATTCTCTGGATGCTGCATTTAAAGTAATTATTCACTCTGAATCCTATATCTTTTTGCAGCTCTGAAACCGAGTCTGCCTAAGCTATCCTTCACTGCAAGCTGACGGGCTCGTGCCTTTGATCTTCGCGTATTCATCTTTACTAAAAATGTGGGGGGCGGGGGGAGGTGACATGAAGTTGGTGAAATGGGGGTGAACACTGAACATAGGCATTCTGATTTGACCATTAATGTCTCATTACCTTTGTCTGCAGCTACATTTTTGTGCATGTGCCGTTCAAGGAAAATTTTTATATCCCTCGGCAAATTTAAATATGCAGAGTCGTGAATGGTTACGGAATTAATCTGCGTCTGTACATCAAGAACACCTTGATGAGTCGAAATTCGAATTTATATGACTATCCTCCTCTATGGTTTAACTGCATACATCTGTTTACCGCTGGCACGTCATAAGTCTAGATTATAATACAGTGAAAAACATCTCGAATAAAGGTTCGTGCCGCTTCCAACGCGAAACGCATTTGCATTTTCAGGGCGCATAGCGAACCAACCCCCGCTCCTCCACCCACATATCACCGCACCTCCCTCTTCGCCTCCTCTTCTTTCTCGGGGTTTAACGCTTTAACCCCTACCCCTAATCCGCGATCAACCAGCCAATCCCTCGCCGCCGACCGCAGGGCTCATCGCCGCTTGCGAGACGGGTAGGTTGGTTCCGCGGCGGGGCGCGATGCCGACGGCCGCGCCTACGCCCAAGGCGGTTCTCCACCAGCGGTTCGGCACCAAGGCGCGGTACACGGTGGAGGAGGTGCGGGAGGTCGTGGACGGAGGCGCCGGCGTGTGCCCGGGACTCGCGCCGCAGACCCGGAGCGTCTACCGCTGCACGCTCGACCTCCCAGACCTGTCCGTGGCCACCCCCGGCACGTTCATCCGGAAGAAGGACGCCGAGCAGGCCGCCGCGCAGATCGCGCTCGATAAGGTGAGGGCCCGTTGCGGCTGTGTCTGTCAGGCTGTTCGTGGGTAATGACATGCGGGGTTGGTTGCCGCTGAATTTTTTTTGGTTGTCAGGGAGCAGTAGGGGGCTGGGCTGCGTATTTCTGCTTACAACTGAATGATTTAGGTGGTAGAAATGCTTGGAACTGAAATGGAGTGTTTCTACTCAATTCAGTTGGTGCGCTGTTACAATTGGTGTGACATTTTGTGTCGTGCTTGGAAACTAGGATATCTGGTGATTAGGAATTGAAATTCTGATTCTGTTGTTTTGGAGCAGCCTATCCTTACTGTGAACTCAGCTGTGTTACACGTCTTCTGTCATCCTATTTACCTACATTCCCCTTCGAATTCTGTTTTGATAGTGAAGTGTAGTGAAGGGAGTCTGTACTATTACCTAGTCCATAAAGCTAGCTATTCGGCATGTGTGTGCATTCGCATACTGTGGGCCTGTGCTGATTACTGATTGTTTTCTTTCCATTGCAGCTTGGTATTCAGCCCACAGCAAATACTCCCAGTACTCCAGAAGAAGCTTGGGATGAATTGATTTCTCGCATATCCGGTTTCTTCGCTGATGATGTGAGTAATTTTGTCTGTTCCCGACATTGTGTATGTCATAGTTTGTTGGTAAATGTAAATGCACTGTTGGTCTTCTGCTGTTGGACTGCAGTAGAGTTCTTGCTGGATTGCTAGGTTTTCTCTGTTGTGGCAGAGCATGACAGTAACCATGGTGAACATTTCTTCTTGTTTATGAATAATAAGGAACTTGTATTACCGTAACTGACCACTCATGGTAAGCAGAAAAAGTCAGTTGAACATACATTTCAACATTTTCATGTTAATTTTGCAGTTGTTATCTTTGTACTATTTCTACCTAATCGATAAGGCAGTTGGGATACAATTTGCAGAGTCTAAATCATTCTGCCTGCCAACTGAAGCATGCTATTGCTCATTCCTTTTGTCTTCATTGTATTCTCGTAAAAAATATAATTGTATAACATGTCCGTACTTCTACACTTGTTTTCAGAAGTTCTTGTCATCTTCTCATCCTCTTATTGGCCACTTGAGTATGATGCTCAGAAGAACTGGGGATTGCATTGGGAGGATACTTATGTCGGCTATTGCTGCATGCGATGCAAAGGTCAACACATTGTGTAAAACTATTGACCCTAAGGCTGATTCTGATCCCCTCCTGGTTTTGTCATTAATCTACAATGCCGCGAAGCTATCTCCTGGTGTCTCAGTTAGTGACAGCAACTTCTGGATCCAGAGTGAAAAGCCCTACTCTTCAGATGCTGTTGACTCTGCACTTGAGCGTTGGTCCAGTATGCCAGGCCCCATCGAAGTAGAAGCAATTCTTGTTCCTCAAGTGTTGGAGGATGAACCGAAGACAATAAGAATTAATTTAGAGCATAACGAACATTACATGGGTTATATTGCATCAAAGCTCTCAGCGAGTGACTCCTCCCATGTTCTTGTTTCTAGGTAGGTGAAACAAAACTGATGAGTGAATTTTCCAGCTTCTATGCTTTCTTATTTTTATGCTGTGCATGACAATATTTAAGAATTGATCTTACTGCAGAACAATTGGGAAAGCATCGTCCGAGATAAGGTTATATTTTGCAGCTCCAAATATACAATTTGTTTCTTATTTTTCAAAGAATGCGCTTGCTTGTCATGGAGATGGTGAAATTAGCTGCAGAGTGAATAAGCGAGCCTCCTACATTTCGGGTCAAAAAATTTATGGAGATGCTATTTTGGCAAATATTGGATACACAAGGAGAGATTCAGAAATTCACACTGAAGATGTCAATCTAAGTACATATTACAGGTACTCTCTTGATGAACATTTCACTTGAATGTTGGTTATTCTAAATAATCGGTACACATGTCAATTTTTCTTTTTCATGGTAATAATTTTTATCTCATTATAGAGGTTGGTCTCATGCTCTGTTTTGTTCTTTTTCGTATTTGGAGTGCCTTAGATTTTATGTAGGCATCAAAATGTCTCATTGCTTCCTAGTTCTAGTTATTTTTAGCGACACACTGATGTGGTTTTGGTAATTCAGGATCCTTTTGGGCAAGTTACCTGATGGAAATTATAAGGTCTCTAGGGATTCGATACTTGCAGCGGAGCTTCCATCTGTATACTCTCGTTCTAGTTGGAAAGGCCTCTTGCCACGAGATCTCCTTTGTTCGTTCTGTCGGCTTCATAGGCTATCGGAGCCCCATTTCGCTATAAGTAAAGGGAGCGATTCATCTGTTCTTTTACGGTCAACATCAAGCTCTGAAGATAGGGTAGTGCCAACAGATAACCGTACAATTGATAAGGAAAACCCTTATGTGTTCAAGTGTGATGTGAAAATATGTTCAAGGAAGCAGGAAACTTTACTAGAGTATTCAGCAGCCAACACTTGGAGCAAGGAATCTGATGCCATCCAAAACTCTGCATTGAAGGTCTTGATCTGGTTCAACAACTGTTTCAAGGAACTAAATACTAAGACAGACAAGTTATCTCTTTCTGAGTGCACTGGTGACTTCAAGCTAAATCCCAATACCTTTTTGGAAGAGTTTGCGATGTGTTTATCTGTCTATGCTAGGACTGGAGGCAATGATTCAAGGACATACAGTGCAGTTTCTATGGCAAAGCAGCAGCTTGAAAAGAGTGCAACTTTAACTCGCATTGAGGGTCCAGATTCTGGTATTTTCCCATCCCATGGATCATTGACTTGTATAAGTTATACCGCCACTCTCGTCATGAAGGATGCATCAAAGACATATATGTTGGAAACAAACAATGAGTTTGAGTTTGAGATTGGGGCAGGCGCTGTTAATAACCTGCTTGAATCATGTGTAACTCAACTATCTGTCAATCAAACTGCATGCTTTATTGCTGAACTGCCTTCTATGGATTTGATTTTGGCTGCGGCGAGTGAATCCTCACATGAACTCTCCAGGATATCTAGAGGTGAGATGCTCGTGTCAACATCTCAGTTCAATAATTTACCTTTTGTAACCGTTTTGAACTGGGGCTGCGGTATCTTCTACATTTAAACATCCCCTGCAGAGAGCTGCTTTCTGGAGTTCTCTGTAAAGGTTTTGCAGGTAACTGAGCCATTAGAAGATAGAATGGAGAAAGCCTTGTTCAGTCCTCCATTATCCAAACAAAGAGTCGAATTTGCTGTCCAGCACATCAATGAACTGCATGCTACCACACTTGTAAGTCTTCCCTCATTCTCTAATTTCTTATTTGCGATTTTTATCACGCTTCATTTCTTCGAGGTACATTTTCAGGTTGATTTTGGCTGTGGGTCTGGTAGTCTTCTTGATTCATTGCTAGAACATCCAACAACACTTGAAAAAGTTGTAGGTGTTGATATTTCTCGAAAAGGCCTCACACGGGCAGCAAAGGTACGGAGATGCCCTAGACTTGGTAGCTTTCATATTCAGTTCATCCTTTGAACCATCTTGTTTCCTTTTCGATGCATTAATATTTAATTTGTTTCACCTCTCCCGGAATTGCAGTGCCTTCATCAGAAACTGAGCAAGAAATCATCGGTGCAAACAAGTGTTCCATCAGCTGTGCTGTATGATGGATCTATAGCAGAATTTGATTCTCGTTTATATGGGGTTGATATTGGCACTTGTCTTGAGGTAGCTGATGTTTACTACACAAACTATTAGTTCCAGACGTAATAGCACTTTGCAATGAAATGATGAGATAGATATTCTTTATTGCTTTAACTACAAAAACTTTTAGTTCCAGACGTAGCGCTTTGCAATTAAATGATGAGATCAGGATCACACCCATGTGAGGTGTTTGTCCCGTAGGACACATCTGTGTAAACTAGATTAATGATGTAGTTAACCTATGAGATAAGAATGGCTAAACATAATTGTGGGTACATCTATACTTGAAGCTGTAAAATGCTAATGTTATTACTTTTCAAGTGCATTTGTGAACGTTTTATTCAATTGACATATTACATGCAGGTAATCGAGCACATGGAGGAGGACCAAGCAAGTTTATGTGGCAATGTCATCTTGAGTTCATTCTGCCCGAAGGTGCTCATTGTCTCCACACCCAACTACGAATACAACCCTATCCTTCAGAGATCAGCTATGCCCAACAAGGAAGATGAGCCAGAAGAAAACACCGGTCCCTGCAAGTTCAGGAATCATGATCACAAGTTTGAGTGGACAAGAGCACAATTCCAGTCCTGGGCTACTGACCTCGCTGTGAAGCATAACTACAGCGTGGAGTTCAATGGCGTGGGCGGCTCAGGTGAGGAACCAGGCTACGCTTCCCAGATTGCTGTTTTCAGAAAGTTGACATTGGATCGGGAGGCAGTTTTTCTGAACAAAGATCAAGACCAACCTTACGAGGTTCTCTGGGAATGGCCTAATACATCAATAGCGCAAGATTGAGTATTGTAGAAATGCACAAGAACTCTTCCCCGTCGTGCTTATTTGTAACTGAGGCGTGAAGAGAGCTGACACTAACCTGTGCGCTAGGAATTAGGATGTACTTGAATGTTCCTGGTGGATTGACGAGACATGACCAGGGCGTAGGACTATTCATTAATTGAATACTGTTCTTTTAATTAGTCCCTGTAAAGCAGAGGTCAGGTCAGGCAGCCATGCCCAGGCCAGGCCATGGAGCCATCTGTGCGATGCCGGTGACGCTGCTTTGGTCATGCTCTGTTAAGGAAAGGATGCTTTGCAAAATATCATTTTCTTACGTTTCTAAACTGTCCATCCATTTGGAGCTTGTGTTAATTCTTGATATTTTCTTTTCCAAGTGTACAATCAGTATTAAAACAGGAATCTACCGGAACGTCGAGCGCTCGTGACCATGCAAAGTATCAAAGGTCAGTGCTGAGAAGTAGCAGCTTGTGTTATACAGTAGTTCTCCCGTACATTCTACTTGCTGTATAAAACGTGCTTCTACCAGCTGAGTACGCCTAGCTAGACAGCGGATACACGTTCAGCTTAAACAGTTTCTACTATTGTAAAAAAAGCGAAGTAGCTGCTTTCAGTAGGTTTCTAGCGCGTGTGTCACCTTCCGTCCTTCCCCCAGTTATACTATTTCTAGAGACCTGGTGGTAATCTGGTGGAGGTGCCACCGTTTCTTTCTTTTTTGCGATCCCAAACTCTGTAACCTGTATGTACTTTTGGACCCCCGTCTTTGGATGGGGGTGGGTAATCTCGTTTTGAAAAAAAAAAAAAAGTTGTGAAAGCTCAATATTTATTTAAAGCCATTGCTCATGATCGACGCACTAGATCTAGATGCATCGACACAACTATCCACTTGCTCATGAAAAAACGGGTGTGGTAATGTTATAACTGAGTGTATGATTACACAATAAGCAGACAGCGAAGAGCAATACACGATCAGCATACAACATCGGAAACACGAAGTTAAGTGATCAGAAATTAAAGGAAAAGACTAGAAAAAAAAATTACTAGGGCTAATTGGATTGATGCCATTACAATTTCCCCATTTCTGATGGCAATTAACTCAGATTACTATGCAGGGTGATTTACCTGAGCCCGAGTATATATACAAAAGATCAACAAGATAGTTCACAGACGAATACTATCTAGTGTCTGTCACGGTATGAACGATGGCAAACTCATTGCTGAGACAATTTCCACCTCGCCATACCGTTGGTGAAATAGTCATATATCATCAAACACACTCTAGATGCCTGCCAGGCCGAATAATGCTAAAGACAGAACGATGAGAAAGAATCAATTAATGTACAGGAAAAATTATTGGCTCAATTTGTGTCAAGACAAACCATGTCAAATTAAGTACCTAAACAAGTAAACAGTGCAATAATCTATAACGAAGTGCTAACATTTGGATCTCTGTCACCCCTCGCATATGCCTGCATTGGAAAACAAAAGATGAATACATATCTTGGGAAAGTCTGAACTTACAAAAATAAGAAATAGTTAAAAAAATAAAGCTATGTACCAAGGACCCAGGAGAAAGTATCTTGAACCATCGTAATAATCTTGTGTACAATGCTTCTACCGTCAGTCAGTGCTTGAGACGGAGATTGATGATACAGAGGCACCATTAGCAGGTAGTGCCATGAGGTACAATGCATAAATGACAAAGAGCAAGAAACATATGTAAATAAGCCGTTCAACATAGCGGCTAAAGTTCTAGATCTCCCAAACACTCCACCGAAAAGCGTCATGCTGTTACTTACCCATAAAATAGCAAATCCACCAGCGACAAGATCAAGGTCCTCTACAGGGAACATAACCCGAATCTTGATGAGAAGCATCAACCCACCTACCAAGAGAAGCATTGAGACAATCGGTCCCCTGTTCCAGTTATTATCATTCTGCAAGAATTCAGACAGCTTATTCGTAAATACTAGAGCTCCCAGGTATGCAAGGATGCACTTATCTTATAGTACCAACACTAAATTGTCTTCAGTTCAAAAAAAAAAAAAAACACACTAAATTGTCTTATAGTAAAGTAGTACCATGTATCTACAATGTTTTCAAGCGATTTAAATAAATGTTGGCGTTCACAAACTAAATTACCTTACTGCTGCTAGCTACTCATGGTACCTTAAAGCAAGTTCTACAAGACTACACCATGTAATACTTCAACTTGACAGCCAATTCTACTCGGCTGAGTAGTTTGCCAGCTTTATCTATCAGGCCAAGATCGCATAAGCACCGCCATCTTTACAGCCAATTCTATTGCCTTAGTGCAATTGTCACAATGGTGCTCTAGTTTTTCAGTACTCCTAGTTACATTCCTGTCTCGGTCTGATTATGACAATCTCATTCATGAGTGCCATATCATAACATGAACTTCAATTTAAACTTTTCCATTCTACTCCTTAACGTCTCATTTGTTGTGTGGTTAGATGTTATGCAATGGTAAGACTACTTGTGATAACTTACATGCAACTTTGTTCATGTAATATCTCACTTATACTCCTTTCGGACTCGATTACTAGTCGTAGGACAAATTATCTAGTTCAAAATAGGTTAATTGTCACTTCAAAAAAAAAAAAAAGGTTAATTGTGCAAGTGATCCAGTCCAGTCAGTTCGGAGGAGTACAATTTAAGCAATAGCGATATGTAAAGTATTATTGCTGCAAATTTAGGTAGAACGAGAATTCTCCTTACCTTTTGCTTGCGCTCTGCCTCCTGCTCTCGACTCTTTATAGCTTCCTCCCTGGCCTGCACGCGTAGTAGCAAGTTCTCAAGTCTTTCCAATTGTTGCTTCCAGATAGCTTGGGCATCCTCTTCGGACTTGATCGCGTCCTCTCGGGACTTGGCCGCACGCTCCCGCATCCCCTGCAACATTCTATTGACTTCGCTCTTGTATTCATCCCTTTCTCGAACATGGTGCTCTCAGGTGGCGAGGCTTTCCTCCCACAGTTCCTTAAACTGCCTTTCCTTGCGCGCCAGAGCCTCCTCCCTTGTGTGCAGGTCGCTCTCCCTCTGTAGCAGCATCTCCTCCCTTGTTCGCAGGTCGTCCTCCCTCTCTTGCAGACCCAGCTCCGCCCCTGCGCGGCGGCCGCCGCCGTTCATCGTCTCGCCGTCGCCGGCGTACAACGCTTCCGCGAGGTTGTCCGCGCAGCTGCCGAAGTCGTTCGTCCCTGGCGCGGTGAGATAGAAGCGAGGCGTGTCTGTGTGGTGGATTCCCTGCTTGGTGCAGAGGATTTAGGTGCCGGAGGCGGCGTAGGGAACGCGAACTCGGTCAAGGCACGGAAGACGAGGGAGATGCCGCAATGCAGCGAATTCTGGCGGGGCCGCTCTCGCCTCCTCCAATCGAGGATGGCGTGCGGCCCTATACTTCAACGCCCACGGGCCACCGCTCTGGAGCCCAGAATGATTTTTTATTTTTAACCCCTTTTAAATAGGTTAACATTTCATTATCAACCCGTCTCAAACTATGAGTACGTGTGTTTTGACACAGTGCTGGCCTATTTCAGCTTTGTTTTCTCAACCTATGCATTCCCTCGTTTTTAAAATATATGTCATAATTTATTTTTTATTTAAATTTTGAAGAAAAAATATAAAATAATTAGTTACCTAATGTACGATTGAAAGTCCCTTAATGTCGCCTAGAGGGGGGGGGGGTGAGTAGGCGATTAACGAAAAAAAGCAATTAAAACTGCAGTGGAAACTGAAACTGCCAAAACCGGAACTTCCGGTTTGACAAACCGGAAGTTCCGGTTTTCTCAGGACAGAAAAACAGAAGTTCAGATCTTTCGATCCCCGGTTCCCTCTAGATGGAAAGTAAGCTACTAGGGTATGTAAAAGAGCTCTAGTAACAATATCCACAGAGAATAAAAGCTCAACTACACAAATAACCTAGTAGATCAAGATTTGCATATAAATGATAAGAACGAGTAAAATAAATGCAAATCGAATGAAGCACGCAAGGAGTTGTTTCCCGAAATTCAGCAGCTTGCTCTCCAAGCTGCCTACGTCTCCGTTGAGGAAGCTCTACTCAAGAGCCGGGTCTCTTTCAACCACTTTCCTTCTTTTTCGTATTTGTTTCTTTCCTTGCGGAGGCGAAACGGGTCTTGCACAAACTTTCCCAAGGCTCACCACAAGCTTGTGAGCTCTAGAGATGACATCTAGCCGTCTAGGAGGCTTCACCTCTAAGAGTAACAAATGCTTCACGGATTCAAGACGAATTGCTCAAATGCTCAAGTATGAGGATGCTCTCATGTGCTCTTCAATTCAAATTCTCTCAACCCAATCCAAAGAATTTAGCTATAAACTCACAAATCTCACAAAGAGAGGTTGGGGAGAGTTATAGGACACTATGGCTCTGGATATATTCGTGGATGTAGTCAGCACCCTCAAAGAGAGGGTGTGGTGGGGTATTTATACTCATCCCCCAAAACTAGCCGTTGGAAACTAGTCAGTACAAACCGGAACTTCCGGTTTCACAAACCGGAACTTTCGGTTTCTCAAAACTAGCCGTTAGGATTCAAATCTGCTAAAACCGGAACTTCCGGTTTGGCAAACCGGAACTTCCGGTTTTACCAGGCTCACAAGCTGAGTATAAGTGTTGGGCATAGTGTTTCACTCTTCTCACTTGGGTTATTCTTGAACACTGAGACTTGCTAGCTATCCATGTAGCATCCCTCTTGATAGAGCGGCATACCTATACTCAAGATCAAATATAAAACAACTTTTTACAACTTGAGCATATTAGAAACTTGATATTGCCACTTCTCTTCAAATTTGTTCCATAAGGGCAGCCACATGAGCTTCTCTTAAGCATCACCATCTTGAGCTTATGATTTGGAATCTTTCAAACCGTATGAGCAATTATCCATCTTGCAATTCCTAGTCACTTCAATTCTTTATGATTCAATAATAATTGATACTTAGCAACATATACTCCATATAGCTTGAACGGTCCATCGAAATTCGACTTCACTTGCCCTTCACCATACTTTAGGTGCCTCGGCGCCAAGACTCTTTCTTGCCCTTCTCCTAACTATGGTTCATCGCGACCAAGTCATGTCAATCCTTCACCTTCTTGCTATTTAAGCCACACATTGCTTTGCATCATCTATGAGCATCCAATTTGTGTTGACGATTGATTTAATGATTGATCAAGTTGCTTCCAAGTATATTACCATAAATGACATATAGCACTTGATCATTCTTCATCTTGACCATGAGAGAGCCACTAGATAAAAATCTTGTATTTGAAATAATTCATCTCTTTACATCATACATTGGTCACATGGTCTTCATTTGCTTTAAACAATTGTACATACAAGAGTGTATACATGAAAGACATTGTACATATATTGCTTGCAAACTGTCCATATACTCACAAAAAATATTATACCTTTAATCATGTTGTCATACAATACACCAAAACCCACTAGGGGTGCATATGCACTTTCAACAATGGGCATCATTAGGTGTATCACCAAAACACTTCAATATTAGTAGATTATATATTTACTTATCTACACAAATTGTTATAGAAAAAAAGAATAGCCAGAGTGATGAACAAAAATATTTAAAACTTAAGTGGGTGTCGATAAATTTCGCAAAGGAAAACTCTACACGTACAAACTTTCTATTACGAAGCCTGTACGAAGGAATTTTTCTACAGATGTTTTAGAGTCCCTCCCTTTTCCACAACTTTTGTTTTTAGATAATGGACCTCTTCCACCACTAATAAGGATCGAAATTATCTGAAACAAACCGAAGCTTCCCCTCATAAAATCAATCTCCGCTCGTCGTCCGTCCATCTTTTCTACCGTCCATCAGGCAAGCTGCAGGCTCCAATGAGTAGTGTCCATGAAACAATCCAACAGCTTGGTGTCGGTGTTGGGAATGCTCGCCATGAATAGCAAAGGACTGCGCGTAGTGGCGGCGAAGTTGAACAACAGCGACACACTCGAGTGGACGAGGACGATGGCGGAGTTTTGGTACAGTAAGAGGCTACCGCGCGCACAAGTAATGTCTCTACTCTGGATTGTGCAGAAATGGAGGGAAGAACATAGAGGAGGAAGTATGGTGAGAGCAAGACTGGACAGTCATCAGTCATGTACAGAACTCGAGGACCTTGCTGGTGAACAGAGGATTTTCCCAGGCCCCGCTGTGTGGAGACGGGCATAACTGCTCTTCGTAACAGCTTCGTAGGCTTTTTCTTCGTACGCATAGCAGGGTCCTTTCGCAAAACATCACTTTTTGTAGTCCGTATTTATTTTGGCTTGGGTAACTTCACTTAACCCCAGGTTTTGTGATTATAGTGTCTCACAAAACCACACCTTTTTTAAAACTATAGTAATTTTATAAAGAGTAGGGTTCTGTGAGACATCAAAATCATAAAATCTAAGATTAAGCGAGACTAGGGATGCAGGTGGGTACCCATTGGGTAGTGCGGGTCAAGAGCTTAGTTCATTTGTTTGTACTAGCTTAAGAGGATGAGGGTGAATTTTAGTTCATTTGGAGATGTTTTGAGTCGACCCGATGACCCAAAAATGAGGAAACTTGCATCCCTAAGTGAGAGGACCAATATACATGGAGTTTTGTGGGACAGAGACTCCAAAACCTAAGGTTTTACGAAAAAATAATTTCAAATAAAAATAATTTTACAGATATTTTAATGACAATTCTAGCATCATCATTTCTATATTGTCAATCTTAACAATACTTTTGCTATTAGGAGTCAAGTAAGTTATGCTGCATTTCTTGTTGGGGATTAGATCGTCATGCCACGTAGGTAAGACTTGCTTCTAATTTATATCAATGTCTTTGTTATTAGCTGGCCCCGCTGTCAAGCTACATTAACTCTGCCATGGCAACCTAAAATGAATGGTATGAAACATTTTTAAATGCATTTATTTTAAATGATTTGTCTGATTGGATGAGCTTTTTCATTGACTACGGTGGCTACTGTTGTTGCACATTACCTCTCTCGTCGCTACTGTTGGTGCGCATTGCCTCTCTCATTGTCACAGTGCCCACAACCAAGAACAACCACATAGGCTATTCTGCGATTACCAATTCGGTCTTATATATTTTTGATGAATTCAACTATTTTCTCTGAAATCAGTCGAGAATTTCATACACTCATGGAGCTTCTATAAGACCAACAGGGGGCCTTGCCCCCCCCCCCCCCCCCCCCCCCCTCAAAACCCCAACCCCGACCCACCATACCACCTAAATGCACGATTACTTACTACATCAATCTTAATTACTTTACACAAAGTAGGATTACTAATATACGAAGCATATTCTAATTCACACTTTGACTGTTTGTTTGTATACGTTGATGTAAATTCCTTTGAACAAATAGGAGTGACGATATAGGGTATGGAAATATTTTAAACTATGAATCAGTCTGTATCAATTTTATGATATGGACCAGCACAGTTCCATGATTAATATATTTGGAGTCAAGAGGGACTAATTCACATATGTTAACTTACGATTTATGAATCGTGTCAATTGAGAAGTTCGTGCGCCCGGTAGTTCGGTGGCCGGCGCCGTCGCCTCGCCACCACCATGCAGTTCCAAACGCCGGCGCCGCCGCCTCGGGCCTCCCGGCTCGCTCCTACCTTCGAGGCCAACCCTGCCGCTGATGCGAGGCAGCTTCTTGCTACGCTCCTACCGCCGCGCCCCGCGCCCCGCCTCGTCCTGCAGGCGCACGCCCGCCTCGCCGTCCTCGGCCTCGCCACCGCGCGCGCTCTCCCGCACCTCCTCGCCGCCCTCCCGCGCCTCCCGCCCGGCGCCGACGCCGACGCCTCCTACTCCTACCCGCTCGCCCTGTTCCACCACTCCCGCTCCGCCTCCGCCTACGCGTCGAACCACCTCCTCCGCGTGCTCCCGCACCCGCTCCCGCTTAGCATCTTCCCGCGCCTCCCGCACCGCAACCCGCACTCCTTCACCTTCCTGCTCGCCTCGCTGTCGAACCACCTCGACACCGACCCCGCCGGCGGCGGCGTCTCACCCGCCTCCCGCTTCCTGGGCTCCCACGTGCACGCGCTGGCCGTGAAGGCGGGCGCCGCCGCCGACCTCTTCGTCCGGAACGCGCTAGTCCACTTCTACGGCGTCTGCGGCGACGCGGCGGCGATGCGGAGGGTGTTCGACGAGCTGCCGCGCGTGCGGGACGTGGTCACGTGGAATGCGGTCCTCGCTGGGTACGTGCGATCAGGCATGGTGGGGGACGCGCGTCAGGTGTTCGACGGAATGCCGGTCAGGGATCAGGTCTCGTGGAGCACTGTAGTGGGCGGTTATGTTAAGGAAGGGGAGATGGAGGTGGCGCTCGGAGTGTTTAGGAACATGGTGGTGCAGGGGGTGAAGGTGAATGAAGCGGCGGTTGTGACAGCCTTGTCAGCAGCTGCACAGCTTGGGCTGCTTGAGCAGGGGAAGTTTGTCCATGAGGTGGTCCAGAAGGCAGGGATGCCGGTCAGTGTGAATGTAGGTGCTGCTCTGGTGGATATGTACTCCAAGTGCGGAAATGTGGCGGTAGCCAGGGAAGTTTTTGATGCCATGCCAAGGAGGGACGTGTTTGCGTGGAATTCCATGATATGCGGCCTTGCTGCCCATGGGTTGGGGAAGGATGCAGTGGATCTCTTTGAGTGGTTTGTCAAGGAGGGTTTTTGCCCGACTAATGTGACATTTGTTGGGGTGCTGAATGCCTGCAGCCGTTCTGGCCTTGTTGATGAAGGCCGGCAGTATTTCAGGCTGATGGCAGAGAAATATGGCCTCGAGCCAGAGATGGAGCATTACGGATGCATGGTTGATCTTCTGGGTCGTGCCGGTCTTGTTCAAGACGCCATCGAGTTGATTGAAGGGATGCGCATCAAACCTGACCCAGTGCTCTGGGGCACAATACTGTCAGCCTGCAAGAGACATGGCCTTGTGGACTTGGGCGTAACTGTTGGTAGTAAGCTGATTGAATTGGAGCCTGCTCATGATGGACACTATGTCCTCCTTGCAAGTATATATGCGACAGCAAAAAAATGGGATGAAGTCAGGAAAGTTAGGAAACTGATGTCTAGTCGTGGCACCAGCAAGTCAGCTGGCTGGAGTTTGATGGAGGCACATGGAATCGTGCACAAGTTTCTAGTAGGGGATATGGATCACAAGGATTCTGTACAGATATATAACATGCTTGGCATGATTGACAGACGGTTGGCTGAGGCAGGGTATGTACCAGATGTGTCATCTGTGTTGCATGATATTGGGGATGAAGAGAAGGTGCATGCCGTCAAGGTGCATAGCGAGCGTCTGGCAATTGCTTATGGATTCATTGTTGTTGAAGCTGGCAGTCCAATCCGTATTGTCAAGAATCTTAGTGTGTGTGGTGACTGTCATGAGTTCAGTAAGATGGTAACAAAGGTTTTTGACAGGGAAATCATTGTGAGGGACGGTAGCAGGTTTCATCATATGAAAGAAGGGAAGTGTTCTTGCCTTGACTATTGGTAATTAATCATTCAGTGCGTTCTTCTCAACCGGATATGTGGTCTTCATCTCATATTTTTATGGACTTGAGCGGCTGGTGGCTGATAGAGACTCTGTTCCCGTTGGATTGCATTTCAGACACCACATAAAGCATCTGCTCATGAGCCATGGCTTCAGATTACAGGAGGTGTGTAAATCTTTCCAATGTAAAGTTTGTTGTCAGTTCATCATCATGATAAAAAGATATTTTTGGAATAGTTTCAGTTTCTGTTGTTTTCTCACAAAGATCATGAGTTCATGATGTCATTTACTCCCTCCGTTTTTAAATTGTTGTCGCCATTGACTTTTTTATTAACGTTTGACTGTTCGTCTTATTCAAAATATTTGTTCGAATATGCAAAATTATACGTTATGTTCAAAATTACATTGGAGATGAAACAAATCATAACAAAATATATGATATTTTTCAAACTTTTTTGAATAAGACGAATGGTCAAACATAGCGAAAAAGTCAATGGCGACAACAATTTAAAAACGGAGGGAGTAAGAAATTTCTGTAGTTTTCTCATGAGATAGAAGTTATCGTCAGCGTGTTGACATAAAAAAAAAACAGCATTACTAGATGGATAAGAATATCTCTTGTGAGTAACAGGCCAACCATAAAGCAAAAACAGACAATGTAGAAAATAGATTGAATTCTAGGTTTAACTAAAGGCAATGTTAAGTAATCACTTGTATAGATTTAGACTATCAATATGCATACACTAATTCTTTAACAAAATACCAATGGATTCCCTCCTAGCCAAAATGTAGAGAAAGTTTGTGGCATCAAAAGTTGAACAGTATAAGTTGGTCGAATGGTTCAGTCCTCGATTATTGTCATATGGCCTGTCTCTCTGAACAAGGTCTTTGTTTTGTGTCATTCTAATGTTATCAGAACACCATTTTGACGTTTTTGTTGTCTGTAGGGTAAGAATCTCATGTGATTTGATAAGATCAGCTGCGAGCTCTGAGGCAATAGAGAAATCAGGGCATGATATACTGAAATGCACGGTAAAAGTATATTCAACGAAGCTGGGAGCTTTACTACAATAGTGTCCTGACACCTTGAGTAAGCAATCTTATGCTATTCAGAGTTCTGCTCTTCAATTGTTATTTCAAGCAGCCGAAAAAAGACAAAGAGGGTATATAACTTCTTTTTTTTTGTGTGAAAATTAACACGTGCTTGTCTAAAATGGTGTATAACTGCAGGAAAAGTTCAAGAGCATACAACACAGTTGGACCAAGGAGACTAGTTTTTCTTGCCATCATATGGAACATGACTTGCATGAATTATACTTCTTTCTATTGATGAAGGATAAGGCAGGGAGCATTTGTTGGGAAGCAATGATGATCTTGAGATAGGGATTGATGATGTTGGAATCAATTTGAGTTGCGTAAATCAGCGCTCAGCCAAACTGTTTAAATTGGTAAACAACGCCGTGTACATATTTTAAGCATCCTGTTATGGCAGCTGCTTGTTTTAGTTCGTTGCAAAGGTTCTGGCATGTAACTGAACCGTTAGAAGATAGAATAGACTTTGTTGTTCAGGGGTATATACAGGGCGGATTTTCAAAACGTGGTCTTTCGTTATCAAATGCCCATTTTTGGGTTGATTTTGGTGTTGATTCTGTACTCGTCTGGATTCACTACTAAACATTCAAAAATTCTTGTAAATATTTTTGGTGGTGATATCGCTCAAAAAGGTCTAATAGGGGAGGCAGAGGTAATGAACATATCCTAGGCTGAACAACCATCTTTTCCTCAATGCGTTATTATTGGACTCATTCCACTTCTGCTGTCCCCAGAATATGGGCCTTTACTAGAAGCTGAGCTAGAAATCCTGGACGAAACAAGTGTATAGCAAATTGAGACACGGACAACTCCTCCCAACTGATTTTGAGGCATAACGGGTGAGATTGTTTTTTCTCCTTTGGTGAACGTCAAGAATATTTCTCTTTTTCTCTAGCAGTTCTCGTGTGGTTCTGACTTGAGGAATGAAACAACCTCCAATCATATTATATGTAACGACGGAGGGACTTCGACAATGTGAGGTTTCATAACGGGTGAGATTGTTTTGTCCTTCGGTGAACGTCAAGAATATTTCTCTTTTTCTCTAGCGGTTCTTTTGTGGTTCTGACTTGAGGAATGAAACAGACTTCCACCGTACAGTGAATACAACCTAGCCCATTGCTGTATCGTGTTGTTTTCTGTTTTACCGATTCACTCAGAATAGTCATTGGCACATGAAAAACTCAAATTGTGCGTTTTGACCATTTGCATGCTTCTCGTATCATATAAGACTAGCTAATAAAATGATCTCGTATGAACAACTAAGTCGAAGTTTGATGCAAGAGTGAACCAATGTCAAATGTAAATTTTACACGTGCAAAACGGTAAAAGAGCCACCAAACTCCCAAATCAGTTCATGTCTTGGCTCTGTTTCTGGAGAGCAAACAGAAGTCGGCAAATCCGTGTAATGTTGATTTGGAAATTTAAGTTTCCTTTCAATTATCCTTCGTTTTCTCTTTTTCAGAAGTCTTACTTTTGTTCTTTAGTACGTCCATGCAACAGGAAGAAAATGGCAAAAGTGGCGTTCTTTTTATTTTCATTTTCCCCTCATAAGAGAGGATTCACATGTTCCTTTTTTTTTTCAGCATCCTTCTAAATTTTGTCTTTCAGTTCATCCTAATATTCTTCCAAAGTGAACACTACTATAATAATAGCAAGTGACAAACCGGATAGCCAACATAATCCACAATGTTTGGTTGATGCACACACTGTCGACTAGGCATGCATCTCAGCCTCATACGTCCAAAATTGGACGCTTCACTCAGGCGTGTTTGCCAGGGTGCAGACCAAAGAAGCCTTAAGTTTATATGAAACCGTGTTTACGTCATCTCCAATTTATCGTCGGATTTCACTAGCTAGGCAGAACCAATTGGACGTGACTTTATCAAACTCTACGATCACCAAGAAAACCCGTCACAAGAAAAGTCCAAACATTTTGATACTCAGATTTGTCCTGCAGACACACGTAACTACCTGCCCCAGTGACGTCACCTTTTTTTGTAATGAAACAAATCGTGTCGCCTCCGGGCCGAAGTGAAATTATACTACAGCACAATTACCCGACGACCAACGTGAAGCGAAGCGACGACCGGTCGGGTCCCTCTCCCAGTCGGACCCGGCACACCGCCGCGTCGAGCCCATAATATCCTGGCCGTTCCTCTCGCCCCAATTCCCCCATCCAAGCCGTCCGTCTGCGCACCGTCCTTGTCCCGCAAGCTTCCACGAGTCCAAAACCTCTCTCTCTCCTCTCCCTTTCTCTCTCCTCCACCTCTCCAGACCCCCTCTCGCGATCTCCACCTCCCCATCACCCCGTAACCCACTTCAGGTGGGTCCCCACATCGTCGCCGGCGACCGCGCCTCCCGCCGTCTCCTCCACACCGCCGCGCCGCCCGTGTTCACGCCCGCCATGACGACCTCGCCGCCTCCCCCAGCTCCCGCCGAGGTAAGCGTGCGCGGGGGGACAGTTACGCCCCCCTCGCCTCCGTTACCGCTTCCTCCTCGCGCGGGCCCTGGCCGCCACATCGGGCCGCGACGCCGCGCGCGTCGCTGCCGTCGGGCGGGGTGGGGCCCGTCGCCCATAGGTCTCTGGGTTGGTTTAGGGGTCGGGGTTCTGGCCTGGCGTGTGGGGATGGGCTTCCCCGCGCCCCGAATTCTAGGGTTTGGGGTTTTGGTTGCTATTCCAATGTTTGGAGGGATGGATCTAAGATGTGCTTCTCGTGATTTTTCTGTGCAGCAGGAGCAGCAGCAGCAGCCGCAGGAGGCGGAAGAGGAGGTGCTTGTGCCGCACGGCCCCGAGCTGCCCAACGGAGCGCAGCCAATGGAAGGTTTGATTCGCCCGTGTCATCTACAGATTAGTTAATGTGACGATTATGTGTAGCAGCTTATCAGCTATTACCCCCGCTTTTTAATTGATAACACTAGGATAACCATTTTAGCTCACATGAGCTAAAAGAGCTGTCCTAACGCCACCAATTAGAAACCGGAGGGAGTATAGTTTGTTAATGCTCCATGACCTGTGGTGACCAGCTTTGTAGATAAGCTGCATTTTAGCTGTGGCTTGTTAGTTATCATTTAACTTGCTTGTTCGTGTCATACGTTACTGCTGCCCTGTATTATGACATGTTTTTATTTCTGTGCCTTATGCATTTTTTCTGTAGCTTGTTAGTTATCATTTAACTTGCTCATTCGTGTGATACATTACTGCTTCCCATGGCTTATTTTTATTTTTGTGCCTTTGACCTTTCGGCTTTTTGCGCAGAAGTGCGATTTTTCATTTGCTCGTCCTTGTTATTGCTGACTTTGCCAGACATGCTGTTGTGTATCGTTTTTATTGTGCGAATCTTCATTTCCTTGTTTTGTGATTTGAACTTATTATGGTCTTCTGTAGTCTGTTTTTAATTTATAATATGTTCATGATAGTCTGTTATCGTGGTCTTAATATGGGATATTCATGTTATATCTCGGTTTTTGTGTCAGTCGTGCCTGCTGAGCCAGCAGCTACTGTGGAGAACCAACCAATAGAGGATCCACCGATCTCAAGATTTACTTGGACCATTGAGAATCTGTCAAGAGTGAACTCGAAGAAGCTCTACTCCGAAGTTTTTGTTGTCGGGGGTTATAAATGGTAAGTGCCTACTGCTTGCCCCACCCCCCTACGCCCCCACTCCTCCTGAATTAACATATTTTTTCATCTTTGCTGCTACTTTATTGGATAACTATTTTTTGGGTGATTGATGGCATATTGCAGGCGAATTTTGATTTTCCCGAGGGGAAATAATGTTGAGTTCTTATCAATGTATTTGGATGTGGCGGATTCAGGAGTCTTACCATATGGGTGGACTAGATATGCACAGTTTAGCCTCTCCGTGGTTAATCAGATTCACAACAAGTTTACAATAAGAAAAGGTATTTTTATGGCCTTATTTGTTTAATGTGGTAACTGACAAGATATTGATCTGATCCTTTACTTATACAACCCTTTTAACAAATTCAAGTGAATGGCATTAATTCTTGCAGAAACACAACATCAGTTCTCTGCTCGAGAAAGTGATTGGGGTTTCACTTCGTTTATGCCGTTGAGTGAACTCTACAACCCCAGTAGAGGTTATCTTGTAAATGATACGTGTATAGTGGAAGCTGAAGTTGCTGTGTGTAAAGTTGTTGATTACTGGAGTTATGATTCGAAAAAGGAAACTGGTTTTGTCGGTCTTAAAAATCAAGGCGCTACTTGCTATATGAATTCTCTTCTTCAGACACTGTACCACATTCCATATTTCAGAAAGGTACAAACTACTTTATAAATTTGCTCTTTTTCTTGACCTAATTTGTAGAGCTAACAATATTACTTGCCAGGCTGTTTATCATATGCCTACTACTGAGAACGATATGCCCTCAGGAAGCATTCCATTAGCTCTACAGTCTCTCTTCTATAAGTTGCAGTATAATGACACTAGTGTCTCCACCAAGGAGCTCACAAAATCATTCGGGTGGGACATGCACGATTCATTTATGCAACATGATGTTCAAGAATTAAATAGAGTTCTTTGTGAGAAGTTGGAAGATAAGATGAAGGTTTGACGTCTGTAAGGTCTTTCCTTTTGTATCATCCGGTGTTGTTTAGTGAACCGTTGTAGCTCTGACTGAACTATGCTTGTAAATGTTGATTCCAGGGAACTGTTGTGGAGGGCACAATACAACAGCTGTTTGAAGGGCATCACATGAACTATATCGAGTGTATCAACGTGGATTTTAAATCAACAAGAAAGGAATCTTATTATGGTAAGTTGTTATTGACACTTAAATGGTGCAGAACAGTTGCGTGCCATTTTGTTAACATATCAAGAACAATGTTCAACACATCACAGTGTATTCACGCTTCGGCAACAAAGTGTAAACATGCCTTTTTTTTACCTAGTTGTGTATTTAAATGCAGATCTGCAGCTTGATGTTAAAGGTTGTCAGGATGTTTATGCTTCATTCGACAAGTATGTCGAGGTTGAGCGTCTAGAAGGTGACAACAAGTATCATGCAGAACAACATGGCTTGCAGGTTAATTTTGCTGAATTTGTTATTTTGTTCAGTTATTCTTTCCCGCATCAAAAACAATGTGAGTACGGCAATGCCATTTTATTCTAGATTACATGCCAGGACATTTTCGTTTTAAACGTATTCCATGGTGTGCATGTTGATCTAATACTATGTTCTATCATCTACACTTGTTTATTAAACTCATGCCCGTAAGTTATGTTCATGACTACCGCTAAAACCTTATCATATTTCCAATAAAATTGAGTGAAGTGTAAAATTCACTCCCTTGTGGATTCATAAAAAAATGAACCATCTCACTAAAAATACACCTGAGGTTGCAGTTTCTTGTTAGTATATTCAGGCTAACAGGAGTATGCCACATCTTCGTACGTGCTGTTAGGTCTTGTTCTGTTGAGGTTGCTTATGATGTTATATAAGCCCTCTTAAGAACTTTGGGTCAGTTTGCATATGAAGCACATGCATGAGGAGTACTGAACTAAAAAAAAAAGCCAAAATAATCCCCTGCATCCAAGAAGACCCTTATTTGATTCTTTAATCAGCATAATCCAGTTTGGGAGGACATAATAAGTTGAAATAACCATTCTCATTACATGTTGCAAGTAGCTTACAGGTGACAACTAAAAAATCTGATTTACCATGATATGGGGTTTTATAAGTTATTTTTGTTGTTTCAGGATGCAAAGAAAGGAGTTCTTTTCATTGACTTCCCACCTGTTCTACAACTTCAGCTAAAACGTTTTGAATATGATTTCATGCGTGACACGATGGTGAAGGTTTGTATCAGTACTATGCACTAATTGTTATTCTTCTTTCATCTAGTGTCTCACTTTGCAGTATACTAACAAGTAGAAACCTTTCAGCATACATACATGACTGTATCAGTCCTAACTATTCTTTTGCAGTAGTAAAAGTGTGTTTTTTCACATTTCGAAAGGTTCCTAAAAGACCCACAGACATGTAGGAGTGCAGAAATATGCGCTAGATGATCGTATTTTCATACTTTGTACTGAAGTTTCTTTTTCATGTGCGCATATTGTAACTCAACCAATAAACGTTTTTTTATTCAATGTTGCACAAATCAATATGTTTAGCGCCTACATTCATAACATTTTGTACTTTACTTTATTAAGATGTTTATCTTTTTCTCTTCTATTTTACTGTCTACTAAAGGACACTAATTCTTTCTCAATATAACAGATAAATGATCGTTATGAATTCCCACTTCAGTTGGATCTTGATAGAGATGATGGAAAGTATCTATCTCCTGACGCAGATAGGAATGTGCGTAATCTTTACACCCTTCACAGGTCAGTCAGATATTTGCGTAACTATTTTTTTTATTTACTTACATGCATTTCAAATCTCCATAGTTAAAGATCATATGTTTGTGGCTGTGAGTTGCCAAAATCCAAAAGTAATTGCTATGACTTTCTGGTCTTTCGATTTGACCTGTCCTGGGTTTAGCCCATCACATAGAAGATCACGACCAGACTATATAGTTATTCTACCTGTCACATGTGCTGCGTAGTTCTTGAGCTAAATCCAAACAACAAATTGCATAATTGTTGATAAAACAAGCATTCCTCAGATCACATGATACCAACTAATAAATATGAATACAGATGTCAGATGGACTAGTTAAAAGGTGTACATTTAGTGCAATTCTTAATTATGTGCTCTGTTATGATTTTTATGTCAGTGCATCTTATAAAAGGAATTCTCTTGCAGTGTTCTTGTCCATAGTGGTGGTGTTCATGGTGGGCATTACTATGCTTTCATACGGCCTACCCTTTCTGATCAATGGTAAGCTACTATAATGGTCCGGCTCTGATTTTGTGTAGAAATTAACCTACTTGGGAATATCTTACTCTTATGAAGTTATGACTATACGCTAGAAAACCGCGCGGACTAAATTTACAATTATTTTGATTATTCTTTGGCTCCTCACTCTCAAGGGTACAAGATGGTTGACCGTTGACCGCCCACCCTCTATTTCTTGTCTATTTTATTTTATAGATTTCATATACAAACAAATGAACAAAAAATGGGTCAAACAGTAGCCCAAGATATGCCCATTGGCACCCCTAAACAAACCTGCGTAATTTGGAATTAACCTCTGATAGAATAATATTTTGGTTATTGTTTGAGTAAAAAATGTTTTAGTTACTCCAATAAGGCATGCCAGTCAACGACACTCATTGCATTAACTATTCTCTGCATATTGTTTAATTTAATATGATATTAAACAGACTTTTATCAATATTGAAAACTACTTGCTCTTAGCATTTAGGACGGCCACTTCTGCTCTATATAACCGATGTGCTCTTTATTGTTCATTTTTAATTATATTCATTGGCGCTTAAATTTTTAGGTTCAAGTTTGATGACGAGCGTGTAACAAAAGAAGATGCAAAGAGGGCATTGGAAGAGCAATATGGTGGCGAGGAGGAGGTTCAGCTACAATATTTATTTAAAGTGATAAATGCTCCTTGTAATAACTATTAAGTTCACTAATATCAATTTTGTTTTGCAGCTGCCTCAGACTAATCCTGGCTTAAACAACAGTCCTTTTAAGTTCACTAAATATTCAAATGCCTACATGCTTGTATACATTCGTGAAAGCGACAAGGACAAAATCATTTGCAATGTGGATGAGAAAGACATAGCAGAACATCTTCGAGTAAGCTGTCTCCTAAGATTATGATTTAATTTTTGCTAATTTAGTAATGGGCTCTAATACTTTCATCTGCTCTCAGATTAGGTTGGAAAAGGATCGTGAAGAAAAGGAGCGCCGGAAAAAGGAGAAAGCTGAGGCACACTTGTACACAATTATTAAGGTGCTTCAGTCAACCTTTTGGCAGGGAACATTTTTGTTATATGCCCGCTAGCTTTCTTTTATATTTCTGTTAGTTATCTTACACGTTTTCCTATTGCATAGGTTGCAAGGGATGATGACTTAACTGCTCAGATAGGGAAAGACATATATTTTGATCTTATTGATCATGATAAGGTCCCAAGTTTCCGTATCCAAAAGCAGATGCCTTTTACTCAGTTCAAGGTAATTACGTGCACCTAAAACTATGCTTTCTTTGGTGTGTCTTCACATACGTTAGGGGAGCTAGTTGTTACGGGCTTTTCCAGAAATATTGAAGATGGTAACTCAAAGAGTCAAATATGATGATCAAAGTCGCTTGTTAATGTTGGATGAAAGCGCCCTTTGGTTTTATCTTGCAGTTTGCTTAGACTACTTGCTGCTTGTGGTTCACAGATTTAACCAGGGAAAATAAGTTTAAAATGTGCTTTCTTCCAGAATGCATAACAATCATTACTTGTACAAAGGCATTGACAGTTGACATACTGATTACTCGTCTTTGAACTTTTTTACAGGAGGAGGTAGCAAAAGAGTTTGGCATCCCTACGAACTGTCAACGGTTCTGGCTGTGGGCCAAGCGGCAAAACCATACCTTCCGACCCAATAGACCGTTGACTCCTCAAGAAGAAGCGCACACTGTAAGAATACCTCATTGAACATTGAATTCGATAAAAAAAAATCCCAGACATATTTATCCGGCTGGAGTTCTATTCTAGTTTGCATGTTGAGTGTTATTGTGGCATCTCATACTCATAAGGATAACATTTTCATAGGTTGGACAGTTAAAGGAACTGGTGAACAAAGCTCACAACGCTGAACTAAAGTTGTTCTTGGAAGTTGAACTTGGACCGGTAATAGTTTCATTCCTTTTCTTGTTTTGGTCCTACTCCTGATTCATCTTATGCATTTTTTTACTATAATCCTGTTTGTTTACTTGAATTGGTGTTGGTGATGTAGGATCTTAAACCTCTTCCTCTTCCGGATAAGACCAGAGAAGATATATTGCTTTTCTTCAAACTTTATGACCCTGAAAAGGAAGAACTGCGGTAATTTTCATACTTGGCAACTGATCAATTTTCTTTATATCATATTTGCTTGACGTTGGAATTTTACTCTTCTGCCAAATGGATTCTTCAGGTATGTTGGTAGGCTCTTTGTGAAGGGAACTGGTAGACCATTGGAAATTCTGCCAAAGTTAAGGAAAATGGCAGGATTTTCACAAGATGAAGAAGTCGAACTTTATGAGGTTTGTTTATTTCTCAAAGGCCTAATTATGAATTTATCGCATATTATTCTGGTTCAGTATCTTGTATTTTTCTTTCTGCCGATGTTTTTGTGATTTGCGTATTATTCTAATTCATCATCTTACATTTCTCCCCCTTCACCAATGTTAGGAAATCAAGTTCGAGCCCAATGTGATGTGTGAATACATTGACAACAGGCTTCTATTTCGATCTTGCCAGGTAATGTTCAGTGTCAGACTTTCTGAACCTTATATCATTGTTTCTAAGATGCTGTCTTACCTTGACTCATTTGTGTTAACAGCTTGAAGATGGAGACATAATTTGTTTTCAAAAGTCTCCAAAGCCAGATAGTGCAGACCGATATAGATACCCTGATGTCCCATCCTTTTTGGGGTACATACGTAATCGGCAGGTACCGTACAGTACACCGCTTACTAGAATTCTGAATTCCACGCCCTTCGATGTTTGCACGCATTTTTCTGGGCAGACATTTTATGGAGTTTCTATTGCTCAGTTGCTTACACCTAGTGGTTGATGATTAGTTTCTACCAGGGGCTGTATTGACAGTTCCGTATTTATCCTCGATATAAGAACAGAACTGTGCACTGCCTCTATGATTAGTTATCTGGGTTTCTCTGTAATCTTGTTTGCCTCATTTCCTGTGTTTTTTTTCTCTTGTGCTTAAAAGTTGAGCTCTCACGACGTCCATTTGATTGTATATTTATCTAACGTAGTACTTTGCATGTGCTAAATTCTCTTTTTGTTCTTTAGGTCGTTCACTTCCGTGCCTTGGAGAAGCCCAAGGAAGATGACTTTTGCCTAGAGATGTAAGCATTTGGACATGCTGTGATTAGCAAATTGTGATGTATCTGTATTGCTATCGTCAACATTTTTGTTTCCTCCCTTTCTAGGTCAAAGGTTTTCA
Source organism: Eragrostis curvula (assembly GCA_007726485.1). Taxonomy (NCBI): domain Eukaryota; kingdom Viridiplantae; phylum Streptophyta; class Magnoliopsida; order Poales; family Poaceae; genus Eragrostis; species Eragrostis curvula. Next base: position 50,646,700 of record CM017442.1, on the reverse strand, counting down.
CATATGACGAAGTAGTTGAAAAAGTGGCTGAAAAACTTGGTATCGACGACCCTTCAAAAATTCGGCTGACATCACATAATTGTTATTCGCAACAACCTAAACCACAACCGATTAAGTACAGAGGCGTTGATCGTCTACTGGACATGCTGATTCACTATAACCAGGTGACTCTTTGCCTTGTGACCTATGGAGTATGTTATAATTAGTTGCTTAGCAATTATGCGGAACAATAACATATCTTTGATTTTTCATATAACAGACTTCTGATATTCTTTACTACGAAGTATTGGATATTCCCCTTCCAGAATTACAAGCTTTGAAGACACTGAAAGTTACATACCATCATGCCACAAAAGATGAGGTTATTTTGCTTGATTCTTTAAATTTTGGAGCAAACCTTTATTAGTTTAGTAAGTATTAAAACATTTCTTATCAGGTGTCAGTTTACAGTATAAGATTGCCAAAAAACAGCACAGTTGGTGATGTGCTAAATGACATCAAATCGAAGGTATTTTGTGATCTCTATTTTACATCTTGCACTGTCCATTCCATTTTTGAAGTTTTCTTATGTTGTTTGTCTTCTCCCCTTGTCAAATCAGGTTGAACTATCTCATCCCGATGCTGAGCTGAGGTTACTTGAGGTCTTTTATCACAAGATATACAAGGTGCGACAAACTATTTTAATAGTTTTTTGCTTTATTTTGTTCCAGAGGCTATTTTTAACTTGTATTTCCTGCAGATTTTTGTACCCAGTGAGAAGATAGAAAATATCAATGACCAGTACTGGACACTGCGTGCAGAGGAGGTATGCTGTTCCATATTTCAAAGCTAGACCAAACCCCATTTGTTGACAGTTTGATTGCTTAGTGATCAATGTCTATTTTTTTTTCTAGGTCCCAGAGGAGGAGAAAAATCTTGGTCCCTTTGACCGCTTGATTCACGTGTACCATTTTACGAAAGATACTCAAAATCAAACGGTAATTGACCTTTGACCAATATTGATCTGAATGTCAATTTAGTTATTACTATTTGTTGTGTTTGTAAAAGAATACAACCTGACTATACAGCAGCACAACTTCATTGCTTTTAGTTTTAGTATCAGATGAATATAGCTATGTTTCTTACTTTTTGACGCTGATACTATATTTCTTATGCTTAGTTTCTGTTTCTTCTTTCTCTATATGGTCTGTCAGCCTCAGTTTTGTTGCCTTAAATGTTAGTAGCATGCTTTATTACCTAGTTAAACTGATGCTGACAATTATCCTAATCTCCACAGCAAGTTCAGAACTTTGGTGAACCGTTCTTTATGGTTATTCGTGAGGATGAGACGCTTTCTTCTATCAAAGAACGCATACAGAAAAAGCTTAAGGTTCCAGATGAGGATTTCTCAAAGGTAATGCTTTCTACTTCTTAATGATATTTGTAACAAAGTGTTGATATATTTTGTTTTCATAGCATAATATGTCTTCCAGTTGATCTTGGCATCATCCGAGTAGCACATTAAAGCATCAAGTAGAACATCCAGTTTTTCCTTATGAAACAATACAGTTTATTTGGGTGCATTTTCATTTGTTGACTTTTGTTATAACATATGAAACGCTACAGTTTATTCGGGTGTATTTATTTCTTTGACTTTGTTATAATTATTTAGAGTAGAACTGAAAGGCTATTGTTGTTTACCTGATAATAAGCATTGGCTCCTAGTACAGCTAATATAAACTAGATTAGCTCTTTTGAGATGATAGATTCACTTCACTGGTTTCAAGATTCTATCGGATGTAAACAAAGGGTACTGCACTGCTGTAATCTTGGTGCTGTACCTCTGCTACTAAAATGGCCCTTGAGGCATGGAAAAGGAAAATCAGCTCAGTTTTATTAATGAGGCAAATGTAAACAGAGAGAAATAGGAAAAATAAAAATTAAGTGCTTGGCTTAACAAGTTCAATGAAATGGTGATTCATGTCTACCTTATGAACAAATAAAAATTAAGTGCTTGGCTTAACAAGTTCAATGAAATAGTGATTCATGTCTACCTTATGAACAAGTTGTGAATGGATGTTTTGCAGTTTGCTTGCATTTTTGCATTTGAAAACCATAATTGTTGAAAGAAATCATCTATTTCAATGTCAGATAACAAATACCAACTTCATTATAAACATGTCTAATGATCAACATATGTTTGCTTGATTGTGTCTTTTGTTTTTCTGACTGCAAATATTCTCTTGTAACCCATGTTCTTCGCTTTGACAGTGGAAGTTTGCATATGTATCACTTGGTCGCCCAGACTACTTTGAAGATTCAGATACTGTAGCTACTAGATTTCAGGTAGTAATGCTTGTTCTCTACTTGTTGAGGCAAACAATTGTGTATGATCTCATTTGGCTGACATATACCCTTTGAAACTCTTTAGAGAAACATGTATGGAGCTTGGGAGCAATACCTCGGCCTGGAACATCCAGACACTGCTCCTAGGAAGGCACACACTAATCAGGTATGGTTAGCACATTATCATAGATGGTAACTGCGTTTCTTAATGATGTCTCTAACATCTTTTTTTGGGCTGCGTGCAGAACCGCCATTCATTTGAGAGACCTGTAAAAATTTATAACTAGACTGATCAACAGTTTGAGCAACATGCCACCACCCAACACCAAGCAGTGCCTGAAGTTGCTGGCTTGAATAAATCGTGTGCCAAACTCGATTGTAGGGGTGGGTTGCTCAGGTTTTCCACGAAATTTCGGAGGAGGCTCTTTTAGTATCATCGGGGCAGCTCTCCTCGTCTTTCCCCTTGTTGCCTCGAATATATAAAGTTGTGCAGAGATGACCCACCGAACCATTGTCAGTAGATAAGGCGGTATTTTCTGTTAGGTGACTATATACAGTCGAATAGGCGATGGTTAGTCCAGTACTTTGTTCTGCAGTTGGTACTAGAAGCCCCCAGAGTTTATGGTACTTGCCCTGCTGTATATTACTGATGCGAAATGTACAAGCCCCTTTCCTGTTGACAATTGCAATTTGTAATTTCAGTGGTTGCTATTTTTCTGCGGTGGCAGATATTTTTCCTCGTGCCTTCTTAACAGGGAAACATGTGATTTTGCTACAAATCCTAATAAAGTCGTGTTCCAAATGGAATATGATGTCATTCAACCTCGATACTGGGTGCATTGCGCCACCATGCTGTTGATACGCTCGGTCAGTTCAGTGATTCATTTTCACAAAAGTTGATGCACTATGAACATATATATCAATGGTACGGTGGACTAAACAAGATGTTTCACTTCTTGTTCGTACCATTTCGTACGCACAAATTATTATTTTTGCATAAACTATACCGTAAACCTAATGCAGGCGAAGGATAAAAAGCTTGTTATACCTTATGACAAGACATCATCAAGTATATTTCAAAAAAAAAGAGTAAAGTTAGGTTATCCTATTGGATCATTTTCCCCCAGTTTGACGATTGAATTTGTACGTCTAAATGGTATAGAGACAGATTTTGAAATTTGATACTGTTGCTGAATGTGCATATCGACGCGGCACCGTACAAAAAGAATGAAAGATTTTTTTCTCTTACCAAAAAATAGCCGTCATCAAGATTGAAAAGGCAAAAAATTTGCGTCTGCCGGGAGTCGAACCCGGGTCTATTGCTTGGAAGGCAATTATCCTAACCGTTGGACTACAAACGCTTGAATGATTTGATTTCTTGCATATTATTTAAGAACGCAATTATTTAAATACCGCTCTTCCTCGCGCGTCACTGGTACGGTACGTGCTCTTTCTCCGGACGCCGCAGCCGTGGACAACTTGTGTATGCCTGCGGCCAGCTGCGTGCGTGGCTCCTGTCACTCGCCGGTCACCAGCCACTCCGCCATGGCCGCCCCCCTTCTCCGCCTCTCCCGCACTCGCCGCGCGCTTCTTCCCCTCTCCTCCCTTCGCCTCCCGCTCTCCACCCAGTCCCCCGCCCCATCTCCTTCCCCCGCTCCCTCCTCCTCCGCTGGCCGCCTGCCGCGTTTCTTCTCCTTCCTCGCCGCCGCCGCCGCGGCATCCATCGGGACAACCGTTGCCCTCTGCGACTCCGGCATCGACCACCAACGGTGCGCGCCCCGCCTTGTGCTCTCCCCGACGCTTCCGTTCCGTTACTTGCCCAATGCCCACTCGAGCTGGAGCTGAGTTGACCCGCTCTTTGTCCCTCTGATTTGCTTTGGTGCAGAACCGGGGGCAAGGACAGCACCGAGCTTGTCGTGAAAGGGGAGCGCAGGCGCGTGCCGCAGGAGTTCATCGACGAGCTCGCGTCCTTCCTCGGGGTGAGTTTGTGGGTGGGAATGACGCGGGCCAGGTGTCTGACTTTTTCACTTCTGGAGGGCGAGTGAACGGCTTACGGAGGATGTGAGTGGGTTTCGCAGGAGAACCTGACGGTGGACCTCGAGGAGAGAACCTTCCGTGGCACGCCGCAGAACAGCTTCCACAAGGCGGTCAACGTGCCCGATGTCGTCGTGTTCCCGAGGTATTTGTGTGATGATGCAAAATATTCGTGTGAAATGATTGCGTTAGAAGAGGCAGTATTCGGATATCCTCTGCCCCGACATGCCGAATCTGTCCTGAATCTTGGGCATGTCTTTATGGAGCAAGTGTTTTATGGTAATGCTTTGATGTAATCCTTGATTTTCAGTTCGCAGGATGAGGTACAAAAGATTGTGATGACCTGCAACAAGTACAAGGTGCAGTATTCTTTCTCATTAGTGCTGAACTGAATTTTCTCAAGTTCTCCCAACTGGAGTTGGTAATCTTTTTGTTACAGAATGGAACAAGTAACCTGTTTAACAATAGAAATTAACTCTTTTGAGGACGTGCAGTAGCTATGCTGCCATTGGACAATAGTTTCACGTTAGCTATGCTGCCATTTCATTAATAGTTTCACGTATTCTATAAATGAGATTCCATAGCTTGACTGCTGGTTTTCTTGCTACAGTTTGTATAAGGCTTCAGAGGCCGGCAGTTTGCCTGTCTTTCAACTACGATTTGTGCAGTGGAATTTCATGTATAAAGATTCTACCACAAATCTAATTACATTCTTTTGATGTGTTCAGGTTCCAATTGTGCCGTATGGTGGGGCTACCTCAATCGAGGGTCACACACTGGCACCTCATGGTGGTGTTTCCATTGACATGTCTTTGATGAAGGTAGACATTGCGCGACGCTATGTAAACAGTATAGATATAATTCTCTGTTAAAAATGTTATGAAAATGAAGTGTTCGTGAAAATAAACTCAAATTCCAATATTTGAAAAGGCACTAGAGTATTTCCACCAGCTTCTACTGTAGTTTTGTCCCAAACTGTTTTTAACAGTGAATCAGTGATGTTTTTGGTCATGCCTTTGTTTCTTTTTTGCGCTTTTGCGCCCTTGTACAGTTCTTTTATTTTTACCGTAAGCAATAAAAAATCACACAGTAGGGGCTAGGAATTCAGTGATATTGATAGTTTTTTTAAATAAATAAATAAGTAAAGCATATGCGGGTGACTAGGATCCATGTCAGATATTTTTTTCTCCTTCTAATGTGTGGTATGGTTCATCATGCCATAAATTCTTTACAGAAAATCAAATCGCTGCATGTTGAGGATATGGATGTAGTTGTCGAACCCGGAGTTGGATGGATTGAGCTAAACGAATACCTGAAGCCCTATGGCCTCTTTTTCCCTCTTGATCCAGGAAAGCTCCTTGTTTCTAGTCCATTAAGAAAAAAAGTGAATTTTTTCCACATGTCAGAACAGTGTACCATTGTCATTAATTCAGTATGTTGTCTATTGCGTTTGCTTTCCTTTTCTTTATTATAAATTTTCGTGCTAGTTGTTGTGGGTTTAATCACTAGCCTACCCCAACTTGCTTTGCTTGGGACTAAAATTCTTTGTTTTTTGGTTGGATTTTGTATGTTCATTAACTTGTTCATGAATAGAATAATTAAATGTGGACTTGCATCCAGTTTAGCTTGATCTCAGTTGATGAGCCAATAGCTCTCTATTGATATATGTATATTCACTCCATCATCAAGAAACTTACCTGGTAATTAGTAGTACTACTTGTCTTGGAAGTTTTCATTGAGATATGTGTACAGTTCCACTCCAGTTTTATTTTATTTCCTTTCATTCTACGAAATTATACATGTATGGCTGGGGCTGGGAGGCTCTCTTCCTTGATTGCCTTAGAGCCAGCTTGACATGGTAGTTCTTTCGGGCGTTATCGTTTTTCCAAGTCACATACGCGCACATAATGTAAGAAAATAGTGATGTGTGTTAAGTGTGTGTGATGTACTAGGTTTTCTTAACTTTTATTTTTTAATACAAAGATATGCAGCTCTCCTGCATGTTCGAGAAAAAAAAAAAGAGCCTGTATCATGCCTAGAAGTAAACGGAACAAGTTAAATTTGCATGCTTTTGAAATTAAACTTGTGGCTTTGTTTTGCTCAAATAAATTAATTTGATTTGCAGGGCCTGGGGCAACCATTGGAGGAATGTGTGCTACTCGTTGTTCTGGATCACTAGCAGTGAGGTAATTCTCCATTTATCCTTGCGCATTCTGTGTATTTTCTAGGTTAGACAGTATACAGTACAACCACAAACCCTATTTTGCTATTTGCAATAACATATGTTATTTATGATTTACTTCCTAGTTTGTAGGTATGGAACAATGCGGGATAATGTGATTAATCTTCGGGTATGTTTCCCCTGCCTCAACAGAACTATTTTGTATTAGTTTCATATACAAACAGTAAGTTTTCTTGGTACTTCAGGCTGTTTTACCAAATGGAGATGTTATCAAGACAGGTTCCCGAGCTCGAAAAAGTGCAGCTGGGTATGCTAGACACCCTACTTATTGTTAGTAACATTTTTTCCCTTTTGAAAGTATATAATATTTTCACTGTTTAGTGCTTGCTTTATCCATATATGTGTTTTATTCATATGATATTTTATTCTTGTCATCTATTTTCACAACTTCTTTACTTTGCTCTGTTCAATATCAGGTATGACCTTGCCCGTTTGATCATTGGAAGTGAAGGAACTCTGGGTGTAATTACAGAAGTCACTTTACGACTTCAAAAGCTCCCATCCCATTCTGTGGTGAGTATTTTGTCTTGATTTAGTCAAAATGAAATTCATTGTTCACACATGAACATGTTTGTATAGACTTGGATCTGAACCTGTTCGTGCGCATAGATAGACAAGTAGACAACCTTAAGGTACCACACTGATTATTGTAGTAGAATTGTATACCTAATTTAAAAAGAAACACCTTCTCCATGTTATTTATTATGTCATACAACCTTTCTCTTGCATCTTCAGAAAGATTTATGCAAGCACAGAATTAACAGGGCGTACGACTCTGCTACATTTGCGCCTCAAGTTTTTTGTTGTACTATCTATCTTCTTTCTCGTTCATTTTAGTCATGAATGCACTCATTCTAAATGTTTCTGGTATTCAGGTCGCAATGTGCAATTTTCAAACAATTAAGGATGCCGCTGATGTTGCTATTGCAACCATGCTTTCTGGGATACAGGTTTGCTTTTTTCCTTCTGATTTTATTTCTTCAAATGACCATTTGGATATCAGATGTGAGCTATTTGATCTCCTCAATTTCATATGAAGTGATTGTGCATGCATCCACTTCATATTTGTGGTTAACTGGACAGAGATCAGGGCATGGTCTTTGATATACTGTTTGACTTGTTTAGATGTTTGCTTACTTTCAAAGTTAAGATATCTATATCTATGCATGCAGCATGTGATCCTGTATGGTTCTTGCAGTTATCCAGTGCTAATGTTTTTTGCATTTATAGGTTTCAAGAGTGGAGCTGTTGGATGAGGTTCAGATAAGGGCAATAAACATGGCAAATGGTAAAAATTTGCCTGAAGTGCCAACCTTGATGTTTGAATTCATAGGGACAGGTAACACAACTTATGCTATATTATCAGTTATGCAATCGTCAACTAAGCAAAAAAGTTTATCATCACACTTATTGCCACACTTCAGAAAATATTAAGAGCTATATATGTCATCTACTTACAGGCTACAGTTTATGATTTTGACTTGGTTTGTAATCAACAATAATGGGAAAAGAATGACATCACAGCTATAGATGTCTGCTTTTGTAATTTCAGGATATTTGCAAAGATTTATTTTTCGATGTTAGGCTCTGGCCTACACACACTTCTTGACATATTCTCGATAAACATGTTTTTATATAGAATGTGAAAAAAATTCACTCTTCTCATGATCCTTTCTGATATATTTGACGCTGGTTAGTTTCGTTTTGAACTAACCAGCGTCAAATATAAAAGAACAGATGAGTACACTATTGCCTAGAAACTTCTGGGACATCATATACAATACCTAGTTGTAGTAGTATTACCTATGATTTGTTTCATGAAGTGAAGTTGATTTGATAACATCCAATTTTACTGTATGATGTCTTGTATTTTCACAAGATATCATCCCATAGCTTGCTAGCTTGTGATGTTTGTTATCTTCAGGACAGAGCCTGCACACATGCCCAGTAATAGACTTTTCTGGTGCCAATTAAGACCCTTTTTGAGTTGGCTAAACTTGTTGTAGCTGTTCTTTAAGCCTGCATTCAGTAACTGATACTTTTTCTTATTAACATTTTCACATTGCAAATATACAGAAGCATATGCACTTGAACAAACACTCCTTGTCCAAAAAATTGCCTCGGAACACCATGGGTCAGATTTTGTTTTTGTTGAGGAGCCGGATGCTAAAACGGAATTATGGAAGGTCAGCACGGCTTTTCATTTCAAGAGCAGTACATTTTGCACTGCTCGACATACTGACTTTCAATTTGGTATTACATGATTCTTCAAGCACGTGAATATTGTGTGCAGCATGATTTGCTTTCACTTGTGTGTAGATACCAGACACATTAATGTGTAGTTAATCATATATATTATTGAAATATATTTGTAATACTTAGCCCTTTAAGTGCAGATCAGGAAGGAGGCACTTTGGGCTGGGTTTGCTATGAAACCTGACCATGAAGCCATGATAACGGTTTGTTTTCTTATTACTTGTTATTACATATTGGTTCATTGCCATAGCCCACATCCAGTGTTGTTTATCATGGCCCTTAATTTTTGCTTCCTTGATTGTTAGTCTTAAACACCATCTCCCTGTGTCCTCTCCATAAAAAACTGGCCATAATTGTTATCCCTGGATAAGTATTTAATTATTTAGCTATCAAACATGGCGACGTATCTTATGAGAACCAGATTCGTGTGAGAACTATGAGAACTTTAATCTGGGCCACATGATTTTGATCCAAGGGGGGCGCATAGGGAGAGGTGGGAGGGGGAATTTGCAAAAGTATGATTAAGTGGACGGTGATTTTGCAAACCCCCCTCACACCTGAATTCAAGCGCACCATTGGATCAAGATCATATGGTCCAGATTGAAGTTCTCATAGTTCTCACACGAACCTGGTTCTCATAGGATACGTTGCCATCAAACATACCAGTTCTGTGATGATGGCATGTTTTGGCACGCCCTTGTTTGAGTAAATAAAGAACGACCTTGTATAGCTCGTTCAAAAGGTCATTTTGATCATGGAGACGTCACAGTGTCAAGAAATGCATGAGCTATAATGATCCCATAATACAATCCTACCTGTTGTTTATGCAGGATGTTTGTGTTCCTTTGTCCAGACTTGCTGAATGCATTTCTGCATCAAAGAAACTGCTGGATGCTTCGCCATTGACTTGGTATGCATTTCTCTCATTCAAAGCTATTTTCTTCAGTTTCTCCTTGATGTTTCAGCAAGACATGAATATATCTTTTTATTGGTTGAGAGGCTTCTATTCTATCTCTGATGTATTAATGTTTGCAGTCTGGTTATTGCTCATGCTGGTGATGGAAATTTCCACACAATTATCCTATTCGATCCCAGTGAGGAAGAACAGCGAAAAGAAGCAGAGAGGCTAAACCATTTCATGGTTCACACAGCTCTGTCTATGGAAGGTATGGGTAGCCTACTACTCATATATATGGGTTACTTGCACATATAATCTTTCATGAACTGTCATCTGATCTAGAGTTATCTCATTAGATATAGTCAAGACTTGTACGATTTGCCTTCTTTTTATCCCTTTCGTGTGATCGGCGTGTAAACTTGACTGGTCTGGAATATTACTGATGACTGCTCTACAACCTAACAGGTACATGCACAGGAGAGCACGGAGTTGGTACCGGGAAAATGAAGGCAAGTGTTAGTTTGTCGCCTATTTTTACTGATGAAGAATCTTGGTGATTTCATTGATTGCACAAGAACTGATAGACACCAGCACACATGCCACCGTATTAAGACTCACAGGTGCTGTTAGACATACATGAATCACTCCATTGGCCATGCCCCGTCTGTTGTTATCACTTCATCCCTTATTGTACTGCAGCCTGCATCTATAACATGAGTGATGAAACCCTTTATGCAAGTTACCAACATGTAGTTTGTTCTGTGTTTCCTCATAAACAACGCCATTATTACCTTTGCTTATGGGATCTATCACTTCGTCACTGACGTATGTTTTGGTTGGCAGTACCTGGAGAAAGAGTTGGGTATCGAGTCACTGAGGACCATGAAAAGAATAAAGGCCGCGCTGGATCCCAACAACATCATGAATCCTGGGAAGCTGATTCCACCTCATGTCTGCATATGACGCTCTCAATCGCCACCTGACTGGAGGACATGTATGAGTTGAGTTTCCAAGCATGGTTCCGATCGAAAGCCGCGAAGCAGCCCTGCTCTTGATTTGTTGAAGGCTAACGCGTTGAGCTGTTCCGGACTGTTGTATTATTCGTGTGTTGAATGGATAGACATCACACATAAATTGTAGTACGGAATAATTTGCTTTGAGGGGTTGAAATATTAATAAAATAATGGAGCAAGACGTCTTGGATTATGTATCGGACTCGTGCACCAGGTGATGATGGTCTGGCATATGCAGCACGAAAGAAAACTTCCGAAAAAGCTCAAACTCGTTCTGGAATGTTGTATTTTGTTGGATCGTTTATGAATTATGACAGTGTTGTGAACAACGTTTGCTTACAAGAACGAGATAACCATCAACTACTTGTAAACCAAGCAGATACTAGATGGGATTCAAATGAGTAGGTAGCGAACCGAGCGTTCAGCTCACGGGCTCCACCCCCCTGTGGAGAAAGAATACTCGGTAGTACGTTTCCAATTGCAGAAGGTGACGCTACGCACGCTTGGATCGCACTCTTCCGGTGACGAGACGGCAGAGCTTTTGTACGCTGGTGCCGGCCGCGTCGGCAGTCCTGCAACCCACTTCACCTTCCCCCGACGGCAGCGCCACGTCGTTACCCCGTGTCGCTTCCGATGAGCGCCACGCCACCACGGCACGCAACGCAACCATCTCAAACGAACGACAAAAGAGCGCGGGCTCCCTCCCTTCCCGCGCCCACGTCACCCTCACCGAGTAGTGCGCTCGCCGGCGCGCGCTCGCTATATCAGCTGAGCTCACGCCTGACAACTGGCACTGCGCTTCCACTACCCAACCAGTCAGCCAATTAACCTCGCAACGCCCATGGCGTCCGATGCCGCGGCCACCGCTGATGAGCAGCCGCACGTGGTGGACGAGTGCCGTGGCGTGCTGTTCGTGTACAGCGACGGCTCGGTGGTTCGCCGCCCGGGCCCCGGGTTCGCGACGCCGGTGCGTGACGACGGGTCCGTGGAGTGGAAGGACGCGACGTTCGACGAGGCCCGCGGCTAGCGCTCCGCCTCTACCGTCCCCGCGGGAAGAAGAAGCTTCCCGTGTTCTTCTACTACCACGGCGGCGGGTTCTGCATCGGGTCCCGCACCTGGCCCAACTGCCAGAACTACTGCCTCCGCCTCGCCGCCGACCTCGGCGCCGTCGTCGTCGCCCCGGACTACCGCCTCGCGCCCGAGCACCGCCTCCCCGCCGCCCTCCACGACGGCGCCGCCGCCGTCCTATGGCTCGCATCCCAGGCCGGCGACGGCGGGGACCCGTGGCTCGCCGAGGCCGCGGACTTCACCCGGATCTTCATCTCCGGCGACTCCGCCGGCGGCACCATCGCGCACCACCTCGCCGTGCGCTTCGGCTCCGCCGCCGCCGCGCGAGCTCTCGCCCTTCGCCGCAATCCGCGGCTACGTGCAGCTGATGCCGTTCTTCGGCGGCACGACCCGGACGCGGTCGGAGGCGGAGTGCCCCGACGACGCGTTCCTCAACCGGCCCCTCAACGACCGGTACTGGCGCCTCTCGCTTCCCGAGGGCGCCTCGCCCGACCACCCTGTCTCGAACCCGTTCGGCCCCGGCGCGCCGGCGCTCGACGACGACGGCGTCGAGTTCGCGCCGACGATGGTCGTCGTTGGCGGGCGCGACATCCTCCGCGACCGCGCCATGGAATACGCGGAGAGGCTCAAGGCGGCCGGGAAGCCCGTGGAGGTGCGGGAGTTCGAGGGGCAGCAGCACGGCTTCTTCACCATCGACCCGTGGTCCGACGCCTCCGCCGAGCTCATGCGCGTCGTCAAGCGGTTCGTCGACTCCGACGGCCTCTTCGACTGAACCGGCGGCAGCTACGGAACTTGTAGCGGCGTGTTCCGGGTTCAGTCAGTCCCCGTCCATCGGTCCATGTGCATGCTTACTTTGAAATCATACATAGTGGACGGACGATCAACATAAATAATCCACTACGCCGATGTCTGTTAGATCGAGTTTTCATGTATTCAGCTACAAAGATGGGCGATGTAAACTTGGCACTCTTTTGTCTTTTAATATATATTATAATCAGTTTGGGAGAAAAAAGGGGGGGGGGGGGGGGGGGGGGGTGGCTTCCCCCCCTCCTGTTCTGTCAAAAAATGGAAAAAGAAAGATGGGGCGACAGTGTTCGCCCTGCAGAATTGTTGGTAATCGTTGGCTTCATACGTGCAATGCAATTTCTCCAAGTATTGTGACCATCAATCAGGTTCAGCCTCCATACATATCAGCCTTTCCTTCCGTGTCCCATTACTTGTGGCCACAGATTTTAAACTGTCCTTTAATTTGTAACCTGCGAAGAATTCGATTGAGAGTACTTGATATAGTTGATAGGGGAGAAATGGAGGATTTCTCAGCTTCTTTAGGCCTTGTTCGGTAGTATGGGAATGACTCCCGTGTAGGATCCGCATCACGCATGGATTGAGTGATTCTATGTCTGTCACTTAACCCTACATCTCATGGGTTTGATTTTCATATTTTCTAATTTCATGATCCAAAATATTGTTCGGTTGACCGGGATCAAAACCTTTGCAAAAGCTAAGTTTCCATACCATCCAAGCGTTGCGGTCGCAAGCGTCTGGGAGTGGGAGTCATTCCATGAGGTCAGACACAAGGAACGATTCCTAGCGTTTTGTTGGGCGTAATGCCCGGATTTGGCTCGGTGGGAATCCAGCCCAGAGATAACCGAACGATATTTTCAGCCTACTTTACCCAAACCATATAATTCCACTAGTTTTTGTTCCAAATTCTGGACATTCCAGGCCAAACGAACAAGGCCTTATCTGGATTCTGGTAACCCTGCCACTCCACTCCCGCTAGTTTCTGAATGTTTTCAAAACTGAAACTCTGCAGGAGGTGTACGTCGGACACCAACTTGGTGTACTGGAACGTGGTAGGACCACGCCACCGGTGAGCTCACTCACCGTGACGGCCGGCGCAACCGAACGCCGCCGTATCGACCGCGAATTCCGGCGACTGGGCATGCAGGGCCTGTTTGGATTAGACCCTCACTTTTGCTGCCTGGGCCAGGCAGAGATCTGAGCCCCAGGCACTCAAAATCCAACTCCTGGCGTTGCTGCCTGGCCCAGGCAAAAATCCCAGGACGCGAAGCAAACGTGCCTGCATTGCAGCAGCTGTTCCGGACCATCAACAACTAATTCGTCCACAGTGTCGACTCCCCTTTCTCCGAGAGGAAGAGCAGAGAAGCTCCGCGTCCTTCCGAGAGGAATCAGCCGTCGCGACTGAGGTTTGGGCGCGCGCCGGCGGGTAGCCACAGCGTGTTCCGCCGCCAGCGCCTAGCGCTGCTCGTTCGCCTCCTCGACGTCGGCGCGCGCACTGTTCAAGCTAGGCTCGATGATTGGAGGCAGTATAGCCAGGCAGGTCGACATTGGTGGAGAATGGATGACGCTGCGGACAAGCTTGAGGCCAGAGAGAATGGCGGCGTGTGCACGGCGCCTCGTCGGTTGGAAGACCCCGCAGCCACGAGGAGAAAGAGGACGGAAGCAACCACGGCAGCCGGCGCTCTGACAAGCCACGGCGGGCGGCCGGCTCGCGGACCCAGGGGTGGTCGCTATTTCGAATAACGACCACCCCCTGGGTGTGTTAGTGCTGTCGGATCCGAATCCGACGGCTCGGATTGGTATCTTATATCTTATATTTACTAATTGGAGGTTTCTTTTGAAGCCCTCACGTTAATCAGAACAAAATCTTTTAAATTCTCACAAAAAAGCAAAACATCCAACCGTTAATTTGGATTACTACTAAATTGCAACCGATGGATCTCCACTGTACCTCTTCCTTTTTTTCTTCCTCACATCACGACTATGTATCCTCTCTCCCTCTGCCCCCGGACTCCTCCCACCCCTCACCGTACACCCCTTTCTTCCTCACGTAATAAAAGAAAAACGTAAAAGTTTTTCCTCCCCCAAACCCTAGCGACGGAACAGAATGGGTGAGATCAATCGGGGAAGGAGATGGAATACGCGAGAACGATTCCACCTAGCGATGGAACAGAATGGGTGAGATCAATCGGGGAAGGAGATGGAATACGTTAGATAAATTCTCTTTGTTGGTCTTCTGCTTCGTTTTGCCTTTTTATTTTTCTCTCCTCCAGATCCTGGTATAAATCAGTGCGTGTGATGTCTTTGTGTGATCCACTATTCTGACGAGCATGCTCTATCATCCCCTCCCAGTGATTATCCTCCTAGCTATACTGCTGCATCCTTGCACTAATTCGATCCTTGCTAATACAGGATACAATTGAGGGACGTACAGAATCAAGATGCAGTTGTTTCAGGTGTTTACACTATGGGTTCAAGAAAGGTCAAAAGAAATATCACGCCACGCATCAAAATCGTTCATCCGATCTTCTGTCCTATTTGCATGCAAGATCTTGCGGCATGCTCAAGTCTGCATCAATAATCTTTTGGCTACACTAAAGTGGCGTTTGCACTCCGTAGATTATTCACAATCTATGTGATGCACTCCCGTCTTCCTTGCATGGTCTGCGATCCGGTGTTTGGGCAGTGGTCGTCGTGGCTCGCGGCTTCGTATATCGACGAGCAATATCGGCCTCGAGTTCATCCACAAGATAATGTCGCGAGTAAGAAACGGTACGAAGCAATAATAATACATCTGTTGTTTGACCCCAATTAATATAATGCCCTTAGCAACATATCGCTGGCCTTAATTTGCCATTGATGTTATGGTTACAGCAGTAGAGAGGGCGTTAAAGTGTGCTGAGACCATAGTCTGCATGCAAATGGATCCAGTTTTCTAGCAGCAGGAAGACAACGTACTTTAAATTTTTTTTTGGGAATCAATTTCACTTCTCTTAATTAATCATAGGGATTACAGTCCAGATGCAAACATTGCAGAAGGAAAATGGGGGATTGAGACCATGCATACATAGCCCTATGATGCGATGCCCGCTGAGCACAAAGATGAGCTGCCCAGTTCGCAGAGCGCTTAACAAAAACTAGAGAAAAAGAAGAGAAGTTTGCACACAACTCTTGAATGTCTTTTAGAATCGTGGCTATCTCCGAACGTTCGTATTTCCTCGAATTCCACAGATCAACAAGAACCTTCGAGTCAGTTTCAAGTATGATATTGGCCTCAGTTCCATTAGCTACCATCTGCAGTCCGGCTCGACATGCTTCCGCTTCAGCAATCAAGGCTGATTGGACTGATGGCATCCACCTCGCCAAGCCTTTAACAAATTGTCCCCCTGAGTCCCTCATCACCACTCCAAGCGCACCGTGATGCTTCGTTGGGCAGAATGATGCATCAGTATTAATCTTGATAGTCCCAGGAGGAGGAGGGCACCACCTTGCAGTTCTATTTTGTCGGACAGTTTCTGTTATCGGATTACGAACATGCAGAAGGTGGGCAGTGGTGTCAATCGCCCAAGTAATTGCCTTCCGCGCGGGAATAGCAGTCTTACCATGTCGTCGATCATTTCTGGAGCACCACAACGACCACATGCCACAAAGAACAACACAAGCATCATCTCTATGGAAAATGTTGTTTTCAAGCAGATCTCTAGCCCAAGTTTGCGGGTGTAGACTTGGTAGCTTGACTCCGGTCATCTCCTTCATCTCCGTCCAAAAAAGTTTGGCAAAAGTGCATTCTATCAATGCATGATATGTTGACTCTAATTCAGCGCCACATGCCTCACAAATGCTCAACTGCTCAATATGTCTTCGGTGCAGATTTGCCTTGCATGGTAGAAAGTCATTAATCACACGCCACCAGAACACCCTTACCTTAGGGGGAACTCTCATTTTCCAAAGAATTTTCCACAGAGGGTCAGCATTAGTTATGGATGTTGACGTATTGGAACCAGCATTAGCTCGATATTGTGCTTCCCTACATGAAAGTAGCCTAAATGCAGACCGAACTGAGTACTGCCCATGTTTCTCTGCCGACCAAGCCCAAAAATCATCTGAAGCACCTCCAAGAGGAATCCGCAGCACCACATCAACATCAGCTGGTATAAGATTAGATGCAAGAGCATTTATGTCCCTCTGTTTGCAAGGCGTAGATTAGCATGTAACTCTGTTTCAACCATCCTTATTTTTTCTACTTAAAAGTTTGCTGAGTATTTTTTCGATAAGATTTTTTGGATTATTGAATTGGTAGGTATGTATTACATGAGCAAAATATATTAGCATCAATAGTTACCATTCATGATTGCTATAATTATTATTTATTTACTCCCTTGCAAAAAAATATGCTTCATTTACTCACGCAATATATGTTGATAATACAGGAGCCTCATGGAGGGAAATAGGGAATATCAGGCGCTCTCAAGGGTTAGGGTACGTGCTTTGGTGTTCCTGCGACGACATTCACTAAAAAGATATGCATGGTATGAAATTTTTAGATGCAATAAACACTTGCGCATGATGAAATGAAAAATGAGAAAAAAATAGTGAATAGTTGTGTGTTCTAGCTATTGATTCTAGATCCTGCAACATGTTACAATATATTTATATGTAGGTTTCTAATTAATGTTCAACCATATACATGTTCTTTTATATTTATATGTGGGTTACTAATTAATGTTCCACCATATACATGTTCTTTTAGCATATTAGTTAAATTTAAATCTTCTATTTTATTAAGTTTTCGTGTTTTGTTTTTTGTGCATCTCACCGGCAACAGCACGGCAGCGTCTGATGGTAACCCCCTGCAACCTTATGAGTCATGATAACCATAATAGTCGCCAACCAAATGGATCCACCATATACATGTTCTTTTAGCATATTAGTTAAATTTAGATCTTCTATTTTAAGTTGTTTTTTTGTGCATCTCACCGGCCACAGCACGGGAGCGTGTGATGGTAACCCCCTGCAACCTCATGAGTCATGATAACCATAATAGTCGCCAACCAAATGGATCTAAAAGGATAGATTTGATCCTCTTTTCTTCACATATTTAATATGTACTTTTGGTCCTATAGTATGACAATGTTAAATACATATTTAGAAACGAAGATATTCTTTTGTGATTTTTTTTGTAATTCTCACAATAAATTGAAGAAGTTTTAATTTGGTCATAACATGGGGTTGAGTTCCATGGGTTTTAATTGAAAGTACATCGATTTTTTTGTGAACACATAATAATGATTTACAATTTATCTACTTGGAGTTGGTGCTATATTTTACTATAATATGAATTGCACATATAGAAGTTTCTTACTAAAATATATCAGACCTTGAAGTAAGATAGTATATCTCTCATATTATTATAGTATCCATAACTACTATGATTTTTTATCTATACTTTATACATTCCATCAGCTGCTATTAGTATAAATGCATAATTAATCAGTTATTCTTCTCTTGAGAAATCATGAAATGTAATTCTTAAATCAAGGTGAATTTAATTCTATGCCATGAAAAACATTTCTAATGCCTGACAAGTGATGGATGTGTCTGCACCATAGAGTGACATATTAGAGGCTTACGTTTTATCTGGTGAACTACAAAGGAATTATTCCTTACAATTGATACTTTCATGTTTTAATAATATAATTAATGGATCTAAAAAGAAGTGACCCTTCATACAATTAAAAGTGTAAAATTCGTAAAACTAAAACTATTTAGTTCAAGTAAAAAAGAACAATAGCTATTTCCAACCTTTATAATGCAAAGTACGACTTTTGAATATTGCCCCACTTGCCTGTGATACATTTCCAGTTCGCCAAACTTTCACTCATAGATAGGACATCTCTTAATAATGTCATCAGTTAGAAAGGAAGCATTAGTTTTTTTCTCTCCTAAAACTAAACTCGAAGTCATAGTTTTTCTTAAAAAACAATTACACATAAAACAATGTCTAGCCCGTGCAAGTGACGGGTTGATGCGCTAGTTAGGATTTAAGGCGTCGTCCTCGTGAGGCAGGTATCCCGCTGAATAAAAGCAGAGGGCGGCCGCTCCCTCGGTCGCCGACGACGATCGACGCCGGTGGTGGCGTGATCGAAGCAGGCACACGCCTGAGGAAACGAACGGCTTGGTCCCAGCGCCGGCACCTTGCGAGCAGAACTGAAGCACTACCGTAACAGGCAACGACAACCTTCAACCTGACTTCTGATCGCTGATCGGTTGAGTGGAGGATGGAGCACGCCCCGGAACAACGACGTCGTAGGCGTCGCATCCTGGAACGAGCATTCTTGGACAAGGCAGTTAGTTGCGTCCCGACGAAGTGACGAGGGGGTCAGTTCGTTCCTGGGGTGCGTGGGCTTAATGGCCGTATTGTGGTCTAATCGATCTGTCGATACGGCCATTAACAGTAAACTGAAAAAGGAAACGAACAGGTCTTCTCAAAATGCAGCCAAAAGGCAATTTGTATCTTACTATCATCGTGTTTTCATTTGCTTTTTTACTGACTGTTGCTCGGACTCTACATAACAGCAATAGGGTCTGTAGCTTGCAAAAATTATAGCAAGAACTAGCAAATAAGACTGGATCCATCACACAGTCGTCAGATGCCAAATCCTTATTGGCCAAGCCACCTTTAGTCACTACACAAAACCTTATCTTTCTTTGTTGTCACTCCGCTCTGGAGTCTGGACTCGTCCAAAAAATGGACAACAGAAATTCTGCCTCACTTATGTTCGTTATCAAAGATTTGGCTGTTCCTTGGATTCAGCTGCATCACTGAAACAGCGAGCAGACGAAGGCAGACACCATGAAGTTGTGCCGTGAATGCTGAGCTGATGGCTGACTGATAGGCTTATCCAGTGTTTCCATTTGTTAATCACGAGAGGTGATTGGTTCATTCGTGGACAAGCTTTTGGCCTTGAGGAACAAGACAGGGCGCGCACCAACAACGTACTGATTCCAGAGGAAAGGAAGACAGGGTGAACAAGATTCTCCTCTGCAGGAACTGTGACCATCAGGTTCACCCTCCATATCGGTCCCTCTCCCATTATTCGTCAACAGATTTTAAATTGCCCTTTTTGTAATCTGCGAAGTAGTATGTGAGCCTCTTTTTCTGAACTTCGTTCTGGTAACACTATGCGAGTTTCTGAATGTTGGAAACTGAAACTCTGCACTCCGCAGGAGGACGGACACCAACTCGGTGTACCGGAACGTGGTGGGCCACGCCACCGGCGAGCTCACGCGCTGTACGGGTTCACACACCGTCGACGCAGGTTGAAGGAGATGTGATGCGAGGATGTCCGGAAACGCAGAGAGCCCGGCGGTGGCGTGATCTGTGGCGCGCCTGTGGAAATGGCCCGGCGCGAACGCCAGCATGCACCTTGCGTGCGCGGCCAGAGGCGAGTAGGAAATGTTCGTTTCCCGGAAATGTACGGACGGCTCTGTTTGTGGGACGCCAGCCATCTCCGCAGCCACTTCACAAATCGCGAGCATTTTAGATCTTCAGATTGAAATACATGTGCTCCCATGCAAACAGATACTAACTTTGCCGTAGAAAAAAAAAAGTGATGCGTGTTCTGAAGGAATTGGAATTCGAAACCTTGATAAACCAATTTGTTTTTATTTCTCTTTAAATGATACGAATGGTACATCTTTAAGACGCCACACTATCATAGATTTGTAGTTATTACAAGCATATATGTATCAGATCTCAAACTCCTTTATTACGGCCATGTGCGTCATTACCAGTGATAAATAGTCCTTCCTTCACCCTGTGATTTTGCAGGAAACAAGATTAATTAGTTATTTTAGCTTCTCAGGACTTGCATGTAATGTTGTTTGAAATAAATTAAGAGTAAACAATTTTACCTGATTCATAGAGGGAGGAGGAGGAGGAGGAGTCTCTACTGCACAGTTGTCTTCTAGGTTCAGGAGCTTTAGTATGTAAATTTTTCTCCTGTCTTCAGGATTAAGTAACAAGGAGATACAGTGCATGTTCCAGTCTGGCACTTCTCTCACGGCTTTACAACAGCGACCACTTTTTTCAGGTAGACGCCCAACAGGGTGATCAAGCTTAATGAAACTTATACATTTCTTAAGGATCTTTACTTTCTGCTCCTCAGTGCAATCACTGGCCACTAGGTGGGGGCAAGCTATTACATACAGCAGCAAAACAACAATTACCAATTTCCTAGAAAACATCTTGCTGTTCTAGCAGGTGAGGATCGACTAAGTTAAGGAACTAGATCCCAATCTTGACAACCTCTCTAGAACTGCAACCCATATGCTCCCTTATATAGAGGACAGATTGCTGCACCCATAGGCACCATAAATACTGCATGATAAGGTATCATTTATGAACATATCCACTTTTGGTTTCATGGAATCCTCGCTCCTGATTGAGTTCAATAAATATCATCTGAATTACATATGCAGATATGCTCCCACAGATTGCAATGCTGTACCCCATAAGCACCACAAATAGTGTGCGATATTCTATCATTTATGAACATATCCATTTTTGGTTTCATGGAATCCATGCTCCTAGTTGAGTCAATGCACGTCCTGACTTTAAAAAAAGAGATCAAAATGGTAAGTTCTAGAGAAGTCCTAATTGAAGTCAATTAATTACTGAAATATTCAGATCCGAGGTAATCATTATATATTATGATCAATAAGCTGATGAAAAAACTAAGGCATTATATAATGATTAACTTATATTATGATCAATATGCCTTAGTTAAATGGCAACGTATCCTATGAGAACCAGATTTGTGTGAGAACTATGAGAACTCTAATTTGGGTCACATGATCTTGATCCAAGGGGACGCATGAATTCAGGTGGGAGGGGAGATTTGTAAAAATGACGTTGATTTTGCAAATCCCACCTCCCACCTCTCCCTATGTGCCCCCCTTGGATCAAGATCATGTGGCTCAGATTGGAGTTCTCATAGTTCTCACACGAACCTGGTTCTCATATGATACTGTCGTACCCCATTTCTGAAGTACTAGTGCTTACCATATCAGTCCCTGGATCCGACCCTGATACGACACTTTTCACATAATGGCATCTCAGAGTCATACATTTGATAATATTACTAAGTCTCATTACAAGTCTTTATATTACAAAAGGTCTTTTTACAATGGCCAAATGCCTTATTACAACACGACACAAACACCACACTGGAGTGCCACTGAGGATAGTAGCACTGCACTACAACTACTGCAACGGAAGACTGAAGCGGGGACCACACTACAGGCAGACTTGCGCGTGGACAGGACCCTACTCTTCATCACCATCACCTTAGAAGTCGTACTCTGGTTCTTCTTCTGAATGATTGAAGCAAGAGTGAGTACATATGGTACTCAACAAGTCCTAACACAAGGGTGAATTATATGCAAGGGGAAGATCAAAGGAGAAGGCTGGGTTTTTGTCTTATCGGCCGGAAAGCCAATTTTTATGCGAGGGTTATTTTGGAAAGAAAATCAGTTTTGCAAACTATGTAAGTAAGGTTTTGGACTTAGTGGGGTTGGTTGGACCTGGGGGAGATGCATTTATCCCGCCAGTTCCCAAGTTTTATCGTTGGCCGACAACCAGCACACGGCTCCAAACCGGTGTATTCCAAAACACACACGCCAAGGATAACTCACGCAGGAAAAATCTAATCATAGTGTGGCCAATGCTTTCGCGTTGTCCAATACAGTGGAACACGGCTATCCGGATAGATTCATAACCTCGGCTGAGGGTGCACAACTTTCCCCACAAGGTGGTCCAGTCCTCCCTATCGTCATAGTTTGGACTGTTCCATTAAAGGTTCCGTACCTACTTGGTACCACCACGACATCCTCCACAGACATCACCAGGGGCTTCACAATCAATAATATGGCCAGATTCACAAATGCCGGATCTCGAACACCCACCAACGAACGAGTCTTCTCCTGGGATTCCGTTGCAATCTCCTGCCTCCGGGGTACCGGGTGAGTACTAGTAGGGTGTGGTTCTAATCCCATGCCCATTCATGGCTTGTGGTTGCGCGTAAGGTGCTAGGCAAAGGCGGCACAAGAACCGGTCCTTATACGACCGAACCAGGCATCTTCAATAGCCAGTCCTTACGAGGAAAGGCGTCCCAGAGATAGCCTCCCCACTGAGGACTACCTCGCCTGATCCCGCCAAAACATTCCCCACTAGAGTTGCACTTATCATTAACCCACCCACTTTTTACGTTTGCACACACCACCAAGAACGCATACATTTTAACACAAAAACATGTGTAGCAAGATTAATTATATACACAGTGTAATAAAGTCCTAACCAGCATTTTCTTCCAACATACCATTAAAAATTAATGATGTTGGGACCTAGGGTTATCAATGAAAAACAGGGTATAAGCAATATCAAGGATAGACATCATCAAGTATTAGGACATTCTAAGCATATAAATCATTTTTAAATAATCATGCATGATTTATTTGCAAACAAGCTCTAATTAAGATATTTTATAAACATAGGCGCGATATGGTCAAGGGAGGTTAGGACTTGCCTTCAAAGCCTTCTTCCTCTAGTCCTTCCTCGTAGTCGGGGTCCTCGTGCTCTTCCTCAAAAGCTTGATTATCTAACGATTAAAAGCAAATAAAAGGCGAATAAATCTACCGCTTAACAATCAATTAAACAATCATTAAATGAAGAAAAAATCCAAATAAACAGCAAATAGAGATGGCTTTGGTGTAGATGAATAGACAAGGATTTTAGAAGAATTTAGGTGCAAGGAACTCTGAATTTGGAGCTAAGATGAAATAGTTATGATTTTTGAATGAATAGGATATGAAAAGATTAGGAATTGATCAACTTAATTAAGTATAATCAACATCCTAATTTTCCAGAGGTGAACAAGGGTTGTAAGGAGGTCAGAAAAGAATATAGGATTTTTAGGAATTTATTGGGATTTTTCTGCTATTGGAAAAGTGTTCGAAATAGGATTCTGTGTGCAAAACTGTGTGCACCTAGTAATTTGCTCAGCGTGTGAGAGGCTGACGTGCGGGCCAGTGGGGTCAGGGGTGCTGTGTGGCACTGTTTTGTGGACTCGGTCCACCAGGGCTGTGGACCGAGGTGTGTGCACGTGTGGTCTACGGTGCACCGAGCGCACCACGTGGCGGTGCGACTCGGGTCGTCGCGGGCCCGTGCGCCGACGTGGCAGCCACGTCGGACGCCGGCGCGACTCGGTCAGGCGCGGCGGGGAAAGGGCACGCGCGGCGGCGCGGCGCCGGAATCCTCGCCGGCGGCGGCTGTGGAGGCCGGAGGGCGACGCGGAGTGGTCAAAGAGATTCAGCTCGGCGTGGCGAAGCTTGGAGGCTAACGTGTCGACGTGCGGGAGGGCTAGGGCGACGGCGCGGGCTCGCCGGAGTGCGGCGGCGCGCCGGAGTGCGCGGGGAAAAGGGGGCGCGCGTGCGCGAGCGCAGTTTTGAGCGGCTGCGGACGTGCACGTGCACGCGTGGAGGCTAGGGGTGAGCTTAGCCTGGCCGGGGAACGTCCCACGGCGGCCGGAGATGGAGAAGGAGAGGGGCGGAGCGGCGGTGCTCGGCGCGGGCTGGTTCCGGGGGTGCGAGGAGGAAGAAGAGGGGGTGCAGGTGAGGGAGAGAGGAGCGGGAAGCTCACCTTGAGCTCGGTGGAGGTAGGGAGCGACGGGAAAGCGGCGCGAAAGCTCACCGGAGCTTGGCCGGAGATGGGGAAAAATTGAGAGGGAGCTCGGGTGTGTGCGCGGGGAGTGAGCGGGAGATGCGGAGTGACGGAGGAGGAGAAGCGAAGGCGGTGGCTGGCTGGTGACGCGTGCGCGGAATGGCGCCAATGTTCTGGACGCGACGGGGCGGAGCTGTGGCTGACGGAGGAGGGCAGCGAGGCATGGGCGTCGTCGGGGAGCTCGCCGGGGTTAGGTTTAGGAGTGATAGGCGGCTCTGTGCGACGGGACGGAACGGGGAGAGGGAGCGGTGTAGCTCACGTGTGCGCGAGGACGACTCCTGTGCGCTGAATCGACGGGTCGACGATCTCCGGCAGCTCAGTATGGGCGGCGACGGATTTCGCGCCGGCGACGCGAGAAGGAAGACAGAGCACGGGCCCCACCTGTCAGCGACACGCGCGAGAGGGAACGGGCCGGACGCACTGGGCCGGGAGAGGAGAAGATGGGCCGGAAGGAGATGGGCCGCGACGGGCCGGCGCGGGAAAGAAAAAGAAAAGGAGGAAAGAAAAAGAAAAACTGGGCTGGCTGAGATTTGGCCCTTGGAGCTGAAATTAATTCAAACAATTCTAGAATTTGAATTTGAAGGCAATTCAAATTCGTACAAAAACAAAAACCAAACAAACACTTAAAATAAAAACAATAAACTCCAAAAATGCATATGATGAGCTTTGTGCATGGTTTAAAATTCAAATTTTTAGTTTGAGCTCTAACTAATCTAGAAAATTGTTTTTAGTTGAATTTTTTTAAAAGGGTCAAATTTTAAGGGTTTTTAAATGAGCACAAAATTGAGGGCGCTACAGATACGTTGCCTAGTTAAATATCCAATATCCTGATCAATAAGTAAATATCCAAAATTCCTCGCATCAACAAGAAAATACTAGAGACACTACAACAACTTCCATCATTTATGCGCATATCCACAAATAGTGTGCGATATTCTGTCATTTATGAGCATATCCATTTTTGGTTTCATGGAATCCATGCTCCTTGTTGAGTCAATGCACGTTCTGAATTAAAAAATAAATAAATTCAAAACGGTACGTTGTAGAGAAGTCCTAATTGAAGTAAATTGATTACTGAAATATTCAGATCTGAGTTAATCATTATATATATTATGATCAATAAGCTGATGAAAAAACTAAGGCAATATATAATGATTAATAACTTATATTATGATCAATAGGCCTTAGTTCAATATCCAATATCCTGATCAATAAGTAAATATCCAGAATTCCTCACATCAACGAGAAAAGACTAGAGACACTACAACCACTTCCATGCCGATAAATCATAGTCTTTGTGGACGAGACCACAGTGAGAATAACGGCTCTACTCCCCGCGAACGCGAATGCGGCTTCCCTGTTCCCGTGACGTGGCACACTCCGGAGAACAACGTGATCGTCGCTGAAGATCGAGGACGACGTCTGCCTGTGCAAACGTTGTGGCGAAGCACATATGATGTGAAGACATTGAAGCGTGTCGTCGCCTTCAATAGGAGTGTGCCACGTCACGGGAACACATGCGGGAACAGGCCTGTGGGAACAGGGAAGCCGCATTCGAGAAGCTATGGTCAGGCAAATGGACCTCGGCGTCCTTGCTTCCGACTTCCGAGAGGAATAATCTGCCGTCGCGACTGAGACTTTGGGCGCGCGCCGGTGGCAGGTAGCCACCGTGCGCGTGTTCCACCACCGGCGCCCAGCGCTGCTCGCTCGCTCGCCTCCTCGACGTCGGCGTTCGCGCGGCGCTTCGTCGGTTGGAAGACCCCGCAGGCTCGAGAAGCAAGGGGACGGAAGCAAGGGGCGGCTGGCGCTCTGACAAGCCACGGCGGGTCGCGACCCCAGGGGTGGTCGCTATTTCGAATAGCGACCGGGTGGTCGCTATTCGAAATGACGACCAGCCCCTGGGTCTGTTGGTGCTGTCGGATTCGGCTTCGACGGCTCGGATTAAGAGTAAGATGCATCTTCCTCGTGAGGCAGGTGTCCCGCCGAAGACAGAAAAAAGCAGAGGAGGGCAGCCGCTGCCTTGGTCGCCGGCGACGTTAGTTGCATTCGTGTATTGTTGAGGTCGGGCTGTTCGTTTGGCGGACCGCTCGCTCGAGTTCATGGGGCGACAGAGTTCTCGGCTGTCCACGCCGGTGCATCTTAGGCTGCGCTGCTCTCCCGCTTCTGAGACGTCGTTGCGGCGGCTCTGACGCCAGCCGTGATCGCGGAGGTCAAGCACTGCGTCGCTTAACCGCGCGGGCCAATCCATGTTGCCGGCGGAGGCCGCCGCCTGTACGGACGATACAAGGCACATCCATCTGTAAGTGTTGCTGACTTGGAGCCTAAGATGGGCTTCTCAAATAAAAATCAGGAAATGGACTTGGCTCCAAATTCGGTTTCGGCCCAAGGATAAAATAGACTGTGGTCTGGAGTAATGTCCAAGTCTCCAACATCGGCTGATGAGTTTTGGTTCGCTCGTCCGCTCAAATTCAGAAAAGTCCACTGCTTCAGTTCCAAAAAAAAAAAAGAGAGAGTCCACTGCTTGATTAACACCAATTATCTGTCTAATTAAACGAACTGCTTGATTGACACCAGCTATCTGTCTAATTAAACGAGCAACTCATGTGTGTGCTAGATCACTCCGGCCCATCAGCACTCCCTCCACGCTTATGCAGTACTCTCTCCTCCATTCTTTAATTTTTGACGTTGCCATTCTTTAATTGTTGACTTGCAGCAGCGTCAACAAGTGCTCTCTCCATTCTTTAATTGTTGACTTGCAACAAAATCGGCAATTAAACAACAGAGTAATGGATTCAATGGTTCTTAGCTCCAGATAATAAGTACTAACAAACAGCTGCCATGATAGACAGTAAACAGATGGTCAACGCGTTCGATAAGCTTCTTCGAATATCATAAGATCTTACTAAAATAAGTGTACGACTCCAAAATAAAATGGAGCAACGACACGTCCGGTTGGTGTTAGGTGGCCCAATCGATCTGTCGAGCATAGCCTGATACAATGCGGCCATTGACAGTACAATGAAAAGAAAAGGTAACATGTCCTCTCATTGCAGCCGAAAGGCCATTTATATTTTACTATCATCGTGTTTTCCTTTGCAAAACATATATTAGCGTACTTGTAGTAAATAAGACTGGTTCCATCACACAGGCCAAACTTGGCCATCTTTAGTCACTCTACAAAACCTTATCGTTGTCGTAACTCCGAGCTACGGACTCGTCCAAACAATTGACACCAGAAATTCTGCCTCACTCATGTTCGCCATCAAAGATTTGTTTTTTCTCTTACCTAAAAAAAAAGATTTGTTTTTTCTCCCCTTCGGTTTCCCATTGATTTTGTCATGCATCAACTCATGATCTGTCACACCTTGCAAAAGAGAAAATTAATATCTCCAGGATAAACTCACGACGTGTCCCGTCTCTGTCGACACATCTCTTCCCACCTCACACTCTTGCAAAGACCCACTCAAATACTCAATCGCCAGTCATCCAGATAGAGATGCAGCTGTAGAATTCATGGCAATCCAATCTGAACCCTTTATCCAGTCAAATTTCTCAGAACTTCCATTGAAGTGTGGTATGAAGTCAGTTGTCACCCAGATTCCTTGAAAGATTTAGCTCATATCATCATCAAGAAAGAGATGCATTTGCCCACCAGGGATAGATCTGACCTTTCATTTTGTGCCGGCGGGTCTGATCTAACCCGGACTAGTATTTTTTTTTTTTTGAAGGAACAAGAGGAGGGATCCCCCTACTGATTATATTAATGTTGAAAGCAAGTTCAAGAGTAAAAGAAAACAAAACAAGGTCAGAAAGAAAGCTACTACAGTCCATCTAGCCATTCCTTCTTTCTTTGAAGCTTCTTTTCTTTCACTTTGTCGAAACCCCAGTATTGTTATTGTTCTGTTTCAAAATTGTTTCCATTCCGATGCAGGGACCTAAATTGGATATACTGATCTAAGTTCTCCTGCTCCATGGTAAAAATATCCGAGTGAAAGAAACATAATCGCAAGTGACTTATCTAGACTGGTCGATTCACATAATTGGTCGGGGTTTCTTTGGATTTATTTTAAGTTTGGACTTAAATTGTAGGGATTTGGATCTCGAAACCCTGAAACATGTCAACAAAGTACAAAATAACAGCAAGAATTGAACAACGCATAAAACGTTGGATAGATAAATCCATTGACGACTACTGACAGAGAACTAAAAACAAGGGGTTCTGGCAAGTGTTGCGTTAAGCAATGATTCACCGTGATTCTGTGGGTAATTCTCAGTTACCACTGACTCCACTAGTTCTTATCAGATCATCAAAAGCTAGCACATGATAGGATATAATAGAATGTTCCGTTGAATTTGCATGGTCAGGCCACTGGCCCACCAAAATGCCAACCCCTATTTGTTTGCAACTCAACTTCGCTATCAACCTAAAGCAGGGTATCTTTATGCTAAGTATATATAGTATATATTGTAGAAATTGCGTGATCTGATGGACGGAACTTGGTAAATGTCGATTCAAATAATAACACCAATACTCAGTTGGCCATTGCCTTTTCCTTTCTATAAAATGTTTATCATGAAAATGAATTGTTAAACCCCAAGCTGGCAAAAGATAACCAGGGCACATATATCCCTGTAGGATCAATCCATCAGAGATACATGCACTTAGTCATTCAGTTTTTAAATTTTAATTCTTTATTCATTCAGTTTTCCAAGACTTCTTATTGAGGTTTACTTGTCTTACCCAGATTTCCTTGCAAGATTTCATATTCAAACTATGACATAAAAGAAAGAGAGGTTTCTGCCAGCTGAAGTTAATATAACCTTTCTTTTCCGATGGATGGATCTTATTCGACCGAACTGCTTGTATCATTGGCTCCTTTATTTATTTCCCTTTTTAACCATTTCTTTGTGTATCAGGTTGGATATGAACAAACTGGGTGTGCCACGTTACTGAAAGTTGTGTTGTCGCTTGCGATGATAGATATGTAATCAGTCTTATACTAACATAGTACGTCTCAGTATTGTTTTGAAACTGCGCTCTTCATTTAGTCATTTTTCTGAGACCTGTGATTGAGGTGTACCTGTTTGCCATCACCCAGATTCCATGAAAGATCTTATCTGATCATAAAGAATGGGATGCCTTTGCTTATCCCATGACCTTTCAATTTCTTGTTGATGGATCTGATCTGACAAAACTAGCATTATTATTACCGCTTCAATATTTTTCTTTGCATATCAACCTTAAATTGAATACTTTTTTTTGTGAAGTAAAATTGAATACTTTTATCCACGTGCTCCACAAATATTGGAGGTACTATTGTGATAGCTGTTCTGTGTACAACATATGGAAGGAGTACTTATACGCTAAATCAGGGGCGGACCCACAGTATGGGCCGTCTATGCCATGGCATAGACTAAGAATGGCCAGGCCCATTGATTAATATTATTTTACCAAGCTGATGGCTAATTAAGGCCCATTGTTTAGTCCGGCTAGCACACGATTTGAAGCCTTTCTCGCAACCAGGACTGCTCGCAAGGACGCACGCAGCGCCGCAGTTCGCAGACCTGAGTAGCGATCGCGATCAACGATGGTGCGATAAGGCTCGCTGCTTCCTCATCCGGCTGCTGCGATCCCCGCGGTGCTGCTGCTCGTCGAGCTCGACGCCTCGACCGCAGATCAAGGTACAGACAAAATCATTATCAGTTTATCACACGAGCACCCTAGTATTTTGTATACAACAAGGCAATCGTTCAGCCATCAATATTGTATTGCTTCAATTCTTGTATGTGGCCGGTCTCTAATCAATATTGCAGTGCAACTTGATGGTTATATTCCTAATTAAATCATCACGGTGAAGCTGATTACCATCGCAGTGCAACTTGTATGTGGTCACATTCATTAAGAGAGACATTTTCTTTGAAGTGGATGAAGAACAAATAATTAAGAATTTCATGGCCTCTAGAAAAACAGTAGACCGGACAAGTACAAGTATAATTGTCGTCTTTTAAGTTCCATCAACAGTATGTTTGAAATAGTTATATTGTAATATATATACATTTCTTGCACTTAATTGTTGGATTTAAGACTTGATATGTTTTCTTTTTCTTATTTACCGAATTCCTTGATAAATTTATTTTTTTCCACATTATATATGAATTATACCGAATTGTATATGAATTTTTTTTCGCGGCATACCCTTGGTTAAATCCTGGGTCCGCCACTGCGCTAAATAAAACATCTGGACGGACTTATCTCAAGTAGTGATCCAGAATGCAGAAGCAACATTTGCTCTCGGAAAAAGGAAAAAGAGAAGAAAGCAACAAGTGATCGTTCAAAAGTTTTAAGTGGCTGATTACGAAACAGCACCATGAAATGGACTAAAAAGCATAAAAGTGGGTAGATAAATCCAGTGACTGATGGACAGAAAAGAGGGGGTTAAAAGGGGTTAGCTCAAGTGCCGACTTGCAGTTCAAGTGTTCTGTTAAGCACTTTCGCCTCATCGTGATCCATTTGGACATGATAGCTTACAATATAATGCCAATCTGCGCTTGATCATACCTATTAGGCCACCGATCGATGGACCCAACTACCAATTGTGAGGCACCAAGTGGCTTGGAGTGATTTAGTCAGGAAGTCCCCTAATTGTTTTCCATTGAGCTACAGCGTGATCTGTGATGTGCTATTCCATATGCCACATAGGTAACGCGTGATCTGCTGCAAAGGACTTGGCTATTGTTCCTCTTGTAATAAGGGTGTAACCTCAGTTTGACCAAAAAAATAATCTTATATCCAAAAAAGCAAAAAGGATCATGGGGTTGCAGAACCCTTATTTAACACACACACACACACACACACACACACACACACACACACGCACCACGCACGCCCGCCCGCCCGCCCGCCCGCCCGCCCGCACGCACGCACATGATTAATACGCTGATAATAAAAACAAGGACAGACAGGGTAGTTGGTACCGCAAAACACACCTGCAGCATCACTGATAATCCAATAGATCAGGCCGGTCATGAGATCCAAGGGTTGTCTCTACGTCCCTGTTATTGTTTTTGAATGAAGGTCCCTGCTATTGTTGTCAAGTGATGTTTAACTGTTCAGGTAATTTTTTACTGTGGCTGTTAAGCACGCTTACATCATGCATGATAGAATCGTAGGCATGTCAAAATGGCGAAGCTGTAGGATCAACTCAGGGATCGTTAGCGTATAGTTAACTAACAGAGACTGCAAGTGTTTTTCATATTGAGAATAGACATCACTGGCGGCTGATTTACTTTTTTTTTTTGAAGCAACGCGGCTGATTTACTGACATATTGCAAGTGGAAATGTCACCGTCTCAACAAATGTCGCATGATTCAAGAAGTGATTAATGAATGAAAAGATAAGGTAAAATGGGCTCAAGTGAGTTGCAAATTATCAGATGATATCCGGAGTTGACATCGCACGACCCGGCCATGAACTTACCTTTTCTGCCAATGGGACACACCAATTGCTATTATATGCAGTGACTCGTCCGGTCCCCATTTCTTTGCAACTCAACGTAGCTATCAAGCTAAAGCAAGGCATGCTGGCTGCCAAGCTGATGCGGCACACACACAGACACATAGATAGTGGGTGATCTGATGGACAGGATTTGACCACTGCCGACTCAACTCAAAGGCCACCACACATGATGGCCATTAATCGTTAAAACAAAAGGGTCAAATAAAACATAAAGGGTCAAATAATGCCAGGAACTTTATTAACACAAAAGATTACAGTGAGCTTTTCAGGGTGTGCGGTGCAGAAGTCGCATACATGCATCAAACATGATTTAAGGATCTGGATCCCGGGCCCTTATCAAACAGCCCTATAGAAAGAGAGAGGTAGGAGGCAACAACAAACAGTACGAAACCAGACCCTGCACATGCCGGATAGAGATAATCAATGTATTGACTAAATGACAGACAGAGTGAAAAACAAGGGGTTCTGAAAGCGTTGCATTAAGCGCTGGTTCACCATGGTAGATTCTCAGTTACCAACGACTCCACTAGCTCATCAAAAGTTAACGCACGATATTATATAATTGAATGTTACGTGGAACTTGCACAATCAGGTCATTAGGTCACCAATGTGCCAGCTGGCAGGACTTAAGGAGCTTGACCACCAATGGCCGGTGTGTACGAATATTAGTGTAAATAAATAATGAATTGTTTTGTGTTTTATTAGGTTAAACAACTACCTTATTACTTAGGAAGTAGTGTTTATGAAGTTTTTTTAAAAAAATATTTGAGGGGCCAAGCCTCACTTTAGTCTTAACTAAGCTCCGTCAATCACTTAACCAAACACAATTTATTTGCAGCTCAACTTCGCTATCAACCTTCCAGGCCAAAGAAGAAGAAGAAGAAGAAGAAGAAGAAGAAGAAGAAGAAGAAGAAGAGAGAGAGAGAGAGAGAGAGAGAGAGAGAGAGAAAAGAAGAAGAAAAGGAAAACTTCGCTATCAACATAAAGCATGGTATCTATATGCTATAGATATGGATCCATTTATATAGTGGATGATCTTATGGACATGACTTGGTCAATGCCGTCTAAAAGAACACCGACACAAAGCTGGCTATTGCAAAAATTTGACCCTTCGTATTATTAAACTCCAAAATGGCTTAAGATAACTAGGGCATACCCTGTATAACCAATCATACTTATGCATACTTAATACCAATCCAGTCATTGATGTTGTGCAATACACAACGTATTTCTATCATGGATAGATGAATACATCTTCAAAAGGCTTTCTAAATTGTACCGATTACTGTCACCCGGATTTCCTTGCAAGTTTCAGATTCCGACAATGACATCTAAGAAAGAGATGTCTCTGCCTATCCCAGACTACTCTGACCTTTCATTTTCCGTGGAAGGATCTGATTCGATCAAACTGGCACGTTTGCATCATGTGAATATTCATGTCTTGAATGTGAACTCATATTGTCATACAATTGCCATGAAAGATTAGCCCTGCATGTAAATAGAGGAAGATATGTTTTTGGATACTTATCCGCGTTGATATGTCTGATCTGACCACTAGAATTATTGTCCTTTGGATACTTATCCGCGTGCTGCACATTGAAGTTACTGTTAGGATAACTGATCGGTGTGAAAACATCAGGACTGACTTATCCCACGAGGCAGATGTGGTGATTTATAATACACGAACGAGCAGTTGTGTGACAAGTGTTTGTTAAAAAGGCTTAAGTGACTGGTGGTCGACAAGGGTTTACGAAAGAGCATGATGAACGGAAGAAAAGGCTCATTCTGGGTAGATAAATCAAGTTGTTACTAATGACCAGAAAAGAAAGGGCTAAAAGGCCTACCACAAGTGCTGGTTTGCAGTTCAGGTGTGCTGTTAATAAGCACTGCATCGCCATGATCCAATATCACATAGTAACTTATATTATAATGCTAAGTTGCAATTGCTTGATCAAGCCATTAGCTCTCAGATATACCAATGGCGACACGCCAATTGCCTGGAGTGTTTCAATCAATCTCCTACTTGTTTGCGACTCAACCTAGCCATCGAGTTAAAGCGTGATGTTCCATTTGATATGGCACATGTATAGTGATCTGGTGGAGAGTTTTTCTTTTCTTTTTTCTTTTCTCTAGGGGTAGAAGTGATGGGGCGGAGTTGGCCCATGTCGTGGCTTAAAGGCTACTAAGCAAGTTGACCATTTCTAATTAATTAATTAACTAATGAACCCCAAAATGGCAAGAGGTGATAAGGTGTTAATTCAGTTGACCGATGCTACTCGAGAACCAACCAATTTAATATCCCAAAGAAGCAAAAAAGGATAACGGGGGCACAGTGTCCTTGTTTGACGGATCATACTCAACTATTATATTGTGGATAGAAAACATGAACTGGTAATGAGATCCAAGGGTTGACTTTAGGCCCTGTAATTAGTAAGTGAATTGTTCATGGTATTTTTCACCATTGCTGCTAAGCATGCCTGCTGCATCATGCATGATGATAGAACCATAGGCATGTGCAAACAGCGGTCCATCCATATTTAAGTTCTAGGACCAATTCGGGTGCTTTTGTCGGTGTGATTTACTATTAGCAGATTAAGACCCTGTTAAATAAAAGGAGGCCTCTGCCTATCTGATACTACTCTGAGCTTTCATTTTCAGCTGATGGATTGCACGGGACGCATGTTTTAAGCTGTGGTATTGCTTGAGATTACATCGATGAGTTAGATGTGATGATTTGGTGTCGGATTAAGTAGTGCAGTAAGCAGTGGCAGGGGGAAAGGGGGGGGGGGGGGGGGGGGGTAATTGTTTTTAGTGAAAAAAAAATCCTCCCCTAGTTTTACAGCAAAAAATTTAGGATGAGATTGAGTTTGAAACGAAGTACCATTTTTTGAAAAGTGGAATGAATGAATATATCCAAAGCGCGCATGTGATTTAATTTTATTGTGAAAAAAAACATGACCGACTGACTTGTCGAACTGGAAAAGACACCAACCCACCACCTAATGTTTCAGATGTTCAGGAAGTGATTGATGAGAAAAAAGAGAGAGGGTAAAATGGCCTCAAGTGAGAGCGAGTTGCTATTCTGAGTTCCAAATGGTTGACCGGGCCACTAACTCACCGATATGCCAATTGCGATGTACTGACCCATCCAGTCCCCATTTCTTTGCAACTCAACGTAGCTATCAAGCTAAAGTAAGGCATGGTGACTGCCAAGCTGAAACGGCGCACACAAATCTGCGATCTGAAGTAAAAAAGATGATGGAGGCTTAGTGGCCTACACTGATCAGTTATGCTGACAAAGCCAAGAACAACTTTACCACAAAAGTTTACGGTCTGGTTGGTCCGACGAGGTTTTCACGCTGTGGGTGAGAAAGTCGGCCAGGCCTACATCATGCTTGATGGAACCATAGTAATATCAAATGCAAGTGTATCTTTGGGCTCTTGGTTTTGTGACGACACGTATACTACAAATGTTAATGTTTGTATATGAGCGAGATGGCTATATAAGAGGGTTTAAGGGTGCCACACCTCTCGTCAACTTAGTAGCCTTCTTCTCTCTTCTCTCTTTTAAGTTTTCGCCTGCACGTACACAACACGCGACGACATGACACCCATGCCTGCCGTCCAGGCTGCCACCATCGGCGCCGCCGCGGCGCCACCGTCGGCGTCCGACGTCGTCGAGGACCTCTTCGGCTTCCTCCGCGTCCTCGGCGACGGCACCGTCCTCCGGTCGCCGGGCCCGGCGTTCTGCCCGACCACCTTCCCGGAGAGCCACCCGTCGGTGCAGTGGAAGGAGGCCGTCTACGACAAGGCCAAGAACCTCCGCGTCCGCATGTACAAGCCGGCCGTCGTCGGCGCGGCGCCGGCGCGAGGCTAAGAAGCTGCCGGTGCTCGTCCACTTCCACGGCGGCGGCTTCTGCCTCGGCTCGTGCACGTGGGCGAACGTGCACGCCTTCTGCCTCCGCCTCGCCGCGGAGGCCGGCGCCGTCGTTCTCTCCGCGAGCTACCGCCTCGCCCCCGAGCACCGCCTCCCCGCCGCCGTCGACGACGGCGCCGGCTTCCTCCGCTGGCTCCGCGACCAGTCCTCCGAGAACGCCTGGCTCGCCGAGGCCGCCGACTTTCAGCGCGTTTTCGTCACCGGCGACTCGGCCGGCGGCACCATCGCGCACCACCTCGCCGTGCGCGCCGGCGGCGACGACATGGACGACCTCGGTCCGGTCGCCGTGCGAGGCTACGTCCTCATCATGCCGTTCTTCGGCGGCGTGATCCGGACGCCGTCGGAGGCCGAGTGTCCGGCGGAGGTGTTCCTGAACCTGGACCTGTTCGACCGGTTCTGGCGGCTGTCGCTGCCGGCCGGCGCCACCAGGGACCACCCGGCGGCGAACCCGTTCGGCCCGGACAGCCCCGGTCTGGAATCCGTGGAGTTCCCGCAGGTGCTCGTGGTCGCCGGCGGGCTCGACATGCTGCGCGACCGCGTCGTCGACTACGCCGAGCGGCTCGCGGCCATGGGCAAGCCCGTGGAACTCGCCGAGTTCGCCGGCGAGCCGCACGGGTTCTACACGCTCGACCCGGGGTCCGCGGCCACCGGCGAGCTGATCCGCGTCGTGAGCCGCTTCGTCGACGAAGCGTCCTCGGAGGAGGCTGCTGCTTAATTAAAACTCGGTGCACGTACACGCTCGTTTCGTCGTCGAAGTAGATCGTGTTGTCTTTCCGTCAGTTTGGTGTCGTGTTTTGTCGGGTGCCACTTGCACCTATGTGTACGTCCATGTATATGTGCATCGTGCATGGCTGATGGATCCTACGTGTCAGCTCAGTAGGAGCGCGCAGAAGAGCTTATCTCATGAGCACATGTAAAGAGTAGTTTTGCGGTTTGCGTCCACGCGTGTTATGCAGTCATGTTTACTCAAGGTCTCAGCCTATATCAGGGACTGGGGCAAATAGAAACCCAGGTGTAACATGGATCCATGAAATCTATTAGACTAAATGCAAGACCGTACCCTTACATTAACAAATTTTGCTGCAAACATATCAGGTATGCTTGTGGCCTTGTTGATTCATTCTAGATTGCCTCGGTGTCGAGATCTGTAGGTAGATGTTGACTTCTGACGGAAAGTGCAACGACGTTCATGTCACGACAAGGCTATTCCTGAATCAAATATATAGTTGGCTGCATGTTACTTCTACTGCTAAGTAAAGTTGAAGCTCAGAAACACTTCTTTCTTTAGATACATGAATATGGCCAGTAAGCAGCCATAGAGAAAAAGTGTGTGTTATAACCTTGTTTACCTCCATGATTTGTGGTGTCTGAGTGCAACATGTTTTTTGGCGTTTCCTTAGGTGTGACAATCCAAAGATTAGACAGAATCTTATTAGCAGTGAATATCTAATGGAGCCCTTCCACGTTGATGCGAAAATGTTACCCCAAATCGTGACGAACATTGGAATTGGTTACATGCCTGATGTCACAAAGTTTAAAAGTAAAACGATATGCAACCAAATCTTTGCTGATCTATTCGAGATAGATCCACCGTGTTTCTCCATCAACGTGAAGCCCACCCAAAAGCTTGTGAAGCTGCCCATGTCCATCTCATCTGCATGCCCACATCATGCAAGACCAGACTGCCAACTCGTGTATAAACCCAGCGATCTCTTGCAAGACTCAAGTCCTACAGAGATGCTCACAAGAATTTTTTTTGACACCTGCTCAGAAGAATTTTTGATGGGGCGAAAGCTAAAGGACCTAGTTGGGCCTTCTACATCGTGTTGGGCCAAGTTGTAAAGTTATATAGGCTGAAGGGGAAACTCTATACGATCACGTACTTGTTTGAGTACGTATCACCAAGAAAAGACAAACTGAGAAAAAAATAGTAACAACAGATAGAATTTCTCACAGCACAGTATTTTCAAGGTCAGCACGTCTGTTAGTCCAGCACAGAGGGTCTAGAATCTGAATCTCGTGTATGAGAGCATTTAACACTGCTAAATATCAATGACTATCCTTGATATTAATAGGAAGGAACATCTGAAATAGACAATTTGTATGTTGCAGCCATAAACAAGGGGCTAGCGTTTATGGCTGCAACATACAAATTGTCTATTTCAGTTATTCTTAACTATTAATATCAAGGATAGTCATTGGTATTTAGCAGTGTTAAATGCTCCCAGACACGAGATACAAATTCTAGACTCTTTGTGCTGGACTAACATACATGGTGACCTTAACAACATTGTGAGAAATTCTATCTATTGTTATTATTATTTTTCCTCATTTTGCATTTTGTTGCTGATACTTTTCATTAAAAAAATAGATGAACGGGCTAGAGTACCTTTTTGATGTTCTTGGGGAGAGGAACAATTCATTGAAAATTAAGTGGAAGGACCTAAAGGTTACCATGTGGAAACCCTGTGAGCAGCTACCAAAACCACTACACGTGATAGGTATGTTGTTGACCATTTCTTTTCAAGACTATTTATTAATTTATTAATTAAACTAATATTTCTCAATATTTTGTAATCACGCAGTTCTACATGTGGCTTGTTCATCCTCAAATTTATGGAGCATTAGAGTGGCACCAAGCTCTCTCATAGTGTAAAGTAGATATTTCATATGGGATCACAAAGCATATTACATGTTAGTTTTGCATTTGGTCACTAATTAAACATTGATTCTTCATTGCAGGCGAAATAGAGAT
Organism: Eragrostis curvula; assembly: GCA_007726485.1. Taxonomy (NCBI): domain Eukaryota; kingdom Viridiplantae; phylum Streptophyta; class Magnoliopsida; order Poales; family Poaceae; genus Eragrostis; species Eragrostis curvula. The sequence goes on along the minus strand of CM017442.1, from coordinate 50,608,073 downwards.
ATTTAGACAGAAGTTAATAGCTCTTTTGGTATGCTGGAAGAGCAATAAGTCTACAACAGCAGAGTCTGAAAATGAAGACGACATCGGAACATATGGGGCTGAGTACTTAGGAAGTAGGTCTGCCAAGAGGAGGAGGCAAAAAGAAAGACTCGTCCATTGATACCAGTTACGCGCAAAAGACAAACAAGATCATATAGTTAATCTTATGCTAACTTAAATCAAGGTGACAAATCGAAGTAAACATGGAACATGTGCTAAATCAGATGGATGTGTCCCCAGTGCCCTTGAGGCCTTGATTACTGCATTCTAGAAAAATCATCAAAATTTAGAATTTTTTTTCAAATAGATGAGTATGTTAAAAATATACCAAATGTAGTCATTAGTAAGAAATAAAAAAATCATGCAAATATTGACACTTATTGAAGCCGTATTACTGGATGGAAAATGGATGGTTTGTTGTTAATTTAAACCAAAAAATAAACTGGATGTCAGAATCAAAAGTTGCAGGTACTCACAAAGAAAATTGTAAAAGCAACAAATCAAACAATAAACCGGTCGTGAGAGGCATGCATGCATACCTGATCAATTGGTCGATAAAACCTGGCCACATCTGCGCACTCCGGATGCCCATTGCCCAGCAGTAAGATAACAAGACAATATGGAAGTGCGTCCAGCTTCGGCCTTGTTGATTGAGCATCAGTATGGAACTGATTCAAGCCGTGGCAGCGGAAGATGAGCGGGGTCGTACAACGGGGCAGGTGGAGGAGCGCGCAAATTGCTGTTCGCAGGCGTGCGCTGTGGACCCGTGGTGTGGTGGATCGCAGGGGGCAGCACTTTTGATCGCAGCTGGGTGGTTTTGATACGCAGGAGCAGGAGCAGGAGGTGGTTTTTGAATCGTGGAGAGCGAAATAAGGCTGGGCGCACCGTAATTCAAGATTTGTATATATATACAGAGAGTCAGAGAGAGATAGAGATAGAGATAGAGAAGAGGACTAATTCCAATCCAAGATTTAATATGGCCTTCGCCGCCTGCTAATATATAGGCATAGAGATCTCCTGAATCGGATCAAATCTTTGGCGATTCCAGAAGGGGTTGTCTAGCTGCCACCCGGGTATATCTGGGGCAGCCAGCACCTGGGCAATCAAAAGAGCAGAAATACCCGGAAACATCGAAGACAAAAACCGGGTATTTCAGCAAGGGTCAGCACCCGAATTTCAAATTGACCCGGTGTTTTAGAGGCTACCAGCACCCGGGTGTTAGGAAGTGCCAAAACACCCGATTTTTGCTGCAGGCAAAACCAAGCATTTCTAGGACATCTGACACTCGAATCTTCAGACCTCAGATCAAAATCTAATGGCTTACACTGAAACAAGTACCAAAGCACAGATTCTACAAACTCATACCTTCTCAAATTCAGGGCGTCCGAAATTTCTATGGATTGAGAAATTTCGTCTAGAAATAAATTTTTATAGACAACTTTTGTGAATAAAGCCAGGGCATCAGAACCCATTCCATTAAGGCTACCAACAATCAGAAATGCCTATGGTGACCAGTGAAGCACACCAAAGTTTAAATTCAAATGAGGTAATTCAAACTATAATTACACCGCAATTACACCTCACTAATATGGAAGTTACATGTACTAGTATACTGGAACAAAGGTAATGTTTCCATGTAACTGAGTATTTGGTACATGATTTTGAGGACTTATCTCATTCACACAACTACTATTTGCAAATAGTAGTGCAGATATATGACAAAGGACAAAACGAAATTTACAAAACAAAACTATTATAGATGATATTTTGAAATTCAGACGGAAGGCATGAATGAAACAAGGTACTTTTTCCTTTTTCGGTATGCCGCTCCATGAGCAAGTAGCGCAGCGAGGAGTGAGAGACTACTTGACCATTGTGGATGAAATACCTGAATGAAATAAGTGCAAAATAACAAGAAATGAGTTATACAAAAGTGCATGTACAGGAATAACAAAACAAATTTTTATTACCAGCTGAGAAACGTAGAGATGCTTGCACGCAGCTAAGTCGAAGAGCAAAGCAGCAGTAAGCGAAACAATGATTAAGAGCTTATTCCTAGAACAATGATTAGTCAAGTAACAGAACAAGACTAACAAAAAACAATCACACATTTCAGATCAAAGCATGATTTCAACAGAATTTTAGGCTCTCAGATTGTTGCTGGCCACTACGCTTCGTTGACATCAAGCTTGAAAAAAAAAACACAGCTATTATAAATTCGTAACAGGCCTAGCAGAGTAGTGCCAGTAGCCCAAGTAGAGACCAGAAGGGTAAAAAGGAAAGAGAAATGAACAGTCACAATTCTTTTGAATCAGCATCTGGAGTTGGAGTTAGATAATGAAATCCCAAAAACAGAGTGAAATAATTTCAGATTGAGAGAAAACTACTCTATTCAGTTAAATAAAGGAAAAACACAGTGGGAGGTTTTCAAAACATACCTCAGTTTAGTGGCAATGGATTAGTGGGACCAATGTTAATCAGCAAATGGTAGAAAACAGATTTCTAAATATTCGCTATCACTTCAGATTCCTTGACCTGAACCAATCAAACAAACACATATTATAAAAGTTCCAAATAATTATTATGTAAACAAATTTACAAATGTTTTGAGAACCTGGCCCAATACAGTGGCAGACCAAAAATATTACAAAAGATTTAGGAATACAGGTTTCCTGCAATATCATAAATGGGCATGAACTATTAATAGTGACACCTTTAGGACACTAATATTACACCTAAACTAAAGCTGTATGCTTAGGTCTGAAGTACTGTCAACTTATGTACCAAATTATGCAAAATTTCTATCGAAACAAATGAGAACTATAAACAAAATTTTTATGGATACCAAAAGTTGTACTGTTTAAAAGACACAGAAGCGAATATTCATAGACGCAGATATTTTTTATGGATAACAAAGTTAAAAAAGGGTTCTTGTGACCTGATGCAAACCAAAATAACCAGAAATTCAAAGCTTCAAAAATTATTATGGTCCACAGAATTACAAAAGGATTAGTGGGCTTGATGCTATATCAAAAAACAAGTTATTCAAATTTTCAAAATTTTATCATGGAATACAGAACTACAAACGAGTTTTAGGGCTGGTTCCAGTCCTACAAACCTAAGAACCTAAGAAATCAAATTTGCAAATATTTATTATGGTCTACATAATGACAAAGGAGAATTAGGATCTCATCCAATCAAAAAATTCAAGGCAAACATAGACTCAGATATTTATTATGGAATACAGGTTTACATAGGGACCTAGGGGCCTCTCAGGCAAACCCACTAACACAGAAAAAACAAATTTTCAAAATTTATTATGGTCTGCAGATTTACAAAGGAAATTTGGGGCTTGAACCAAAAACAAAAGTCTAGAAAAACAAATTTTCAAAAATTTATTATGAAATACAGATTTACAAAGAAATTTGGGGGCATCATCCAATCCCAAAAAGGCAAATTTCAAACAAATATCCTCACATACAGTTAAAATGCACAGTATATACATATAAGCTATAGGTGTAAATTGAGACTGTGAGAACAGTACATTGAACATGGAACTGCCTCATGCAAAGAATACATCATGTGGAAGCAAATTAGAACGAATAAAATAATGAGACAAATTCAATGCACAAAAACTATTAATATAGTGATAAAAATGGTGACAGGTTAAGGGGCCAGTGCAATCCCAGAAGTCAACATGGACATGTTGCTCGGTTCCAATATTTCAGAGTCGACATCTGATTTTAGTGACAATGAAGGATTAGAAATACAAGATATACTACTTAAATATGATAGAAAACGTACCAAGTAGTTCACAATAGCAAGATCGAGATACGACACAACAAAAGGGAATGCCACAGACTCCAAAAAAGTCAAAGGAAAGGGCCGAAAAGCTGAATTAGAAGATGTATGAATCAGAACAGGAGAATCTAAGAGGAACAAAGACAAAAACTTCAAGTAAGCAAACTACATATCATTATTTGCAATATAGTGACATGAAACTTTTTTAATCATATAGACAGAGCATTTTATATGTCCTGTATGAGTCTAAGGGGTTGTTTGGATTGTTACCGAATCACGCCGCACCAGAATTGCGGCCACGCCGCAAGTGCGGCGGCCGTTTTGTCCGCCAGAGTTTTGGCGAGCTACGGCAAGAAAATGAACTACGTTTCTGATTAGCAATTGTGGCACGCCGCAACTACGGCAGCAAAGCAAACAGCATCCTAAGAAAGTGCGGCGTGCCGAACATCTGGCGTGGCAAGGTGTTGATGTCGTCCAAACAGCCGCTAAATCCGCAAATACAATGAATAGATGTAGCATAACAAATTGACACAGGGAAAAGAATATTTCTTAGTCTTAAATGAGAGTAAATCCGTAAATTTAAAAAGAGAACACTAGACAAACATCCAAAGCATACTGATTAAGCACCAAGAAATTAACTGATCATGTATTAGTACAGAATAGGCAGGCAGCTAGGAAAATGGAATATTACAATTGACAAAAAATCAAGAGTAGTCACTGAAAAATTACTCAGTGCTCGACTAGCACATCGACCCTCTGGAAATATAGTGCAAGCAAAATAGTAACATGCACATGTTTCAAACTGCAGAGAAAAGAATACTTACTGCCACAAGTCATACATACAGGTATGTTAGTATAGGAAACAACTATAGGATTAATAGCAAAATTATCTAGCCATTCTCTAATTGATCTAGGGACAAATGACAACAGCTGTAGGAATTAGATGATTGCAACGTAACTGACACTGGTTACCTTTCTGAAGTGAACAACAGAGCAAAAACTAAAATAGTTGAGCTACTAAAAATCAAGGCTAGTGGCGAGAGGAATTGACAAGCTACAGTGAACATCAATACTAAGATGGAGCAACAGAAAAAAATATTGCTAGGAATTTCTAATCAGACATACAAACAAAACTAAGGACTTACGAGCTACCGCCTACCAGGCAAGGATTACTGCAGTAAAAACGAAGGATTGTGCTACTACAGAGAATGCTAATGAATTTTTGTAACAGTTGTAAGCTCACCAAATAAGCAAACTTGCCTAATGCTATTCTTTCACTACTGCGGCAAAAAACTAGGCTCATGGCAACACACAAACAACCTGCAGGAAATGCAATACCTGATGAAAAACTCTCACACTCTTGATTCTGTGGACCTGAACTTAATAAACATACAGAGATTAAAAAAATTGAGATAACTATTATGAGAAACAAATTTATAAAGGTTTTCAGAACCTGGCACAATACCAGTATAACAATATTACAGACAAAAAATTATTACAAAGAGACAAACAAGCTAAAGGTGTATGTTTAGGTCTGAAGTACTATCAACTAAAGGTGACACCTTTAGGACACTAATATTACACCTAAATTAAAGGTGTATGTTTAGGTCTGAAGGATGGTCAACTGATGTACCAAATTATGCAAAAAATTATATGTAACCAAATGAGAACCATAAACACTTAAGGTAGACCAATGGTATTGTTCAAAAGACAAATAAGCGAATGTTCATAGAAGCAGATATACTTTACATGGATAACAAAGTTAAAGGGTTCTTGAGAATTGATGGAAACTAAAATAACCAGAAATCCAAAGGTTCAAAAAAATTTTATGGTCCAAATTACAAAAGGATTAGTGGGCCTGTTGCTATATCGAAAAAGAAGTTATTCAAAGTTTCAAAATTTTATTATGGAATACAGAAAGACAAATGAATTTTGGGGCCTGTTCCAATCTTAAAAACCCAGAAAATCAAACTTCCATGTATTTATTATTGTCTACAGAATGACAAAGGAGTAGGGTCTCATCCAATCACAAATTTCAAGAAAAACAAAGATTCAAAATTTATTATAGAATACAGATTTACAAGTTTTCAAAAATTGATTATGGTCTACAAATTTACAAAGGAAATTTGGGGCCTGAACCAGTAACAAAATACACGAAAAAACTTTTTAAAAATTTATCATGGAATACATGTTCTCCAAGGGATTTGAGGGTATCATCCAATCAGGAAAAGGCAAAATTTCAAACACCAATCCTCACATACAGTTGTAATACACAATACATACTTATAAGCTACAGTTGTAATATACAGAATCTCCATGTGAAAGTATCAGTTCTAGTCAGGCCAACCATCTAACAAGTTCCCTGCACAATCAAAGAATTACAAAGGAGCATCACCATCAGAGAGATCAACTACGTCTTCAAAGTCTGAATCATCATAGAAACGTCTCCGTCCCCGACCCCTTTTAGGTGCCATCTATACAAACTAGCAGTCAGGTAGCAATGCAAAATTTAAGGAGAACAACAAATGAAATGCCTCATGAAAACCAAATTGCTGTATAGTTTGAAGCAAATATGCACTATTCTTGTTGCAATAACCCCTGTCCTTGATGCCAAATGTAGTAATACGCATTAAACCCTCCTATTGTGTTATATGTGAGTACTACTACCATATACTGGAGTAGATTGAATGCAATCCAGAGAAACTAATGAAGTATAGCACACTAAAACGATAGGAATGATACAGCAGCAGCTTCATTTGATTAGTGAGGAGCCTATAACTAGCTTGACGCCAGAATTTTGGGGGAAACCAGAGAATCGCAAGACCTAGGCTACCAAATCCTACCACCAAAAACACTAGAACACTAAATCGACCACGAAACAACTCATGATTACTACCGGACCAGAAATTTGGGGAAAACGAGATGGGGATCCACAAAACCTAGCCTATCAAATCCAAACGAATGAAGGAATCTATTCAGAAATCGAGCAGGGAGCACCATACTCCTACTACAGAATCCCTAGAAAGGGGGGAAACCAATTGACCATACGACCTAAACAGAAAAATCCCCATTGAAATCATGAATCCAGCAGGTTCATATCGAAGGAAGCAGACCACGAACCAATTACCAAAATAAATCACACCTAGAATCGCACGATTCCACGGGAATTGCTTCAAAATCAAGATGAATCCCCACGAATAAACGCTGGAAAATTACTCAAATCAACCGACCAGAGCTCAGCAAATCGCACGAAACTATTCAGCAACACCGAGCAAAGTCAATCAACACGCAAATCACTGCAAAAACAATCAACGAACCATAACCAGAGAGGGAGGAATGGGAGGAGGGACAAACCCTAGCACTGGGCGAGAAGCGGGAGACGAAAAGGAGAGGGCGGCGAAAATGAAATGAAATGAGTCGTCCCCTCCGCCCACGGCTATTTCATGCGGGGCCCACCTGTCGGCGCCGAGACGAATGAATCAGCCGGCGTCAAACCACGAGACAAATCCAATAGACGAGAAGCACAAACAACAAGCGTCCGACGGCCACAAATTCGGGTGGAAGAGGAGACAAATTTGCCCGGGTGGGATTTAGCAATCCCCTTCCAGAAAGTAGAAGCGATGTTCCTCCCGCGCTTTGCAGGCCATGACGATTTCGTGCACCAAAAAGTGTCGCCTTCTTCTTCCCCAGACGTCGCCGGACTGGGCGTCTCTGAACCATGACCCATTGGAGCTCATTGGCTCTCTGGTGCTCGTCTCCGGCGACCTGCTTGACTACGTCCGCTACCGCGCCGTCTGCCGCCACTGGAGGACAAGCATTCCCGGCCCCAATGGCAACGGCATCCTCGACCCACACTTCCACCCGCGGCAGTGGACGATGCTGCCGGAGGGCCACGGCCTTTACCCCGGCCATCCAGGCCTCCGCGGCTTCGTCCGCTTCCTCAACCTCTCCACCGGCGCCGTTGCCCGTGTCCGCCTCGGCCCGCTCATGGAGGACCACGCCGTGCTCGACTCCGTTGACGGGCTCCTCCTCCTCCACCGCGACCGCGACACCGTCGTCCGCCTCGTCAACCCCTTCACCGGCGACGTCGCGGAGCTCCCGCCGCTGTCGTCTCTCTTGCCGCAGATGGACCCCCACATCATCGGACGCTACAGCGAGCGGCACAGGCGCAGCTTGATCATGAGAGTCGGCGCCACCTCTGTCACCATCGGCGGCAGCGGATCATCTACTAGGACCGTCACCGTAATGCTCGCCCTCCACCTTCTGCACCGCGTTGCCTACGCCGCCGCCGGCGACCAGCAGTGGACGCTCTCGACCTGGAAGCTCATGCCTCTTCATAGACCCGTGTCTTTCCAAGGGAAACTCTACGCGATCCATTACTTAATGTTTCAGGGCACAAGTAGCAGGAAGCTGCAAATCTACCAGATCGACCCACCGCGCCTTCCAACAGATGCACTACCGGCGTCGGAGAAGATCGCCGAATGCCCACCCAACAAAATCAACTACGTTCTCAATCTTGCAGAGTGCGGCTCAGATCTCCTGCTCATTGGCTACAAGGACACCTCGTGCATGGATCTTGTAATCTACCGCCTATCAGACCTCGTCAGCGGGAAGGTTGTGCCCGTCACAAGCATCAAAGACAATGCCTTGTTCCTCGACGAACGCTGTCTCTGTGTCTCTACCAAGGGACTTCCTTCCGTTTCGCGCAACTCAATCATGTGCAGACACAGTTATCCTCACTCTCCAGAGTTGTATCGTTTTGAGCAGTACAGCCTGGAGACTGGCACCTGGAGTCCGGCCAGCGATGGAGACGTTTTGCAGAAATGGCCACCGAGCCAGCACACGATCATCCATCATATTTTCGCTTGTTGCAATCGTGATTATTGGAATAAGGGAGTTATGTTTTGCATAGAAACAGAGCCTAATTGGGTGGTCGAGCCAGGTCGGCGATTTGGGGCTTGATGGGTTCTTCTTCATGTTGCCGTGGAGAGAAGATGGTCTGGAGGAAGAAAAAAAATATATATATGGATAATTTATCTATGAGACACTGTAAAATGTCGCATCTGTCTGTAGGACACTGAATCAAAAAACTTTATCTATAGGACACTGTAAATAAACTACTGCAGTGTTCTATAGACAAAGATTTTTGTTTTAGTTACCTACAGACCGAGCCATTTTGCAGTGTCCTTTAGACAAATCACCCTATATTTGTTTGCTGCGGCTTGCCAGAGAAACATTGCATTCGTTTCGATAGATATTACTATGTTCTTGGACCAATGGTTACTGTAATCTCTATATTCCGTATCTATTAGCGTCTCACCATCTTTTTTTTTTTTACCATCTTTGTGGGTTGGTTATACAGTATGAAACAAGGGTGTTACTTAATGTTTCGTTGTTGAGTTTACTACCGACATCACCAAAAAGAAAAATTCATTAGCAATTACTCCACGATGTGCGGCGGCGTGTCGACGGTGGCAGTGGACGAATCCATGTTGGCAAATGACAACAGGGCGCAGTGGACGAATCCATGTTGGCAAATGACAACAGGGCGCAGAGAAAGAAGAAGCGGCCTCGACTTCTATCATCCGCGGAACAGAGCATTGCTCTATTTTTTTATCTGTTTTTTTGGGAATCCCTCTGTTTTTTTAATCTGATTAATGCAGTCCTTTTGCGTTGTTTTTGAAAGAACGTTACGCACAACGACACAGACAAAGATTGTTGGCCACTTGCATGAGAAGGCGAGAAAAAACAACTCTGAATGTACCTACACTTGAGAGAGAGATAAGATTCAACAATTTTGAACGTTTATCCAAGTATGTCCTTTTCCCGAGCAAGGGCCTTGTCCCGGATGGTCGGACGCTCAAAGACGCGACCGTCCGGGTTTGATTTTTGGAATTGAACCCGGTCCTCACCGGGGCTATTTTTGATAAAATAAATTTACAAATGCCTCTCTATGGAGTCCGTCTTGGAGAAGCGTCTGAACAGCCATATTGAAGCAATCAACATCCAAGATCTGACTCTCATTCAGTAAGCCTTTGATTGCACGAGCACTCAAGGAGTGCCAATAGATAATTAAGATCAATGCAACTGAACCAAAAGGTGCTAGCTAAATAATTAAAGATGCATCAAAATATGGAGCTCAAATGACTTACTCCAAAGTCTGTGAATCATTAATGGATAGGATGATGGTTCAAAGGCAAGATATCAACTCATTTTTGCCCGCCATGTAAAGGACATCTGATAGTGACGCATATCCAGTATCAATGGATCAGTCTTTTTGCCTCCTCTTCTTGTCAGACCTACTTCCTAAGTACTCAACCCCGTCTGTTCTGGTGTCATCTTAATTTTTGTAGCCTTATTGCCCTTTTAGCATACCAAATGAGCAGCTATAACTTAAGTCTAAATATCTCTATTTAACTAAATAGAGATATTTAAACTGAAGTTAGCTGCTCTTTTGGTACGTTGGAAGAGCAATAAGGCTACAACAACAGAGTCTGAAAATGAAGACGACACCAGAACTGACGGGGTTGAGTACTTAGGAAGTAGGCCTGCCAAGAGGAGGCAGAAAGACTCGTCCATTGATACCAGATACACGTCATTGTTATATGTCCTTTCCATGGCGGGGAAAAAGGAGCTAATATCTTGCCTTTGCGGCAGCATCCTATCCATTGACGATTCACAGACTTTGGAGTAAGCTATTTAAGCTCCATGCTTTGACACATCTTTAATTATTTAATTAGCAACCATGCAACGTCTTTATGGTTCAGTTGATCTTAATTATCAATTGGCAGGAAAGCATTGGTGGAAAGGTGCGTCCCTTGCCCTACCTGCTTGAGTGCCCGTACAATAAATCGAATGAGAGTCAGAGCTTGGACGCTGATTGCTTTAACATGGCTGTTCGGAAGCTTGTCCAAGAAGAACTCCATATAAGAGAAGTATAGGGCAAAGGTAGATGTACAGCAATAAGCAAAAACTACTGAATGCTGGCCTTGTCTACCTTTATGACATATACTTGATTTCACAAAATGGTAATATGGCTTTCGTTTGTCTATTTAGCTTCACTTTGTCCGTTATTGTTGGTGATTTCAATATCGTAACATTTGCCCTTTCAAGGTGCTTATGATGCCAATCGCGACAGGCGGACGATTCACTAAACAATATACCCAGATGACCTAACTGATTTCTTTCTATGCCGCAGCCCATGTTTTACTCCCATTAATAATAATAAAAGCAACTCATGATCACTAAAAAATATACTCCTGATGACCTAACTGATTTTTAAACAGAGGTGAGCTCAAAGTGAGCTCTCACTGCAATATATATCAATTCAAACAGAAGTTGGCTCCAAGCCTCCAACAAATACATTGAAACATAAGTTTGAAGGCTGGAATTAAACACAAAAGGGGGCAATACCGCAGTAGTGAATCATTCGATTCATACCTCTGCAGACATGTTCAAATAACATAGCTATGTGAAAATTTAAGGATAAATGAAAAATATATGGAAAAAAAAAACAAATGAGTCATACCTATGCAGCTGTTCATGGACATCTCGTGAACAGATTTGAAAGGCTTCTGATCCAGTGCTTTCAAGAAAAATTGATAAGCTGATCTGCCCCCTACCACTAAAAAAAAAAGGGAATTTTTAATCAAGCAATAATCCGAGCACTCTCAATAAGCTCATGATGGCAGCTGCAAGTTTTAGACCCAGTTACGATATCATAATTTAAGCGATTATACAGTTGAACTTTGGCAAGCAAAACAAGAAAAAATTACATGTGTCCAGATAGTGTAGCATGGTTGGATTCAACATTAATCTTAAACTCTCCTGTGTCATTGTCATTCGGTAAAGTGATAGAAAAGCATAAAGGCCCTGGAACATCATTAAGTTTAAGGCCTGGGCCTTGCCGTTACTCATCTATGTAACCATTAAATATGTTGAAAAATGAGAAAACTGTTCTAAATCACCATTATATAGGTGAAGAGCTTCGGGATTGAACTAAAGTTAACCTAAGCTATCAAATCAAAGTGACTCAACAGGTAAGTTTTACACATATATCTTCAATACAATAACCTTCCAAACACTGATTGGACAGCAGCATAATATAACCATTTTCCTGTCTATCCTCTGGAACATTTGGAAATGATCAATAGATATCCAAAATGGGGAGTGGCCAATCCATCTTTTATCTGTCTCCCTGTCGGGTCAATGACATGCAACAATGACATACCACAATGATTTCTGCAGCATTAGAACAAGTCTATTTGATGCGGCTCAACTTTAATTTTGGACACAACTATAGTTAAAGGACATGATACAGTTTCTAAAAATGTAAACATGTATTTTTATTAGTCAAAAGACATACAAGATCATATATTTAATCTTATGCTAACTTAAATTAAGGTGACAAATCGAAGTAAACATGGAACATGAGCTAAATCAGAAGGATGTGTCCCAGTGCCCTTGATTACTGCATTCGAGAAAAATCATCAAAATTTAGACGTTATATTTTTTTTTCAGATAGATGAGTATCTTAAAAATATACCAATGTAAAAGCAACAAGAGCAAACAGCAAACCGGTCGCGAGAGGCATGCCTGCATACCTGATCAATTGGTCGATAGAACCTGGCCACATCTGCGCATTCTGTATGCCCACTGCCCAGCAGTAAGATAACAAGATAGTATGGAGGTGCGTCCAGCTTCGGCCTTGTTGATTGAGCATCAGTATGGATATGCTAAACCCTGATAAAAAGGCAACATAGCACTTACGAAATATTCCCATGTCCCTTCAGCAATGGAAGGAGGCAGAATGTAATATTACGAAATATGCATATCATATACGACAAGGCATAGACAACTGCAAAGAAATAGTGGCTTCTGCTGATTTAGCAGTACATGATAAAAAAATTTCATCAGAGATAACCATACGACAATTCTGAATAAATCTGAATCTGACTATCCGAAGATATCATGTTAGAGTTAGACAGGGCATGGCTCAGTTGTAAAGGAATAGCAGTTTAAGTTGATTTTTTTAGTGTAGTAATTCCATCAGACTCTATCTATGATACAGGGATGCCAGCAGTATCAATTTTACCACTTTGAATGGAAAGGAAAATTTCAGTTAAGAGGTTTCCCATGCAACAGTTTTAATTTGGAGGCGGCACTGCATACAAAACTGAACTGCGTTCTATGAAAGAGTTTTACTACATTCAGATGTAAGAACTCCTATTCAACCACGAGAGAACCCCCTCGAGATCTTAACATCTGCACATACCATCAAAGTGAGGAATACTTTGGAGAAGCTGGTGCTGGTAGGGAGATCCATGTCGGGTGCAGGGTGAAGGCCGGCACAAGAGATCAAATGCAGGGCGACTGTGGATGTGTATCTCGGATTAGGGACATGCTGGAACACTAAATCACAGGACGAATCCCGTCGAAATCCCACCCTGCTACGACAAATCGAGAACAAAAATCAGACGAATGAATCGCGCGAAGGATCACGAAGTCGACACAAAACTCATCGAAAATCATAGTTTCTGCCATGGATTCACCTTGAACTGACCATGTCGTAGTCGTACTCCGCGGCGAGACGTCCTCTGCTTCAACCTCGACGGCTTAGTTGTTTTTGGTGGAAACAGGACCTGGATCGTCGGCTCCTTGACGCCGCGCGATTGCGGCGCCGCGGTTCATCTGTTTGGCGCGATGGAGGCGTTGGCGGGGAAGAGCTGCGCCGCGATGGCGGTACCGGCGGCAGCCTTCCAAGGTTGGCCGCGGCGGCAATTTTGTTTGCAGGGAAAGATAAGCGCGGGCGTACAACGAGGCAGGTGGAGGAGGGGATTACGGGAACTTGGCGGCGGAGTGGGCGCGAGTCGTTGGGTCAGCGCGAAAATCGCGGATCGCAGGCGCGCGCTGTGGAGCACTTTCGATCGCAGCTGGGTGGTTTTGAAACGCAGGAGCAGGAGGTGGGTTTTAAATCGTGGAGAGCGAAATAAGCCTGGGCGCACCGTAATTCAAGAGTTGTATATATATATATAGAGAGAGAGATAGATAGAGAAGAGGAATAATTCCAATCCAAGATTAATATGGCCTTCGCCGCCTGCTAATATATAGGCATTGAGATATCCTGAATCGGATCAAATATTTGGCGATTCCAGAAGGCAGAAGCGACGTTTCTCCCGCGCTCTGCAGGCCATGACGACTCCGTGCACCAAAAAGCGCCGCCGTCTTCTTCCCCAGACGCCGTCGTCCCCGGATTGGGCGTCTCTGCACCAAGACCCATTGGAGCTCATCGGCTCGCTGGTGCTGCTCTCGGGCGACCTCCTCGACTACGTCCGCTTCCGTGCGACGTGCCGCCACTGGAGGATAAGCACTCCCAACCCCAACGGCAACGGCGTCCTCGACCCGCGTTTCCACCCGCGGCGGTGGACGATGCTACCGGAAGGCCACGGACTGTACCCCGGCCACCCGGACCTCGACGGCTTCGTCCGCTTCCTCAACCTCTCTACCGGTGCCGTCGCCCGCGTCCACCTCGGCACGCTCATGGCGGACCACGCCGCGCTCGACTCCGTCGACGGGCTCCTGCCTCCTCCTCCTCCACCGCGACCGCGACACCGCCGTCCGCCTCGTCAACCCCTTCACCGGCGACGTCGCCGACCTCCCGCCGCTGTCCTCGCTCCTGCCCCAGATGGAGCCTCGTAGGTACTACAGCGAGAGGCAGAAGCGCGGCTTCGTCATGAGCGTCGGCGCCTCCTCCGTCTCCGTCGCCGTCGGCCGCGAATCTACTAGGACCGTCACCGTCATGCTCGCCCTCCACCTCCTGAACCGCGTTGCCTACGCCGCCGCCGGCGACAAGCAGTGGACGCTCTCGGACTGGAAGTTCTTACCACTGCTGAGGCCCGTGTCTTTCCAGGGGAAACTCTACACGATCCGGTACTTGTTTAAGCACCCAAGTAAAAAGGTGCAGATCTACCAGATCGACCCGCCACGCCGCCCAACAGACGCGCTGCCGGCGCCGGAGAAGATCGCTGAATGCCCGGTCAACAAAATCCACTACGTTTTCAATCTCGCAGAGTGCGGCTCGGACCTCCTGGTCATTGGCTACAGGGACGTCTGCTGCACGGGTATGGTGATCTACCGCCTGTCAGACCTCCTCAGCGGAAAGGACGTCGTTGTGCCCGTCACGAGCATCGGGGACAACGCCTTGTTCGTCGGCCAACGCTGTCTGTGTGTCTCCTCTACCAAGGGTCTTCCTTCCGTTCCGCGCAACTCCATCGTGTGCATACGCACTTGGGGGTGTGGTCCTTGTTCTGAAGAGCCGGATCGTTTTGAGCAGTACAGCTTGGAGACTGGCACCTGGAGTCCGGCCAGTGATGGAGACGTTTTGCAGAGACCGCCGCCGAGCCCGCACACGCTCATCCATCACATTTTTACGTGTCGCCATCGTGAGTATTGGAATAAAGGAGTTATGTTTTGCAGAGAAACAGAGCCGGATTGGGAGGTCGAGCCAGACCGGCGATTTGGGGCTTGATGGGTTATTCTTCATGTTGGCGTAGAGAGAAGAACGTCTGGAGGAAGAAGCGGTTACTATTCGTTGGCTTCGGCTTGTCAGAGAAACAATGCATTCATTTTGAATTTTTGATATTGCTGTGTTCTTGGCCCAAATGGTTACTGTAATCGCTATTTTCCGTATCTGTTAGCGTCCACACCATGTTACTTAATGTTTTGTTGTTGAGGTCACTGCCAACATCACCAAAAAGAAAAAATCGTTAGCAATTACTCCACGACGTGCGGCGGCGTATCGACGGTGGCAGTGGACGAATCCATGTTGGCAAATGACAACAGGGTGCAGAGAAAGAAGAAGCGGACTCCGACTTTTACTACTTTTACCACCGGCGGAGCAGAGCATTGCTCTGGGTTTTTTTTTTCTCTGATTGGTGCAGTCGTTTTGTCCTGTTTTTTCAAAGAATGTTAAGCGCACGACACTGACAAATATTGTTGGCTACTTCTTCCTAAAAGATTGTCACGTGCGGAATTCTGAATCTTACCTAAGCACGAGCCGATTGTTCTTGCATCCGAAGGCGAGAAAAACCAACTCTGAATGTAGCTACAGTTGAGAGAGATAAGATTCATCAATTCTGACCGTTATGCACTACTCCCTCCGTTTTTAAATTGTTGTCGCCATTGATTTTTTTTTGCTATATTTGACCATTCGTCTTATTCAAAAAAGTTTTAAAAATATCATATATTTTGTGATGATTTGTTTTATCTTCAAAGTAAGTTTGAACCTAACTTATAATTTTGCATATTTGAACAACTATTTTGAATAAGACGAACAGTCAAACGTAAATAAAAAAGTCAATGGCGACAACAATTTAAAAACGGAGGGAGTATGTCCAAGTCTGTTTCCTTTCAGAGCAAGTTAATTGTCAATGTCTTTTTAGACGTTATACGAAAACAGACGTTGGGTTGATGACTGGGCGTCTAGATGGACTAGACGGCGTCTAGACGCATTATACTTTTTTACACTATATAGGAGCAAAAACCTAAATATATAGCTTTATTTTTGAAAAAAAAAATTAAATATATATCATTAAAATGACAAATATCAAATTTAGGCAGAGTTATCACTTATTAGTTCTTAACTCTCCCAAGTTACAAACATAATAAGGATGCTAAATTTTAAATAATAGACAATTCATAATAAATTAATTAAACGCGTTGGTTAACCATTAATATCTTTCATTTGCTCCTCGTAATCCATATGGATCACGGCTTGTTGGTCTAGAAGATCGTCCAGATGAAAATTAGGTTGTCTAAACATATGTGCGTTCGACGTTTTAGAGCCTAAAATTTAGAGAGATCTAAACAAAAAGAATCTTGTCTTAAATAAAGTTTAATTACAAAACTAACTGCAGAACCCCCCTCTAAATCGCGAGACGAATTTAATGAGGGTAGTTAAGGCATGATTAGACGATATTTACAGTAGCATCACTGTAGCAAAACATAGATTAATTAGGCTCATTAGATTCGTCTCGTAAAGATGTACCCATCTGTAAAAAGGTTTTATCATTAGACTTTATTTAATACTATTAAATAATAAGATTCTCTTTAGAGCTAAACTTTAGAAAGGTCTAAAGTGTGTGTTTAGAGGACACGAATACACCTTGGAAAAAAAAAACCTTCGCAAACAAAAAAAAAAAGAAGAGGACAAATATGTTTTGTGTCTAGAATAGTAACATTAACCTCAAGTTTTACGTCGCGCGTCTAGAAAAAAATGATTGTCACACATGTTCAGCCCGTGCGAATATAGTGACTGCACGGTTGGCCGCCGCCGTCGCCTGAGAGGAACCCATGGACCAATGCCGACCACCATTAAATTCGAACTTATCTTCTAGTGCACTCTGGTAACAACGTCTGAATGAACATTTTCGTCAAGGGTACAAGATAGGTAACTGTCTTCCAGACTTCCACGGACAATAGCTGTCGCATGAGAAAGATCATTTCACTACATCAAAGAGCAGTAGTCCCTAGTCCGCACGATTTGGAACCTATGAATTGGAGCACTCTATTCAGAGGTGCTACAGTGTCCCGGAATTAGCTCTCAGCTCAGCCTTTGGATTGAAAACTAACAGTTGAGATCTGACGCTACAATAACATATGAACAGTACGAGCGACTCGCACAGTATCCTGAAACACTGTTTACTACAGTCGCCACAGTGTTTAATTCAGCGACCTGTAGCTGTCCTCCCATTTTACTGTAGCGATCGTTACAGTTCTCTGAATTGAGAACCTCAATTCAGAGGACTCCGATCCCCGTCCGCACGGCTCTGTGACATATGACCAGTTTGCCCATCAACTTTACTCCCGGTCAGTGGCGGAGCCAGGATTCAAAGCCAGGGTGGGCCGGCAAATTTTTTTTAGCGACATGATAAATTTGAAGTGCCAACTTGCAACTAAAGTTTCGACTGAATTTCATATTAAAGTGCAAAATCCGAAAACAACGTACTTTATAAGAAAAATGAAATTAGCATTTTATTGTATAAGAGCTCAGACAAGCAAAACTTGTTCCCACAGAAACTGAACTTTTACTGGCTACTGACCACACATCGCAAGGTTAGAAATGCAAGATTCATCTTGCAAATTGATGTGGCAGGACAATTTGCGTAATGCAGGCTAGCTAATTACAGAGTGAGCAATCTGAATTTATGGGTGTGAACAGAAACAGAATATTCCCCCATTTTGTGCAAATTGGCTCACATGTTCTTCTTCTTTTTTTTAAGTGGCTCACATGTTCTTAGATGTGCACAAATGAATAATGATTTGCAATTGCCGATGTACCACTAGTGCAGTAGTGCGGCAACAAGAACTAGTGGGCCGGCAGCTGCTTGAATTTAGAGAGGAGCGATGCAGATAAGGCCCAGACATGGACAAGCGCGGCTTGGCTGCTCAGTGCTCACTCGTGTTAGCATCTCTGGGCTGGCTGGAGTTTCTTTTTTTGACGGAAGGCAAGCAGGCTGGCTGGCTTGCTTGCTTGGGCCGGCGGGTGAGCTTGGTCGCAGCCCAAATCTCAGGGTGGGCCGCTTGCTTGCTTGGGCCGGCGGGTGAGCTGGGTCGCAGCCCAAATCTCAGGGTGGGCCGCTGTCCACCCACTGGCTCCGCCCATGCTCCCGGTCAAAGAAAAACAAAGTGGGAAGTGGTTAGCCTGACACTATTTATAGGCCACTGGCCATTGCTTGCATACTTCATTCGTAGTTCACTTCGCCATAGCCATGTCGTCGTCGTCGTCGTCCTCGCCTGCGTCCGCCGTTCCAGGCTCGGACCAGCCACCGCACGTCGTGGAGGACTGCCTCGGCATCGTGCAACTGCTCAGCGACGGCACGGTGAGGCGGTCGACGGACTACTCGTCGCTCCCTCTCCTCAGCGACGTGCCGTCGGACCTGCCCGTGCAGTGGAAGGACGTCGTCTACGACGCCACGCACGCGCTCCGGCTCCGCGTGTACAGGCCCACCGCCGGCGCCCGCGAAGAAGGAGGCAGCAAGAAGCTGCCGGTGCTCGTGTACTTCCACGGCGGCGGCTTCTGCATCGCTAGCTACGAGGTGCCCAACTTCCACGCCGACGCGCTCCGGCTCGCCGCCGAGCTCCCGGCGCTCGTGCTCTCCGCCGACTACCCCCTCGCGCCCGAGCACCGCCTCCCCGCGGCGCACGACGACGCCGAGTCCGTCTTTGCCTGGCTGCGTGCCCAGGCGGCGTCCGGCGCCGCCGCCGCGGACCCGTGGCTCGCCGCGTCGGCTGACTTCGACCGCGTGTTCGTCTGCGGCGACTCGGCCGGCGGCAACATCACGCACCACATCGCCATGCAGCACGGCCTTGGACGCCTCGCCCTCGCGCCGGCGCGGCTCGCCGGGTGCGTGATGCTCTGGCCCTACTTCGCCGGCGAGGAGAGGACGCCGTCCGAGGCCGCGTCGCTCGACGACGCCGGCGACTTCATGGGCACGGTGCTGTTGGAGCAGATGTGGCGCCTGGCACTGCCGGTGGGCGCGACGAGGGACCACCCGGCCGCGAACCCGTTCAGCCCGGGGAGCGTCCCGCTGCACGAGGCCACTGCGTTCCCGCCGGCGCTCGTTGTGGACGCCGACCGTGATGTGCTGCACGACCGCATAGTGGACTACATCGCGAGGCTCAAGGCGGCGGGGAAGCCCGTTGATCTCGTCGTGTTCGCCGGGCAAGGCCACGGGTTCTTCGTCTATAAGCCGTGGGGTGAGGCTTCCGACGAACTGATCCGGGTCATTAGGCGGTTTGTGCATAGTGGGTTGTGAGCGTCTTTTTCTTACTCTCATCCGACTAAGTTGTGGAATATAATCGTAAATAAGGTGTATCACTAAATATGCAGCATTATTGAATCATCGCTATTATCTATTGGGACCACTGTTTTTCTTGTCTGACACTAAATGTAGATGTTAAGTGTTGGTAACTTAACCGAGGAAATAATCTTTTTTTAACAATTATTGTATATCATTTTGCACCTAATTTGTAGAGTTATTGTTGCATAACAATTTTAGAGTTGTAACAGATGAGCATGCAATTATTGTTTGTTTGAGTTATTACTCCTTCTGCTCACACTATTGACATCTTTCTATGCATTAATAGATGCCTGGTTCATGAAAATTGTTGATAACCATGTTGATTTCCCTCCAGCCAAATCAGAACCATACATCGTCTTCATCCATTCCAGTTTAACTTTAGAAATGAGTCTTCCGTTTAATCCTCTCGAGTAACATTCAATTGTTATCCAACTAAAAATGTATGGAAGTTGAATGAGTCAAAGAAGGTGATGCTCCAAAACTTTGTAGTTGTTGAAAAATCTTTCATTAACTTCTAACTTAAACTAAGCTTTTATTGAAATTATGTCAAAATCTCGTACTATTGAATAAGAATTGTGAATTATTTAGGGCACCGATAATTTTCAATAAATAATTTAAAAAATTCTATTAACAAACCGACTCCATATAACATGGTTTGTTTTTAACCATGGCTACCAACATTTCAAATTAAAGAAGAACTTTGTCAAGTGACAATGAATGTTGCACCTTGATTTTGAAATATCTTAGTTCTAGAATTTGATTCATTCACATATTTACATTAATATCTTCTACATCTACTCAACAATAGGGGTGTTCATCCCAGTTTCAAGCAAACCTCCCAAGAAACCGGCAGCTCGGTGTATAGCTACGAATATTGTTAACGATACTCAATTACTGTTCACTCATAGTCGTGCCGAGAGGAGAGAGTTTCCTGGTCAACCCATCGTCGAACACAATTCCCCTACTCAACAACGACATGGTCAGTGGCGGAGGACGAAAAAAATTAAGGTGTGGCGGGTGTGCTTTGCTCTCCTCTTCTAGCCTTCTTCTCCTTCAGTTTCACTACGGGAAACCGCATATTTGCCGAGTGCCAGAGGCACTCGGCAAAGCCCTGATTAGAGCAAGGATTATGGACACGCCGGCTGCCGGCGAAGAGGAGCGCCAGGTCACTCACGTGGGAAGAGGTTTGATGGCGGGCCCCACTATTAGTTAATGACCTCTTTGCTTCAGCTGCACCTTTGAACGAATGGGAGTTCAGGCAGCGGTGGTGGTGGCCCCACCAGGACGCATGCGCCGGCAGGAGGCGGGCGTTTCACCACTCGCTCGCTTTAATCTCTCTCTTCGTTTCTCTCTCCCCCACGTCAGATTTTGATGAGGTGTCATTGTATTTAGCCGGCTGACTCACTCCCATTATACTTGCTCTTACACTCGGCAAACAATATGCCGGGTGTTTCTCTTTTGCCGAGAGTCCGCTCGTGGGCACTCGGCAAACTCGTGGTATGCCGAGTGCCCCTGCTACAGGCACTCGGCAAACGCTAGGTTTAACGAGTGCTAGTTTTTTGCCGAGAGTTTTGAAGAAGGCACTCGGCAAATATGTTGTTTGCCGAGTGCCCGACAAAAGGCACTCGGCAAACCGTGGAACACACGGCATACAGCCGGTTTCCCGTAGTGTTTGTACCTTTCCAAGGTTGAATTAGCAAGCTCCAATGGCGGACACAACTCAGGATGCAGGTGGGGCGGGCTTTTAAAGGAACCCGCAAGCCCGCCCCACAAAAACAGCTTTGGCGGCGCATGCGGCCCAGCTGCATCTCCTCGGTGGCTTAACACTTCTGTGTCCATCAGGCCCAGCAGACAAGTGGGCAAGCCCGCACCAACCCGCAAGAGCCCGAAATTCTTTCTCTCCCTTCGCTTCGTTCCTCTCACGAGTCACGAACTCACCATCGACTCCGCCTCCGGCGCCGGCGTCGCCTGCGCCGTGCCCCGTGCGCCTGTCCGGCCCTCTGGCGAAGTTGGGGGAGAACTTCCTCATCCATCCGTCCCCACGATCCGCTTCTTCCCGACGCCCGCGCAGCTGAGAATGCCTTCGCCGGCGGCGCCGCCGCCACTGCTGACGGCGCCATCTTCTTCCCCGGGACATGGCCAATGTAAGATATCCGTCCTCCCTTCTTGATCTCGAGCTCATGATTGACATGCCCTCATTGCTCAAAGTATTCTTGTTCGTGCATTCTTCATGGTCAAAGATTAGGGTTCAGTGCTCTTATCCCCTGCATTTTCTTGCCGTTCATGTAGACTTCCTACGAATTACAAAATAGTGAACCGAAGCAGTTTGCAACCTGCTTGACATATGACAAAGTTGGGAGAGCGATATCTGTGTTGGGATTGTCTTGAAATAAAAATTCAGTGTGGCCTTAGTTCAGTAAACTAACATGCTCTACCAAAAAACAGTGCATATTAGCACATGGGAGTACATAGTACTAATGAAGGTGTTAACGAGACCTATCCTGATGCAAGTACAGGTTTTGTTGCTTTGTTATTATGGCTGAAGTAATTTACAAGATAATGATCACCTTGTCCAGTTTCATAATTCTGCAGTGACCTATCTGTCTGATGTTACGTTCCTTGTTTGCTGAAGTAATCAGATACTTTGGGCTACTTATCCTTGATTGTTATCCATGCTCCGGGCCTGTATTGATAGTTTATGTTTTTTCATATCAGCAAGCATGGCGACTCAACCATATGAGGCCGTGCAAGGAGATCATGATGATAATGAAGCAGGGGATCACCAGAGGACTACGGAACTAGAACGAGATCATGCAACTTCTGCAGTAAAATCATTGCTTTTGAAAAAGAGGCTTACTGGTGCCAATATGAGGCTTACTATGTTCAATGCATTGCTGAAGAGCTTGAGAGATTGGAACCTAGAGCACAAGCTATTTAGTATAACACTAGATAACGCAACCAACAATGATAAGATGGTTGATCACTTGAAAAAAAATTTCCTGGGGAGGGGTTTGATTGTTTGCAATGGTGACCTTCTTCATATGCGTTGTGCTGCACATGTCCTCAATCTAATTGTTCAAGATGGGTTCAAGGTAATTGGTAATGCTATAACTAGGATCCGAGACAGCGTTAAGTACATAGGAAGCTCACAAGGTCGTAAGGAGAGGTTTGAAGAAATAATTGTGCAAGTGGGTATATCCTGCAACAAAAGGCCTTCTCTTGATATTCCTTCCCGATGGAATTCAACCTACTTAATGCTTCTTGCTGCAATGGAGTATAGGGCTGCTTTTGATGAATTGTACTTACAAGACCCAAATTTTGTTGATCGCCCTTTTGATTCAGATTGGGAAATGGCAGCAAAACTGTGCAAGATCTTCAAGCCTTTCTATGAATCTACAAACGTAGTTTCCGGTTCATTGTACCCGACAACCAATCTTTATTTTCATGAGCTTTGGAAGATCAAGGAAAAAATAGAACACGAGGCTTTAAATCAGGATACATCCATTGCAGCTATGGCAGTTGAAATGCAAGGTAAGTTCCAAAAATATTGGGATTTGGGCTTCTTGCAGATCTGTATCCCCATCATCCTTGATCCCAGATTTAAGTTGAAGTTTGTATCTTTTCGTCTGCGTGCTGGTTGGGGTGATAAAGCTGGGGAATATCTCGGAAAAGTGAAGAAGACGATAAAGGATCTGTTTTTGGCATACTCATCTGCAATGCCTAGCTCAAACAGTGAGAACACTCAATCAAGAACAGATAATCAGCTAGTTGTCGATGAAGATAACCCTTGGACAGACTTTGAACAACTTCTTGTTGCACAGAAGAAAAACAAGATGAAGAGTGAGCTTGACCAGTACTTGCAAGATGACTTATTTCCTCGACAAAAGGATTTTGATATTCTGAAGTGGTGGATGATGCATCTCACGAAGTACCCTATACTTTCTCGTATGGCACAAGATGTGCTTGCAGCGCCTGCAACATCTGTGGCATCCGAGTCTGCATTTTCAACCGGTGAGAGAACAATTAGTGAGTATCGGAGCCGGCTAACTAGCAACACCGTGGAGGCGTTAATTTGTCTTCAGGACTGGCTGAGAGCACAAGGTATGTAGCTGTTTTGTGCTAATCCCTATAAAAATAATTTTGCGCCTGATAAATGTGTGTTGCTGCTGTGTTTCAGGCCGAGCTGATGTCAATATTGTAGATATTGTCAACACTGATGACATACTGGAAGAAAATAGCTGAGGGAAGCATCTCTAATACAGCCTGGCAAGTGTTATCAAAGGCCTTGCTGAAACTGACCAAAGGCCTTTCCAGTTAGTGGGGATATGATTGTGATCAATTACTTCTCTGCTTGAATGGCAGGCTCAACATGATTTGATCATTCATCTTTGTCTTATATTCAGTTTGGGTACATCGTCCTGACAACCTTTGCTGGCATCATGGATCATGAGGAAGCAAGGAGGAAGAACATCGTCCTGACAACCTTTACTGACTGAAGTTTTGTGAAAGAATTTGGACTGCTTTAGGCTATTTATCTTGTGGTGTAATGGATCCTGTCCACTTGTAGTTCTGCTGAATTATGCTGTTATGATTTTGAATGCTACTATGTGCCATCAGGCGGATGTTTTGATGTATTGGTTTCCTGAGTTGCCTGATTGATGTGTCCCGTTTGGTGCAGACAGCCGTTAAAATGATCAGGGTCTTGAGTAGATCTTTCTGTTGACATATATATATATATGCACGAAGTGAAGTGAAGTGTTGACATATAAAATTCAGCATACGGTCCGAGTTGAGTTTGGATGGTAAACATTTGATTTGTTTTGTCTCCTTTTGTGCAGCTCTGCGTCAGAAAGGATCGTCCGCAGCTACAAGAGAAGCTTAAATGGTTTTGCAGCCAGGCTGACCAAGAGGCAAAAAGGCAGAACATGCAGTTCTGAAAATGTCAACTTGTTTTTAAGAAAGAAACATCCACTGTGAGTCATCTAATCTAATGAGTAAATTGCCAGGCCGGTCACCGTGAATCCGCCGTGTCGATCTTCCTGAGCAGGACGCGCGCATGAGCTTCTGACTACGATGAATCCGCCGGTGACATGAGCTTGATTACCATCGCTATGCACGTATCAGAGTATTCTCAAGGATGCGGGCTCTAGTAGTTTAATCGTTAACTGCCCGCAAGGTCCACATCTCGTCGCGCGCCCGCGAGCTTGTGGGCGGCGGGTTCCCGCAAAGCCTGCATGCTTGCTTTGCGGCCGGCTTCGTGGGTTGCGGGCCGTCCGGCACCCGCCCCACCTGCAATTTGAGACACAACAGATAGCTGAAGGGAAGGGGATACTCACGGAAAAAGGTATGGCGAGCGCCCTACCTCGCCATACCGAGAGCTCCGCCACAGGACATGGTGATGTGGTTCCTGTTGATAATCAGATCAACCCGCCACCCCGACCAACAGATGCATTGCCGGCGCCGGAGAAGATCGCTGAATGCCCGGTCAACAAAATCCACTACGTTTTCAATCTTGCAGAGTTCGGCTCCGATCTCCTGATCATTGGCTACAGGGACGTCTGCTGCACGGGTATGGTGATCTACCGCCTGTCAGACCTCCTCAGCGGAAAGGACGTGCCCGTCACGAGCATCGGAGACAACGCCTTGTTCGTCGACGAACGCTGTCTCTGTGTCTCGTCTACCAAGGGGCTTCCTTCCGTTCCGCGCAACTCCATCGTGTGCATACGCACTTGGGGGTGTGGTCCTCGTTCTGAAGAGCCGGATTGTTTTGAGCAGTACAGCCTGGAGACTGGCACCTGGAGTCAGGCCAGTGATGGAGACGTTTTACAGAGACCGCCGCCTAGCCCGCACACGCTCATCCATCATATTTTTACGTGTTGCCATCGTGAGTATTGGAATAAAGGAGTTATGTATTGCAGAGAAACAGAGCCGGATTGGGTGGTCGAGCCAGATCGGCGGTTTGGGGCTTGATGGGTTCTTCATGTTGCCGTAGAGAGAAGACTGGACGAAGAAACAATCACTAATCGTTTGCTGCGGCTTTGCCAACTTTAGTGTTCTTGGCCCAATGTTTACTGTAACCTCTGTTTTCCGCTGTTCGCGCGTGTCACCATCTTTGTGGGTATGAAACCGTGTTGCTTGATGTTTCTTTGCTGATTGAGTTTCCTGCCAACATCATAAAAGAAAAGGGGTCATTACTAGTAGCAATTAGTAACACGAGAAGGCCTTGTCCATGAACCGTCGCCGAGCAACTAACCGGGTTTTAGTTGCTTATTAGTACGTAGTACTACCGTTCGGTGGCACTTCGGAGTACTTGCTTGGCGAGGGCGCTGCCACAGTCCTCGACGACGTGTGGCGGCGCATTCGGGGTGGCCGTGGCCAGTGGAGGAATCCATGTTCACAAATGTCAGCCGGATGCAGAGAAAGAAGAAGTGGCCATGACTTAGCATCGGCGGAACAGAGCATTGCTCTGTTTTTCCTTTGAATAGTATAGTAGTTTTGTGCTGTATTTCAAAGAACGTTAGGCACACAACATTGACATAGCTTGTTTCGCTACTTCTTCCAGAAGCTTGACATGATCCCACCCGCACAATTCTGAATCTTAGTCAAGCACAAGCAGCGAAGGTTCATGCATCCTAAGGCGAGAAAACCAGCCGAGAATTTAGACAAGGTGGAGCCACAAATGCATCCGCTTCCAGGGCTGTCCCCTCCAGAGTAAGTTGATGGTCAGACAAGTCTCGCGACTGGGCCGCCGGCCGCCGTGGCGTGAGAGAAACACATGGACCAACACCAACCACCATTCCATTACCAAGGTAAAACTTGTGTCACGTCTCAATGAACACTGGCAAGACCAAATTGGTGACCTACACCTAATACGAGGGCATGGACTATACTGCTGCATGAGAAAAATCGTTTCTCGTGGGCAGGCAGAATCAATTCGGGCTTATCTTCTTCTTGTCGTGTACTACAACCATTTCAATATATAGTATTTACAGGACTGTTGATAATCACATATTGGTATTTGGAATACTTGAGGAGAACCTATGAACAGGAACGGACCATGGTGAGGTGGCAACCTGCCAACCTGGTTCCACGAAGTCGCTCGACTTGGAAAGTTCAAGACGAAGAAGGGGAGCCGGAGTTATTCTAAACACATGGTGGAAATTATGGAAGGAAAGGAACGGAAGGATTTTCCTGGGACAAGAAAAGGAAGAACTTCAGTGGCGTTCGGCCAAGGAAGAAATTGACCAATATCATGTGGCGATGGGATCTAATTTGTCGTCTGTGACCATATCAGAAATAACCTAATCAGCTACTGTCCTTTCTTTTTAGCTTTTTGCTGTTTGTTTTTCCTCTCAAGAAGACATGCAGGGGCCTCACCTGCTCTAGTTTGCTTAAGCTTTGTTAGACTTTAGACCTGGCCTGGCAAGACTCCAGTAGCTTAAGAAAGTTGGTACATGTCAACGAACCAATGCTCAAGAGTCAAGGGAGCTATTCCATATTTATAGTAATGCAGCCGTGCCTTGAGCAGCCCTGCACAAACGCTTGCACTAAAGTAGCTAGACATGTCGTCTTCTTCCTCGCCGGTGTCCGCCGTTCCAGGTTCTGAACAGCCGCCGCACGTAGTCGAGGAATGCCTCGGCATCGTGCAACTGCTTAGCGACGGCACGGTGAGGCGGTCAAAGGACTACTCATCGCTCCCTCTCCTAGGCGACGTGCCGTCGGACCTGCCCGTGCAGTGGAAGGACGTCGTCTACGACGCCACGCACGAGCTCCGGCTCCGCGTCTACAGGCCCACCACCGCCGGAGAAGGCAATAAAAAGCTGCCGGTGCTCGTGTACTTCCACGGCGGCGGATTCTGCGTCGCCAGCTTCGAGATGCCCAACTTCCACGCCGGCGCGCTCCGGCTCGCCGCCGAGCTCCCGGCGCTCGTGCTCTCCGCCGACTACCGCCTGGCCCCGAGCACCGCCTCCCCGCGGCGCACGACGACGCCGAGTCCGTCCTCTCGTGGCTGCGCGGCGAGGCGGCGGCGTCCGGCGATGCAGCCGACCCGTGGCTCGCCGCGTCGGCCGACTTCGACCGCGTGTTCGTCTGCGGCGACTCGGCCGGCGGCAACATCGCGCACCACATAGCCATGCAACACGGCCTGGGACGCCTCGCCCTGGCGCCGGCGCGGCTCGGCCGGGTGCGTGATGCTGTGGCCCTACTTCACCGGCGAGGAAAGGACGCCGTCCGAGGCCGCGTCGCGCGACGCCGGCGACTTGACGGGCACGGTTCTGTTCGACCAGACGTGGCGCCTGGCGCTGCCCGTGGGCGCGACCAGGGACCACCCGGCCGCGAACCCGTTCGGCCCGGGGAGCGTCCCGCTGCACGAGGCCACCGCGTTCCCGCTGGCGCTCGTCGTGGACGCCGACCGAGATGTGTTGCACGACCGCATTGTGGACTACGTTGCGAGGTTCAAGGCAGCGGGAAAGCCCGTTGATCTCGTCGTGTTCGCCGGGCAAGGCCACGGGTTCTTCGTCTTTGAGCCGTGGGGTGAGGCTTCCGACGAACTGATCCGGGTCATTAGGCGGTTTGTGCATGGTGGGTTGTGACTTGTGAGCGTCTTTGTCTTGGACTATATCTTACTAAATTGTGGAATATAAACAATAAATAATCATAAATAAGGTGTATCACTACGCTATTATCTATTGCGGCCACTGTTTTTCTTGTCTGACACTAAATGTAGATGTTAAGTGTTGGTAATTTAACCGAGGAAATCTTTTCTAATAATTATTGTACTGAGGATTTTGGATTGACCGTGTAATGACCCTAAATTGACGAGTTATTAATGAAAATAAATAATGTAACATAATAATGATACTTTTTAATAAATGATATTGGCTAAGCATTTCTTCTCTTCGTCAAAAGAAAAACTTAATATAATCTCAACATATTAAGATGTTTACTTAGTTATTATCAATAGAATGCCTAACACTACTGGAATCGACGAGTTCCCCTACCGTTCTCGTCTTTCCCTAGAAAAATTTGACATTCCTAGGGACTGTTTCGTTCCCTAGAGTGAGCTGCTGAAACGCTAGGGAAAGAGAGACTGTCCCTACGAAACCTTGATAGTCGTAGGGGAACCTGCTGTAGTGGTCCCTACCCCCACCACCTTTATGAGTTTCCCTAAGAAAACGGTCAGGAGTCGTAGGGAAATTTTGTGGCGGGCGAGCAAAAAAATTGGCGCGAAATAAAATTACTGCCCAACACCCCCAAAAAAGACCAGACCCACCGCGTTTTCTTCTCCAACTCTCTGAAAATTTCCCCACGCCGCCGCTCTCATCTCCATTGACGCCATCCAAATCCGGCAGCCGCCTTCCCGCACCTGCATCCAGCCTCCCGTGTCCTATTGACGCCGCTACTCATCCCTCAGGGCACATCCGCCTCTCCTGCTGCCCAGCCAAAAATCCTGCTGCTCTCCAAACTCTAGATCCATGGCGCTTGTGGAGGAGGAGGCGAGGCGTGTGTAGGAGCTGTGTTGGGGAGCACGTAGGCAAGGGGCTAGCTGTTGCTGCTGCTGAACAGGCCGGATTGAAAGGGTGCAGGGGGGAGAACGAGGGAGGAGGAGGCCAAGAGCTGCTGCTGCTGAACAAGCCGGATTGAAAGGGTGCATGGGGGAGAACTAGGGAGGAGGAAGCCAAGAGCCGCTGCTGCTGAACAGGCCGGATTGAAAGGGGAGAAGTAGATCTGCATCGGAGGAGGGAACACATACGTTGGTTGCAGGTGAGAAGAAATTTTCTTCTTTTTTCTACTTATACCGATGTGCCTCTAAAATAATATGCATGGATATTGCTGCTTGTTTGATATGGCCGGTTGCCTCTGAATATTTTTTTGTTAGTTTAATACGACTGTTGTATGATCCAAGAAGGCCGTGCAGCATAGTGGGATCCCAATGAATAAGTTATAGTCATGGTCTCTAAAACGGCATTGTTTAGTGCAATTGTTAATGGGATTGTTTATTCCAAGCTGTTATTAACAAACTGGATGGCATGCACATGTATCATGGGTAGGCCATTGGCTGCTTTATTTATACTATACCTCACTTTTCTTCTCACCCTTGTCTTGTTTTGACTGTAATTAGTGTGTTTATCTTGAAATATTCTCAGGTTTCAGTTTATTGTTGCATTCTTAGCCATGTCAATAGAAGATCGTAGTTGGATGTATGAAGGTTGGAACGATAATGGTTGTCATTCCGAAATTTGGGCACGCAACACTAATTCTTTTCTTGACCGTGCGTTCAATGGTGTCCCTAATGCTGAGAAGTCTGGAGTTGTTTGCCCTTGTACTGAATGTCGTAATAGATTTAGAAGGAGGAGGGCTGTAATGAGCAGTCACTTGTGTAAGAGAGGTTTTATGCCAGGGTACACTAGATGGACTGAACATGGAGAGGACGTTGTTAGTTCGCCTACACCTGGAATCATACCTGACACTGCTGATGGGTTAGATGAAATGTTGGGCGAGTTGGGTGATGCAATGCAAATGGATAGTCTAGAAGAGGAACCAACACCAGATGCTAAGTCATTTTATGATATGTTGTCTGCCTCAAAAGAGCCACTCCATAATTTTACTCGTGTTTCTCGACTAACTGCAGTGGCACGGTTGATGTCAATTAAATCACAACACAATCTGACCAGAGAATGCATGAATAATTTACTGAAGCTTCTTGATGATGTACTCCCTGAGAATCATAAAATGCCAAATAATTTGTATGAGTGTAAATGTCTCCTTAGAGGTCTGAAAATGCCCTATGTGAAGATAGATGCATGCGTAAACAATTGTATGATATATTACAGAGAAGATGAGCTCAAGGAAAAATGTGATATCTGTGGGGAAAGTCGTTATGTTGTTGTTGAACCTGCTGACCAAGGGCGCAAGCCTAAGCCAATACCACGTAAAGTTTTGCGTTGCCTCCCAGTCATACCAAGGTTGCAGCGGTTGTTCATGGAACCCAAAACTGCAAGACACATGCGTTGGCACAAGGAGGGCATACGATCTAACCCAAATGTTATGGTCCACCCCTCTGATGCTGAAGCATGGAAATATTTTAGTAGGGTTAAGCCAGAAATTGAAGAAGATGCAAGGAATGTTAGAGTCGCTATTGCAACTGATGGTTTCAACCCATTTGTATTTGGGGCATCCTATTCTTGCTGGCCAGTCTTTGTCATACCATTAAACCTTCCACCAGCTCTTTGCATGAAGGAAGAATACATTTTCCTTAGTCTTGTGGTTCCTGGTCCAAAAAATCCTGGCACGAACCTGAATGTCTTCATGCGACCACTATTTGATGAATTGAATGAAGCTTGGACTGGTGTGCTGACTTATGCTAGTTTTACAAAGAGAAATTTTAATATGAAGGTTTGCTACCATACATCTATTCATGACTATCCTGCACTAGGCATGTTCTCTGGCTGGTCCACACATGGTGGGCTTTCATGTATAGAGTGTATGTTTGATGTGGATACTACTTGGCTACCCAATGGACACAAGTTTAGTTATTTTGATTGCCATAGAAGATTTCTACCACCTGACCATATATTTAGGGGTCAAAGAAATGCTTTTAGGAAGGGTATAGTGGTACATGACATGCCTCCACGTCGTTTAACTGGGGAAGAGGTGCTAGCATACATTAATGAAGTCAAAGCTGCAGGTTTTGCTGGTTTTGGCACTACCCACAATTGGACTCATATACCATGCTGGTGGGAGTTGCCATATTTCCATCTGCTGTTATATCGTCATAATATTGACATTATGCACACTGAAAAAAATATAGCAGAAGCTATATTTAATATTATCCTTGACATTCTTGACAAAACATTGGACAATGCCAAGGCCCGCCTTGACCAAGCCTTGATTTGTAATAGAAGCCAGTTCAACCTTATTGAGAAGCCAAATGATAGGTGGAGTAAACCCAGAGAACCATATTGCTTGACAAGAGCGCAGAAAAAGGAAGTTATGAAGTGGTTTATGGAGATCAAATTTCCAGATGGTTATGGAGCTAACATAAGTCGAGGAGTTAACTTGGAAACATTGAGGGTACATGGGATGAAGAGTCATGACTACCATCTATTCATTGAGCGTTTGTTGGCTTCAATGATGCGAGGATTTGTCAAGAATGAGATATGGGAGGTGTTTGCTGAGTTAAGTTATTTTTTTAGAGTCCTTTGTGCAAAGGAGGTTGATTCTGCCCAAATGCTGCAGTTAGAGAAAGATATACCTGTTTTAATTTGTAAACTAGAGAAAATCTTCCCGCCAGGTTTCATGAATACGATGGAACATTTAATGATTATTTGGACATGCAAAATTTTAGACTTTTCTTCACATTACAATTTTGTAGGCAATGGATTCAAGATCCACCACCAGGAGAAGGAAGGACACCATCGAGTGTTTTAACAGTACTACTGAAAAAATGTCATCCTGGCCTGGTTGAGTATAGAGGCAAAACCGTGGTGGCATCATCATGGAAGCATTATCAAGCAGCTAAGGACACTCAGGGTAAATCGGCGGCAGATGTTGTTCAAGAACGTTTTTGGGTAATTTTCTCATTTGAACCACATATGTTACTGCATCAGTAATCATTCTTGAAAGCAGGATAGTAGAGTAGAAAATAAGTTGCTATTCTTTGTTCGTAATCGTGTTGAACTTATGTTGCAGCTAAGGTTCAGATATGATCCAACCAAAGAATCTGAAACGAGAGAACACGTTGGTCGTTGTTGTGATCAGCTCATAGGAAGCATCATTTATTATGCAAGAATCTATGCCACAATAGATCATTTCCGGGTGGTGAAGAAAAGAATGATATGTGACAAGATTGCTGGAAAGTTTTATCTTACAATGGAAGAGTATATTGCGCAACGTCCTATGTGGTGCAAGGAAGCTTGTTGGGGTGTTTTGGCTGCTGAATGGAGCCATCCAGATTTCCAGAAAAGATCTGAGAGAAATCGGGCCAATCGCTGCAGCCGTAAATTTAAACCTCACAAAGGAGGATCCAACTCTATTGCAACAATACGTCAAAAACTGGTTAGTTCTTGCTTACTAAGTTACATTGGCCAATTACAACTATGAATACATTTAAATTTGGATCATTTTGATGCAAGCTAAGGAAAGAGGAAGAGATGTGTCGGAAGTCGAGGCCTGGATTTATAGTCATAGAGGACCAAATCCTGAAGACTTGGACTCACTAAACACTGAAGAAGCTACTGCATGCCTAGTAAGTTATTTGGATTTTTTTTCTGGGGATCATCTCTTTCATTTTGCACATGCTTATTCTCTTGTGTCCCTTTGCTTCACTGCACAGGAGAGATACAAAGCTAAAGCCATAGAATTAAATGGGCCTGATTTCGATTGGTTGCACTCTCCAGTTGATGTCAAAGCTCTTTATGAATGCTGTTGTGGTCGACAACATGGGAAATGGGCAATATTTAATGGGATTATTGATGATAGAGAGGCACTGGCTGAGCTTAAGAGTGGCCGTGCCTCATCAATGGCTGTTAAGCGTAAGCGTCAAGAAGAACAAGAGCGAATAAGGAAGGAAGCTCATGATAGTCGTTCAGCCAAGGAATATGCCCAAAACATGTTGGAGTGGGGCAGAATGGTACAAATCCACAATGAAAATATTCAAAAATTTATGGAGGTGAGATATGACACGATGTCTTGTTGCTGTTAATATAAGCTGAACTATTATCTAATTATGTGCACCATGTATCATTCAATCACAGAATGTGGCTGCACACACTGGAATGCCTGCTACTGCAGTTCCTCCTCCCCCGCCTCCCCCGCCACTTCCTCCAGCATTTGGTGTTTCAATGTCTCCTAATCAGTCTGTTGAAAATGTAAGTTGTTGGTTGCACATATATAGCACTAAATGAATGCTGAAATGATAAGACACTTAAAATGTTCCATATGCCCTTTCTTTAGTGGCAACATCATATATTTGGTTTTGTATTTTTTTGGGTCATACTTTCTCCCTAGTGATTGATGTAGTATCAGATTTTGGCCAAGTCTAATATTCACCTATTGGTGTAGGTTGGTACCTTTAACTCATCATCTGTTCGAGCTGAAACACCTGAAGAAACATTGAGTCGGATTGCTTATGGAGGATTTGGTGGCCCTGTCAACGTCACTACCAATGGTAATGCCAACAGGTTTGATGGCCCTCTGAATGCGACTACAAGTGGTGGTGGCCCTGTCAATGCGACCACAAGCGGTGGTGGGAACTACTCTCCTCCAGAGGATCAGTTCCCACTGTATTAGCATGATGCATTCTTCAAATAAGTCTTGGAGTGGTGGCTTTAGCTCATCGAGCTGCTGGTGATGATGCCTGAAGATGCATACACTTTGGCTCATCGTGCTGCTGCATAGGATGTTTAGACTTAGATTTTGTTGCTTGTAGTATGAACAACTGCTCCTATGATTTGTTATGTGTTGTTGTAATGTAGTATTTGAATCAAACTGAGAATGATTTGTGGGTTTAATGATCAGTTAATGTTCATGAATTTGCTAATTTCTGGTGGTTCGAATTTTTTTTAGATTATTATTAATAATTATTATGTGTAATTAAAAAGATTTCATGCCAAGAGCTGATCATATTCTTCCTAGAGGAAGAATCCTAGGGAAAGGTGTCAGGTTCCTAGGGAACCTACGGCAGTGTCCCTACAAAAAAGGTTCCTAGGGGAAGATGTCAGTTTCCCTACGAAAGGACTCGTAGGGAATGTTGTCAGTTTCCCTACGAGCCGCGCGCCCTTGTAGGGAAAGGTGTCAGTTTCCCTACGAACCGGTTTCGTAGGGAAAGATTCTTTCCCTACCGCCTCCGCGAGAAACCGTAGGGCACGTCGTCTTTCCCGTCAACCTTTTCCCTAGGAAACGTTCCCGAGGGCATTTCGTAGGGAAGCACTTTCCCTACCGTTTTTGAGCCTTTCCCTAGTAATCTCGTCTCTAGGGGAACTCGTCGATTCCAGTAGTGTAAGCATGGGTCAAAAAAGAAAATAATATCTTTATACATGAAGTGATTGTTTCTTTCTTAAACAAATCAACAATTGCCCTGCCCCTCGGATATTAACTTCTCTTGAAAACATGAGTTGTGTCTTTATGGTGGTCTTGAGGTCCGCCTAGCTTACCTGCTGCTTTAACTTTGACACAATGTCAAATGAGAGGAGCAAGGAGCAACACCATAGGGAAGGCATGAGGTCAACACGCCAAGCAACATGGATAACAGTATGAGCCTGCGAGTCAAGGTTCTGTCAGCCTCATCAACTCCTGGGTAAGTGGCACACCAGGTTGACTGGACATCTGCTCGCTCCATGCAATGTAAGTGACGGAGATATAAGAAATGGATCGCTACCTTGGTGAGAGGATGCAGATGATGGCTATTAATGGCGAGCTAATTCTTCTGTGGTGGCAAATCCTCGTGGCAAATCTCATTGGAATAATTTCACCCCAAGTGCCAGCATGACCAGATAGAACCAGGAGAAAGCAAGGGGAAAGTAAACTAGCGAGGGAGAGTGAGAATGGTGGGACTCGAAAGTAAAAAAAGAAAAGAAAAGTAGGCGAGGGTTTCATTGCTGACTGCAAACATTGCTTCATGTTCATTATCATAATCTACCCCCACTGTTATATCGACTAGTGGCGTTACCTATCCCATCACAGTCATAACCTCCATTTTCAAAAAGTGTAGACCTCCAGTAACCTAAAATTGTGTTCTCGTTAATCTTCTTCAGTAGCGTTCACTTGTTTTTCAATTAAAAATAATTGCGCATCGAAGGAACCGAAGAATAATGTGAAGCACACAAAACTATATCTTCATTGCAAAATCTATCATTTACTTATCACTTACACTAAGCTTTTATTGAAATTAAATTGCTAAATTTATGTCACAATCTATGTACCTTTGTACAAGAATCTAGTCTTATTTAGGGCACTGATAAATTTCAATACATAATTTACAAACTTTATTAACTAAATGAATTGATATAATATGATAATTATTTTTCTAATTGTAGCTACCATCATTGAAAGAAGAATTTTATCAGTGACAACGGATGAAGCAACTTCATTTTGAAATATGATTCTAGAATATGAATTCAGTCACATATTTACTTATTATATATACCCTATCTATCATGTACAATATATAACTTTTGAGGAGGATTTCCATACTCCACTTTGATACATGTTTACAGAACACCCATAAGAAATATCTTCTCCTAGATCTGGTAAAAACGGCATGGTGATGTGGTATGTTGAAATCAAAGATTGTTATTTGGAATACTTCAGGATAATGAAAAGATCTTGACTCATCAACAGTTGGTGGACATATTACCACCCTGTTTTTTTTTTTTTGAGAAGTCAAATTTCTAGAAGTCTTTGAAAAAGGGTTTGTATCGAAAATACCAATTTGCTAACTTCTTTTATCTAAAGGCTTTAACATAGCAATACATGTTGACTGACAAATGCTTTGTTATAGGCTATATGTAAAGCTTCATTACTGTCATCTCTTCCGTCCCTTGATTTGATATCCCTCTTCATGGAAAACGGTTTGATATGCTAAGAGGTGCACAACAACACAACCAAGATCGCGTCAAATAAAAAAAAAGTAAATTGCACTAGTGGTATCACAATTTGTGAGGTGTGTGCAATTTAATCAGACAACTTGAAATTGCTCAATTGATAAAAAATGAATTCAGTAGAATTTGAAAGTGTAGAAGGAAAACAAAGTGGCTTTTGCATACGCCTCGTGTAATATGTGTGTTGTGAAAACATATCTTGAATACATATTGATTCTTGATTTTGTTTTGCTCCATGCAAACTTATCACATAATCTATCTTCTGACTTCGTTTGCACCTCCATAACAAGTTGTATGATCCGATTGAGGAATTTTAAAGTTCTGTGAATAATACATGCCCATCTAAAAAATTGTTGTACCGATGCAATTTACTCTAAAAAAACACAACCAAGAGGACAGAGTATTAGTCTCCACCTGATTCAAACGTGGGAAAAGTCGCCGCTCCAGGTTCGGAACAGCCACCGCACGTCGTGGAGGACTGCCTCGGCATCGTGCAACTGCTCAGCGACGGCACGGTGAGGCGGTCCACGGACTACTCGTCGCTCCCTCTCCTCGGCGACGTGCCGTCAGACCTGCCCATGCAGTGGAAGGACGTCGTCTACGACGCCACGCACGCGCTCCGGCTCTGCGTGTACAGGCCCACCACCTCCGCCGGCGAAGGAGAAGGCAAGAAGAAGCTGCCGGTGCTCGTGTACTTCCACGGCGGCGGCTTCTGCTGTGATGCATCGCCAGCTTCGAGGTGCCCAACTTCCACACCGGCGCGCTCCGGCTCGCTGCCGAGCTCCCGGCGCTCGTGCTCTCCGCCAACTTCCGCCTCACGCGCGAGCACCGCCTCCCCATGGCGCACGACGACGCCGACTCCGTCCTCTCGTGGCTGCGCGCCCAGGCCACGGCGGCGGACCCGTGGCTCGCCGCGTCGGCCGACTTCGACGGTTCGACCGCGTATTCGTCTGCGGCGACTCGGCCGGCGGCAACATCACGCACCATATAGCCATGTAACACGGCCTGGGATGCCTCGCCCTCACCCCCGCGCGGCTCGCCGGGTGCGTGATGTTCTGGCCCTACTTCACCGGCGAGGAGAGGACGTCGTCCGAGGCCGCGTCGCGCGACGCTGGCGACTTGACGGGCACGGTTCTGTTCGACCAGACGTGGCGCCTCGCGCTGCCGGTGGGCGCGACCAGGGACCACCCGGCCACGAACCCGTTTAGCCCGGGGAGCGTCCCGCTGCACGAGGCTGCCATGTTCCTGCCGACGCTCATCGTGGACGTTGACCGTGATGTGCTGCACGACCGCATAGTGGTCTACGTCGCGGGGCTCAAGGCGGCGGGGAAGCCCGTCGATCTCGTCGTGTTCGCCGGGCAAGGCCACGGGTTCTTCGTCTTTGAGCCGTGGGGTGAGGCTTCTGACGTACTGATCGGGGTCATTAGGCGGTTTGTGGATGGTGGGTTGTGAGCGTCTTTGTCTTGGACTATCTGACTAAATTGTGGAATATAATCATAAATAAGATGTTTCACTAAATATGCAGTGTCATTAAATCAATGATTGTACTTAATGTAGATGTTAAGTGTTGGTAATTTAACCGAGGAAATAATCTTTTTTAACAACGATTGTACTTAAGGATTTTGGATTGACCGCGTAATGACCCCAAATTGACTGAGTTATTAGTGAAAATATATAATGTAACATAATAATGATATTTTTTTCAATAAATGATACTGGCTCAACATTTTTCTATATTTTCCCAAAATAAAAATAAAAATATACAAATCATTATTAAATGAAAGGACAATTTGTTTGTACATTTCGAGCGTGTACATTTTTTGGTGAATACATGTGAATTGTAGAAATAAAATTGCATACCATTTTGAACACTTTTGGAGTTGTAACAGATGAGCATACAATCATGTTTGGTTGAGTTTAACTCCTTTTTTTGTCACACTATTGGTATATATTTTCCTACTATAACAATAAACTCTGGAACTACTTTCTATGCATTGATAGATGTCATCTTCATGAGGATTGATGATAACCATGATCGTCTTCATCCATTCCAGTTGCTAGATCGACTCATATCACTACTGCCTATCTAACTTCAGAAATAAGGCTTCCATTTAATCCTCTTGAGAAGCATTTAATTTGTTTTTCAACTAAAAATATATGAAAGTTGAATGAGTCAAAAAATGTGAAGCATCAAACCTATTTAGTTGTTGAAAAATCTTTTATTAACTTCTAACTTAAACTAAGCTTTTATTGAAATTATGTTGCAGAATTATGCCAAAATCTATGTACTATTTAACAAGAATTGTGAATTATTTAGGGCACTGATAAGTTTTGATAAATAATATACAAATTCTATTAATAAACCGACTCCATATAATATGATTAGTTTTCTAATTATGGCTACCAACATTGCAAAGAAGAATTTTGTCAAGTGACAATGAATGATGCACCTTGACTTTGAAATATCTTAGCTCTAGAATTTGAATTCATTCACATATTTACTTCTTATTTGTTCCTTTTTATGCCATGTACAATATATATAGCTTTGAGGGTTTGATACATATTTACAGAACATCCATAAGAAATATCTTCTACATCTACTCAAAAACAACATGGTGATGTGGTTCCTGTTAATAATCAAAGACAGGTATTTGGAATACTTGTGGAGAGTGAAAAGATGATGACTCACCAACAGTTGGATATACTACTACCCTTTTTTTCGAAACATCAATTTTCTTGAAGTCTTTGTGTTTGTGGTTTGATAACCGACAATATAGATATGCCACGCCCCGTAGTTGTTCGATGGTAGCACACAAGAGATAAAAAATTATACTAGTTCGGGCGAAGCCCTACGTCCAGTGCAAGCGGCGAGTTCGTGTTCCTTAGAATCGGTGCTCGAGAGCTTACAAGGGGGTCGATCCAATCAGGGTGCTGTAGTTGGGTGAGCCTGTAGTTCTCTAGCATGCCGAGAGAATTCACTAGCCGAGTAAGTGTGTGAAGTGATCAGAGAGAGACAAAAGAGAGGACCCCCATCCCCTCATATAGGTCTAGGAGTTGGGTTACAAAGAGAAAAAAGAGTGACTGACGTCCCGTGCCTTGGGCCGAACATGGGTTGGAACGGCACGGCCCAATTGGCCAGCATATAGATCTCCGGACAGCTCAGCTTAGACGTAGTCGCTGAAGGAACGATATGAGCCTGATCGGGCCGAGCATGCAAGAGAGGCAAACCGACGTGATCAGCGAGTCAGGGGTCGGAGGCGGCTCCGGCAGCCTGGTCACGGAGTCACAAGAGGACCGCCCATGTCATCGATGGGCCTGGTCTCGGTGTTCCGATGCGAGTCGGTAATCCGCGGACAGGACGGCGGTGGGCAGCCCTGCGGTGAGCCTGGTACATGCCGACCAGCCACGTGTAGGATCCGATGCAGAAGCCTCCACCGTGGAAGTAAGAATGTGTTGGATTCTCTCCAAACCAGCTTCTTTCAGAAATAGTTTTCTTAAAAGAAAAACAGTTTATGTACAAAAATAACTACTATGCAATAAGCATTTTTTAAAGAGTTTAGCAAAATGGCGTCTCTTATGACAACAACAAAAAGATGAGTTGAGAAGTCATGAGAAACTAGGTTTTTTGGGGATTTTGGATTCTTATACAATTTTGAGAAGTGCTTCCAGGGTGAAGGAGTAGAAGTTGTTTTGTTTTGAACCGTTCGGCAAGCTGCTCTTAAAATGTGGAGCAAAAGCACTTAAAAAATCCATGTTAAACACACCCTAAGTCACAACGGGAAGCTTCCTCTTGCCGGCGCCGTGGCTGCCTTGGGCTTGAACACGCGGAGGCGAAGACCACTGTGCGTTGCGTCGTAGACAGCGTCCTTCAACTCAATGGACGTCGGTGGCGGTGCCACCGAGCGGCTCTGCGGACCGGACGATGGTGCCGTTGCTGAGCACGAGGAGTCAAGGTTTGAAATTTCGACAGTATCAACGAAACCGAGCCGCAGCGATACGACCGATTTTCGCGAAAATCGAGGAAACCGGCCGGAAACCGGACAAAAATTTGAATTCAAAAAATCGAAAATCGACCGATATCGTCGAAAATCGACGATTTTTACTGAAAATCGAGACAGTGAGAAAAAACTCAAAAAAACATGGAAAAATGTAGAAAAAATCACCATGACCTTTGCTAAATATTTCCAATATGCTTAGACACACATTGACAATATAGTATGCATAAAACATAGCACAAGTCATAATAACTCCAACATAAATTGTCCGATACATAGTTCATGAATAAATACAATATACAACATAGTTTTCAATATACTACACATAGTTTTGGACATATTACAACAACGGATACAAACATACATCTCAATACCATGGGACATCCGATTGTGGATTGTTTATGGAGTTATACTTGTCGGTTGACATGATGTTAATTCCTTGTGTAGCCAACAACTCCGCTTTGATCTCATGCCAACTTTGATTAGTCCAAGCATGGTTTGTTTGCCATTGTGAGACCAACATGTTATAAAAAGCAGGCTCTTCCCACTCAAAAATCCATTTTTGACGTGGTTGGTTATTCAACTCAGGAATAGAGTATGAGTAATAATCATTTGAGGACTCGCTACCACCATATCCATAGTTATTTGAGGTATCGCTTGTTTGAGGAAGAGAGTAGTAGCGGTAATCATCATTAGAGTATGAGGACTCACTCCCATAGCCATGACGATGTTGCCTACTTGTGCCTTCCGTCATGGTCGTCCTGTGCGATGTTGGAGCGCCATGGTCCTGATCTTGCGTAGCGTGTGTGAAGTATGTCTCACCTGCAAAAGGTAGTCAACAATTAGTGAAGAATAAAACTGATGACATGAGATAGATATGTGCTATAGAGGTACCTGTGAAGTGGATAGGACTCGGAGCACGCTGTGGCTGCGATGTGTCTCCCGCAGCGGTTGTGTGGCCACCTCCGTCGTCCTCAGGCGGGGAGTCGGAGCCATGGTCACTAGCGGTGGACACATCGCTACTGACCACCTGTGCTTCAACACCCTTATGCCTTTTACCTTTCTCTTTTGCTGATGTGGATTGGTGTTTCCTCTTGCCTATGTGTGTGTCACCCACAACGTTCTCCGCCCACTCAACAAGAGACTTACCACCAGTGATGGTTTCCAATTGTTCTGATTCTTGCACCAACAAGTTAGAAGGCATAGGGGTATCACTATGAGTGTCTTCCTCATCAAGTAATGGAGGGGCATTGGACCGACCATGCTCCATCCAATCCCGAATGGGATTTGACTCATCAAGCAACGTAAGCTCCATGAGCCTATCGAATGGATCATCTTCTGGTGGCTTGTATAGTCCAGCTTCCTTCAAGCGAATGCGAAGGTTATAGTTCACATACACCAACTTGTGAAGTTTCTGGTGCGTCAACTTGTTGCGCACCTTAGTGTGGACCAAAGCAAATGTACTCCAATTGCGCTCACATCCGCTGGACGAACAACACTGAGACACTAGCCGCATCGCTAGCTTCTGGAGATGCGGTGTTTCACCACCGAACATAGCCCGCCGTGCAGCTGTAACAAAAATAAAGTGACACCAGAAGTTAGGCATAACCATATTTCATCGAGTTTGTCAATTGACTTGGACGGAATTATGACAAACCTGGAGAAGTCTTATTGTCACATGCCATATGCCGAGCCAAGTCTCTAGAGAACTCACCCATCTTTCTTTTGTATTGTTCTATTTCATGAAGTGCTGACGCAACTGTTTCAGTGTCCGCCATGTACTCGAATGCTTTTCTAACATCAGCTAGGAGGGTATAGCTTGTCCCGTAAGCATAGTGGGTCATTGGGTGCAAATCGGAAGCTGATAATACAACAAGAAAAGAAGTTACAATATGCATCAGAAGTTTGCAATGTACAATATGTCTTTACCTGCACTGACATAACTCTCGTTTGCAATGTCACCCATCCTTGGGTTGATAACTGCCATGTAACTATCAAACTCTGGTAGATTGTTATGAAAGTAACTTTCAAGCTCATTGTGCATGAGTTGAAACTTTAGCAGCACCTCAAGCAAATTAGGAGACTTGTCCTGATATGCAAATCGAAGAAATGCATACAATGGCTCCACAGCTTTGCAAACGAACTTCATGTTGTCCCACCATTCCAAATTGGAAAGGCATGAATGGGCATATCTTCCCTCAACTGTCTTTGCATAACGACTCTGTAAGAATCCAGAAGATCCCATCCATGCCATAAATCTGTCTCTCCGCCGAAGCAATATACCATGAAGTTAATAATGCTCATCTTCGTTGGCCCCGTCCATGAATCACACATAAGTGTAACACCATAGGTGTTCCACTCTAGCTTGAACTTGTCAAACTGCTTCTTTATGTCCGCTTCAATTGCATCTAAATAAATTCCGTTAATCTCTCGCCCCGTCGGGCTTTGGACGCCCTTACCTGCAAGTATGATATAGTTAGAATGATTTAGGTTGGCAAATGCTGACTCAACAGCAATATGTAAGTGCTTACCCCATCTCTGTGTCTCCTTGATAGCGGCATTGAAGTAAGGATTGTCAGCCTTGTTTCCAGCGATAGCTTCTATGTGCATCCATTTCGCCCAAGCCTTTCCAATTGCCCTCCTTGCATTCTTACTCTTCTCTGACGAAAGCACCACATCAATCCTTGGTTGATATGTCGGTCTGGATGATCCGCCTCCTTTTCCCTTCCTTGACGTTGTCCTTTTAAGAAAGCCCATAAATCCACCACCTTTTTGGCTGCCCCCTGGCTGAGATGAACCACCACCATGCTCATATTGCCCACCTTGGGCACGGCTACGCGTCTCATATTCATGTTGTTGTCGAGAAGCATGCATGGCAGCCTGCAGCTCATCGTCATCCTCATCTTGGCTCACATTTCC
The DNA here is from genome assembly GCA_007726485.1 of Eragrostis curvula. NCBI lineage: Eukaryota > Viridiplantae > Streptophyta > Magnoliopsida > Poales > Poaceae > Eragrostis > Eragrostis curvula. The sequence goes on along the minus strand of CM017442.1, from coordinate 50,564,861 downwards.
CTCTCTACAAACTTCCTCTACACTCATTTTCTCCCTTGCTCGGTGCTTCGACCTCTCCTTAGTTCTATCCAGCTCACGACGAAAATAATCACGGACTTCATTTGGACACAAGGTGCAATGAACCACATTACTGCCACGTCCAGCCAAATGTTGCTTCAATCTTGTCGCGCCTCCACCCTTCCTCTCTAACTTGCAATACTTGCATAGAAACCCGCCCCCCTTACTCTCACCATGTTTCCAAACACTATCTTTTTCACGATCACCCATCGTTTCTGCATAAAATTTACATTTACTTGCATCAATATCTTATATAGGAATTGCAAATGGAATCAATATACAAGCTCATCCACATTTCATATTTTCTAATCCCTCATTTGCAATCAATCCATTTGTTACTAGAATGAAAACATCATGTGATTGAATTCCATAAGTGAAGACATTGTACAATCCAATCACTACAACAATGCAAAATTAGTTAACGGATAAAGTATTAAAAGATTCAGCTAGAGAAGGAAGAAGAGAGCTATCAATTCCTTGACTTACATTGAATAAACAGAAAAAAAAAACTTGCTCACCTCACATGCGACGCCGCGCCGAATCGGCCGGTTACCGAGCCGATTCCTCGGCTAGCCGAGCGAGAGCAGCGATAATTGACGCCGTGGGTCAGGGCCCGGTGGCGAATCGACCCGCCCCTCGAAAATTGCCCACAAATCGACGGTTACCGGAGCTACAGAGGCGGCAGGGCATCCATTGCTGGCTTCAAGGTCGTCCGCCGCGGCTCCCTCGACGAAATCTCGGCGTCGACGCAGCGAATCGAAGAGGCGGCTGGCTGGGGGCGGCGTCGACGCAGCGAATCGAAGTCTCGGCTGGCTGCGGGCGGCGTCGACGCAGCGATGTAGTCCAGGTGTCCCAATTGGAGTCCGCTGTTCGGGATAAGGTGAGGTTTTCTTTTTCCCCCCCCCCCTTTTTTCCCAGAAATCTTGCGGGAATTAATTCACCCATCAAACTAAATCGTTTTGGAGTATGGTTTTCACAAATGGTCCTCAAATGACGTCTAGTTTATTTATATATTTTTTGTTTCAAAATTTTCCAAATTTTAAAAAATTCAAATTTGAAATTCGAAAATCGTCAAACCGGACTTACCGGACCGGACCGGTAAGTCCGGTTTTCGCGAAAATCGACCGATTTTCGTCGATTTTGAAAACCCTACGAGGAGTGCGCCGAGGCAGCCCTGGACGTCGTGCGGCAGCGCGTCGGCTATGGCCGTGGAGGAATCCATGTTGACAAAGGACAACCGGATGCGGAGAAAGAAGCAGTGGCCTTGGCTTAGCATATCGGCGGAACAGAGCATTGCTCTGTTTTTCCTTTGAACAGCACAATCATTTTGGGTTGTTTCTCAAAGAACGTTAAGCGCTCGACATTGACAAAGATTGTTGGCTAGTTCTTCCGAAAAGATTGCCACGCTATATCACGCGCGGAATTCCGAAGTCGAGAAAAAAAGGAGAATGTAGCTACAGTTGTGAGACATAATAGTCAGCAATTCTGAACCTTATCCACTATATCCAGGGCCGTCCCGTTTCAGAGCAAGTTAATTGTCTGTCACGCATGTTTAGCCCATGCGAAATATAGCGACTGCGCGGTTGGCCGCCCAATCAAAGTATCAGCGGCCGCCGTCGCCTGAGAGGAACCCATGAACCAATGCCGACCACCATTCAATTGGAGCTTATCTTCTAGTGCACCCTGGAAACATTAGTGTCACGTCTGAATGAACACTTTCGTCAAGTGTACAAGAGAGTGAACTGTCTTCCAGACTTCCACGGACAATAGCTGTCGCATGAGAAAAATCGTCTCACTACATCAAACTGGAGCAGTAGTCCGCACGGCTCTGTAACATATGACCATCAACTTAACTCCGGGTCAAAGAAAAAGAAAGTGGCAATTGGTTAGCCAGATACTAAGTACTATTTATAGGCCACTGGCCATTGCTTGCATTCTTCGCTAGGAGTTCACTTCGCCATAGCCATGTCGTCGTCTTCCTCGCCGGCGTCCGCCGCTCCAGGTTCGGAACAGCCACCGCACGTCGTCGAGGACTGCCTCGGCCTTGTGCAACTGCTCAGCGACGGCACGGTGAGGCGGTCGACGGACTACTCGTCGCTCCCTCTCCTCGGCGACATGCCGTCGGACCTGCCCGTGCAGTGGAAGGACGTCGTCTACGACGCCACGCACGCGCTCCGGCTACGCGTGTACAGGCCCACCAGCTGCGCCGCCGCCGACGAAGAAGAAGAAGGCAAGAAGAAGAAGCTGCCGGTACTCGTGTACTTCCACGGCGGCGGCTTCTGCATCGCCAGCTACGAGGTGCCCAACTTCCACGCCGGCGCGCTCCGGCTCGCCGCCGAGCTCCCGGCGCTCGTGCTCTCCGCCGACTACCGCCTCGCGCCCGAGCACCGCCTCCCCGCGGCGCACGACGACGCCGAGTCCGTCCTCTCGTGGCTGCGCGCTCAGGCGTCCGGCGCCGCCGCGGCCAACGAACCGTGGCTCGCCGCGTCGGCCGACTTCGACCAGGTGTTCGTCTGCGGCGACTCGGCCGGCGGCAACATCGCGCACCACGTCGCCATGCAGCACGGCCTTGGACGCCTCGCCCTTGCGCCTGCCCGGCTCGCCGGGTGCGTGATGCTCTGGCCCTACTTCGCCGGCGAGGAGCGGACGTCATCCGAGGCCGCGTCGCGCGACGCCGGAGACTTCATGGGTACGGTGCTGTTCGAGCAGATGTGGCGCCTCGCGCTGCCGGTGGGCGCGACCAGGGACCACCCGGCCGCGAACCCGTTCGGCCCGGGGAGCGTCTCGCTCGACGAGGCCGCCACTTTCCCTCCGGTGCTCGTCGTGGACCCTGATCGTGACGTGCTGCACGACCGCGTAGTGGACTACGTCGCGAGGCTGAATGCGGCGGGGAAGCCCGTCGAGCTCGTAGTGTTCGCCGGGCATGGACACGGGTTCTTCGTCTTTCAGCCGTGGGGTGAGGCTTCCGACGAACTCATCCGGGTCATTAGGCGGTTTGTGCACGGTGGTTCATGAGTGTCATTGTCCTCAGACTACCTGACTATGTAAATTATGAGTTTTCAGAAACAAATGAATAAAACAGACGATGATCAGTCAGTTAACCGGTGCTGCAATTAGCCCTTTAAATTGTGTTGAAGTAGTTGATATTTTTTTCCAGTCTTTAGACCAGTCATTTCATCAGTCCTTTTTTTTTTGAGGAATTCGGGAGAGAGAGCATCCCCAACTTTTCATTCCATTTTCAAAGGTCCGTACATGAGCATGATGTTACATGTCGTTTGAGTTGGGTACAGAGCGGGTTGGGAAGGGAACATCGAGGCCCAAGGTTGGGAAGGGAACATCGAGGCCCAAGCTTGATGTTACATGTCTCCTGTTACATGTCGCTAATTCTGTTCTGCACAAGCAGCCATCCAAAGAACTTGACTCTCGGTGGTGCACAATTTTCCCATATAAAATTGTAGTACTCACAGCCGGCCCCATTGGAAACAAACGATTTGTATATGGTAGATGAGCTGAGACGGTGGGCTTTGTCTTCCCAGGGGCACAATCTCACATCAGGTTGATCTTTTAGAACAATGTCAGCAAGCAGTTCGTACAGCTTCAAGAAGTCATCAGTAGCTGCTGTAGATAGCCGAGGAACAAAAGCTAGGCGGAGTGTAGAGCACATCACATTTTTTACCGAGGTTTCCGGGCATTTCATCAGTCCTGTGACTACCGATGATGAAATATTGCTGTTGTAATTGTAACAGTTAAGGTGGCTGGTCGTTCCCCTTTTCGAAAAATGTATAAACGAGCCTGATGTTTCAATCTGGTATTGAACTGGCACCCCATCTGATTATCACGACGGCCGTAGCCTCTCACGAGGTCAAAGGCCGGGACGCCTTTTTCCCATTATCTAAAAAAAAAAATCTGATTATCACGAATCTGGTGCACCACAAATCCACTTTCAACACCAGATTTTCTTTAGTTGGGAGGAGGAGGGGGGCTGGGGAATACAAACATCAGAGGGGCTGTAAATAAGGATTCATGGAAATTTCAAGATTTTCTATAGAACGATTTAAAAAGATAAGATCGTTCTTTTACCCTTAATATATAAGTTATTTCCATGCTTGGAATTTTGAGCAGGGGAGGTGGGCACATCATAGAGGAAAGGAAAAATTGGGCATGATAGGTACATTTTTTACAGATGGGAGAAGAACTTTTGGTGTATTATGCGGTAAACCAATATATAAACTGGAGGGCTGCAGGAGGGAAGTTTCATGGTTACATTTTTTCACTTGTCACAGTAAAACAACTGCGTAACTTTTTTTTTATCACAATTAATCACAAAACCAGGGTTTTTAGTTAGTGATATTTGAATGTCTATGTTTGCAAGCATAGCGTAAAATAAAAAAAGAAACACATTGTTATCGAAGTAATTATTTCTAATTTAAACACCAATCTCGAAAATCACATCTTCGTTGTTGCTCTTCTTCTCTCCCTCTTCTACATAAAAAACCAATACATGACGAGATCCAACACCACTGGCTCTTTTTGATATGTTGTCATCGCCTTTGGTAGTACAACTTTACATAGCCATTGTTCGCTTACAATATTGATGTAATCGTTGCAAGCTCTTGGTGATGCCTATCCAATCAATGTGTCGACTCTCACTTTGAATCCCTACTATACAATAATGCTTTACAAACCCAAATATTTTAACCCCTATTACCTACATTAAATAAATTTGCAATTTAAAATCTTTGTTTGTTTAAGAGATTGAAGAGTCTGAGGCATAAAAGTTTACATCGGCCACTGAAAAATCTATTATTAACTTGTAACTTACACTAAAATTTTATTGTTATATTTGTATGATACCACTTTGCTCATAGGTTTGTGTATCTCAATACTGAGAAGATTTAAACGCTATACTCCATCCGTTCGGTTAATGTTGTCGTTTCAAACAAAAATTTACAGTGCAGAATGTCCTAAGGTCTCATTCAGCTCGAATGAGGGAGTATTGCACATGATTTAAAGTGTAGACTGAGATTATGGTACTTTAGGTTGTGTAGTTCTGACCATCAAGCTTCCCATGAGCCGGTAATAATGAAATTAAGATTACAATCCTTGAACCACTAACTTCGCTACCAATAGGACTAACATGGGTAGTTTTCTAATTGTGTGATTATCCACATTTCAAACAAGATTATGCTGTCGAGCCACAAGTGACGAAGAGCATTCTCCTTCTAATATTTTAGCTCTAAAATATGAATTCAGTCCCAAATTCCTTATCTTAGACCTTTCCTATCAAGTATAATATATAGCTTTGAAGATTATGAATTTATTAATAATGCTGTCGAGCCACATGTTCCCTTTTGCATGGGTTGAAAACACATTATCAAAAAAAATCTGTCAAACAATTCAGAAAAGTAGTCTCACATATATAGGAGGTAGTTGGCGCAAATACAAAGCCACCGAAAAACCCTAGCAATCCTCTGAAGAAGGGGACAGCGATGCCCGCCTGCACGGTGAACACTTGCACATCAAAAACCACAATATCCAATAACGATCAATTAAACGCACGCTGCGCGCCATCTCAGCCGGAGCGGCATCCCTGGCGTGAAGCGCAGCTTCTTAGCGTGAAGCTGGTAGCTGTCAACGACGTGGACGACGACAAAGAGGTTGGCGGAGGCGATGAGCCATCGCGGCTTCTCGAGCGTGATGACGACGTTGTCATCGACGTGGCGTTGCTGAAGACGTAGTAGACGACAAAGGCGACGGGGAGGTAACCGCAGATGGCGACTAGGCGATGAGGACGCCGAGCCACATGGGCTTCTTGGACGGCTTCGCCGGCGTTGAGGGGATGGTGGCCTGGATCTCCAGCACCACGTTGTGGCCGGCGTATGCAAAGACATCGCCCATCGCGCTGAGGAAGTTGTACGTCTGCCCTGCCCCCGTCGACGCCGTCTTGCCGTAGTCCACGTCGGCGTGCCGGCCCTTGTGCACCGACGCCCACGCGATCGTCGAGTAGCTAGCATCCAGGTCAATGAACCAAAGACACGAGCTCAAGAAAGCTATTTATAAGTAGTCATGCTTCTTCCATCCCAGCAGAGCGCACACGCACTCCAGTATGCCGTCGTCCTCGCCGGCACCGGCCGTTACAAGCTCGACATGTGCAACTGCTCATCCCCGGCACGGTGAGACTGTCCACGGACTACTCAATTGTGTGTTGCCATAGGTTGGTCATGGTGTGGTGATTCGCACTCTATCCTCAAGGCGCCGGCCATGCCGTGGAAGAGGACATCATCATTGCCTCACCGTGATGTGGCCTTCCTTCAGCGGCAATAGCAAAAGCAGCAACCATGATTCTATTTTTAGAGTCGTCCGTTATTCGTATGTCGTCCGAGGCCGCGTCGGCGATTTATGGGCACTGGCACGGCTTTTGATTATTATTTTTATTTAAGGGTTTGAAAACGGCCTTGATGCACAGTGACATGACAACATCAATGGAATGGTGTTCTTCCATCTGTCTCTTCGCTTCTGTTTCTTTTTTGAGCTCGGAAGTAGAATTAAGGCTAGAACATCCCAACTAAGAGCAGTTAGTTTGCTTTTGCGCAGTGGAAATGCCAATTTATCATCGGTCTCGTTAATTTTTTATCCACATTACTGACTCATGTGGCATACCCAACAAGTATCAGGCAAAAACGCATGAGATGACTTAGGTTGAGCAGTGAGCCAGTGACACAGACGCGCTATGACAGTCAGTTCCAAAGCAAGACACGCTGGCGTACCGTGGAAAGCATACCAAACATAATCTGTGCAGGAACAGACTTCAGTATCGAAATCGCTAATTTTTCCTGACACCGAGCGCTCCGCTGCTGCCATATAACTAGAGAACCTTTACGGTGCACCCAAATCAATGTGGGTCGTCCATTTTCTTGAATCTAACGATTGAGATGATTTCATACTACTTCAAAGGTCCCACGGTGGTATGATGGTATTTTAAAGTGGTATAAAGAATACAAGGATACTGTTGGAAAAAAAAGTAATAGCATCTCAATAATTTCCTGGATTTAACAAGAACAAATTCTAGCGTATCTCAATCATGGTTTCCAGACTCGATTCATCGTTGTTCCTCTCTCTCTCCTTATTTCTCTATTCACCATTTCCCGAACCCTAGCTAGCCAGAGCCAGCCGCCATGTCCCCAATCCTAGGCGGCCGTGACCGGCGGCGGCGTGGTGGCGCCCATGCAGCGGCGTCTCCCGAGCAGAGTGCTCCTTTGTGCACAGCGGCGGCTGTCCTGCCCGCCGTCATTTCCCCACGGAGCACGCGGGTGGCTTCGGTGATCCTGAGATTATTCTGATCTTGGCCGTGAAGTGCTCCGGGAACACGCCCATGCCGGAATAACACATGTATGAGACTACTACATAATTAATCTAATCAAAATGATTGGTGCAGGCTGGAAAGCTGCAAATCAGTTAACTTGGCACAAAAACTGCGATGAACAAACTTGAGGCAAGAATATGAAACCTAGATAGAACCTGCTTCCCTGTGAGTATATACTCATGAAGACAAAAACCTGCCTCCCTGTGAGCACATACACATGAAGATAAATGAATTGGAATACTGCAAGATTGCAAGAGCGCATCTTAAAGAAACATTCCAATGTCTATGTTTCGTTGACCAAGATGACATTATGCGTGCTAATTACATTCAGGTTACAATGAAATAAAATCTGACAACTCGGCATCATTCCATCACCCAAAAGGGATCAAAGATTTCACTAGCGCCCACAGATGAAAAAGTTCTGTCAGCAGCGACTTCCTCAAGAGCTGTCTGAGCAGCAATATTGGCCTGCTCCAACAGATCATTTGGAATCTGCATACCAAATCAGCAAATATGTTCAGTTTCAAATTTTTTAACAGAAAATAATGAACAAGCAATTTTTGGGCGAATATCCTAGTACCTTCTGATGCTGACGGTTCTATTCATCACATATCCAGCTCAGCTCCAACTCCAAGCCTTTCCAGACGAATACTCCATTTACTGAGTGCATTTCCCCAGCTATTAGCTTGTTAATTTACTGATGTATTTATCCCATTGTAATGTGCTAAACTGAAGCCCTGGTTTCATTCTGACCGTCAAGAACTTGACCAGCACCTTCAGTGCACAGGCTATGCTGTTAATTAACCACCTGTATTCAGCATTTCCTTACTGAACAACAGGCTACCTCTTAAGTGTACGGGCTATGCATTTCATCAACTAACTGACATGAACCACATAAAAAGAAATTTCTTGTCAACGTTTGTATACAATCAGCCCTGGAACTTCCCAACAATACAAGAGCAGATAAAAACCTGACTGTGTTGCATCTAATTATGCGCAATTTACATGCACAATGGACGGCACCTCGTTGACGCCAGTGCTTCACGTGTTTGTCAGGGAAGCCGCAGCACCTCCGTCACGATTAGCTGTAAGGATCACGGAGTACCGAGGGGGGGGGGGGGGGGGGGGGTTGAATCGGTAGCACTCGTAAATTTCTCCGGTGAGGTACTTTATCAATCCTACTAGTTTGCTAGGTGATGACAAGAAGCAAGCAATGCGCACACACTAACAAGACTAGCTAAGAGCAGCCCTACACAAGCAATTCTACCAAGAGCAAAACGAACAACCCTATCAATCAATTCTACTAGCAAGAAGTAAATGCGGAATAGTAATGCTAGTAAGTAAAGAGATGAGATAGAGATTGCTTATGCATTTTTAGCCCGTGGTATCGGGAGGATGGCGCCTCCCCCTAGTCCACGTTGGGTCACTCCCGCCGGAGTCTCGACCCCTCCCTCCGCTCGATGGCGATCCCCTCTAGAGCATTCTTCACCCTCCAAGTGAAGACGCGGGCACGTCCCGCCGGCAACTCCGGATACTCCTCCGAGGGTAAGGATCCGCACGTGATGCGGTCCAAAGGGCGCTCTCTCCTTGTTGCTTCTTTCACATGGGAAGCACGAAGACCGTGTACAAACTTGTAAAGACTTCCACAATCTTTGGCAAACTCTCTACCAACACCTAACCGGTCTAGGTCTTGCCATAGACCAAGAGTAACAGCTCAAGATGACTCTCTATGCACACACTAGCCCTAGAGATCAAGGATGCTCTTGTTACTCTCTCAATAGCACTAAGATCACTCCAAATCTTCAACAAGTGCTCTCTCTTCTTGCTCTTGGCTTCTCCTAGGCAACCTCACATGTTCCACTGGCCAAGAGACCCTCACAGGGGTAGGCAACCAGCTATTTATAGCCTCAATCCATAAAACTAGCCGTTGCCACAAAAGCAGTCATTTCTGCGTAGCCACCGTATCATACGGTGACCTAGTCACCGTATCATATGGTGACTACTTCTCCTTCAGCCTCTTCTGCTGACATCTCGATCTTTACAGTCACCGTATCATACGGTGACTGGCATCGTATCATACGGTGACTTCTTTCTCCTCTTCTTCAGCCACTCGTCCAAATTGCACATCTCCTGGAAACCATACGGTGACCCACCGTATCATACGGTGACCATCATACGGTGACTCTACCAGTGACTCTTCTTTCACTGGATTTGCTGCTTCATAGTCACCGTATCATACGCTGACTGCCACCGTATCATACGGTGACCTCTTCTCTTTTAACTTGTAGAAACTGCCAACTCCTTGGAAACTATACGGTGACCACCGTATCATACGGTGACTGTCACTCCTCATTATACGGTGACTCCAGCAGAGGTCTTCAGTCTTCAGTTCTGCAATTCCTGCAGTCACTGTATCATACGGTGACTACCACCGTATCATACGGTGGCTTTCCTCTGAAGTCCTTCCTGATCATCTCCTCGATCCTTGACTTCATCTTCACACTTCTTGGTTCCTCAAGCTTCTCTTCTGCCACCCTAGTCTCTGAGAGCCTCACATCGCATCCAATGATCTCTACCACTAGTGTGCACTAAGAGAACCAACTCGAACCCCCTTGATAGTCCGGTTTTTCCTATGGACTCAAGCCTACATCTACACCAAGCCAACACTTGCTTGGATCTAGCATGTCCTTAGCCTTGATCCATCTTCTCGACCATGACTCCATCAAGTCCAATGTCCCGAGTTGACGAGGCAACCAATCATCGAGATCTTCAATAGAGAAAAGGTTGACGTAGTTCTCCATCATATGCGACCATAGGCAACAACCTACAGAAGTGTTAGTCACATACGACATGATCATCCAATCACTAAAACATTCATACCTTTGGGGTTTCCATACTCCAATGGTCATGAAGCTTACAATCTCCCCCTTTTTGGTGATTGTTGACAACATACATAAAAGATATGGAAAGAACGCGCAAATATTGATCGAGATGATTGAATGAGAAAGCAAAGCATAACTAGACCGCTCAAGTAAAAAGGATACGGGTGAATGCAAGAGCAAGAGCGTCGTAGTACTCGATCACTAAGAACTATGCATCATGATATAGGATAGATAAAGAGTATAATCATGATGAATAGCTAAGAGAGAGGGACATAGCTCAAAAAGGTATCACCTGCAAAATGGAGTTAGTGCACAAGGGTGATATGTAAGAAGAGAGCAAAGAGCTATGTCCGCGACTCTTGTGATGATAAGATAACAAATAAATCCTGCAAAAAGCAAGTTAGTCCACAAATCATCACAAGTAAGGGATACATACACAAGATATCAACACATACATCACAGGCATATCGATACCAGATATTTATATAATACGAGTGCAGTGAATGTAAATGAAACCAAGTGCATTCTCGATAAGCTAAAACAAGGCAAAGGAAGACCGACCTCATCGAGAACCACGAACATCCAAAAGAGTATACAAAATAACTCCAAATGTCCTGACTATCCAAAATGCCCGAGAGCTCCCCCTAGGTACAAGCACTCTCGATCAAGTCTCACTCCCAACTCCCCCTAGACATTCTCTCCCCCTTTGGCACCAAGTACCAAAAAGATCATTGAGGAAAGATATGCTATCCTACGCATCGGGGTCTGGAGGTGGTGCAGTGGCCTCTGAAGAAGAAGAGCTGACTCCCCCTGAAGCTGTGCCTGCCACTATAGCTGTCGTGCTGTCCCGCTGAGTAGGTGCCACTGGTGCTGTCCAAGTCATAGTCCTGGGCATCCCTAACTCAGGAGTCTGGAGTCGTCGAGAAGTCTACACCTCTGTCTCTGGAGTCTGGCGACGACGGGTATACATCACTATCTGCCTATCAGCTGGAGGAGATGTAACTGGCTGTGCAAGTGTACGCTCAAGCTCAGCAACACGCTCATCGACCTCGGACTCTGAAGCGGTGTGTACTGAAGGACTGCGAGATCGAGAGCACTGACTGTCTCTCCACTGGCCTTGGCAGCTGTGACGTCAGCTGTCTCCTCATCAATACCTGCTGCAAGCAAGTGCTCTAGAGTATCTAGATATGCAATCCCTGGAGGTGGAGAAGCTGCAGCCTCTGAAGTGGTGATCACTGCCTCAGTAGCAACTGGAGAAGAGATCACACTGGTAGTAACTGGTACTGAGGTAGCTGGAGACTCAATCCCTGAAAAGTCAAGAGCTGACACTGGCATAGGAGATGAGATCCTCGTCACAGAAGTGATGTGCTGAGCCGTGGCCATTGCTGGTGAAGTACTCATCAGAAAGGCAGATGGAGTCATGAACTGGCCCGGTGACAGGAACGGAGTCGAAGAAGGACCTGCCTGTGAAGGTCCAGCCTGTGAGAGACCTGCCATCCCTGAAGCTCCAGCAAACACTGAACCAAGAGGACTCTGAGATAGCTGTCCTGCGGGTGTCATAGGGGCTGAAAGCATAGAAGTGAACGACCCAGGAGCAGCTGTGGCCTGTGGAAGCTGGAGTCCCTGTGGTGGAACCAGTGTAGGTAAAACCATCAGAGGCATAGGAGGCATCCCTGGAACCACCTGACCAAGGTAGCTGAAAGCTGCAGCGAAGTAACCAAACATACCTTGGTTGGCCATCTGTGTGCCCCTCAGAGTCTCTGCCATCTGCTGAGACCACTGTCTGTACTCGGCGTCTCTCCTCTCCTGGTCCTGTTTCCACTGCTCCTGCTGATCAAGCCTCTGTCGGAGCATCTCAAGCTGTGCAAGTAATGAAGGATCTGTATAGGTAGCTGCTACAGCTGGTGGAGCACTCACTGGTGGAGGTGGAGCTGGTGTGTAGTCTGGATCTGCTCCCTGGTGTAGCGGGGACTCTAGTGAGAAGTACCTCTCGTCAGTAGCTCCACTCTGCATCTCTGCGCCTCTGCCCTGTGATGAGCTGCTCTGTGAAGCATCGGCTCTCTGTATACAACGTGGGTCACTAGGGGGCAGCAGTACATACTCTGTGGTCACCTCTGGAAGAGCCTCGTACTGAGCATCAGTCATAAAGCCATTCATCCACATCAACCAGCAGATGAGAGGTCCAAAAGGTAGCATCCTGGAGCCCACCCTCTCTGCAATCACATCCTGCAGCTGACATATGATAAGATCAGCCAAGTCAAACGGCTGCTCAGTGAGTATGGAGGCAAGTGTCCACTGCACTAGACAAGAAATCTTGTCCTGATAACCCTCTCGGGGTATGATGGTCCTGCTCAGCACTGCCCTCATAGCCCTAGCCTCATGTGTCAGTCTGTGAGGCAGCCTGCTGTACCTCTGCTCATAGGGTGGTGGAAAGGCAACCCTCATCATGTCGTCTGAAGGTACCACTCCCCCTGAAGGTCTGCGGGGTGGTCTGGCTCCCTCATGAGCAAGGTTGTGGAGCATCCTGTCACTAGCCTCTGCCCCCAGCACTCTGAGAATATCAGCTCGTGTCATCCTCACTGGCTGGCCCTCAAACATGAACCATATAGCACTCCTGTCCTCGGCCACCCAGAGTGTAGCATAGAAGTCCCTGATGATATCTGTCCTGTACCTCATGGGAACTCCCAGTAGTGTCCTCAGGCCAGGCATGTAGGTCATCCTGGACTCCATCTCTCTCCCAGCTGCTAAGGAAAGACGTCTGGGCACCACATACTTGTGGGTAGTGTACAGCTTGGGCCCCTTCTGGCTCTCAGCCCTGAGAAGTGCCGCACCAATCTGCCTCTGCAAGATGGTCCAGTACCTGGAGCCTGCCATCATGTCCCTGTTCCTCAAAGGAGCCCACACATGCTCTGCCACCTGCCTCAAAGACTGCAAGGTCCTGGTGTCGACCTTGAGAAAGTCCCTCTGGTGAGCAGCAGGTGCAGCAGCCTCTCTCATCATAGCCTTCTCAGCCAAGGCACGTCTCCTCTTCCTCGACTCCTCGTCCTGAGATAGAGAGGCACCACCAAAGAAACCTCCACTGTCCACACGAGCCTCAGCCTCCTCGAGCTCATCCTCCTCCTCAAGCTCAACCTCCTCCTCCTCAGCACTGCCAGTACTGGAGGTAGAGCTGGTGTCAGTGTCCTCAGCCTGTGGCACCTCCTCCGGAGCCCTCGACGAACCCGCTCCTCGGGTAGGAGTCTCCTGAGTAGAGAACCTCACTCGGGTAGACCTCCTGAGTGGAGTCTGACCCTCGGTAAGGCTCACACCTCCTCTGCTGCCTCCTGCAGGTGGTCCCTGTCCACGAAGAGCTCGACGAATAGCTGCATCATTCCGAGGATCACCTGTGTGAACTGTAGGAGTATGAGGCTTCTTAGCCTTGGGCTCCACCACTGCCTTGGCCTTGCCCTTCCCTCTGTCCTGATCACCAGAACCTCTGCCAGCACCTCTGTCTTTGCCCATAGCTGCTGTCACTGCTGAGCTGCCCTCTGACAAGATAGGGCGAGTGAGCTTGGCTCACCAACCCGTCCACTGACAAGCTGACTGCCAAAGATAGGATCAAGGGCTTGGCCCTAAATCCGTCCACTGATCACTGTACTGTCAACTGCCTCTGTCCTCTGGGCTGACCATTGACAACTGCCACTGCACGATAGGAATATAGACAGGGTATATGAGTATAGAATAGCCTACTATGATCTATAAGCAAGAATCGTAGGTAAGCGCATAAATATTCTATAGGAAGTCCTAGCGCTGAGGTGAAGGACACAATGCCAGCAGAATAAGCAATATGAACAACGGCATTGTCGATTATGGGTGGAGATCAACTAGTGCACATACAAGCATAGGCAATAGACTCAATGTGACACTAATCGAGGAAGCAAACCTAGTGTGATGTGCAAAAGAAGGAATTAAGCACAACAAACAACACTAGTGCCTATATGCTGCATAAAGGAATGAGCTTTACTGCAAATATAGCACACAGAGGATGAATATCACCTAAACTAGCAACAACCCGAGAGCTACATGAAGCCATGGTGCTAGAGAAGATGACATTCATTGAAATAGGGCATAAATCAAAGGAAAAAGGGATGGAATTTGCGACGCACTAAGCAATTAATCCATGCTACTGTGCAATTCAAGCATTGAAACAATCAAGAGGTCGCCGGAATCAACAAAAGGTCGCCGGAATCCTCACCGGAGCTTGAGAAGATGATGACGGCGATGTCACAATCAAGCTCGGACTCTTCCCCCTTGGTGCGGACGAGCTGCAGCTCGGAGGGTCGCGCACAGAGGACGTCGAGGCGAGGACGCGGCGCGGAAATGGCGACGGCGGCGGCGGTGCGGCTCAGCTAGGGTTTTGCTTGGCGCGGGTGAGCTGCAGCGCGGGATTGTGAGCGAGCTGCTGTGCGAGGTGGTGGTGGAGCTCTACTGCGGCGAAGGCACGCGACGTCGACGGCGAGGTGCGGTGGCGGGAGCGGAGGCGCGCGCGCGCGGGAGCTCTGCGAAGAAGACGACGGCGACGGCGAATTTGCACAGTAACGGGAAAGAGTGCGCGGAGATTAGGGTTAGAGATGAACGAACGGCCGAGATCGAATCATGGAATGAATCAACGGCTCAGATTGAAAACAGAGGATAACGGTCAATCTTTATCACCGTATGATACGCTGATAAGCACCGTATAATACTGTGATCCCACCAGACTGGGCGCTAAGCTTTTAGTCACCGTATCATACGGTGTCACCGTATGATACGGTGACAGTAGAATCCTGTCCAGTGAGACCTCAGAGTACGAATACTCACCGTATGATACGATGATTAGCGTCGTATGATACGGTGATCTCCAGAAATGCTGATTTCAAGGAAAATTCTTTCTATGTCCAATACATCTCACACAAGAACCAAATAAACACCATGTATGGACCAGAAAGGGAACTCTCAACCACTCCTTTGAAAGTAAGCCAATATAGGCTGCACATAGGCATATAATAATTTTTGAAATCCAAAAAAGATGCAAGCCAATAAGAGCCAAAAGAGATAAAACCAAAGGAGGGGTATGTATGAGCCCTTTGCCAATGACCAGTGCGAGTAGATTTAACCTCGAGGATCATTGGGCAATGCTCAATGGGCATGAAGCTCAATCCTTTCCTTTAATCACACTTTTAATGGGATGTGGTATCATATGGATCATGAAGCACTTTCCACATAGTGTGATGGCTCCTTTGTGATTTCCTATATGCAATGCATGAAACAAGCATATTATACAAATGCAAGTTAAAGTAAATATGCCATGTGAGATGCAAGCAAATTAAAAGACATTGCATAAAGGAAACCTACTCAAGGTCAAGTTTGAACCTCTCTCAAGCTTATTCACCATGAACCAAACCTTGCCTTGAGTCATACAAGCCACCAACTCAAACATCCCCCATGTTCACGGTTATCTTGAGAAAGTTAGACCTTGAACTAATTTTTATGTTCTTTTCTTTTTAGATATTTACACATGCATGGATGCAAACGTACTAGTTCACAAAGGAGCACCTAGCTACCATGCAAAGACAAATGCAAGAAAAGAAAACTACTACTACTATGATACAAGGTTACCTCCTTGAAGAGTAGATGTGTCGTTGACGCGCTCAAAGCTTGTGGTAGACCTTGATGAATCTTCAACTCGGCACTCGGTCCACCACCACCAACCATCTAGGTCCCGGTCTTGGGGACTCACTCGTACTTCATTGGCCGCTCGCGGTCAACGACGCACTTGGGAACCCAAATCTTCCGAATCTTCCTCTTCTTGTCCGGTGTTCCAAGTGCCTTGGCCTTCACTTCTCCCTTCTTGTCCCTAAAGAGCTTGAAGTGGGTGTTCTCATGGAACAAATTAGCGTTAGGCATAGACTTGGAATTTCTCACCGTGGGGCAATTCTTGTAAGTGTGTCCATCTTGATAACACTTCTCATAATAGTAATCATCCGCCATAAGAGGGATCACCCAAGATGGAATAGTGTCTTCATTGCCGATGATGTTGACGGTGGCGGGGTAGGATCCAAGTCCCTTGTGCTCGGCGTTGTTGATAAGATTTCTTCCGAGAATCTCCTTGTGCAATGTCCTTCCCCGAGCAAGCCTCTCGAAGCCGTCCATCACCATCGCCCTCTCTTCCTTGAGTTTGTGATAGTCCTTCAAGATAGACTCATCAAGAGAAACAAGCTCACGAGAGGGGGTTAGCTCATCACAAGTGATATAAGAGGAATTTGAGGGTGATGAGCTAGGAGAGGGGGTGTTACTCTTCTCAAGTTCTAGAGCTTGATATGCAACCTCAAGGGCCTCATGCTTCTCATTGAGCTTCATATAGTCATCTTCAATAAGCTTGTGGGAGATGGTGAGGTCCTTGAGCTCTTCCTCCAATTGCTCAACTCGGAAAACGGCCACATCATGCTCCTTCTCTAGCCGGGCAATGAGCTTGTCTTTCTTCTTCATCAACTTGCCGGCAAGGTCAAGAGCACTCATCAACTCCATGTAGGTTGGCCGATCTTCTTCACCAAATTCTTCCTCATCTTCACTCTCACTATCTTCTTCCTCATCATCACTATCATCATCCCTTGCCATCATGCACATAGGAGGTGGAGGTAAGTCACTTGTGATCTTGGTGAGCACAATCCCAGCAACTTGCTTGCCCTTGCGAGAGACATCATCACTCTCGTCATCTTCTTCACTAGAGTCTTCATCGGTCACCCAATCTTGAGGAGGAAATTCCTTATTTGGCCCTAGAAAAGTTCATGGTTCCTTTTTGAGCCCAATCTGAAAAAAAGTTCCTTTTATGACCCAAATTGCAACTTTTATTCCTTTTTTGGCCCTTCCGTCAGATTTGTTACGTTGTGCCGTGAAGTGCCTCTTCCCAGCGATGTGAATTGACCATAGTACCCCTTACCCAATCTAACTGGAAAACAATCGTTCTCTGCTGCCGATTGCGAACAGAGGGAGGTCGACGACTGCCGCCGCCGCCACAGGGCTCCTCCAATGGCGAGCCCGTCGCCATGCCCCCCCCCCCCCCCCCGACGGCTGAGTTGTCGATCCCGGGCCTAGGGGCCGATGGTGGGGCAGCACGGGGCAAGTTCGTGGCGGAGATTTGGGACCCGGCCAAGAACGGCGCGCGCGCGTGGCTCGGCACCTACGACAACGCCGCCTACCGCATGATCGGCTCCCGCGCGCTCCTCAACTTCCCGCTCTGCATCGGCTCCGAGATCGCCGCCGCGGCCGCTGCCGCGGCCCCTGCCACCGCCGTGGGAGACACGCGGCCGTGCCCCGAGCCGGCGAGCTCTGACTCTTCTTCCCCGTCGTCCTCATTGTCCTCTGGTTCTCCCAAGCGCAGGAAGAGAGGCGACGCACAGCTGGGCGCGGGCCTGGCCGCCACCTCCGTGGCCGAGCGCGCCACACATCCAGGCTTGGGCCACGGCGTTGCCTTCCTGGCTGAGGTCCAGGGTGCGGTCGAGGGGAACGAAGTAGCAGAGGCGGCACCGGCGCGAGACGAGCAGACGCGACACGTGCTTTGTGCGGGACGGGTTCCGGCCAATGGTGTCGACAGCGGAGAAGCACCTACGGATCGTGCGCTTCACACGGTGTTCCTGCAATCACCAATCAATCAATTGATTATTGAATCCTCCCTCTTTCCTGGCTGATTCGATTCAACAAGACATAGGCAAAAAGAAGAATTGGAACTCTTTTTGGTTGGTCAGCGGTGGTAGCGCGCGCCGGTTCTCCATCCCGCGCAGCCCCGCCGCAGCTGCCTTGGCCCGCGGCAAGGCCAGCAGCCTCGCCCTATCCCGCGGCAACAGGAGCCACCCGCGGCTCGGCCGCCGTCCACGCACTACTCCGCGCGGGACGCCGAGGCGACCGCCATGGGAGAGCCGCTGTGCCCGATTCCAAGGGCGTCCCACCGCCGGCGACCCCCTCCATTGATTCGATCCCCATCGGACCTGTACTGCTGTACACGCGCGTGAGACGAGAGACAAAAGAACGAGCGTTTTTCATTTTGTTTTCCCCTCACCGTGTGTTACTCTGATGAAAGGAGGCAAGGGCAAAACTGACATTGCACGTCACTGGTGGTCAGATTTCACGGCAGATTCTAACAGAAGGCCACAAAAGGAACTAAATTTGACATCCAGGCCAAATAAGGAACTTCAATTTGAAAAGGGCCAAGAAAGGAAGCTTTGAGTTTTTTAGGGCCAAATAAGGAATTTGCTCAATCTTGAGCAACGAAGCCTCTCCGCGTTGGTCTCTTCTTATCTTTGCTCTTGGAGTTGTCCTTCTTGACAAACTTCTTCTTCTTCTTGTACTTGACCTTCGGCTCTTCATCTTCGTCTTCGCTTGAGTCTTGTTGCTTCTTCTTGCTCTTCTTGATAGGTTTGGTGCATTCTTTAGCGAAGTGACCCTTGTCTCCGCAATTGTAGCATACGGAGTCTCTCTTTGATCTTCGGAAGAAGTTGGTTCTCTTCATGATGAGAGCAAGTTCGTCGGGGCGGATTTGTAAGAACTCTTCTTCACCCATCTCTTCATCATCCTCATCTCCACTTGACTCGGGGATGATCACCTTCTTGCCCTTCTTCTTGCTTGTGCCCTCGACCGGAAATGCAAGATTCTTGGTTGGTTTCTCGTCGGGCTTGAGGTCGAGGTGGTAACTCTCGAAGGCGGTGATCTTCCCAATCAACTTGTGCGTTGTAAACTCTTCGAGTGAGGTGTTGAAGAGGCACGTGATGAGTGCGCCGTACTTTTCCCTTGGAAGGATCCTCAAGATCTTGCGCACGAGTCCGGCATCATCGACCTTCTCCTTCACACCGAGTGAGTTGATGTCCTCTACAATCAAGTTCAAACGAGAATAAACATCATTAATAGATTCACTTGATGACATAGTAAAGAAGTCATACTTATCTTTGAGCACATAATGTCTTTCCTCTTTCACATCCACGGACCCCTCATGAGTAACTTGTATTTGTTGCCAAATCTCATGAGCGGTTCCCGCGGACTTGATGCGAGCAAAGACATCCTTTGTGATCGCTTCAAACAAGGCATTTTTAGCTTTTGCATTAGCTTTAGTGAGATTTTCAATGACCTCTCCTTTGTCATCTACAAGTGCAACTAACTCACTTGTCACACGCCACGCGTTGGAATCGATAGCCTCAAGGTAGGCTTGCATACGAGCCTTCCAATAAGCATAGTCGGTTCCATCGAACGTGGGTGGCCCGCTTCCTCCCGGCATCCTTACTCAAGGCGGTTAAGCCCTATTTTGAGCACAAGGCTCTGATACCACTTGTAAGGATCACGGAGTACCGAGCGGGGGGGGGGGGGGGGGGGGGGGTGAATCGGTAGCACTCGTAAATTTGTCCGGTGAGGTACTTTATCAATCCTACTAGTTTGCTAAGTGATGACAAGAAGCAAGCAATGCGCACACACTAACAAGACTAGCTAAGAGCAGCCCTACACAAGCAATTCTACCAAGAGCAAAACGAACAACCCTATCAATCAATTTTACTAGCAAGAAGTAAATGCGGAATAGTAATGCTAGTAAGTAAAGAGATGAGATAGAGCTTGCTCATGGATTTTTAGCCCGTGGTATCGGGAGGATGGCGCCTCCCCCTAGTCCACGTTGGGTCACTCCCGCTGGAGTCTCGACCCCTCCCTCCGCTCGATGGCGATCCCCTCTAGAGCATTCTTCACCCTCCAAGTGAAGACGCGGGCACGTCCCGCCGGCAACTCCGGATACTCCTCCGAGGGTAAGGATCCGCACGTGATGCGGTCCAAAGGACGCTCTCTCCTTGTTGCTTCTTTCACACGGGAAGCACGAAGACCATGTACAAACTTGTAGAGACTTCCACAATCTTTGGTAAGCTCTCTACCAACACCTAACCGGTCTAGGTCTTGCCATAGACCAAGAGTAACAGCTCAAGATGACTCTCTATGCACACACTAGCCCTAGAGATCAAGGATGCTCTTGTTACTCTCTCAATAGCACTAAGATCACTCCAAATCTTCAACAAGTGCTCTCTCTTCTTGCTCTTGGCTTCTCCTAGGCAACCTCACCTGTTCCACTGGCCAAGAGACCCTCACAGGGGTAGGCAACCAACTATTTATAGCCTCAATCCATAAAACTAGCCATTGCCACAAAAGCAATCATTTCTGCGTAGCCACCGTATGATACGGTGACCTAGTCACCGTATCATACGGTGACTACTTCTCCTTCAGCCTCTTCTGCTGACATCTCGATCTTTACAGTCACCGTATCATACGGTAACTGGCACTGTATCATACGGTGACTTCTTTCTCCTCTTCATCAGCCACTCGTCCAAATTGCACATCTCCTGGAAACCATACGGTGACCCACCGTATCATACGGTGACCATCATACGGTGACTCTACCAGTGACTCTTCTTTCACTGGATTTGCTGCTTCATAGTCACCGTATCATACGCTGACTGCCACCGTATCATACAGTGACCTCTTCTCTTTGAACTTGCAGAAACTGCCAACTCCCTGGAAACTATACGGTGACCACCGTATCATACGGCGACTGTCACTCCTCATTATACGGTGACTCCAGCAGAGGTCTTCAGTCTTCAGTTCTGCAATTCCTGCAGTCACCGTATCATACGGTGACTACCACCGTATGATACGGTGGCTTTCCTCTGAAGTCCTTCCTGATCATCTCCTCGATCCTTGACTTCATCTTCACACTTCTTGGTTCCTCAAGCTTCTCTTCTGCCACCCTAGCCTCTGAGAGCCTCACATCGCATCCAATGATCTCTACCACTAGTGTGCACTAAGAGAACCAACTCGAACCCCCTTGATAGTCCGGTTTTTCCTATGGACTCAAGCCTACATCTACACCAAGCCAACATTTGCTTGGATCTAGCATGTCCTTAGCCTTGATCCATCTTCTCGACCATGACTCCATCAAGTCCAATGTCCCGAGTTGACGAGGCAACCAATCATCGAGATCTTCAATAGAGAAAAGGTTGACGTAGTTCTCCATCATATGCGACCATAGGCAACAACCTACAGAAGTGTTAGTCACATACGACATGATCATCCAATCACTAAAACATTCATACCTTTGGGGTTTTCATACTCCAATGGTCATGAAGCTTACATTAGCGCCAATGAACAAGGAGGCGGTCCGTCCTACCGCCGTCGCATGAAGCACAGGAAAAGGTTCCGCCCTGATGCAGGCGAGTGGCGGCAAGGCCTTGGCGGCGGCTTCTCTTCCCACAAATGGATCTGCACCACCGCCAGCGAGCACGTGAGGATTCGATGTCCAGACGACCTCGTAGACTAATGATCGGTGGCGGCGGCATCGGTGCTTTGACGGCGGCACCGTGCGTCGCCTTTGGTTCTCTTCCCTTTTCTTTTTTTGGCTTACCGATTCGCTAAGACATTTTTACCCCGCGGTGGCAACCTTGTAATTAGATTCATTAGTACTAATGGACGGTCAGATTAAACTTAATACCACTTCATGACTCCAGGTGGTATAGTGCACAGTAAATGTTCTCTATAACTAAATACGTACAGATCTTGCTCCAGTGCTGCCATATAACAAGAAAGTTCCCAGTTTGTCATTGAGTCCTTGTAACCATGGCCAATATTGCCACGCAGTTGATGCTTATCTGCAAAATCAGAGAAGGCAGATCGCCTTTCATCCTCCTGGGTCAATGAAACATCCCATCTTAACATATATCAGCAAATTAGTTAAGGTATATCCCCTTTCAGTCTCCTCAATCAGTTAAGCGCTCCTGCACTAAAGTATCCCCATCTGGACACTAACATTCCATATATGCATCACCTCTTTGGTGGTTTGAAAAATTAGTTTACCCCAGGCTTCATAGTTAGAACAGTTACTTTCGATTGCCGCGATCAACAGCTCTCTTTAATGATATCACCGGCATCTTAAAATTAGCCTTCGAAACTGCAGACTATCTGAACACAAGTACAGATTGAGGCTCATCAAGCAACACCAGGTTCAAGTGTAGGACATGATTTATATAGTGATTCCATGAACTCCTGGGCCAAGATAGTGTCACCTTTCTCTAGTTCTTTAGAGAAATCGGGCAGCCCCTCCAATAACCTTTTGCCTTCATTGCTTGCCATCAGAGAAGAGATAATAGTATATATAATTTTTGCATCAAGAACTATATTCTTATTTCTCATTTCATGAATCAATTCCAAAACCTTGTCAATCTGGCCTTTAGTGCTATAACCTTGGATCAGTGAATCAAATACAACAACATCAGGCACAAATCCACTTGCAGTCATCTGTTTAAGCACCTTCTCAGCTTCTCCTAGGTCTCCTAATTTTGCAAACATGTTGATCAGAATAGAATATGTCACAGCATCTGGAGTCAGATCCTCATCAATCATTGCTTCAAGCAGCTGTTTAACCATTTTAATATCCCCTGATTTGCAAGCACCATGGATCATTGTGCTATACGCGACGACATCTAGAGTGCAGTTCTTATCCATTTCATTGAACAAAATCTTAGCCTCCTCCATCATTCCCTGTTCGCACATAGCTAAAAGCAAAGGACGGTAGTGAAGCAGCTCGGGCTTTATCCCAAGTTGTTGCATTGCACGCAAGTACATTTCCGCACAGTCAACTTGCCACATCTTGCTAAAGCCATGTATCAGTATGCTATAGGTGAATGAATCAGGCTCAAATCCTGAACTAGAAAGCTCATCCATCAGCTCCATGGCCATCGTTATCTCGCAAACTTTGAGGAATCCACCGATCAAAAAATTGTACGTCTACACCCTCTCTCAGCCATCATCTGACGAACTTGGATTGCCTGCCTCATCCGACCAATCTTACAAAATCCACGTACAATCAAGTTGAACATCATCACATCTGGCTCAACCATAGTTCCTCCTTTAATCATCTCATCTAGCAACCCCATTGCCTCATCCATCTCAAGCACGCTACAAAGACCGCTGATCAAGATGTTGTATGTTACAATATCCGGCAGCACCCCCTTCGCTTCCATCTCCTTCCGAATAATCATTGCGTCCCTTACGGAGCCGTCCTTGCACAGCGATTTGATGGCCACATTGTAGGTGACCACGTTTGGCATAATGCCCTGCTCAACCATCATGTCCATCACCTTTGCTGCCTTTCTTTTGCTTCCTTGTTTACACAAGCTATCTATCAAATCGGTGAACATGATCACATCCGGCTGAATCCCCCGACGAGACATTTCTTCAAACAACTTGTCTGCTTCCTGCCACCGTGCGGCCTTGCAGTACCCGCAGCAAACAACTGTACAGTACCACGTCAGGCTCGACGCCACGCTCGCGCATCTCGTCCCAAAGCTCCACGGCCCTGTCGACCTCCGCGGCGTTGCACAGCCCCCGGACGAGCGTGCCGTACGTGACGGCGTCGGCGCGCACGCCGCGGCGCTCCATGGATCGCAGCATGCCCACCGCCTCGTCCACGCGGCGCGCGGCGCAGAGCGCGCGCATGACGGTGGTGTAGGAGACGGCGTCGGGGCGGGGCCCGGGGCGCGGTTCCTCCGACATGTCGCGGAGCAGGTCGAGCGCCGCGGGGAGGTCCCCGCGGCGGCAGAGCGCGGCGAGGACGGTGTTGTAGGAGACGGCGTCGCGGACGGACGGGAGCGCGGCGAGGAGGGCGCGCGCCTCCGCGACGGGTGCCGCGCGGAGGCGGCGGTTGAGGCGCGACGCGGCGTCGGCGCGGCCGCGGCGGAAGAAAACGGCGAGGAAGGGCGCGGCGTGGCGAGGGGGCTTCCTCATCGGGGGGGAGAGCAGGAGCCCGGCGGCAAGGCACGCGGCGGGTTCGTTACTTCGTTCAACCTCTTCGCTTCAGTTAGTTCGCAAACTGCTCCCGTGCGGCCCCGATCCAGACGACCGACGCGTGGACGCCTCCACACAATGGACGCACGTACAGAACAGAAGCCATCGAGCGACGGGCGACGGAGCCGAAAGAAGGCCATCAAGTCGATCAAGCCGATTGATGATGGGGCATCGGGCTGAGCCATCGAACGATCAAGCCGAAACAACCCATCCAACAAAGACGTCGTCACGACGAAAGGCGCCGCAACTACCGAGGCCTCCGTTTTCAAGCTCATGGACCGGCCACTCGTGCCGTCGATATGCTTGCTGCCAAGGCCTCCGCTGTCCAACTTTGCTGCCGATAAGGATGTGGCTGCCGAGAAACAATCTCATATTTTTAACATTTGGATTATTTCAGGACATCCATATTTTTGTTTGAATTTCAGTGCATTGTGTTACACTCGATATTATTTTCAAGGTTCAGACATTCAGATTTCAGATGTGGACGCAAGATTCAGACATTTCAGATTTCATCAAGTGTCGAAGCTTTGCTTTAGATTCATATTCTGAAAATTTTTGGATCAGAATTAGACTTTATCAGTGTCGTTGTTTATTTGGTGATCCTGGTGGCGGATGACAGAGGTGGAGATGAATCTGACGAGGGAGGTGGAAGCAGCGGCGGCCGAACGGCCATACACGGATGAGGGAGGCGAGATGGGATGGACCGAGCCGTTCACTTGAAGTCGTACGCAGCGATATGAGTCGTGCGGGAGCCAAAGCTACTGTGGATATCTGATTGTGTGGAGGCGTCCACGGATCGAGGCCGCACGGGAGCAGTTTGTGAACAGGACACAGGGAATTTTTTTCATACTTCTTGCATTGGTAAGAAAAAAAGATACAAATAAGTTACAATGGGAAGGGAGTGCCAAATGTTGCCTTGGTAATCCTTTTTCGATACACCCAAATAGTACTAGCTAGTTACTCGCTTCATTAAAGAAGAGTAAGAGCATTTCCAACCGGTCCTGTAAACCATCCTCTATCACTCATTTTTTAGAAAATGGGCAGACAAGTCTCTCCAACCAGTTCGGCATCCCGCTCATCATCACTCTTCAGTCTTGCATCTCGCCCCCTTGACTCCCTAGAAGTCTAAAGTTTACCTAGCCCTGATGGGTACACAACATTGGATAGTAGTACCAGTCCGATAAAATCACGAACACAAATCTTGAGGTTGTTCATATGCCATAACAATATTTAGTTTGGTAGGCGATGGTTTGACGTCATCATTTTTCTCCTGCCCTGAATCGACAGAAAACAGTTTCTGTTATCAGTTTTTGTTTTAGATGAAAATATATTTGGAGTTGGTCCTTTGTACAGGAATTGAAAGCTGAACAGCTGTTCGTGAAACATAAGCATATGCATAGGTCTGAAATGTACATGCCAACCGTGCCAACTGGTACTTGTGGCCCGTGTTTTTTTCACAGAGGTCGTGGAAAATTTCAAGACAAATAAATGGTACAACTGGTCACCAAAGCTAATTGAAGAATGCGTTTGGTGCTTAGATTATTGGAGACCGCACTTGCCCTACCTGATTGTATCTGCATTGAAAGTAACTCAACAACTTATTTTAGGAGTAAAGAATGATGTCTAAACAATAAACAAAGAAGAATGTGGTGTCGACTTCAAGTAATAGCGGTTCTCTGCTTAAACCATCAAAGAGATCGTGCTTATTACTCGCAAAAAGGAGAGAGATCATGTTTACATTCAAAAAGGAAGAGAAAAATAAACAAAGAGTAATTATCTACTTTTGTCAAAAAAGGAAGATCATGTTTACATTCATCCTTTATAACTACAGTTTTATCCAATCCCATTGCATTGACAAAAGTAGATAATTACTCTTTGTTTATTTTTCTCTTCCTCTTACCATGGTCCCTCAAAGGGGGAAAAAAAGAAAAAGAAAAAAGTCCTCTTACAATGGTCACAGGCTCACAGTACGATGGCATTCTGCCAGGCTATTGGATCGTTGGCTGTTTCTCCTATTGAGGGCCTGTTTGGCAGGGCTTCGGATTCTGCAAAAAACAGATTATGCAATGGATTCTGAGGCAAAATAGATTCTCTGACTTCTTCCGGATTCTCTGTCTAAATAGCTTCTCCAGTTAGGCCGTTTGGCAAAACAGATTCTCCTGACATTTTCTGAAATGGATTATGCATGTGAATGTTTGCATTGTCTCTTAAGTTAAAGCTCCAAATCGTTTGAGCATATTAAAATAATTGTAGATAATAAATTAAATATTAAATAGATGACTATTAATAAGATAATGTTGAGCACTTTTTTAAAGAAGTTTTGCAAACTATAGTCAAGTGTGGTCTAGTTTCAAAGATCTCGTCGCAAGGATCGCAATGATGTAATCGGTTTGCAATTCGGATGTTCGGTTTGTAGTCTACGGACTTTTTAAACAACGCAAACATTATTTAAATAAGGTGGGTCCGGGCTGTGGATGGAGAATCCACTAAAAGCTCCATTTCATGGATTCTGCTTCCACGTTGAAACTACAAACGGATTCTCCGCATCCTTCTTCGCAGAAGCTGTTTTCAGAATGACCGTTTGGCATTTCGATGGTAGAAGCAGAAGCAGAAGCGCACGAAGAATAATGAATAATGAACAACTGAATAATGATGGTACCACTTGGACTACTTAATTGGCAGCTCAAAAATAGTACTTGTACTACTTAATTGCCAGTTCAAAAATACTACTTGTACTACTTAATTGTCAATGTCAATTAATTGCCACCCCTGCAAAGTCGCCATCTAAGCACATTCTATACTGCTCACCAAACACCAGCTAGCCAGGACTGTGCTATAGCACCTTCCTTGCTGCATTTGTCCCACACCACCATGTCGTCCACCGCATCGCCGGCGTCCGGTGTCCCCGGCGATGGGTCGCTGCACGTCGTGGAGGACTGCCTCGGTGTTCTCCAGCTCCTCAGCGACGGCACCGTCAAGCGCGCCCCGCCGCCCTCGCTCGTCCTCCCCGACGACGCGCCGTTGCCCGCCGACGCGCCGGTGAAATGGAAGGACGTCGTCTACGACGAGACCCACAACCTCAGCCTCCGCATGTACGCGCCGTCCGCCGGCGCCGGCGCCGGAGCCAAGAAGAAGCTCCCGGTGCTCGTCTACTTCCACGGCGGCGGATTCTGCCTCGGCACGTTCGCCATGGCCGACTTCCACGCCTTGTGCCTCCGCCTCGCCGCTGAGCTCCCAGCCGTCGTGATCTCCGCCGACTACCGCCTCGCGCCCGAGCACCGCCTCCCCGCGGCGCACGACGACGCCGACAGCCTCCTCGCCTGGCTGCGCGCCCAGGCCGCCGCCACCGCCGACCCGTGGCTCGCCGAGTCGTCGGCGGACTTCGGCCGCGTGTTCCTCTCCGGCGACTCGGCCGGCGCCAACATCGCGCACCACGCCGCCGTCCGCGTCGCGTCGGGCGACGTCGCTGTCACGCCGGCGCTCATCTCAGGGTGCGTCCTCCTCTGGCCGTACTTCGGTGGCGAGCGGCGGACGGCGTCGGAGGCGGCGTGCCCGGCCGACGCGTTCCTGACGCTTGCGCTGTCCGACCAGATGTGGCGGATGGCGCTGCCGGCGGCGGCGGACAGGGACCACCCGGCGGCGAACCCGTTTGGGCCGGACAGGCCCTCGCTGGACACCGTCGGCCTCCCGCCGCTGCTTGTCGCCACCGGTGACGGCGACATGCTCGTCGACCGGATCCGGGACTACGTGGCGCGGCTCAATGCGATGGGGAAACGAGTCGAGCTCGTCGAGTTCGCGGGGCAGGGCCACGCGTTCGCGATTTTCAGGCCAGAAATCGAGGACGCCGGGGAGCTTGTGCGCGTGGTGCGTCAGTTCGTGCACGGCGGCGCGCCGGTGCCGGCGCCGCCCAGCTCAGCCTGAGAGCGTGCACGCGCTCGGGACTCTGTCTGCTTGTCCGGACGCATCACGTGACGCTGGCACTCGCTGCTCTTCAGTCAGTGACTCAGTGTAACGCTTTCGTCGCTTCATGCTTTGCATCATTGCATCACGCATGCTAAATCGAGATTTAATAAACTGGTAATAAAGCTGCTGTGAACTCAATTATTAACTCTTGTGTGTAGTAGTGCATTGCAAGCGTTATCCATGTGACTGCTTAAATTTGTGTCATCTTTGTTTCTCTGTTTCTTTGTTAGGTTCGCCTGAATTTTGGTTACTAGCTCTTGTGAAAGCTATCCAAAATCCAACTATTTGCATCGTGCAAGACCTATCGTTGAATTAACAAAAAAATGTTAGTTTACTCAAGTCGCCAACACAGAAATCTTTCTTTCAAGAATTGGATGATTTCGCTTTATAGTGGCACAGAGTTGATGGGCCCAGTGGCGGAGCCAGGATTTGAGAGTTGGGTATTCCGGTCTCAAAAAAGTCAAGTGCAATAGTATGTACAGCAAAAAAAAAGTTTGCAGTCAAGTGCCAAGAATTGAAGTGTAACACGTTGTTTATATAGCTATAAAATATCCATTAAGAGATGACAGAAGAGTTAAAGAAAATTAGAATCTAATTTTAACTTAGCGTTCCTTCATGTCTTGGAATCAACTGATGATAACCATTAAAGCTACACATGGGGAGCCCTGGAGCCGTCGCCTGGAACTTGCACGTGGTGCTGTGGCCTTGGCCTCGCCTGCTTGCACGGCTGGCGAGTAGAGCACGAGCAAAGCAAATAAAGATTGGGGAGCTGAGCACGGGTGAAGCAAATGGGGATTGAGGAGCCCGGAGCTGGCGAGCAAAACGCGGCCTAGCTAGGGTTAAGATTGCTGATTAGGAAATTAATGCGATACGTCGTGGGGCCGATCTTGATGTCGACCATGTCTGGTGGGTGCGGAAGCGTGATGGAATGGCCTGGTAGGAGGATGGGTTGGAAGAGAGCCAGATTCATGGATTACAACTCAAATACATTATGTTTGCAACTCAAATGAGCCAAATGTAGTTGTATATGTGTACCAACACTATGTATACGCGATTTTTTGCAAAAAAAAGTTGTATACTCCTAGGAATACCCATGCATCAAGATGGCTCCACCCCTGGATGGGCCCACAGCTCGTTGGCTTTATGACAAACAGGATCCAAGCCGGCTACGAAAGTGCATGGCCTAATCTGGCTCTCTACATAGGCCTGGCCCGGTTACATGAAAGAAAAGTGTCTCTTCATGTTTCCAAATCCGTGATGGCATACAGCAGTTCCCATATACAGAACTACGATGATGGCTCCTGGCCACACAAAGGTCGCGAAGAATCTAAGGCTTCCACAGCGTGCTCAGCGAGGTGGATGGGTGCGGGGGCCTCTGCAATTGCTTCTACATTGTGAAGATCGATGAGACTTGAGCTTCATTAGATGTAAGACTCATGTCTACCCTTTCTACACACCTTCTTCCCGACCCGAGGTAGACTAGGCACGAAGTCTAGAGAATTTTTCATTGTGCTTATGCATGTTAGGGTTTGGTCTGCGAGAGATATCACTATCACAACATTGTGTCGTTGATCTAATATTTCAGAGTGCATAGCAGAACTAAGGTTTGGGTTCAAATTATGAGTACTAAAAGATCTATCAGTAACTTGTAACTTACAATAAACTTGTGTTCTATATTTGTATGATAGCACTTTGGCCATAGATTTTGTCTATATATATTGAGAAGATATAAACACAGAATTAGAGATTTCATGCGGTTTGAAGCGTATACTTTAAGGTATACAATGTCAACCATCAAGCTTCCCATGAGCCGATTAGAATCCAAGTATTATCGAAGGAGAATCATGTAGGCTTGAACGAATAATTTATAATAAATGATTTATGAACTTACCAAGTGACAATGGTTGAGGCACCTTCCTTTTGAACTGCCTTTGATCCATAATATGAATCGAGTCTTATGTTTGCTTGCTATCTAGAGTTTTCTTTCAAGTATATATCTTCTGAGGATTTCATACATCACCCGTTATACATGTGTTGTACAATTTTCCCTAGAAAATTCAGAAGAATTATCTTTTGGCTCACCAAACAATCAAACTTACAACTATGTACGTCCTAATCTAAGCATACTTGGACGTCTGGAGGCGGCACCGGCCGACGCGTTCCTGACGTTCGTGTTGTACGATCAGAAGTGGCGGATGGTGCTGCCTGCAGGGGCGACAAGGGCCCCCCGGCGGCGAACCCGTTCGGACCGGACAGCCCCACGCTGGACGCCGTTGGCCTCCCGCCGCTGCTCGTCGCCACCGGCGACCGCGACATGCTGGTCGACCGGATCCGGGACTACGTGGCGCGGCTAAAGGCGATGGGGAAACGCGTCGAGCTCGTCGAGTTCGCGGGGCAGGGCCACGCGTTCGCGATCTTCCAGCAGGAAACCGACGACGCCGGGGAGCTTGTGCGCGTGGTGCGTCAGTTCGTGCACGGCGGCGCGCCGGCGCCGGCGCCGGCGCCGGCCAGCTCAGCCTGAGACCGTGGCACCGTGCACGCGCTCGGGACTCTGTCTGCTTGTCCGGACGCATCACGTGACGCTGGCACGCGCTGCTCGTCAGGGAGTGACTCAGTGTGTTGACGCAAAATCCGGTCACCACACCGAAAGCACTAGAGCGTGCGGGTCGCGAACGGACCGAACCGAGGTGAGGGCGTTAGAACGATTTTTAGGGCTGTGCCTGAATCTGTTCAAGGGGATATCACGATTACGTTGTGAAGGACGGCTAAGTTTACAAGCAAACCAGCAAAGAGATAACTTACGCACTTACGTGGCGAAGAACGACTAGTTTACGAGCAAACTAGCAAAGATCATCGAAGCTCTCGCCCGGGAGGGACCCCGTCAGGGCGGATGAACAGCAAAGAGAGGTTGGAAAAGTAGGGCAAAGGAAAAAACATGATAAAGATAATGTAAATTGATTTGTTCGATTGGATGTCTCAATCGGCTATGACCCTTTCATATTTATAAGGGTGGCTTGGACTTTGCCTTTGACGTGAAGGAATAAGTCACATAGGAGTCTAATTGGATTTGCAACTTCCTAAGCCGAATCAAAGAATATTTTATTCAGCCATACCCGTACGTGAGCACCTTCCATGCATGCAAGTATACATAATTATCTCCCTACTCGCTCCACGTCAATTCTTTCCTTCGTATCTGTCCGCCCATGGCCTAAATCTCGGAAGAAGCCAGACAAAACCAAGGATGAGCCTCGGGAAGGGAGAGACAAAATCGAGTTTTGTCTGTGCACTCCAGCAACTCCGATCACTTGGCCCTGTTGTACGCTTGCCGTTGTTCGCCTGCATAACATGGTTAACATACTAATAACAGTATAAAAACATTAGTGTCTGACCAAGCATTGTTTAACTCAACTAATCAATCACTTAACCATCTAACCAAGCCGAAATACACTAAAATGCCAATTTTGGTTGTCAACACAGTGTAACGCTTTTGTCGCTTCATGCTTTGCATCATTCCATCAGAGCGTCCCTGAAGGTAGAGGTAGCATTGACTCTCGACGTCATCTAAGAGTCATTTAAGAAGCAACATAAGAGTTCATAGCAACTCTAAAGTAATGAATGGCCCCGCATGTCATTGCCTCATTAAATGTTAGAGGCTGCCTCTTGAAAAAGAGTTAGCAGCCTTCTCTCTTCTTTTTTTTTAATAAATAATTCTAAGAGTTAGCTAAGAAATAACTATTGGAGACGCTCTCATATGCTAAATCGAGACTTAATAAACTGGTAATAAAGCTGCTGTGAACGCAATTAGTTACTTTTGGGCAGTAGTGCATTGCAAGCATTACCCATGTGACTGCTTAAAGTTGTGTCCTCTTTGTTTCTCTGTTTCGTTGTTTGGTTCGCCTGAATTTTGGTTACTAGCTCTTGTCAAAGCATTCCAAAATCCAACTAACTGCATCGTGCAAGACCCATCCATTGAATCCAAACAGTTCATTGTCTAATGCCATGTGAACAGAGCGCACACTCTGCTTTGCTAACTCGGTACAGGACATACAGCACAAGAGCTTTGACCCTCCCCCGGGAACTCCTCGAACTTGGCCGCGTACCACCTCCACGTGGCCCAGCTCCGGCCGGTGTGGTACGCCGCCACGCAGACGGCCACAGCGAGCGCGAACACGATCTGCCCAATCACGGCGAACCCGAGGAACACGAAGATCTCGAAGAGGTACTGCGGGCAGGTGACGAGCTCGAACAGGCCGCCCCTGGGTGCCTGGCAGCCGTGGCGAGCGGCATGCTCCCGGTTCCGGTGCACGAACAGCACCTGACAGAGAACTCAGGTTAATAACCAGACCGGCTTGACGGCGGAGAGCTGATCTACTTTCTGTACTTGGCTTACCTCGAGAACCTGTTTCAGGAAGTGCACGGCGAGCGCGGCGGCGAGGAGCCGGGCACGCGGGCCGTCCACCGAGCCAGGCACGGCGAAGGACGCGAGCATGGCGACGAGCGCTGGGGTGTAGGCCACCAGCATCCCGCAGCGACTCGACAGACAGTTCTGCTGACCCCGGTTGTGTGACAGAACTTGAAGTAGGCCATGTTCTTGCCACGGAGCTCCGAGACGCCCATGCTCGCCCCCCATGAGTGTTCTTTTTATATTTTGACCTTTAAAAAATATCTCCTTCCGTTCTTAATTATATGACGCTGTTGACTTTTTTCATCATTTTGACCCTTCGTCTTATTCATAAATATTTATGCAAATAGCTAAATGTATAAGTTAATCTTAAAGTGCTTGTGATGATAGATCCAACAATATACATTTTACGCTAAGCAACTAATTATTTTCACATATATTGTTGATCAAAGTTCAACAAAAAAGTCAACGGCGTCATATAATTAAAAACGGAGGGAGTACATTTTTCAGATCTAAACCGCTCAACAAACTATTTTCAGTTTTGACCCCTTGGATCCGCGCCAAGAGAACTGGCGCTAAACATGAGTGGAGAAATTTCCGAGCGCGGGTCCCTCGGATCCGCTCCAAGGTCCCTGGCGCGGACCTACTATGGATATAAAACGAGCAGCGTTACTCTACTGTCACTTGTGCAAAGCCGAAGCGGTAAGGTCGCTTTTTAATTGCCGCTACGACCTGGGTTCGAAAACAACAAAAGCTTATGTTTTATTTTATTTTTTTGGTTTTTTTCGTCATTTATTGTATACAAACAATTTACTTTCAACAATGTATAGCAACAGATCATTGTACCATTGGTGAGGACGTTTGATGTTCTTTATGATGGCGCGGGTTCAAATCCTAACACACATAATTTTATGTTTAGGAGAGAAAGAGGTAGAGGAGTTCAGGATCCTATCCAGACTTGCACTCTGCTCGATAGCAAAATACAGATCCAAGAGCAGAGGCGTTAGATATGACAGAGATGCTGCAGTGAGGTGTCAACAAATATTGCAGCAACCAAGCAACATCACGTTGTCTTTTGCTCCACACGTGAGCTCCGGATATGCGGCGATCATAACTCACATATAGCACAAACTACCTAAGCGGTGAAAAAAATGATTAATTTGCTCAAGTCACCAACCTTTCCAAGAATCAGATGATTTCACTTTACAACGATACATAGTTGATGGGTCATCTGCTCGTTTGCTTTATAACTAGCAGTATCAAAGCCGGCTGCGCGAGTGCATGGCTTAGTCTGGCTCTCTACATATGGGTTTGGCCCGGTTACATGAAAGAAACGCCTCTTTGCGTTGCCAGATCCGTTTCTTTCCTTCCAAAACTGCAATACACCACTTGCCATATACAAAATCATGATGGCTCCAAGTGACACGAGGGTTGTGAAAATCCTAAGACTTCAATAGCGTGCTCAACAAGGAAAGGTCAGGTATGGGGCCTCTGTAGGTTCTTCTGCATCACAAATAATGCGAAGAGCGGCAAGATTTGAGCTTCATTAGACGTGAGACTCATGCCTACTCCTTCTACACACCTTCTTCCCAGCTCGAGGCAGATCAGGCGAGGCATACATAGAACTTTTCATTGTGCTTATGCATGTTAGGGTTTGGTCTGTGAGAAATACCACAATAACATCATTGTGTCTCTATTCTAATAATTTAGAGATCATGGCAGAACGCATGCTAGACGGTGCAACACACATCTTTACTTATAGTGTAGTTTGTTACGAGTAATTTGATGAGCTCTAGAGTTTGGGTTCAAACTATGAGTACTAAAAGATCTATCAATAACTTGTAACTTACAATAAAGTTATGTTGCTATATTTGTATGACATCACTTTGGAAATAGATTTTGTGTATCCATATTGAGGAGATATAAACACAGATTTAGAAACTTCCTGCGGTTTGAAGTGTATACTTTAAGGTATACAATGTCAACCATCAAGCATTCCATGAGCCGATTAACATAAAGTTAAGATTATAATCCAAGTATTATCGATGGAGAATCATGTAGGCTTGTTTTGGGAACTAATAATTTATAATACATGATTTTTAACTTTACTTGTAGCTATGACTCATGCCATGATTGGTTTTCAAACTTTGACTACCAACATTACAAAGTAAGATGTGAGTGAATGGTTGATGCACCTTCCTTTTGAAATGCCTTTGATCTATAATATGAATGCGGTCTTTTCTTTGCTTGCTATCTAGACGTTTTCTTTCAAGTATCTATCTTCTGAAGATTTCATACATCATCTGTTATACATGTGTTGTACAATTTGCTCTAGAAAATTCAAAAGAATTATCTTTTGGCTCAAAAAAAAACAACCAAGCTAATTATTTACCGTCCCACGATCCATACCTCTATTTTTTTTTGGGCTATTGCGTTTCTACCCCTGCTTTGTCTTCCAATTGTGATTTTACCTCTGGAATTTAGGGTTTGCGATTTTACCCCTGAAATTTCAAAACGAAGACAAAGTTTACCCCTGTTAGGGGCAAAGTCACGCTTCAATTTGAAAAACTAGGGGTAAAATCACAAAGTTGAAAAAAGAAGGGTAAAATCGTAATTGAGAAGCAAACCAGGGGTAGAGACACAATAATCCTTTTTTTTTTTACTAAAGTAGATTTCACAAACTTACAAATCAGTTACAATTATTTACATCGTGCTCTGGCCCTACTTGGGCGTCTGGAGGCGGCGTGCCCGGCCGACCCTTTCCTGATGCTCGCGTTGTGGCGGACGGCGCTGCCGCCTGCCGGCGGCAGGGACGGCCAGGGACCACCCGGCGGCCAACCCGTTCTGGCCGGACAGCCTAGCGCGGGAAGCCGTCGACCTCCCACCGCTGCTCGTCGCCACTGGCTACCGCTCTGCGCACACCGCGACATGCTGGTTGACCAGATGCGGGACAACGTGGCGCGGCTGAAGGCGGCGGCAAGCGCGTCGAGGCGGTTCGTGCACGGCGGCGCGCCGGTGCCGCCCGGCTCAGCCTGAGAGCGTGCACGCGCTCGGGACTCGGCCTGCTTGTCCGGACACATCCCGTGACGCTGGCACCCGCTGATCGTCAGTGAGTGACTCAGTCTAACGCTTTTGTCGCTTCATGCTTTGTATCATTGCATCTCGCATGCTAAATCGAGACTTAATAAACTGGTAATAAAGCTGCTGCGAACTCAATGAGCAACTCTTGTGCAGTAGTGCATTGCAAGCATTACCCATGTGACTGCTTAAATTCGTTCCATCTTTGTTTCTCTGTTTTGATGTTTGATTCTCCTGAATATTGGCTCACCTGATGTTTTGTTTCGATGTTTAAACTCAAAGCAATCCAAAATCCAACTGCATCGTGCAAGACCCATCCATTGAATCCAAACAGTTCATTGTGTAATGCCATGTGAACGGAGCTCACACTCTGCTCTGCTAACTCGCTACAGGACATACAGCACAAGAGCTTTAACCCTCGCCGGGAACTCCTCGAACATGGCCACGTACCACTTCCTCGTGGCGCAGCTCCGGCCGGTGTGGTTCGCCGCCAAGCAGACGGCCACAGAGAGCGCGAATACCGTCTGCGCGATCACCCTCTCTTCCCAGTCCGAGGCAGACCTGACGCAGTGTATAGAGAACCATTGCGTTGTCGGTTCTAGGATTTAAGAGTACATCGCATAAGGCTCTCCGCACTTACGTTACTCTATTTCCTTCCTCTAAAAGGAATATTCCGTCCTGGTCAGTAAGATTCTTTCCTCTATACCAATTTCTTCCGCACCCATGATTCCTCTATATTCTTCTTCTATCCCAACTACCACATATTTTATTCAACCATCTCCAACTACCATCTCATTTTAACAAACATATTTCTCATAACATAATCATTTAAAATAGTTATTCTAAATATAAAAAACTGTACGGGTCTTTTTATAAAAATCCAAGACACAGAAATATCGTAACAAATTACAAAAGAACACAAGGGCCAATTTGCAAAAATTACAAAAATATCTTCACCGGCCAGATCCGGCCGGTCCGCCTCGCCGCCGCGCTGCACCAGATCCGGCCGGTCCGCCTCGCCGCCGCGCTGCACCAGATCCGGCCGGTCCGCCTCGCCGCCGCGCTGCTCCAGTCGCAGCAGCCCCCGGCGCCGCTGCTCGGCGGCGCCTGCCTCGACGCAGACGCGGAGGATGCGGGAGCCGAGGAGCCCGCACTTGAAGTACATGTCCGCGAGGTTGCTCGCGACGAAGAGCTCGGCGTCGAAGCCGAGCGCGACGGCGACGCAGTGCAGCTGCGCACCAGGGCGCGGAGCCGCCAGCGGCGCCGCGGCGCCCGCGGCGCTGGAGAGCGCGAACTCAGTGGGCGCGACGGCCGCGCGGCGCATGGCGGCGAAGGCGTCGAGCGCGTCGCGGTACATGGCGTTCCGGGCGAGGCACGACACGAGCGCAGTCCAGGAGACGAGGTTGGGGCGGGGCGTCGCGCGGAAGACGCTGACCGCGGAGCCGGCGTCGGCGCAGCGGGAGTACGTGGTGATGAGGTGGTTGGCGAGGAAGGTGGACGCGGCGGCCGCGCCCGACAGCACGAGGCGCGCGTGGAGGGCGCGGGCGCGGCGCAGGTCACCGGCGCGGCCGCACGACTGGAGGTGCGCGGCGAGGGAGAGGGAGGCGGCGTAGTCCGGTGGATGCGAGCGCTGGCCTCGGAGCTTTCCCATGCGTGGTGGGCGGGTCCCACGTGCCGTAGCGGGACTCCGCTACTCCGCTTGATTTGGCGTAACCGGAACCGAAGCGAAGCGTAGCGGACGCTTTACCGTGAACCGGTGCAGCTGTCATACCCCAATTTCTGGAGCATGTTGTGCATCATGTATCAGTCCCTGGATCAGTAGCTGATATGCACAAGAACACAGATATGGTAATCAAAAGCATACTTCGATTAGGTAAATAGTATAATACCTTATAGACAGCCCTTAGTGGCGGTACGACAAGGATTCAGAAATGTCCAAGTCCTTCCGACCAACTACTGGCTGAGCAGACAAACAGCGGAAACACGGCCCAAGCCACAAGCAGACTTGAGATGCAGAACGAAAACCAGACGTCGTCGCCCCCTACGAAGATTTCTCTCACTAAAAACAACAAACGCAAACGCGTGAGTACATAAGGTACTCAGCAAATCCTAACACAAAGGGTAATTATATGCAAGGGTATGAACAAGAATAAGGCTGGGGGTCATCATATCGGCGAAAAGCCAATTTTTATGCAATGGTTGATTTTGAAAAACAAAACCAGTTCGCAAACTAAGTCAGGTATAATGATTAAATATAGTGGGGTTGGTTGGCCCTGGGGGAGATGCAATCCATCCCGCCAGTTCCCAAATTTTAGTGCTGGCCGGAAACCAACGCACGGCTCCAAACCGGTGTATTCCGAAAATACACGCACTAAGGATAACTCACGCCAAAGTCTAATCATTGTGTGGCCATGGCTTTCGGGTTGTCCAATACCGTGGAACACGGCTATCCGGATAGATTATACACTCTGCAGAGGTTGTACACTTTACCCACAAGGTATCCAGTCTTTCCCAGTGCCTTGGTTCCGATTGGATACTAATGGTCCCATACCTGCCCAGTGTCACCTCGTTACCACCCCGGAAAATCTACGACCAGGGGCTTCACATCAATATAAATATCATGGCCATCAACTTTCACTTGCCGGATCCGACGCCAATCTCGTCAAGATCTTCTCCTGGCTTCCGGTTGCAACTCCCTGCCTCCTGGTGGTACCGGGCGATCACTAGTAGGGTGTGGTTCCAAACCCTGCCCATTCAAAGGCTTGTGGTTGCACGAGGGTGCTAGGCCATACGGCACATGAACCGGTCCTTATACGACCGAAGCAAGCATCTTCAATAGCTATCC
The DNA here is from genome assembly GCA_007726485.1 of Eragrostis curvula. Lineage (NCBI taxonomy): Eukaryota > Viridiplantae > Streptophyta > Magnoliopsida > Poales > Poaceae > Eragrostis > Eragrostis curvula. Next base: position 50,526,393 of record CM017442.1, on the reverse strand, counting down.
TCCTGCGAGGAGTAGCGTCCCAGAGATAGCCTCCCCACTGAGGACTACCTCGCTTGCTCCCGTCTAAAATCATACTCCCACTATGGGTTGCACTTACTATTCCCACCCATTTTCATTTTACGCACTCAACACCAAGCACACACACATTTTCACAAAAAGCAGGTGTATCAAGTTATTAAGTACACGGTGAATGAATCCTAAGCAGCATATTGATCCACTCATCATTAAGAATTAATGATGGTGGTTCCTAGGTTTATGAAGGGAAATAGGATAAGCAATATCAAGGCATGGCAATCAACAATTACTTAGGTCAATCTAAGTATTTAAATTATCTTTAAATACCATGCATGTTTTATTTGAAATCAAGCTCTATGTGGGATTATTTGCAAACATAGGATCAACATGATCAATGGGAGTTAGGGCTTGCCTGCAAATCGCTTTCCTAATCTTTAAACTCTGACTCGAGGCTTGTTTCTCCGAGTTGGTCTTCACGCTTGGAGTCGTCAGCAGCTCTTCGAATTCCTCAGGCTCTTCCTCGGCTCTCGCGTAAACTAACGCATAAAACAGTACGTATAAACTACCGCAAAAGAAATAAAAGAACAAAAGAAATAAAGACCGAGGGAAGCCAAATAAGATCCAACTGAAACTTCGATGAAGAATGAGGGACATGAATCATGTATGATGCAGCATTTTTAATGCAAAGCAGGTTACATGTCATAGGTGATATACCTGGCCTTGTAAGGGCCATATTCACCTAGACAAGTTATTAGCTACTTATATTCTCTATGATAGGAACAGGTGTGTGTGGTTATGCGTCTGGTCTTTGTTGGTCGATTACCATAGGATGAAGATGGTGAGATGCATGTGCTCTGTTGATGGTGATTGTGTGCATATCTAATATGCAAGCTTCTATATTATTTCTATAAAAAGAACATGCATGAATGCAGGCGAGGTGTATGCAGCGTGTGTACGTGATTATGCGTGATATGAATGCATGACTGCGGATAGAATGCCAAAATCAAATAAGGGCAAAAGGCAATTTAAAATATCAGGTAACTCCAATAAGATCCAATAAAAGATCAATTTTAAGAGAAGAATCAAAGGATCAGAAGGAGTTGGGCGAGGGTACTAGGTTAGGTTCGATCGAGCGGGGGTTGATTTAGGTTAGGCTCGAGATTACGGTTGTGATAAGAGAAAGGTACTAGGTTGGAAGTGAATCGATATGAATGATCGTTAGATTTAATGCTAGCGAGTAAAAGAATGGATAGGTTATACGAAGATGAGGTGAGAGGTGCGGGAGATATTAGGTGGAATAGCATCGCAGGATGGGTTAGGTTTACATGCGCAGATATTTGCGACATGAGTGATCATCGCATAATCTGCTGAGAAAAGATATAAGGAGTGAGAGATATTTTAGGAGGTAAAGATTTCTAAACCTAGTGTGGGGCTCCATGGATAGTACCATGAGGTACTTCGCGATTCCACGAACCCGTGGGCGCAAAAATCACCCAAAACGGAGTTCGGGTTAAAAAGATATGATGCTTTAAAGATTGAAGGGTTGATTTGTAATTATAAAAAGATTTTAGGGGCTTGAACATATTTACAGAAAGTTCTCAGGGACCCATTTGTAATTATGAAAAGTTTAGGGGTCTGAGTGTAAAATGATAGGGGCTGAAATGTGATTACAGAAAAGTATAGGGCCTTTTCTGTAAAATTCCAGGACCTTTTCGTAATTTACAGAAAGGTTAGGGACTTATCTACAAAATTGCAGGCCCTGGGAATTTTCAGGGATTTCCGGAATTATTTTTCAATTGGCAAAACCTTTTATTGCGCTGGCTGATGTCATAATTGGGAAAGGATTTATTTTTAGTGAGAAAACCCGGTGGACCGGGTTCACAGGGTCTGTGGACCGGGTCCACGGGGTGGTCTACGGACCTGATGGGCTGGGGCGCGTCTGGGCCGTCGGATCGTGATCGTGCGGCTCGGGTGGATTGGGGGAAAATAGAGGCCGGCGCGGCGGCCGGAATCTGGGCGCGCGCGGCGGCGTTCGGCCGGAGATCTCGCCGGCGGCGCTAGGAGGGGGAAGGGAACGAGGAGATCTCGTCGCCGAGAACGAGTGCACGACGGCGAAGCCTTTTGTGGTGCACATTGACGACGGAAAGTGGCGGAACGGCGATGGGAGCTCGCCGGAGCTGAGCAGAGGGGGCGGCGCGCGACGGGATCTCGCGAGGAGCGCGCTTTTCGCGTGCGTGTGTGGCTAGGAGTGTGCACGAGCGCGCGGTGGGTGCGGTGCGCACCATGGTGCGGCTGGACGCGGTGGGGGAGCTTGTCGGCGCCGGGGAAGATGGAGGCGTGGCGGCGGCACTAAGAGCGGGACGTGCACGTGCGGAAGGAGAGGGGAAAAAGGGGTCGGGGAGGAAGAGGGAGCGGCGGCGAAGCTCACCGTGCAGCAGGTTGAAGCGGAGGGGCTCGGGAGCGTCGCGCAAGCGGGCTCGCCGGAACCCTAGAAGGGAAGAGGTGGCTCGGGTGCGGCGCGGAAGAGAGAAGGAGAGAGGGGAGCTCGCGGCGTGTCGGGGAGGAGCTCGGGAAGAGGAGGAGGAAGGGGGAAGAGAGGGGAGCGCTTGTTCGGCTGCGGCGTGGTTGCCGAAGCGAGAGAGAGGAAGAAGGAGAGAAGGAAGCGAATGAGGGCCGGGAGAGAAGAAGAGGGGGCTCGGCTGGATTTATGGGCGGATTGAGGCGGTTCAGAACAGAAAGGCGGTGGAGTGGGGGCCGGAGCGTAGCACGGCAGCGGGAGCGGCGGCGGCGGGTTGGTGTCGGCGGCCGGGGCCCGGGCGGCGACACGCTGCGCGGAGGAGGAAGAAGACAGGGCGGGCCCGCACGCCAGTGAGAGGAGAGAGGGGCGGATCGGGCTGGACCGGGCCACTGCTGGGCCAGAGGGAGAAAGAAAGGAAGAGGGGAGGAAAAAGGATTCGGGCTGGGCCGGCAAAAGGGGGAGAAGGGAGAAATGGGCCCGATAGCAGAAGGAAAAGGGAAAAAGCTTTTCTTTTTCTGGGGATCTGAATTTGAATCAAATTTAAATTTAAACAAGCACAAGGGTCGAACAGACAATTAAATTAAGTCAAATAAAAATGCTGAAATGCATATGGTGAGGTTTGCAACATTTCAAAATTGAAAATTTGAAAATTCCATGTGTGCTAGTTCAAACTAGGGCAAATTTGTTTAATTTGTTGCAAAATTCAAAATGGTTCGAATTTTAGTAGACTTAAATGATCAAGCACTATAGCACATGTTTTATATTTCAGAAATTTCAAATTCAAGCTAAAGTTAATTTATTTAGTGAAATTTTTATTTTAGAAATCATGTCAAGGTAAGGATTTAGAAAAAGGTTCAAATTTGGAGTGATTTTTGTCTCTTTTTGATCTTTATTTATTTATTTGATTTTCTTCCTTTCTTTTTTTTCTTTTGGCTCTGAAAAGTAGGGTATTACAGCAGCTCCTCTTTCCGCTAAACGTTCCTGGAGGAACATATCCAGGGAGCCAGTGCGGGCAGCCTAAGGCATGCTAGAGCTGCACCTGTACTTGTAGGGTAGATTTTTACGAATAATTAGACAAGCCCTAGGGTTTGAGTTCAAATATGAGCACTAAAAGATTTATCATTAACTTGTAACTTACAATAAATTTATGTTTCTATATTTGTCGATAGCGCATTGGCAATATATTTGTGTATCTTTATTAAAAAGATATGAACACAGAATTAGAAACTTTATGCGGTTTGAAGTGTATATTTTAAGGTATACAATGTCAATCATCAAGCTTCCAATGAGCCGCTTAACTTAAGATAAGATTAGAATCCAAGCAATATCGAACGAGAATCATGTAGACTTGTTTAGGGCATTGATAATTTATAATAAATGATTTTGAAGTTTTAAAATGACTCAATGCCTTGGGTGCTTTTTAAACTGTGACTACAAACATTGCAAAGCAGAATGCTATCAAGGTAAAATGGTTGCGGCACAGCCCTTTTGGAATGCCTTTGATCCATAACATGAAATCCATTTTTATGTTTGCTTGCTATTGGACCTTTTCTTCAGAAGATTTCATACATCACCTCTTATATGTGTGTTGTACAATTTGCTCTAGAAAATTCAGAAGAATTATCTTTTGGCTCACAAAGCAATCAAACTAATCATTCAACACCTTACCATCCATAGCCTCATGTTTTTTTACTTGGAATAAATTTCATAAACCTGTAACTATTTGCGTCCTGATCTCGAGTGGTGAGCAGCGAACGGCGTCGGAGATGTCGTGCCCGGGCGACGACGCTTGAGTTGTACAGCCAGATGTGCCGGTAGTAGGTTCAAAAAAAAAAAAAAAAAAGATGTGCCGGTAGTGCTGCCGGCAGAGCGACAGGGAGCACCCGGCGGCAAGCCCGATTGGGCTGGACAGCCCCACGCTGGACGCCGTCGACCTCCCGTCCCGCCACTGCTTGTCGCCACCAGCGACCGCGACATGCTGGTCGACCGGATCCGGGACTACGTGGCGAGGCTCAAGGTGGCCGGGAAGCGCGTCGAGCTCATAGAGTTCGCGGAGCAGGGCCACGCGTTCGCGATCTTCAAGCCGGAAACCGAGGACACCGGGAGCTTGTCCGCATCGTGCGGCGGTTCGTGCACGACGGCGCGGCGGCGCCGCCCTGCTGAACCGGAGCGCGTGCACGCCCTCGGGACTCTGTTTGGTTCCCCGCCTCACGTCGCCACGCCAAACTCGTGGCAACAACGCGAAAGATACGGCGCTGCTTGGCTCCTGAAAAATCTGCGGCTGCCACATATTTTTTTAGTGCAAAATCGTGCTGCTGTTGTGGCGTTGTTTCTCGGCGCCGCCGAAGCCACGGCGTGGCCGGGAACCAAGCAGACCGTCTGCCTGTCCGGAGACGCATCCCGTGACGCTGGCACCCGCTTGTCGTCAGTGAGTGGCTCAGTGTAACGCTTTTGTCTCGGCATGGTTTGCATCATTGCATCACGCATGCTAAATCGAACATTACTAAACTGGAAATAAAGCTGCTGTGAACTCAATTAGTAACTCTTGTGCAGTAGTGCGTTCCAAGCATTGCGACTGCTTAAATTTGTGTCATCTTTGTTTCTCTATTTCGTTATTTCGTTCGCCTGATTTTTTTTTTGTTAGCTCAAGTCCAAACGATCCAAAATTCAACTAATTGCGTCGTGCAAGATCCATCAATTGAATCCAAACAGTTCACTGTGTATGAAGAATGTGGACCACACTACATGCCATCTGAACAGAGCGCGCACTCTGCTAATTCGCTACAGGACATACGGCACAAGAGTTTTCACCCTCGCCGGGAACTCCTCGAACTTGACCGCGTACCACCTCCTGGTGGTGCAGCTCCGGCCGGAGAGGTACGACGTCATGCTGACGGCCACAGCGAGCGTGAACACGGTTTGCGCGATCATGGCGAAGCCGAGGAACACGATGATCTCGAAGAGGTAGTGCGGGCAAGTGACGAGCTCGAACAGGCCGCCCCTTGGAATCTTGTACCCGTACCCCTTGCCGTCGCCGTCGCCGCCGGCTCTCAGCCTGGACAGGAGGTAGTGGTGGTAGAAGTTGTCGGGATGCCGGCGGCGAAGATGAGCGCGCCCAGGTAGAGCAGGTCGACGGCGGGGTCCGGGAGGCCGCGGCTGAGGCGCTGCGCGTATATTATCATGATGCTGTTGATGAGGTAGCCGATGGAGACCGTGGCAGCCGTGGCAAGCGGCATGCTCCCGCTGTACCGGTGCACGAACAGCACCTGACAGAGAATACTGGTTAATAACTAGACCCGCTTGATGGCGAAGAGCTGTTCTTAACTTCTACTTTCTATAAGACTTCTGGCTAAGTAGTTAGGAGCTTCAGCGGCATCTCTTCAGGTCTCAAGTTCGATTCTCGGTGAGAGCGAATTTCGGACTGAGATTAAAAAAATCCTCTTGTCTGTCTCACATCCAAAACACAAGACTAAGGACGGCTCAGGTCATCGGTCATCTCACACGAGCTACGGTGCCGTTGTATCAGGGTGGGGTAGAGGTTCGGGGGTTTTTTCGACCTCCGTGAAAAGGTATTCTCTCGTAAAAGAAAGCCCAGCTAGCCGTCATACCTCCGCAGGTCGAGTTTTATTTATGCATGGTTTACCTCGAGAACACGTTTGAGGAAGTGCACGGTAAGCGCGGCGGCAAGGAGCCGGGCACGCGGGCCGTCCACTGCGCCCGGCGAAGGACGTTAGCGCGGAGACGAGCGCCGGGGCGTAGGTCACCAGCATCCCAACGCGGCTCGGCAGACCCCGATCGCTGCCGCGGTGGCGGAACTTGGAGTAGGCCATGTTCTCGCCGCGGAGCTCCGAGACCCCTTTCGGCTCCCGTTCGCACGACCCTGTAGCATGTAATTCTGTACTGGATGAGGCAGAGGCAGAGGAGCAGAGGATTCTATCTCCAACTTGCGCTCTCTGTTCAATAGCCAAATACAGAGCTGACGGCTCAGTATTTAGATTATGGCGGAGATGTTGCAAACTTGCAGTGGTGTCAAGAAAGATTCCGGCAGGCGAACAACATCCGATGTTGTCTTTGGCGCGGGATGCAGGAGAAGACGGCTAGGTTAAAATGGGCATAACACATGCACGCTCACAACATACTCAACATATTTTTGGAGATAAAAAAGACCAAAAATAAAAAAACCACTATTTATTGTCTTTCTTTCCTCTCGATGTAAGATGATATTTGACACGAAATTTGGTAGAGACACGTAACATAACAATACGTTTGTAAGAGTTTTACAAACTATCAATCCATGTGCACATGAAAACATTTTTGTAACATAAATCAATTTTCCATTGACATGCATGGACATAAATTTGTCAAGAATTTCCAAAAAAACTAATGAGAGTTTGAGTGGACATCTTACAAGCTACAAGAAAATCGAGTCCAAATTTCATCATATTTTTTGTGATAAAAAAAGAGAAAATGAATTGAATATTTGGGCACCTTTTTAAAGTGAAAATATATTCCCAGATTGTGAGCGCCAAACCAACAGAGGCGAGCGACCGAGCGCCAAACCAATAGATGGGCAACTTCGAAGGCACCAGAAGGGCTAAACATATTGGAGGAAATGATAGTATTGTCCAAATATTTTATGCACATCTGCTTTTCGCACCAAGGGTATATTTTGGTAAGCGATAATCTTTTCCAGGCGACGAATCTATACAAGTGTGCTCGACTTAGTCGAGTCCTTCAGTTGCGTTTGGGGTCCATTCCTAACCCTAGCCACCGTTGTGGTGTCCACAACGTAGCTGTCACCTTCCACCCCCACCTTCATCGCTCACCTCCAGACCCATCGATGAACGCCACTGTTTCTAGGATGCTATGTGCACCCTCTTTGGCCGTCGACAAATTGAGCCGTTTGACGCCAAATTCTGCATCCTCGAAATTGCATTGTTTGTTACAAGTAATTTGACGATCTCTAAGGGTTGTGTTCAAAAAATGAGTACGTAATCAATGATTAACTTATAGCTTACAATAAACTTATGTTACTACATTTGTGTGATATCATTTTGTCGATAGATTTGTGTATCCATATTGAGAAGATATAAACACAGAATTAGAACTCCACGTGGTTTAAAGTGTATACTTTATTAAGGTATACAAAATATCAATCGTCAAGTTTCCCCCAAGCCACTTAACGCTAATATTAGAATCCATGTATTATCAAATGATAATCATTTTGACTTTTTAGGGCACTGTAATTTACAATAATGGTTTATGAACTTTAGTTGTAACTATGACTCAATGCCATGAGTGGTAAAACAGAATGTTATCAAGTAACAATGGTTGAGGCACCTCCCTTTCGAAATGCCTTTGATCTATATGAATACAGTCTTATGCTTGCTTGCTATCAAGACCTTTTCTTTTCGAGTATATATCTTCTGAAGATTTCGTTCATACGTCACCGTTATACATGTGTTGTACAATTTGCTCTAGAAAATTCAGAAGAAATATCTTTTGGCAAACAAATCGATCAATGTAAGCATTAACCATCTCTGTTTCCTTATTTCGTTCGCCTGAATTTTTGTTAGCTCATGTCCAAACGATCCAAAATACAACTAATTGCGTCATGCAAGATCCATCAGTTGAATCCAAACAGTTCACTGGGTATGAAGAATGTGGACCACGCTACAATGCCATCTGAACAGAGCGCGTACTCTGCTAACTCGCTACAGGACATACGGCACCAGAGCTTTCACCCTCACCGGGAACTCCTCGAACTTGGCCGCATACCACCTCCTGGTGGCGCAGCTGCGGCCGGCCAGGTACTCCGCCACGCTGCAGGCCAGGGCAAGCGCGAACACCGTCTGCCCGATCATGGCGAAGCCGAGGAACACGACGAACTCGAAGAGGTAGTGCGGGCAGGTGACGAGCTCGAACAGGCCGCCCCTGGGAATCTTGTACCCGTACCCCTTGCCGTCGCCGTCGCCGGCGCCGGCGGCTCTCAGCCTGGAGAGGAGGTAGTGGTGGTAGAAGTTGCCGGCGATGCCGACAGCGAAGACGACCACGCCCGGGTACATCAGGTCGACGGCGGGGTCCGGGAGGCCGCTAGTGAGGCGTTGGGCGTATATCATGACGACGACGTTTCCGATGTAGCCAATGGAGATCGTGGTTGCCGCGGCGAGCGGCATGCTCCCGCTGTACCGGTGCACGAACAGCACCTGACGGATCAGTCAGAGCTTTAATTAGGGTGTGTTTGGCACGACTCATGCTTATGCAAAAAATAGTTTTTCCTTTAGCTTATGTTCATAAAACAACTTATAAGTTTATTTTAGTTTATTCAGCTTATCCAGTCAAGATGTTTGGCAAAACAGTTTATGAAACGGTTTATCCAGAGAATGAACTGTAAAAAACTAGTTTTTTTGGCTTATCCAAAACGGCTTATCCTAATACAAATTCCAAAACAACTTATTGTAGTCTGCAACAATAAACTGTTTTGCTTTTTAGGTGTTTGACAGACCTTATGACTTATGAGCTATAAGCCAAAGCAAAAACACTTCAAAAAGCTGTTCCCAAACACACCCTGATTCACGAGAGTTGTTGTACTTTATGTAGAACATGGCTTAATTACCTCGAGAACCCGTTTGAGGAAGTGCACGGCGAGCGCGGCGGCGAGGAGCCTGGCGCGCGGGCCGTACCACCGCGCCGGGCACGGCGAAGGACGCAAGTGCGGCGACGAGCGCCGGGGCGTACGCCAGCAGCATCCCGACGCGGCTCGGCAGATGCCGGTCGCCGCCGCGGTGGCGGAACTTGGAGTAGGCGAGGTTCTCGCCACGGAGCTCCGAGACGCTCATACTAGCTCCCATGACGACGGACAGCGCCGACAGGGCCGCCACGAGCGGCGACGCCAGCGGCGGGTACAGGAACGGTGGCGACGGCCACATCCCCTTTGCTTCCCCTTCTCCGGTCCCTCTTGGCTCTCGCTCGCACGACTCTGTACTAGTTGAGGATGAGGAAGAGCGGAGGAGCAGAGGATTCTATCCAACTTGCGCGCTCTGTTCGATAGCCAAATACAGAGCTGACGGCACGGCATTAGATTATGGCGGAGATGCTGCAGTGCGGCATCAACAAAGATTCCAGCAGGCGAACAACATCCGCTGTTGTCTTTTGCGCGGGACGCAGGAGAAGACTGAAATGAACGTTACTAGTAGTACACTTTGCGAGAGGACGCATAACTGACGACGTGATTTATTTATTTCACCGAAAAGCATGCTAATCTGCAACAAATAATTTTGTCGACGGGAACTTGGCAGGTTTGCATCCAGCAGCAGATGCTGCATTGACGCTTATAAGAGGCTGATACACACAGGCGGCCGAGCCGCTGGACAGGCTAAAAAGGAAGAAAAAAAAAAAGGTAGAACTGACCAAAGATAAAACAGGATCACACAACTACGGCCATATTTGTGGGGGTGTTCGTTTCCACCTCTCTAAATTTTAGACCTCTAAAATGAAAGAGAATCTTGTCATTTAGGAGCATTAAATAAAATTTAATGACAAAACTTTTTTGACAGATGAATGCTTATTTCAAGACGAATCTAATGAGCATAATTAATCTATGTTTTGTTACAGTGATGCTACAGTAAACATCATCTAATCATGGCTTAATTACCCTCATTAGATTCGTCTCGCGAATTAGACCCGAGGTTCTGCAGTTAGTTTTGTAATTAAACTTTATTTAATACTTCTAAATAACAAAATTCTCTTTAATGTGACATCTCTAAAATTTAGACACCTGGAAACGAACGCCTCCCGTCTTCTGATGACAACTGAAACTCCGTTCACTGATTGCCGTTTGCTAGCCTTGCCACCTGCAGTTCAGTTCGGTGCAGTCCTCAAAAGATTACTTCTTCTTCTTTTTTTCTTTCGCTTATTGCAGCCATTCCGATCAGAAGCAACAAATAATAAAATTGGCGATGTCGCCGACTTTGTCCACCAGAAGCAAATAAATCACAACGAATCGAGGAATGCCTCTTTGATCGCGAATATTCTCGCACAAACTTCTTGCATTACCGGACGATCTTCGGGTGATTCCATGGAACAGAGGAGGCCGACTTCAACCATGCGCATCTGAAGGCTTTGCATTGACAGGTCTGCACATGCATGGCTTTCTTCCTGGGACATATAGGGATCTAAAACTTCAACAAGTCTGTACGGAAATGCCGAGCTCACGAAATTGTGAAGGTTCATCCCATCGATGAACAACGTGTCAGTTGGTCGCTTTCCCGTGAACATTTCTAGTAGCAATACTCCAAAACTGTACACATCGCACCCAGTTGAGATTTTATACCCCATTCCGTACTCTGAGAAAAAACTCAATAATGATGTGTCATCATACAAGAAACTGGCTAGTACGAAGCATAAAACAAAATGAACTCACCAGGTGCAATATATCCAATAGTTCCTCCACTAGCAACAATGCCTTCCGGACTATCAAGGCCTGAAGTGAGAAACTTTGCAGAACCAAAATCACCGACTCTGGCCGTCATATCATAATCCAAAAGAACATTGGCTGGCTTTAAATCACAATGAACCAGAGGCGGTGTTAATTGGTTGTGCATGTAGTCCAAAGCAGAGGCCACGTCCATAGCTATTCTTATTCTCTGGCCTAAGCTCAAACGTCTGGTGGGACCATTTTGGTACAGCTTTGGGTGCACCCACATGTCCAAGCTTCCGTTAGCCATGAAATCAAATATTATAGCTTTGAATTCATTATTCTCTGAATCCACTGTCGAGCATAAGGTCACTGCTTTCATAAGATTGCGATGGCGGCTGTTTTTGAGCACTTCGCATTCCATGTGAAAGCTGTTGAGTGAACCATGCTCATCGAGATGGAATAACTTGATGGCGACTAGATCTGTGTCGAACTCAAACCTACCAAGGTAGATTGAACTGGTGTGACTTGAGCTGATCTTGTTGACTGGAGAGAACCAAGTTGGTAGCCTTAAGGATATCACCATAGGATACCTTCCTCATCGTCTCCTTGTAGCATGGAGTTGTTTGTGCTCCTTTCTTTAGGAGAGGGTACATAAAGCATAAGAATGAGAACAATGCTATAGTAATAGGTGGAATTACTATTACAAGCAAGTGTGCAATATTCTTGGTTCCACGTGCTAATATTTCGGGGCAAATTGGGAATCCTTCAAATACAAAGCTGGTAGTTGCATTCGCACACAACCCTAAGTTTTCATATAAGTTTGTTGCTGTAATATTCTGAAAAACCCCACCAGTTGGAATAGGCCCTTCCAATTGGTTGTTGGATAGGTCGAGATGGATCAACTGAGTGAAGGACGAGTAGATCTCTGGAATTTGTCCATAAAAATTGTTTTGAGAAAGATCGATCCAGCTCATGGATTTTAGGTTCACGAGTGATTGAGGCAATGTTCCATTAAGCATGTTCCTCGACATGTTGAGAGAGAGAAGAGAAACACATTGACCAATCAAAGAAGGAAGTTGACCAGAAAAATTGTTGAAGGAGATATCTAGAAAGACAAGATGGATCAATTTGCCAATTTGTGGAGGTATTGATCCTGTAAGGTAGTTGTTTGACAAGTCCAAACCCAAGGAAAGAGAATTGTTACTGAGTTGAATTGGTATGGATCCATTAAGGCTGTTAGAAGATAAGTTAAGCATAACTAATTGATTGCAGAACTCTAAACTTGCTGGTATGTTTCCACTGAAGTTGTTATTGTCAAGATAAAGCTTATTTAGCTGAGAAAGATTACCTATTGCAGTTGGAATCAGGCCTGACAACTTGTTCTTGGATAAGTTTAGGATTACAAGACTTATTAGGTTCACAATGATAGGAGGAATTCTACCAGAGAGAAAGTTTTGGTTCATGTCAAGCATTTGAAGACTGGTAAGGTTGCCTATCGAAATCGGTATTGTGTTAGTAAGTTTGTTCTGCCCAAGGTCTAGCATCTCTAGCCTTGCAAGATTTCCAATCTCATATGGTATTGGGCCAGACAGTAAGTTACTTCTAAGACCAAGATATCGGAGTTGCGACGCGTTAGATAGTGATGCTGGTAGAGGTCCCTTGAACCAGTTAATCGACATGTACAAGACTAGAAAGTTTGGTAGTAGCCAAATGCCAGATGGTATCCTTCCTTCAAGGCTATTCTGGCTTAATACAAGGAAAATAAGGGATGATATGTTATAGAACGAAGTTGGGACAATTCCTGTTAGGTTGTTGCTACCTAAATCTAGAATGCTAAGGTTCTGAGTTTGACTTAGAGTTTCCGGAATTGATCCATCCAAGTTGTTTGAATAAAGCAATATTTTAGAGAGGGAGGAAACGTTTCCTAGTGACGGAGGTATGCTTCCAGAAATGTTGTTCTCTGAAAGATCAATGATTTCAAGGCTTACAAGCGTATTGAAATCGGGGATAGGCCCGGAAAAAAAATTTAGTCCAAGATCCAAAAATACTAGCTTAGATGTGCCATTAAACAAACTGGCAGGGATGACTCCCGAAAGATTGTTTCTTGCCAGGCTTAGCATAGTAAGTGATGAGCTAGTTGCCAATGAATGGGGGATACCTCCTCTCAGAACGTTTTCTGCGAGACTGACATAAGCAAGAGATCCACTACTACTACCTAGTGACCCAGGGATGTTACCTGAAAGATTGTTAGCTGCAAGCATCAGAAACTTGAGCGTGGGAAGGGTACCCAACTCATCTGGGATGTGTCCCGAAAACATATTAATCCCAAGATCTAATCGTGTTAGAAAAGTAAAGTTGGCCAGAGAAGGAGATAACTGCCCGGTCAGCTGTAGAGAGTTCAGCTCCATGGAAACTACCCGAGGTGGAAGAGCCTTACCACAACCGATCCCTCTCCAGGTGCAGAAGTTCAGCGAGTGGCTGCGCCATGAGCTCAGGACGCCAAGGGGGTCGGCCGAGATGCCAGCCTTAAAGGAAAGGAGGGCTTGCCGATCGATCTCAGATTTGTTGATCGGCTTACCACCTAAGATTGCAACAGAGTTGGATGGAAGGAAGACGAGCAGAATAGCCACGATAATGAAGGAGAGTAGACGAGCCATCGCCCATCTGTCTGAGCGACTGCAGACTTCGTTCGAATTGGAAGAGATGTGCCGTGTAAGTATAGTGTGTAGTGTAGTGCAGCTTTCTTGTTTAAATCCTGCAGTAGAAATTCGAGTGCCACACATCCGTCAACGATGACTTGACTTGCTCTGAGTCGTGGTCCAGTAAACGATAACTGGCTGAGCACGGACAGGAGAGAAGAATCAACGACTATTGGTTGAAGAGAACAAAACAGTACAGAGATGCAGTTTGTCCCATGTTGTCAGTTTCTTTCTAACTGACCGAGCTTCAGTGCAGTGCGGCATTTCACTATAGGAACAGCCAGTGCTAACAGTCGACGTATAATCTACCGTAATAGGAAACGACAGCTGATACCATTCCAGTGGGAGGAACAAATAAAATTTGAACAAATGTTCGTGATCACTGGACTGGAGAGTTAGGATGCGGATCTCTTTCAGCTGAGAATTCCCTTCTCCCGCCTTTGTACTACATAAGGGCGCAGCGTGCACAACCGCGCCCACCACTCGTCCTTCTCCTCACCAACCAGCATCACCGAGAAAGCGCACGCCGTGCTCGTGCAAACGCTGAAACGCGTCGCATCTACCGGTGGTAGCCAACCAACCATGGCGGAGCCGCACGTGGTGGCGCAGACTGCCCGCGGCCTGGTTCAGCTGATGAGCGACGGCACGGTGCGCGCGCCGCCGAGCCGGCGCGGCGGCGTCGTCCGTCCCGGCGGACGACGACGACGACAGCGGCGTGGAGTGGAAGGACGTGACGTGGGAGCCGGAGATGGACCTCGGCGCGCGCCTGTACCGGCCGCGCCACCTCGGCGCGGCCAACGACGCCCGGATCCCCGTCGTCGCCTACTTCCACGGCGGCGGCGCCGATGGCGGCGGATTCTTCTGCCTGGGCTCGTGCCGGTGGCCGGGCACCCACGCGTGGTGCCTCCGCCTCGCCGCCGAGCTCCCCGCCGTCGTGGCCTCCTTCGACTACCGCCTCGCGCCGGAGCACCGCCTCCCCGCGGCGCAGGACGACGGCGCGCGCGCCATGGCCTGGCTCCGCGCGAACGCCGCCGCGGACCCGTGGTTCGCCGAAGCCGCCGCCGACTTCGCCCGCGTCTTCGTCGCCGGCGACTCGGCCGGCGGCAACATCGCGCACCACGTCGCCGCCGCGTTCGGCAAGACCGGCCTCGGCCCGCCAATCCGGCTCCGGGGACACGTCCTCGTCACCCCGGCCATGGCCGGCGCGACCCCGACGCGCGCCGAGACGGAGGCCCGGCGCCCCCCGCCGCCCGACGACGGCGACGACGCGTCCTCCACCCTTACGACGGCGGACGTGATCGACGGCTACGCGCGGCTCTTCCTCCCCGACGGCGCGACCAAGGACCACCCGGCGATTAACCTGGCCGGGCCGCAGGCGCCGCCGCTCGAGGCCGTGCCGATGGCGCCCGTGCTCGTCGTCGCCGCCGAGCGCGACGTGCTCCGGGAGCGGCACGCGGGGTACGCGCGGCGGATGAAGGAGGAGTGGGGCAAGGACGTGGAGTACGTCGAGCTCGACGGCGTCGGGCACGGGTTCTTGGAAGCTGATGCTTGGTCGGAGCGCGCCGACGAGCTTGTCAAGCTTGTTCGCCGGTTCGTCGTCCAGCACATGGACTCCGAGTAGCTAGGCCTACGGGTTAGTAGTTGCTACTGGATCGTCAATAATGGTGTGCCACGAGATGGATTCATTTGCTTCACAAGTGGATTATCATCTTCTGGATTAATGGTTGATTAATAAGATTTCCTCTTTGCTTCCCTATTCCGGTTACGATTTGCTTTTTGCGCCCTTCGGAATTTCAGATGAACACGTTATAGCTAGATTGAAGAATGCTGATCTGATAGCAGCTGCAGTAAACAGCAAAAACATGAGAGATCTGATCCATCACCTGACTTTAGAACGGACATCACGACAGAGATCTGTTCTGAAGAATGCTAGCCGACGTGTTGTTGGATTCAGCTGCCTTCTTTATTTCCACTTTTCAGAGTGAGAGAATTGTTGTGTCGGCCCAAAAACGTACGGATGAGATCTTGTCCGATCCGACTCACTGATGGCTCTTGGTGGGCCGGTGCGTTGCTGGGGCTTCGCTATCATCGCTTTTAGGCTGCATTTGCAACACTCCCACATGCAAAATCGTAACGGGCACGTGAAGTTGTCACGTCGGTGACTCATGCCTCTCGGTGCATGCCATCTGCCTGTTCGGTGAATCGAATAATCAGACAATCAGGTGCACGCTACTTGCATTGAAGATGGCAGTTGGCTGAGTGAAGCACTTGAAGTGGACGTGACGCCCAATCAATTTCATTTTCATGTTTGTTTAAAAAAAATAAATCACTTTCATGTTTTGGATCGGGCTCAGGCCGAGCTTTGTTGCCATGTTTCGGACCGGGCTCAGGCCGACCTTGTTGTTAATGGGCCAGAAGAGCTCGGCCCATACCTGTCCAGCAAGCTTTATCGGGCCTCTATGGACAAAGATTCTTCCGGTCCATTTCACGCAAACCATCGCTGGGAACTGGACATGGAAAACCCACGGCTATCTTCAAAAGTTGCAGCTGTGGACACGCCTCCGCGTAGAATCCTAGATCGAGCCGACGTGGCAAGCTCAACGCTTCACGCCAGCAACTTTCCCCTGCAGTCCAGCATACCTCTTGTCAACCACGCCGCCAAACTGCCGTCGTCCGTCCCCGTTCCGTTCCGTTCCGATCACCGCGCCAATTTCCCGTTTTAACGGTCAAGCTCGCTCCACACCCCGTTTCGTTTGCCCATGCCGCCTGCTCCTCCTCCAGCCATGGACCCCGCGGCCTCGTCGGCGCCCACGTGGCGGCGCGGCTCGTCTCGGCGCCGCTCGCTGGCCCCCACGTGGTGCAGGAGAAGGGCGGACGAGCTGGAGGCGGCGGTGGCGCGGCTGCGCGGGGAGAAGGAGGCCGCGGAGCGCGCGGCGGCGGCGCTGCGCGCGGAGCTCGAGGCGGAGCGCGGCGCGGCGGCGACGGCGGCCAGCGAGGCGATGACGATGATCGCGCGGCTGCAGCGCGAGAAGGCCGCCGCGATGATCGAGGCCCGCGCGTTCCGCCGCGTCGCCGAGGGCCGCGCGTGCCGCGACCGCGAGCTCCAGGACCAGCTCGCCGTCGCTGCCGGGCTCGCCGCGTCGTACCAGGCGCTGCTCCGCGCGCACGGCATCGACCCCGACGACGACGAGGACGATGACGACGGCGAGTACGGCAAGGAGGAGGAGGACGTGGACAGCCGCGGCGGCGAAACCGAGGCCAAGGGCGTCGTGGTGGCAGAGAAGCCGTCGCCCTCGCCCTCGCCGCCGTCCGTGGAGGAGGAGTTCGAGTACAAGTACGCGGTGGACGTGAGGTGCGCCGCCGTGACGAAGGCCGCGGTGGTGGCGGAGGAGCGCGCCGTCGCAGGCGCCGACGTGGCGCGGGCTCTGTGCGCGAGGGTGGAGGCGCTGGAGGCGGACAGCGCGGCGATGCGGCGGGAGGTGGCGGCGCTGCGGGCGGACCGCGCGCAGGTGGCGGTGCTTGCGCGGGAAGTGGCGCGGCGGTTGTGCCGCGAGGCGGCCACAGCGAGAGCCGCCGTCGTCGTGACGACGGCGGAGGGACAGCGCTTCACGGTGCCCGCCATATTCAAGGTGCGACCTCTCTTGTTGAGATTCTTTTCGTTCGTGTATGATCATCGTTCTGAGATAGCACCGTTCAGGAATCTTCTAAATTATGCCAAAAAAAAAAAATCGTTTTCTGATGGTAAACTCAATTTTCTGCAGTGGTTCTTCTCCACAATCCTATGGGGAACGAATCGTTCGGCATGTGAAGCCAGGTAAAACTTCGACACTCCCTCTGTCTCTGTCTCTGCTTTCCTCTGCCTCATCGATCAGAAACATCATACTGACAACCAATCAACAGGCGTCTCCCGAATCCTTTGGGCTCGTGTACGACACACTTTCTCCTCGGCCTGCTTCCCCTCCTGGAGAGGTCCAAGGCTACTCAACGGATTCGGAGCAAAATGGCTGGAAACGGTCGGCTTCGTCTGCCGTGTTGCGAGCGGTCATGGTGCACCCCGTTGTGATGATCGCTTCATATATATAGCACGCTGTTCAGTTGTTCTTACAAGAATCACATTCCCGTGTTACAAACACGACCTTAAGCCGGACGCGTCGGACATGTAGTGTACTCCTGCTTACTGTATAGCTCCTGCGGGTACTGTAGAGAGGGTTAGCTCAGCAACCTGCACGTACGTGTTGTAACGATGTTCGATGAATCTGAATTACTCGACTTAATTGCAAGTAGAAATGCGTGGTGATTGTGTCATGATTTGGCGCTCCGACGACGGCACAGCATTCTGAAACACTCGCCGTGGCCACGTCTCGCTCGGCGCGGCCACCTGCGGAGGTGTCGCTCTCCTGCTGTGTCCGGCGCACGGTGACAGAGTCGACCAGGACAACTAGTCGTACCAACGTTGGAGGCTGTAGCTGCGCTAGTTATTAGAGGGACCTACGGCTCCGTTGGTGGCGAGCAGAAGCACCGGTGGATGAGAGGGTGGAAAGAGATGTGTGGCCCGGCCGTCGTGATTCCCGATCATGTACCCGCCGCCGGCGTCAGTGTTCGTGGCGGCGATGTCGGGGGGATACTGGTGGCCTACGTCCCGGCGCTCGCCGCCGTCCCTCGCGACGCCCGGATCCTCAGCGCCACGCTCCCGGTCCACCTGCTCAAACGGATTCTCGTGGTGCTCCTCCTCCACCGCTACAGCGCCCGCATGGCACTCGCCCCGGCGCCGGCGTGCTCGCCTTCGCCGTCTGTGTCTCGGGAACCTGTAACACCAGTGCATCCCTTTGGAAATGGTGAGCCTGGACAGCCAAGATGTGTGCTACTGCCGGCTGTTCTCCGTCGACGATATAGTCTGTAGTGTGGTTTTTTGGCCTTGCATTTTAGGCTGTCACCAAAAAAAAAAAAAAAAAGTTGAGCAGGAACGTTTTTCGCATTTGCATTTGATGAGCATATGCGGTCCTGAATTTCCACACCTGAGCTGCTGAGCATGCTTGACTTATACCTCTTATTTTTTATCTCTGTATATATGTAGGCAAGATTCCCACGTTGCGGGGAAGGTTCGTTATGAGCCGTTGACTGCGTGCACAGTTGTTGTGCTTTAGTTAATCGTCCCATGTACTAGCATCTTTTATTTTTAGTCCCATATCGAGAATTTTGGCACTGTATGGTTCACGTCTTCGTACATTGTCGTCATGGAAACAGAGTCTATGGAAGCTGTCGGATACCTGTTCGTCTCGCTGCAACTGCGGTTACGGCTGCAGAAAAATAACTGCGAACACTGTAGCTGCTGCAGAAAACACTGTAGCTACTGCTAAAGAAATAACTGCGAACACTGTAGCTGCTGCAAAGCAGCGAGACGAACACGCCAGTACGCGCATGGTTACTGTCTAGTACTGATTTTGTGTGCAAAAGAAGATGGCATGCCGAGATACACGCTTTTGCGATCCGCAGAGTGGAACCTAGGCGCGGGTGGCCGCGGCGTCGCCACGTCTCGTTCGGCGCAGCCACCTTCGGAGATGCGGCTCTCCTGCTGTCCTCGTACATGCGGCTACAGTACAGACGCGTGGCGCCGCAAGATATATAGCGGCTACAGTACAGACGCGTAGCAGCTACCAACAACTGATGCGAGGCTGCAACCCCGTACGTCCACACATACGCACGCACACTTGGCGCCGTGCCCGTGTCGATTAGCAACACCGATCGACCAGGGGCGGAGAGAGCTAGGCCAGAGATGTGGACGCCGCCGTTCTTGTACCCGCCGCCGGCGTCGGTGTACCTGACGGCGATGTCGGCGGTGTCGCTCGTGTCGATGGCGAACGCGGGCCTCTCCGAGCTCCGCGGCGCGCACATGGCCTACTCCAAGTTCTGGCACGTCATGGCCGCGGCCGGCGGCGCCGGCGCGGGGCAGCAGCAGCGGGGCTCCGGCGGCGGCGCGCTCCTGTCCAGCCGCGACGGTATGCTGGTGGCCTACGCCCCCGCGCTCCTCGCCGCGGCCGTGTCGTTCGCCGTGCCGGGCGTCGTGGACGGCGCGCGGGCGGAGCTCCTCAGCGCCGTGCTCGCCGTCCACTTCCTCAAACGAGTTCTCGAGGTAATTGAAAGATTTGTTTACTCTGTTTTTTTTTTCTCTTTTACCTGTTTGTTAGACGCCAAGTAGTAGAACACCTGTTCCGTTTCTGTGAAGTACCAAACTCTTCAAGCGTTTGCACCCCAAGTTCCTTCCATTCTTATACACGTATGCAACAGTAAACTGCTCAATTTTCTCGTACAAGTCTTAGGAAGAACTTCATGCTCAACGTGCTTGAAATGTGCTCTGTCCCAGGTACTGTTCGTGCACCGGTACAGTGGTAACATGCCGCTCGCCACGGCGGTCACCATCTCCTCCAGCTACCTCATCGGCACGGTGAACATGATCTACGCGCAGCACCTGAGCTGCGGCCTCCCGGACCCGGCCATCGACCTGCTCTACCCGGGCGTCGCCGTCTTTGCCGTCGGCATCGCAGGCAACTTCTACCACCACTACCTCCTCTCGAGGCTGAGAGCCGGCGCCGACGGCGGCGGAGGCGACAAGGGGTACAAGATCCCCAGGGGCGGCCTGTTCGAGCTCGTCACCTGCCCGCACTACCTCTTCGAGATCCTCGGGTTCTTTGGGTTCGCCATGATCTCGCAGACGATGTACTCGGTCGCTTGGGCCTCCGGCACGGCGATGTACCTCGCCGGCCGGAGCTTGGCCACCAGGAGGTGGTACGCGTCCAAGTTCGACGAGTTCCCGGAAAGGATCAAAGCATTGGTGCCGTATATCTTTTAGACGTACATACATTGAGTGTTTACAAAGTGTGCGCTGAGCTGATCAATGCCTTTCAGATGTGTACAAGATATTGCTGCGATCAATTGATCTCGATTTTTTGTAGTTTTGCTGTTGTTGTACATCTTTCAGGTGTGACGTATCACGAATAAAACACAGGAATTCCAGGTGGATGATGATCCTCGACGTAGTTTCCTCCAGAAGGGAAAAAGAATGCAAGAGAATTAGTCGAACAGTATAATTTTGACATCTTGCTCCAAACACCGGTGCACGCAAAGTAAACTTTGTGCTGCATTATTCATAGAGAGAAACTTGAACTGTGGCGGAGCTTCATGCAAAATCCAGAGGGGGCCAGCCTAAATAATGATGAATAGTATCGAAATTACTGTTGATTAAGAGGAGTTTGAGCTGTGGCGGGGCGCGGGGAGGGCGGGGGGGGGGGGGGGGGGGGGGGGGGGGGCATTGCCACCTCTTTTTTTTAACTGGGTGACTTTCATTACTCAGACAGCGACAATGACCCGAATACAATCAGGCAGGGTGTTTAACATGGTTTTGACACCCTTCTTACTCTGACACCCAACTGCTGGTAAAGCATGAGCAGCTTTGTTGCACCCTCTATTACAGAAAAACATGAAAAAGACAAAAAAAAAATCAACGACACCAGGAACTTTAGTTCAACGATTAGGCCACCCGCGTGCGCGAGGTCGTACGCAACTGATTGCATAGCTTGTTTCACTAGCAAGGCATCGGTCTCCAGCACTATGTGGTTGATACCCAGGTTGATCGCGGCCTGAACTCCTTGAAGACATGGCCGCCCTTGGTCACAAGGAAGCTCCGCCACTGAGCTGCATGGTGGGCTGTTATGACTTGATCCTATGTTTTGTTGAGTTTAGATATAAATCAGTTTTTAATCATGATATAAAACATTTACAACAGGCGAGAAAATTAAGAAGAAATATATACAATTCATATCAATGTCATGCCACACGGGCCTCCCCGTAAGCTTGAAGTGTAAAAAGTCAAAAGCATCAGCCATCAAGAAAAGCCATTGGTTGCATGCAAAAAAGTTCACACGATTGGATTGGACGGCAATAAAAATTACAGTCACCTCCCTAGATAGGGGAAACGTGTGATCATTGAATGGTTGATCGTTATGGTTGCATGTTCACTAATCACTATTACAAGTTTTGTCATTGGATTAGTGAACACTTTATATGCATTGGAGAGTTAATAAACAAACTATAGTAGGGTTCTACCCATGGATGCTCAAACCCTGGACTAGCAGTTATGTGTGAATGTAGTGTGCATCTAGGTCTATATAAGTAAAATAAAATTTGATAAGATTGCCAAAATCCGTGTTGCATGCCGATACGAATATTCTTTATTATCAAACTATTCTTTCATATCAAGTATTCTAACCTACTGGTGTTCTTCCTAGTTCTCCCCCGCAATATTCCCTCATCGTGCTTGAAAGAAAAATGTAATTGTTCCTTAACTGCTCGAATTTTTATTAAGGTCAACATAAGCTCTCCTACATCCCCCCCCCCCCCCCCCCCCCCCCAAAAAAAAAGGCATAGAATCTCCTGACAAAAAAAAGGAGAGTGAAATATAACACGTGCCTTGGCAGCTCGATCAAACACCTTAAGTCTATGTGTGTCCGTGTCACTGCTGAGTAGAAGCGTATGACATTGTTGAAATCGTATATGTTGTGTGCAGAGGAGAATATTCCTTATTATTGATTGTTGTAATTAATATTTATGCAAAATCAAAACAAATAACAATGTTGAAATCACGTATTTTAACCTATTCGCGCAACATGTGCAAAAAATGTATCCCCCTGTTATCAAGTATTTTAACCTATTCGCAAAAAAAAAGTATTTTAACCTATTTCTGTTCATTCCACCTTCTCCTCGCAATATTCCCGAATCCCGCGGGAAAGAAAAATATGGCACCTGTGCCACAGCTGCTGGGATTTTTATTAAGGTCAACATAGCCTCTCCTGGGAAAAATTAAAAAAAAATGTGAAATATAACATGTGTCTAGCCGTCTAGGCAGCTCAAATCTTTATTGGCGTCTGCCACGCGCGAATCACGGTACAACATGTGCCTCAGCTCCGTGTTTTTGGCAATGGATGTGAAATAGTGTTTAGCGGGCTATAGAATTTAGCGGTGTGCTCTCAGAAAAGCTATAGAAGCTATAGCGCAGCTATAACGGCAGCTATTGCCAATAACGGTTTACAAAAGAAAGCAAACTTTTGGTCAAAACATTAGTAAATTCATCGATTTCAGCTCACATTTCAAAAGTGTATGTCATTCTCCAAGCATACCATAGTTATTTGTCATCTTTCCTAGCAGCGAAATAGCCCACAAAATCAAGAAAGTAAGCACCGTTTGAATTATGAACAAGCAAATTCATCACATCGTTGGACCTATGATTTATGAAAGTTCATAACTCTGTTATAACGGAGTTAGCGGATTAGCTCTCTGGGCTATTTCACCTTATAACGTGGTTAGCGGCATTAGCGGTAATATTTGCAATATCGTCGCGGCACCTATCTCAAAAAACTATAGCAAAAAACTATAACGGGCTATTTGCAACCACGAACACCAGTGAACTCTCTGAATCCCTTCTGCATCTTCTCCCTCGCCTCCTATATACTACCACAAATCACAAACGGCACCGTACGTAGTAACAACACGTAATCGATCGAGCGAGTTGAGAGAAGGGATCAAGACAGACGTGGCCGTCCCTGCTGACCGCCTTTGGCGTTTGTGGCGACGATGTCGGCGGCGGCCGTCGTCTCCCTTGCAGGCGTGGGCCTCTCGGAAGTCGGCGGGATAATTACCTGGCCTACTCGTCGCAGCTGCGGACGGCAGCCGCGGGCAGAAGCATGGTGTCCGCGTGATGCTGGGCAACGCCCCGGCCCGGCGAGCTCATCGCTGTGTACGTGCACGAGCCACTGCACACAGGCTACAAGAAAATCCATCTTTCCCGACAGTTTGAGGAAGTGGCCTACAGTTTTAGTCTTCTTATTCATTTTTCTCCTAATGGCTGATAGTTTTTTAGTACAAGAGAGTGTATTTCCCTACAATTTTTACCATTTATCAACAAAGTTATTCCTCACAAACTCATTACCTACAGTACTTAATACACTTAGCAAAATCCATTAAGAACTGTTGGCCACTTGCAATAAACTGTCGGGAAAGATTGCTGATCCTGTAGTCCGGCGGTGCAGTTTAGGCGAAGTTTTGCCACTAAGTACCGGTCGTACGTAAGAACATTTTCGTAACAATACAGCTGCACATACGACCGGGTCATCGGACCCGGCCGTACGACCATCACTCGATCAACAATCAATGGCAGCATTCAACAATCAACAAGGAGATTTAGGAGCACCAACATTCGACCGGTCAACAAGGAGCGAGCACAGCTCGGTCGTACGTCCGGGTCGGAGTAGAGCATTTCGAAAATACTCTACCTCCCAAGAGGTATTTTTTTTACATTTGAGTTGACATCGTTGAAACCATAGCCTCTCCCAAGGGGAAAGAAAAACGAAATCTAAAAAAATAACATTGTCAGCTCAAAATTTTTTGTTGCCGCCCGCCCCGTGCTTCTGACTATCGACTTGAAGTGTTCAGAGATTACGAAAACTCTGAATCCTCAATTCCATCTGCTTCTTCTTGCTCACTTCCTACTACTAGTCTACTACCACCACAATTCCACAAGTCACAAACAGGACCATAAAAACACGAAGTCGATCGTGCGACCTGATGTAATAATGAACAGCTACATGCACCAATCGTTGCAGAGGCTGGAATATTGAAATATATTCCCATTTCGAAAAAAAAAAGATCGTGCGACCTGAGAGAACAGGGAGAAATGTGGCCGCTATCGTTCCTGTACCCGCCGTCAGGGTTGGAGACGGCGATGTCGGCGGCGGCCGTCGTCTCCCTTGCTGGCTTAGGCCTCTCGGAGCTCTGCGGGGAGAATCTGGCCTACTCCAAGTTCTGGCACGCCGGCCGTGGGCGGAAGCGGGGTTTCAGCATGCTTCTGCCAAGCCACGCCGGGATGCTGATGGCCTACACTACAGGGCTCATCACCGTGGCAGCGGCGTCCTTCGTCCTGCCTGGCGTGCTTGAAGGAGCGCGCACGCAGGTCCTTACCGCGGCGCTGGCCATCCACCTACTCAAACGAGCACTCGAGGTAATGAGATACAGATACACACGTTTACTACTATTTGAGCCATATAGAAGACTAGAATTAGAACTGCTATTCACTTGAGAGTTCAGAGTTCAGACACCACCAGATGCATGCTCCATTTCGGACACTTTAACTTTATGGACCTCAAAGAAATTAAAACGTACCATTTCAGTCTCAACATATTTGTCATTCTGGTTCTGTACCAGATTCATTGAACATTTTCTGAACCTAAATAATATGTCTGTCCAAGTTCATTGAACATTCTATAAATCTGGACACTAAAAAAACACTCCCAGAACGACAAGTAAATTAAGACGGAAAGAGTACTTGATATTTCCGAATAAACTTTGCGGAACGACTGCTGGCGACGACCATGCCTGTGTTGCAATCCAGTTTATTGAGAAAACAAATTACACTATGACATTCAAATGGATTAATAAGCAGTTCCCTTGCGGTGATGACTTTGGCAGCCAAACTAATCTAATACTATAGTGCATAATAGCATATTCCTCTTGGAACGCATGAACTTTACATAACACAACGTGATTCAGGTACAATGAAAATTATATGTTTGAGAGCATCTCCAAGAGAGTCTCATAAACCTTCTTTAAATCAAAATATTAGGATTCAATCAAAAAACTATCTCCAACAACACCTCAAAACCATCTCCAGTTTTTTCATAGCCCCCTAAACTCCCCTCATTTGTAACTACAAACAAGAGAAGAATTGGGGCTCCTATTCCTTCTTTTTTTCAATGGAATTAATGTTTTGGTGGCCCTAAATGCTGACATGGCCTAAATCAAAAGTATTTTGATCCAGTTTTAGGGGGGGGGGGGGGGGGGGGGGAGAAGAAAAATTGCTCCTCAAATTTTTTTAGTTGCTCTCAAAAACAAGTTTATAAGGCTAATTTTATAAGGTTCTTTTGGAGATGCTCTCAACGTTTACTTAACCCGTGGTCTCTCCCAGGTGCTTTGCCTTCACCGATACAGTGGGAGCATGCCGCTCACCATGGCTTTGGCAATCTCCACCTATTTCCTGCTCATCGTGACGGGTGGCATGATCTATGTGCAACACCTCAGCCAAGGTCTCCCGGATCCGTCCGTCGACATGATCTACCCCGGTGTTCTCGTCTTCGCCATCGGCATCACTGGTAACTTCTACCACCACTATCTCCTATCAAGACTTAGAGACACTGCAGGTGACAAGGGGTACAAGATCCCCAAGGGTGGCTTGTTTGATCTCGTTACATGCCCACATTACCTCTTCGAGATCCTAGTATTCTTCGGCTTCGCCATGATCTGCCAGACCCTGTACGCGCTCGCCGTGGCTTTGGGCACAGTGGCCCATCTCACTGGCCGAAGCTGCGCCACCAGGAGGTGGTACGCGACCAAGTTCGAGGAGTTCCCGACCAGGATCAAAGCCCATGTTCCGTATGTCTTGTAGTGAGTTTGTAGTGTTAGATGTGCAGGATCGTTTAGCTTAAGTAATTGAACCACCATGAGAGATAGAAAGTAGAATCCAGTACCTTTGAACTTGAGCTCCCATCTCTGTTCTTGATGTTCTTGTCAATCTTCATGTGTTCTTCATGCCACCTAGAGCTTGGGAGTGCTCTTCCCAGTGCTTGCAGCGCGTGTGCAATTGGTACACAGTGAGGGGAGTGGCTTAGTTGGTGCTAGGAACGTTAGTTATGCCTTGTAGGCTTTGCCCTCCTATTTATAGGCGCTGTACACTGGGGAGGCACACCCTGGTGTGTTCTAGGACCCCCAATTAAGGTCTTCAAAATCAATTGCAATTTGATGACAGCTGCCAGCTAGGTTTAGCTGGTGATCACCGTTCACACCAACATTCTCCCCCTTGATCATCATGCTAAACTTGTAAAACGACATACCAAGATAAAAGGATTACAACGATGAATTAGCCATACCGTTGAACCCGATTACTATAGTATATCACCTTACATCAAAAGAACCTCTTTAACTTAGGAGCTCCAAACTTTATTCCTCAAACTTTAGTAAATAACTTATGAACTCATTTCTTCGATAGATGGTACACCAAATCATTAAATTGCTGCAGTCAATTAAGTACTACAGAACTAAATGACTATGGTTCTCATACAATCTCAAAATGAGCCCTTCTTATTAGATGGGGAGAGGGTGCTTTAATTACCCCTTATTCCAGGATCAAGGGCCT
This sequence comes from Eragrostis curvula, assembly GCA_007726485.1. Lineage (NCBI taxonomy): Eukaryota > Viridiplantae > Streptophyta > Magnoliopsida > Poales > Poaceae > Eragrostis > Eragrostis curvula. The sequence goes on along the minus strand of CM017442.1, from coordinate 50,499,508 downwards.
TTTCCACCAATCTTGTGCTAGCAACATTATCATTACATAGATTAGATGGTAGGCCTTTACGAGCGGATCCGCTAAAATTTTATTTGCACTTGTATACTTATGATGTGATCCTGGATCATCGCTTTCACAACATGGTACGAGATGTCATAGTGTTTGGCAGTAACACTTGACTTGTTGTTACTCGCATAGAATACTGCTCATTAATCTTTGCAGTATATCGTAAGTGGTTTGAAACAACATTACCACTTATAATATCGGGGTGAATTCCTTAGCCATGTATCCTGCTCATTACCTCAATGGCATGCCTCAAAATTTTGTCCTGCGTTGTTGATGATGCAGTGACATTCAACTTAGAACCCTTTTATGATTTAGCTCTCTTTGCCAGTGTGAAGATACAACATTACGTGGATTTCAATCATCACATCTCGCAAAATTATTATCTGAATAAACATCCACTTAAGTTACCAGATTTCTCATTTATGGGCATGTTACAATTAGTGCCTTGCAAAGCATCGTGAGGCTTCCTTAGAGGTCCTTCAGTGATCCAAACTTCATTAGCTTGATATCTGCCAAGCATCCCGGTTGTAAATACCATGTCAGGGCGAATGCACACTTGTGCACACTTAACGCTAAAACGTAAGAGAATGACTTTATCTGCGCAGATTCATAATCATTCATTGGACATAAAAGATGTCCTAAACTTTTTGCCCTTGACAATAGTGAGCAGGAGAGGCTGAACATTTATGCATATGTACTCTTGTGAGTACCTTTCAACAAACACATCATAGGATAACCCCAATATTCCTATTGAATCTGTCTCGGTAAACGTTAGTTTTCAAGACATAAGTTATTTCACTGATATCTTTAACATCAAACATAGAGGAGATAAGATTCTTATTCTTTTCAACAGCAGATTCCTTATTGCTGCTTACTCCCCTTGAACTTAGCATTATGTACAATTGTCCAATTTTCATTTTCCTTAAAGACCAAATCATCTCATGATTTGATTTAAGTATCGTCACTTTGACGCTTGTTTCGAATCACAAAGTGATTTCATATTGGCATTCCAACCATTATTTTCCTTCCACGACAAAATCATTTGATCATGTCATGTATACCTATTTATAAATAAACCATGACTTTAGGAATGCCGTCTTTATACTTATTTGATGTAACTTTAGATCATAATGAGCTTCAAGCGTCATAAAGATTCTGAATGAAACCTTAGTAGAGACAGGCGAGAAAATATTTAATATAATCAACGCCTTCTCTTTATATGAATTCATTTGCAATGAGTTTAACTTAGAATTTTTCGAGATTATTCCTCATTGCCATCGCTTTCATCTTTCATGACTTCATCATATGATACGAAATCATCATTCAACATAAATTCGTTCAGATTTTTTTTATATTCCAGACACATTATGACGATTCATGATTAGAATCATCAATCGTCTTATGAGGCAATATTCCTGGTTCATTATTTCATTATGATTCATCTTAGAATAGCTTCAGGAACATCAACAAATGTTGTATCTCAGATACAACTATCACCTTGTACAGGGAGAATAAACATTTTGGATTATTGGCCACATAATCCTATTTTTCTATGTACTCCCCCTGATTGCCTCATTTTTCATCAACACAGCGTGTCGTCATAATAAACTTTAATACATCATTTGGACAATTGAGTCTCTGTACTTTAAATTGTCAAAAACAATTGACATGATTGGGGTCTAATTATCCTATGTATTGATGGAAAATTCTCACTTCAGCAGGACATCCGCTTACAAAAAGACAATTCAAAAATTATTTTCCACTCGATCCAAAATTAATTAGGTATCTCAAAAGATCCTTTGTGGAAAATCAAGGATGTGCAATGCTGTCTTTATAATTTCCATCCATAATTGATCGGAAGAGGAGAGTGGCTCAACATCATTCGTAGCATCTTTCATAAGTCTTTTAGCCACTTTCTTAATTTCATTAGTACCATAAGAAATATATCATCCGTAGTATTCACTACTACAATCAATATTTCATCTTTCCCTTCCGATCATATTCATCTTTAACCTCAGCTTTAAATATTTGATCCCTCCTTTTGTAGTTCAATGCATCTTGATTTTGATGCACCTTTTGCAATCATCATTATTTGCTTAATTTCTTGTTACAAGTACTCTCTTAATGAGACTCTCAATTTCTCCCCCTCAGAAATATGGCATAAATAATAGTGCCATAATTTCGAAGAAGTCTCATTATTATTTCATTTATATTTGGTACTAATATTCACATTATAAGAGGAGCAACATTATTAAAGATATTGTACGGAACCGTCATAAAAGAACTCCTCTCTTAAAGTTAATCCTTGTATTTAAAATTCACAACGTGAATTGTTGCATTTGATTCAATCCACCATAATTGGTAGCATTATTAATATTCAGGGATTTATCCACAAAAATAATATCAGTACCATTCATGTTGAGCTATCTCATAAAACACATAAGGATTCTTTAACTGCTGGAGTAGCTTTAGAAATTATACATGAATAGGCTTAGGCTTTAGGTTCTTATTCAATCCGAATGATGATACTTAAAATTTGATTGATATGATCAATTCTTATAACCTTAAGCCTTTCATTTCTTTCGCGTATATTCGGGTATATTCGGCCATCAATACATCAATTCCCCGTTATTTCTTTTATATTCAAATAATTGATCACAAAAGGATCAATCTTTCTGGGAAAGATGTCATAATTTTAAGATGGACATGAAATTATTTGGAAACATACATGTTCATTATCTTAATTTTGGCGGCCATATCTCGTTACATCATAAACTGCTCTCTTTAATTTGTCAATAAGAGCATTTTTTTTCTTCAATCAGCCTCTATGTAAGAGACATTGATTAATCTTTTATAGGAGCCCTTAATTTTGTGCTCAATTTCAGCAAGATTTATTCCAGCAGTTTGAGCCATTAATATGGTCCTTCTATATTTTCCAATGATAGAGCTCTTAATGACCATAAGTTACTTCTTTATTTTGATTGCTCCCATTTAACTTCCTTAACATCATACGCTTTTTGAGAGTTTGATGATTTTCATCACCCTCATTGGGTTCTTTTAGGAGCAATATTTAGAGAGCACACTCTTAATCCAGCAGTCTTAATTATCTTAAATTTCTCCTTTCAGAAGACATGATTGCATCTGTTAATTTGTCCAAGGCTACTTAACGAGCCCGACAATTTAAGAGGCATTTGATGCTTCATAAGGAAAATTCCTTGAGTAAGCATCATCATTAACTTATTTTATTAATTCAAGACCCAAAACAACTTTGGCCAGAATTAGATCATGAACAATAAAATGGTCGTGCTCAAGTATTCATTAATCAGCTTTGGCCAGAATAATAAATACAGGTCACGCTTTATTTCATCTTGTTTGTATACTAACTTCTTTTACCGAATCAAAATCCAAAACAGCTTTGGCCAGAATTGGATCATGTCAGACCCCATTTCTGGAATCTGTTGTGCATCCTGTATCAGTCCCTGGATCAGTAGCTGATACGCACAAGAACACAAATATGATATTCAAGAGCATACTTCGAATTAGTAAATAAATATGATACCTGGTAGATAACACCTTTAGTGGCGATGTGACAAGGATTTATAACTATCCAAGTACATCCGACCGACTAATGGTGAAGCAGACATCGGAAAACCATGACCCATAGCCACAAGCAGACTTGGGAAGCAGAACCGAAAACCCAAACGTCATCTTCACCTACGAGGTCTTCTCCTACTAAACCAACATTTGCAAACACGTGAGTACATAAGGTACTCCGCAAGCCCTACACTACTCAAGGGTATAGATACATGCATATATGGTCTTAGCAAGGAGTAGGCTGTATGGTTCATTTGCAGAAAGCAAACTTTATGCATGGTTTCAGCAATCAAGGATCATAGATAAAACAGGGAAATTGATTGTCATTTTTTAGTTGGTTGGCCCTGGGGGAGAATGATTCCATCCCGCCAGTTCCCATATTTTAGTTGGGCCTTCTGACCTCAATGGTCATATCGACCCGGCACACTTGCCATCACTTCCAAAACACGGGCGTCTATACACCCACTCACACGCCAAGGGATAAGAAGGTGGCTAATCAATGTGACGCACATGAATATGCCAAATGCCGTGGCAACGTCATCGGATGAATTTTACACTCTACAGAGGTTGTACACTTTCCCACAGGCTATGCACTCTTGTACGGAGAGTAACATAACGCCTCAATCATCTTTTCCGAGTAGTCCCACAAGCCCACCACGAGGATTAGGAGCGTCCATAATAATTATAAAGGTGAGCGACACCATTGGCCAAAAATTGCGGGTATTCATGCCCGGGATTCACATTCACTTTGCTCCTAACATCCGTTTGCTACTACCAGCCACCAGGTGGAATGTGCTTGCAGAAGTACCAAGAAGGTAGAAAGAGGTCCTGCCCATTCAGGTTCTGAGGTTGTACGGAAATCATTATGTATACAGTCACAAGAACCGGTCCTTATATGGTTGAGCAAGCACCAGATCCCACACTAGGGGTCTATCACACCATCAACAAATCACTAGTGGCCTTGCTCGCAGTCCACCCATCCCATTATCACCGTCACCATCATCATCATCACCTAACACAGTTGTGCTACTCCCACCCCAATTATCACACACACCACCAAACTCATTTAACACATTTATAATAGTAAATATGTGAGTATGATGTGGCAATGTAGAAACATTGCAAGGGGTCCTAAGCATTATGTTCTAGTAACATGGTGAACGTGCCATCATAGAAATGATGAAACTATCCTAGGGTTATCAAGGTGATAGGTAATCAAGGGTAAACAAGGATTCAGATATTAACGCCTAAGTAACAGACATCAATATCAATAAGCAAGTAGGATCATAGCTACACAAATAGTAAAATAACAAGTAATGCATAATACGAGACGGCCATATAGGTGCATTGCGAAAACGGTAGGTTTAATCATGATCAAGGAGAAGTAGAGCTTGCCTGATAACGCTATCCTAATCTTTGAGTTCCAAGTCTTCACTCTCTTTTGTCGTAGTTGATGACTTCAAGTCTTTCCTCGAAACTTGAGCCCTTGAAGCTTGGTTCTTGTAGCTCCTTCTCAAGTTCCTCGTTAACAACACGTATTATTCGCCGCAATAAATACTAACGCATAAACAAAATAAACCAAATAAAACCAAATAAGAATCAAAGTACAAGAAAGAGTTCAGAAGATATGATCGGGTTATGGAAGATGAACGGAATGAGAATCGACGGATTCGGAGCTAGAACGGTGAAGATATGGCTTTCAGAAGATTAAGAGGGTAACCATGGTGGATGTGTGTATAAAGGGTGTTTGGAAAGGTTTGTGGGTAGCACCTAAGGGTACTATGCGTTTCTGCGAACGTGTGAGCGAAAGAATCGCTCAGAACGGAGCTATGGTTTGGAAGTTGTGATGGTTTGAAGCAAGGTTGCAAATAGCGGGCTATAGAGTTTAGCGGAGTGCTCTTAAGAAAGCTATAGAAGCTATAACGCAGCTATAGCGGTGGCTATTGCCAATAGCGTTTTACAAAATAAATAAAACTTTTGGCTAAAACATTAGCAAATTCGTCGATTCAGCTCATGTTTCAAAGATGCATGCAATTATCCAAGCATATCGTCATCCTAGCATGTATTTGCCATCTTTCCTAGTGGCAAAACAATAATAAAATCAAGGAAGCAAGCGCAACTTGAACTATGAAAAGCAAATTCATCACCTAATAATCATAAATCATAAGTACATAAGTTTATAACTCCATAATAGCGGAGGTAGCGGATGAATTAGCGGGGCTATTTAGCCCTATAGCGGAGTTAGCGGCATTAGCGATAATATTTACAATATCGTCGCGGCACCTATTTCAAAAAGCTATAGCGCAGCTATAGCGGGCTATTTGCAACCATGGTTTGAAGATCTAAGGGCTTATTTGTGACGGTAGAAAGATTCTAGGGACCTATTTGTATTTACAGAAAAGATTAGGGGCTTTGGTGTAAAATGATAAGGGTTGAAAGGTAATTACAGAAAAGCTTAGAGGTGTTTCTGTAAAAAGACAGGAGTCGAACATAAATATTGCAAAGATCAGGGGGTTATTTGTAAAACTGCCAGATCTGGGAATTTCCTGGGATTCTTGGATTTATTTTTGTACTGGAAATAGACGGATAAATCTGGGATGTCGGATCTTGATTGAGTGGACAAGATTTAATGAAAACGAAAGGGTATGGTGGATCTAATCTGGGCCATTGGTTCCGGGATGGACGGTTGTGGCTTCTCCGGCGAAGTGAGGGGCTGCCGAAGACGTCGGGGACGGCGGCGCCATTGGTATCTCGCCGGAGTTCATCTTTCTGGAGCTCTGGCGAGCGAAACTCGAAGGGGAAAAGCCCTAGAGAGAGAGGAGAGGACGGAGAGCTCACCACTGGTGCGTGTAGACGTCAAGGAGGGCGGAGATGAGCTGGCATCGGTGAGGAGCGGCTCGTGGCGGTGATGCTCGGTGAGAGACGGGTTCTTGCCCTCCTTGAGCTGCACCGTGGATCGCGGGCGAGGCAGAGGAGCACGGTGGAGCTCTTGCGCGAGAAAGGAGAGCGAGCAGAGGCTTCACAGCGGCGAATCGGCCAGCGACACGATGTGGTGGATTTTGGGGAAACTTTGCAATTGGGGCTGGCTGGTGGACAAGGCGAGATGAGGAGGGCTGGGTGAGGAAGAGGAGATCATGGCGCATTCTATCTTGCAGGCAACGGAGAGAGGAGAAGGCTCAGGAAGCGGGGCGTTAAAATCTTGGCGCGGGCGCCTCCATGGCATGCATGCGCAGTGACACGACGTCCTCGCGCGGGAGCGGAAGTCTTCGCTTCGGGACTCGACCTTTGGTTCGGCGTGGCGCGTCGCGTGGTTGTCAACACGGCGTCGCCGGAAGTTGGTGTGAACGCGGACAGCGGTAGGTTGACGAGGAGGTAGCATGGGCAGTGAGGGCGGTGCGCAGGGCCGGACTTGGAGCGGTGGCGCGTCGACAAGGCTTGGCGGTGACGCGCGTCAAGCCGTGGCGAGGTGGCGCTGCAGCGGGGCGACGTCTGGGCGAGGCGTGGCGCTGCGGCGGGGCGCGCGGGCATGCGGTGGTGAAGATCGGCGGCTGCGGCGACGCGGGGAAGACGACGAGCAGCGCGGCACGGGCCATGCTGGGCTGGTTTGGGCGTGGCTGGGCCGGAGGGGAAAGGAGGAGGGCTGCGCGCGGCCCAGCAGGAGAGGAGGAAGGAGAATGGGCCGGGGAAGTGCGGCCCAGGTGAGGAGAGGGAAAGGAAAAAGGTTTAAACTCAAATAAGGTCGAACAGATCCAAATATTCAAATCCCAATATCTAACAACCATGGTTGGCAAGTCCCATTTTTAATTCTTTTCTAAAATTCCCATTTTGCTATATTCTTGAGCTAATTTAGTTTGAATTTTATTTCAAAAATACCGAATTTAAATGAAGGCATAGCATTCAAACACTTGAGCATAAACTTTTATATTTTAGAAATTTCCCTTTCCTAGCTCTAGTTTATATTAGTTTACTTAACTTTTGTTTTTGGAAATTCGATAAATAGGTAAGAGTTAGACAAAACTTAAATTTTTGAGTGATTTTTATATCTTTTGAATTTTGGGTCGTGACAGATCATGACACGACAAAATGGTTGTGAACAAGTATCTCCTAATCAGGTTTGGCCAGAATAGCAAATACCTATCACACTTAGTTTTATACATAAAGCTTCTTTCATCAATTCAAATCCAAATCAGCTACGGCCAGAAATGGATTAAGAACGATGAAATAGTTGTGAACAAGTATTTCATGCTCAAGATCAGCTACGACCAGAAATTGAACACGAATAGCAAAATATTGTGGTCACATATTTATCAATCAGCTACGGCTAGAATGACAAACATATGCCACGCTTTAGCAGAGTCAATTTGCAGCGGAAACATAAAATATAACACTTATTTAAGACAGATCATAATAACATTATGAAAATAATAAGCCTTAATAGATCAAGCATTAAAAAACATAACATAAAATTTGTTTAACATAAACAGGCATAAAGCAAAAACCTTTAATCATAATTGGGCATCACTTAATCATAATTCATCCTTAAGAGGATTCCATTAAAATTTGCCCAAAACCTTCATAATTAATCCTTAAAGAAAATTGATCATTAATTTCATTAAGGAAATTTTCTTAACCATAAAAGATCATTAGAGAAAATTGCTTGACCATTAATAATTCTAGGGTTATAATCCATAAAAAATTGGCCCGTTTATATATGTAGCCCAAAAGGTTCTTTTGGCTCAATTTCATTATAATTCCTTTGCCATTAACCATAATTATTTCCATGAAGTTGCCATATGGGAAAAGCTAATAAAATTATTTAATTTTGGCCTTGAGGAGAAGATTACTTAACTATTAATTATTCTTAGATAAAACTATTATCCATAATTTATGTAGGTGCTTATATAACCAAAGGTGTTTATAACCTCACATGGTTTTACAAGTCACATACATGAAAACTTTAATGGAAAAATCATCAAATTGGGTCCAAAACTAAAAAAAATTGTTCCCAAACCCAAAGGGCCGAAGCAAACCAATTCTTAGCCCAACACTATTTCGGTCCATTTCCGACCTGTTTATTCCCCACCATAATTCCGGTCCGGCCGTCCTGGGCTTGGACCGCCAATCTCCCTCACCCACACGGCCTGCTTGGCCCATCTGGGCGGCCGACTCGCGCCGTTCGTCCGATCGGATCGGACGGCTCTCACGCGATGTGGCGAAAACAAAATCACGGCGTCGGCGTCCCGAAACCCTAACCCCATTTCTTTTCTCTCCTCTCTCCGCTCTTTACCGGACGACGGCCAGGCTACACGCGAGGGAGAGCGAGAGGCGGAGGCGCCGGCGAGCCCCCTTCGCCGGAGCACGCGTGCGGCCTCGCCTGCACGCGGCTCCGTCGAACGGTGCTCGATTGGTGCCCTTGATGCCGTGGAGCCACCGCGCGCACATGCCGGATCTTGACGAGACCCCGTCGGTAGCGGCGGCGATGAGCGGCTTCTTCCTCCTTCGCCCGGGGAACGACGACGACGGCGACCGGGACGCGCGAGGGTGGCGTCCGGGGCCACGCGCAGAGGGCGTCCTCGCGGGCTAGTTGTGGCGGGCTTCATCAGGATGTCGCGGCGACACCGCCGTGAAGCAGCTCGTCGACGACTTTGATCGACATGACAAAGGTAAGCCCGCCACCTTTACTTCGTTAGGGTTAGGGTTCATCGAAAAATTGGGGAATTTTTCCTGTAGCTAGGATTAGGGTTCTTTAGGATATTTGGGAATTCCTCAAAATTGACCTTTGATTATTTCAATTCCCCTTATCTTTTAGACATTTTAGCACAAAACCGAAACCCTAGCACTCAGTTTGGGCATAATTCTTTAAACTTTGGTCACTTCAGTGAACAAGAACATGGACAGTAACTAAGAACATAAACTTTAGGGGTTCAATTCTCAAGCTATAGGCTCTGGTGCCATTGTTAGATGTGCAGGATCGTTTAGCTTAAGTAATTGAACCACCATGAGAGATAGAAAGTAGAATCCAGTACCTTTGAACTTGAGCTCTCATCTCTGTTCTTGATGTTCTTGTCAATCTTCATGTGTTCTTCATGCCACCTAGAGCTTGGGAGTGCTCTTCCCAGTGCTTGCAGCGCGTGTGCAATTGGTACACAGTGAGGGGAGTGGCTTAGTTGGTGCTAGGAACGTAGTTATGCCTTGTAGGCTTTGCCCTCCTATTTATAGGTGCTGCACACTGGGGGGGGGCACACCCTGGTGTGTTCTAGGACCCCTAATTAAGGTCTTCAAAATCAATTGCAATTTGATGACGGCTGCTAGGTTTAGCTGGTGATCACCGTTCACACCAACATGTAGAGCGTGCACTCTTTGTATGCATTGGCTCCGTGGTTATGAATTGATGTCTATTCTTGTGGCAATATGACCAGGTAGAGAAGGGAATGTCACTTGGTATACTGTTTGGGGCCGGGTGTTTTTCCTATCTCTGTTTTTTGATACTTCTGCGCTTCAAAAAATAAGGCCTTAAACTGTGAGAAACGAATCAAAGTCGGCCTCATGATGTTTGACTGCCAAACAAATATTCCAGCCAAACGACGCCGCCAATCCATTTTGTGCCGTTATATATGATTGAATTGTGATCGAGCGCGCCGACATGTGACCCAAATCAACTCGCAAGACGCCCATATATGCATTCAGACGATTCAGAGAGCTCCTTGATGGCACGCGTTCTGCACGTCGCCATCTCTGCACGTATCTTCGTGCCAGCTTTGCAAGTCAAAAGCCCATGCTGTCCAGCGGTTCTTTGCTTGCCTGACTGCTACATGCATCAATGATCAACGAGGCCGTCCTATCACCCTTGCGTGTGTAGATATGTTACCGTCCAATATTTAAAGCAATGATCTCTCAATGATTAGACGGTTCAGTCTCTCACAAACGTTCATAAGAGTAGGAGTGTTCATATGTACTATGTTCATAGTAGTTTTAGAATTTTTTTTACAGTTAATGAGAAACTCTAAAAGAAGTCTTCAATTAGTAAATACTTTCTTTTTTTTCCCCTGTTGATGTCGTTAGGATTGGTTAGCTAGTGCGAACTTACACTAGGTATCTTGTCCTGACAAGATCAACGGATGGAGTAGAATATAAGATAAGATTGCTCCTCATTCCAACTTCTCTGATCCTGCAATATTCCTGCATCGCTCGTTAAAACAAAAAAGAATACGGCGAAAGAAAAAAACGCCCGCGTCGTCCTCCTTGCGGGCGACTTGGGCGAACCCTACCCGAGCGCCGCCGCCGCCTCCCTTCATCCCTTGCCTCTCCCCAGCCGCGCCGCCGCCAAAGCGTGCGGGCGCGAGGACGGCGGCGGCGAGGCGTTCCTTCTTCCCTCGAGGCGTTTCCTCCCCATCCACAGGAAGCTCGACGGGATCCATGGCAGCGGCGTCCTCGCCGTCTTTTGGCGTCGGATCCGCGGCCATGGAGGTCGTGTTATGGTCGTAGAAGGGCGGATCAGGCTGTTCCTTGGCGGAGGTGCGGTCGGCGGCGTTTGGTGGCGCTGGTCGTGCTCGGCGGCGGCGGCGGTCATGCTCAGCGGTGGCAGCCCCTTCGGCTAGGATGAGGGCCCCTACATGCAGCGGCGACGGCGGCCTCCATGGCGGGGGACGCGACGCACGTCGCGTGGCTGTGATGCAAGCCACCATGGTGGAGGCGCGGATCTGGGGCGCGTCGGCAACGACCTCCATGGCGGAGGGCGTGGGCTCGGCGTGCTGCGCGACATCAACGGTTCTTCGTCCTCGACACTCAACGATGACGGCGGTGGGCAGGTGCGGTTGGTCGCATGGTGTTGGTGGCGGGCGGAGCTCGTCGCCGCTGGTCGGCGTCCTCTCTTTCGACGTGGGGAAGAGTGGCGCGTCTCGACGGGGTGACTGCGGCGGGGTTGCTGCTCGTGGTCCTCTGGCGGGTGTGGACATGGTGTTACCATGAGCATCGGGCATAAGCCTAGCCCGGTTGTTCGCCGGTGCCGGCAACGTCGACACCTTTGGTGCTGATTTCCTCGCTGGAGGCGTTGTCGTGATGCTCTTTGGTTATCCATGGAGGTCCTCCGGGTGAAAACTCAAATCCGGCTACTCGGATGGGCGGCGGCGGCGTTTCTAATGTCGTGATCTCCTTGGAGGCGTCGTCTTGGAGGCTTCCATCTTGTCTAGGTGCAGGTTCGAGCGGTGGTTCCATCGTCTTCGTGTCGGTGTCGGGGTGTCATGCGTCCTCTTTCTTTCTGAAGGTTTCGGTTGCTCTTCGAGCTTCCTCGGTCGCTGCTTCGGAGTGTTAGACGGTTGGCTTGTGTCCGGTGCGTGTGCTTCATGTATTGCCCTTTGTACCCGGCACCATTCAAGTTCGCTTGGGTGGTGATTTGTCACTGTAATTCTCTTCTTCTTAATGAAATACATGCAATGTATGTTCTAGGAAAACAAAAAAGAATACACCACGTGTGCCACAACTGCTGCAATTTTTATTAAGGTCAACATAGCCTCTCTGGGCAGAAAAAAAAAAAGGAAGTGAAATATAGCATGCCTCGGGAAGCAGCTCGAATCTTTGGGCCTGATCAATCGCGCTGGCGGCCTCAGAACGCGCTCGAGCAACAGTATAAGAGCAACTCCAGCAAAGCCCCTATTTGGGACCCTACTCTATTTTTAGGGTCTTGAGTTAAAAAAACCAACTCCAGCAGGGACCCTACTTGAGCCCTCATTTTACATGCCCCCTCAAATTCCACCTCAAGGCCTCATTCCTAGGGTCCTCCCACCTCCCCCCTCATCCGTGGGCCCCACCCTTTTCTTTTTCATTTTCCTTTTTTTTTCTCTTCTTTTTTCCTTTTTTCCTCTTCTCCCTCCCCCGCCCTTCCTCCGCCGTCCCAGATCCAGGCGGCCTGAGCCGCAAATCGACGGCGACCTTCTCCCCGGCCCCCTACGCGTGGACCAGGCCTTCAAGCCGCCGGCCTTCTTCCTGGGTGGGGCGGGGCGAATCGACGCCATGCGCGCCTCCTATGCCATGGCCGCGATTCGACGGTCGGCACGACTGCCTTTGGGTGGGGCGGGGCCGCCGTAGAGGTTGCCGCGCCGGGCCGCCTGCCTGCCACCTCCTCCCCCATGCCCGTCGCGAGCCAAGACGGGTCGCCGCCATGGTCGAGCTTCTGGACGCCGCCCCCCGCTTCCCTCCAAGAGCTGATGATTTGCAGACGACGACGACGCGTTCCTCCGCTCCGAGACGGCCGCGGTCACCGTCGAGGTGCGCAGCGGCGCGCGGAGGCTCCTCGCCGGCGCCGACCCCGTCCTCGGCGTCGCGCGGATCGTCGTCAGCACGTTCCTGCAACCCTCGGGCGCCGGCGGCCATGGCCGGCAGGTGGCGGCGCTGATGCTCCGGCGGCCGCGCTCGCTCCGGCCGCAGGGCGTCGTCAACGTGGCCGTGTCGCTGATGCTCCTGCTGCCGCGCCGCCATGGCTCGCCGTGCCTCCCTGCTCGCGCGATGTGTGGAGGGAAGAAGAAGTGAGAGGATAAGGTTGAGGAGCCGGGTCAATGACAAGTGGGTCCCGCAAAAATGAGAGCTGGGATTTGAGAGCCACCGCTGGAGTTGATGTCAAAAATTGGAACCCCAAATTTACATGCCAGCCCCCAAATGCCTTTTGAGGGCCATATTTTGAGGGCTATTGCTGGAGATGCTCTAACATGTGTGGCTCAGCTCCGTGTCTCTAGATATCGAGTTGCTGACCAATATAGCGATTACAGAACTCCAAATCCTCATTTGCTTCTGCTTCTTCTCCCTCACCTCCTACCACCAAAATCACAAACAAGACCATAACAAACACGTAGTCGATCGTGCCAAGCTGAGATAACAGCGGGAGAGATGTGGCCGTCCCTGCTGCCGTTCCTGTACGCGCCGTCGTCGTTCGTGGCGGCGATATCGGCGGCGGCCGCCGTCTCGCTTGCCGGCTTGGGCCTCTCGGAGCTCTGCGGGGCTAACCTGGCCTACTCCAAGTTCTGGAACGCCATGGCCGCGGCCGGCGGCCGCGGGCAGAAGCGGGGTGTCGCCGGCGTGCTTCTGCCGAGCCGCGGCGGCATGCTGGTGCTCTACGCCCCGCCAGCGCTCATCGCCGTCGCGGCGTTCTTCGCCGTGCCTGGCGTCGTTGAAGACACGCGCATGCAGGTCCTCAGCGCGGCGCTCGCCGTCCACTTCCTCAAACGAGTACTAGAGGTAATGAGATGTACATGTTCTGGTTTTTTTTTAACCATTTGGTGATTGATCCATCATCCCAATATAGAAGCAGAAAAAAAAAATACTCGAGGTATGGTTGCTCCATTTGAGACGCCTGATGGCGATGCCTATTGAAATCCAGCCTATCGAGAGAGAAAAAAAAATTACTAGTGGATATTATAACATCCAAACGGCTAAATAAAACAGCTCGCTTGCGGCGATGGCAGCCAATCTCATTTCATACGCTTAGCGCAGAATAGTAGACCCCTTTGGAACTCAGGAATTTTACATGAAGGAAACAGCGTAATTCCTGTAGAAATCTGTATGAAAATTCACTTTTATCCAGCGGTCTTCCTAACATGTGTTCTCTGTCAGGTGCTCTTCCTCCACCGATACAGTGGGAGCATGCCGCTCGCCACGGCTTTGACGGTCTCCTCCTGTTACCTGCTCATCACGGGCAGCATGATCTATGTGCAACACCTCAGCCACGGTCTCCCGGACCCCACCGTCGACTTGCTCTACCCCGGCATGCTCGTCTTCGTCGTCGGCATCACCGGCAACTTCTACCACCACTACCTACTTTCAAGGCTGAGAGACGGTGCAGGGGACAAGGGTTACAAGATCCCCAGCGGCGGGCTGTTCGATCTCGTCATCTGCCCGCATTACCTCTTCGAGATCCTGGCGTTCGTCGGCTTCGCCATGATCTCACAGACTCTGCACTCACTCGCCGTGGCCTTTGGCATAGTGTTTTATCTCACTGGCCGAAGCTGCGCCACCAGGAAGTGGTACGCGTCCAAGTTCGAAGATTTCCCCACGAAGATAAAACGTCTGGTTCCGTATGTCTTTTAGTGAGTTTGTAGATTGAGCCACCGACCGTTTGTGTTCACTCGTCCAACCCCAAGACATTTGTTGTGAACTGATGTCGATTTGTTCTTGTGGCAAGATGACCAGGGAGATAGAAATACCACTTGGTTAACTGTTTATGAGTTGTAGACTAAACAACTTGATCAGGAGTGGTGTGGATGTTATCGATTTGGACAGACAGTTAACCAAGTGGGCTTAATAAATTATCTCCCTGGTCATCAGAGGTGCCCAGTAAATGTGACCTGATCAATAAAATATCTTTCTACTTCGATCCCTCTAGATTTTTTTCATGATATTAGGATAGTTGTTTTAGCACAAAATTGATTTAATCTACTTGTTGGGTCATACAAAAAAGATTAGAGGTACCAAGAAGGAAAATTTTCATTTTGCTCATCGGGACAAATTTACTTTGTCCATTTCACACCTCTAAACAAAATGATGGAAATGGTTTCCATGAAAATAAGTTCATTCGAATAGTCCACACAGACTATGAGAAATGGCTTCTCTGTGTGAAGTTTTCACGAATGAAAACACATGAATTAATTCCAGATGGGTGATCCCAAACATTATTTCTTCAAAACAATAACGCAGGATATCACGGAACAATATAATTCTGACAGCTTGCTCCAAACACCGGGTGCACAAAAAATAAATTTCATGCTTTGATAGAGAAAAACTTGAAGAATATTTCTTCAGTAAGAATTTTTTTTTTAATATGGGCCTCCAAACATCAAGATAAATAATAAGTTGTCTGGTTGGATGTTATGACTTCATCTAATGCTTAGTCCACTTTTTTTATATAAATTAGTTTCCAGCATGACACAAACATGTATGGTGGGTAAGAAAATTAAGAAAAACAGACCAAGCATTTCAATGTCATAGGTCTATCTGCATGACTTAAAAGAATTATGAAAATCATTAGTCACATGCAAGTTCACACATTCATCGCGCTAGACAGGAGAAATGTGTGATCATAGAATTGCTGATCATTTTGATGCACTTTTTCTCCTATCACCATGACAAGTCATGTAATAATGAACAATTTATGTGTGTTGGAAAACATCATTTTCCATTATCTAGAATAAATGAGAATAAGGTTCCCCGTTGATCCTTAACATTAATTGCACTAGCGGTTATGTGTGAATGTAGTGCGCATGGATAGAACTAGATAACATTGTTGAAATCATGTTCTGTATGCGTTTGAGAATACTTTTTTGTAATTACTGTAATATTTATCTATGTAAAATTGCAACAATTAACATTGTTGAAATCACGCGCCACCAATGAAAAAAAAATATGAACATATTGTTGTTCACTCCGACTTCTCCAGATTCTCGCAATATTTCCCGTATCACGCGTAAAAAGAAAAATATAACATCTATGCCTCAACTACTAGAATATTTCCCGCAACAAAAGAAGAAGAAAAAAAAGAAGAAGTGAATGTAACATGTGCCTCGCCTGCTCAAATATTTATTGCCGCCCATAACACGTGTCTCACCAGTGACTACAGAACTCTGAATCTTCAATTCGTGCTTCTTCACCTCCTGACTCCACCTCATATAGCACAAATCACAAACGGCACCGTAGTAGCAGCAAGCAACTTGTAGTCGTTTCCCAAAAAGAGAGGAAAAAAAAACAACTCGTACCCGCGTGTGTGCATGCGCGCGTGCGTTTGTGTGTGTGTGTGAGAGAGAGAGAGAAATGTGGCCGTTCCTGTACCCGCCGTGGGCGCTTGAGGCGGCGTTGTCAGTGGTGACCGTCGTCTCCTTTGCCGGCTTGGGCCTTTCGGAGCTCTGCGGAGTTAACCTGGCCTACTCCAAGTTCTGGAACACCATAGCCGCGGACGGCGGCCGTGGGCAGAAGAAGCTGGGTAACGTCGGAGTGCTTCTGCCCAGCCGCGACGGGATGTTCGTGATCTACGCTCCGGCAGCTCTAATCGCCGTTATGGCGTCCTTCGCCGTGACTGGCATGGTGCAAGGTGCGCGCACGCAAGTCCTTGCTGCGGCGCTCGCCACACACTTCCTCAAACGAGTGCTCGAGGTAACGAGTACTCAAGTTTTTTGCATTACTGTTTGAGCCATGTATAAGTAGAAGGTCAACCAATTATTCGAACATAAACATGCTCCATTTCAGCCGCTGCTATTTTATATGGACCTCTAATATTCCAAAATTAAAAACATCGAGGAAAGCCTGCTGGCCATTACTTTGGCAGCCAAATTCATGACCCGTGCTAAAAAAATACCGGCGCCGGTAAGATCAGTATCAGTGAAAATCTGCTATTTTCGGCGGGCTTTGCATCCGAAAGTCTTCAAACATTGATGAAAATTATTTAAAATAAAAAAGTTTTTGTCAAATTGCCCCCTCCGTTTGTTATTTGTTGTCGTTTCAAACCACATAAAGTAACTAGAAAACACTTGGCTAGCCCTGTCTGAACGACAACAAATCTGAAACGGAGAGAGTATGAACAATACCGGCCGGTAGCACTAAATACCGGCAACCACCGGTGAAACCAAGCCCAATTTCGGCCGAAATTTTTATCACCGCTTGGAACTAATAAACTTTACAGAACTTATCGTACAACTCATGTAGAAACTTAATATGTTTTTCTCTCTCCAGGTGCTTTTCCTTCACCGATACAGTGGGAGCATGCCGCTCGCCATAGCCCTGATAGTCTCCTCCGCTTACCTGCTCATCACGGGCAACATGATCTACGTGCAACACCTCAGCCACGGTCTCCCGGACCCAGCCGTCAACATGCTCTACCCCGGCATGGTCGTCTTCGCCTTCGGCATCACCGGCAACTTCTATCACCACTACCTCCTCGCAAGGCTGAGAGTCAGCGGAGCCGACGGCAAGGGTTACAAGATCCCCAGAGGTGGCCTGTTCGAGCTTGTCACCTGCCCGCATTACCTCTTCGAGATCATGGGGTTCTTTGGCTTCGCTATGATCTCGCAAACTCTGTACGCGCTCGCCGTGGCCTTGGGCATAATGGCCAATCTCACTGGCCGAAGCTGTGCCACCAGGAAGTGGTACGCGTCCAAGTTCGAAGATTTCCCAATGAAGATCAGAGCTCTCGTTCCGTACGTCTTTTAGTGAGTTTGTGACCCAAGTCGGCTCAATAAAATATCTCCATGGTCATCAGGGGTGGTGGCCCAGTGAATGTGAGCTCAATAAAATACTGTATCTTTCTACTCCCTCTAGATTTTTTTTTTCATGATGTTAGGACAGATGGTTTAGCTCAAAATTGATCTAAATTATCTGAGTGTTGCATCATCAAAAAGAATACAGCGGTAGTAATAAAGAAAAGTAAATTCATCGGGCCAGTTGATAACCAAAAAAAATGCCAGCAGCAGACTTCGGGTCTCTTTGGCACGGATTCTCCACTAGATTTTGGATTCTGCTTCTGCTCTAAATTGCCAAACAGTTCTTTTCAAAACAGCTTTTGAGGAAGGAGAAGAGGAGAATCTGTTTTCATTTTGCACGTAGAAGCAGAATCCGTGAAAACGAGCTTCTCACGGATTCTCAACTGACAACGTGTGAGGTGGGCGGGCCCCGCTAGACAAATCACACTGATGTTAGTTAAAAAAATCCGTAGCGTACAAACCAAACATCCGAATTGCAAACCGATTACACCATTGCGATCGTTGTGACGAGATCTTTGAAACTAGACCACACTTGACTACATTGTGCGAACTTTCTTTTATAAAAAATGTTCAATCTTTTATATTTTACTTATTTGCTATACTTATTTTAATTTCAATACGGTACACAAGGTGTAGACAAGCTGAAGCTTTTATTTTAGATGTACTGCATTCATTTGACATGCATAATTCATTTCAGAAAATGTCAAGAGAATCTGTTTTGCCAAACGGCCTAACTGGAGAAGCTATTTTGACAGAGATCCAGAAGAAGCGAGAGAATCTGTTTTGCCTCAGAATCTATTGCAGAATCTGTTTTTTGCAGAATCCGAAGCCCTGCCAAACAGAACCTTCCTTCTCAACAATTGAAGTGTGTTTTCTTTTTATAAATGAAGCATGGGCCCCATTTGGAATGAAGGAGCTTTGTAGGATTTAGATATTCAATTTCTCAAGGGAGTTATAACTCTTTTTCTTGTGAGGCTTTGACAGCTTTTGTTCATGCTACTAAAAAGAAATATGAGTGAATTGCGTCGGTGGTACCACAACTTGTGAGGTGGGTGCGATTTAGTCAAACAACTTGAAAATTGCTCAGGCGAGTCATACAACTTGTTACGGGGGTGCAAAGAAGTCATAAACCACCATCGCAACGCTACAAAATTGATTTGAACACCACATAGACTAAGAATTTCTACATGAGCAGGGGTGGACAAAGAAGCACATGTTAATAACCTTCTCACTTAATATGATAAGATAAGTTTTCAGGGGTGAACAAAACTGAAGCAACATTCATGAATATGTGTTCAGTGGTGTATACTACGTACAAAGATGAATTTGTGTAGCATAGACAAAATTACTTCTTTTTTTCTTCATTCTTATACAAGCGCATAGCATTCTTGCCTACACGTACATGACGGTTATTCTTCGCTCTTATGTCATCCAAATATGATGTTGTAGTATGATTTTGACTTACTTTGCACCCACATAACAAATTATATGATCTAATTGAACATTTTTCAAGTTGTGTGACTAAATTGCACCCACCTCACAAGTTTGCACCGCCCATGCAATTTACTCAAGAAATATTATATTATGCTATAAAGAGAACTTCCTAATTTCATTTTTTAGGAAACTAATTATGACGTCAAATCTCGTGCCTTTCATTAGTTTTCATTAATTTGTATATTAATGATATAATATTATTTTCTTTTTGTGGGGATAATATTGATATCAGCTGATCATTTCATATCTTTATATGCCTCTTTATATGAAGTCGCCAGTTTCTGGGGTGTTGCACAGCTCCGAGTATCACGCTCTCAATAAGACCTGGAGGACCGGAAGCAGTACCACACAACCGAGCGTCAGGGAATAGGGGCACAAGTATTTACGCAGCAACATACACCCATTATGTTTTCATTGCAAACTAGAAAAGATACGTCATGGAAAGTCAAGCTACAACAGGTTTATTATCACAGGATCATTCATTTATTTGTTTCCCCTTGGCAAAATCTCTTGGATTTGCCTTTACTGCTGCATGTGGTGGGGTGGTGATGGTGGCGGTGGTGGAACAGTCCAACCTGAAAAAAGAAGAAGATGTTGTCATATTTTGTATGAGGATAAAAAAAACTATCTTCTACATTTCTTACTTGAGAAAACATGAGAACATAAAAGAATTTGGGCACTCACTTCCACACTTTTGTCCGGCTGGCACTGGTTTGTTGCAATCCTGTGAAACATAAAAGACATAACGTGGATTTATTTTGTGCTCCTCCTCAGGTGTGATGATACGGCAAACACATGGCATGTCAACTTTTTGTACAGCTCTACAGCAGGAGTCAGTTGGATGGATGTAGATAATATCACGTGCGATGCTTAAATGACATTTTTGCTTAAATATTACTTTGTCGTCATAACATTCTTGCTCTCCCATAGCTTGAGGCATTGTAAATAAGGCAAAAACTGAAGCATAGACCAGGAGTTGAATGAATACTTTTGTATTCATTCTTCCTAGCTAGTATCCTGTTCCTGCTACTAGGATCAACTATGGTTTCAGCAGGAAGAATATTGTGAGTATCTGCACTGCACACTTCTACTTATATAGTAACAAAAAAGAACAATACTAGTTCAAATGAATGTCCATGATTCTGGAATTGGATATTATTTCATTTACATCACAGTTATGACCAAAAAATAAATGTTGATAAGTCATCGATCCAACTCGCACTGCATTTGAAGTAACATGCAGGATGTTTCTCAACATTTATGTTTTGGTCTTAACTTTGACGTAAATGGAATAATATCCAATTCCAGATTCATGAACATTCATTTGAATTAGGGAATAGCTATGCATCCGACTCTGGGTCCAACCAGTCTTTGAACTCCATTTGATTCTGCAACCTCCTTGCAATTCTCTGGCACTAGTGCGTTGGATGTGTGAGTCGCATGCCGGTCGTATGTCCAGGGTCGGACGTATATGGCTTCTCTCTTGGAAATAGTACTTTGCTTTTGTTACTCTCTAAAAAAAGCTTCTTCTCTCTACATGACATATCAATTTGTATACTTACAGCAATGGCATTTGAAAGAATAGAATATAGAATAGCGTGGTTGAGTAAATCCTGTGCTCATCGAAGGATTTATCTAGTTAAGGTGTCAAAATAGTAAACAAAAAAAATGTTACAAATCTACATCGTCTACATTTTTGTCCAAGTACAAAAAAGATTCACGCACACAATATGACATTTCCGGATTTTGGAATCTCTTTGCAGCTTGTGTTCACTTCTTTCTTCATAGGCATATATATGCAACTCCAGCATATAGCTGAACCGATTAGAGGCAAGTGTTCAGCTGATCAGATAGAGTATAGCCTGCATGGTGGCTGGCAAGAAGAGGAAGAGTTCACTTCATCTTCTTTTTTTGTGTGTAATTTTCTCTTATATTAACTCAGCATTCCATGCACTATCGAGAGTTGAGTCAATGATTTCTCCACATGTACTTTTTTATATAGAGACAAAAGGCCTTTAATAAAAGTGCATAGCGCTCTGGGGGGTTACCAGATTACAAGCAAGTTCGGTGTAATTTTTACAAGGCCTTTTAGCCTGAATACAAAAACGAAGCATAGATTTCCCTCTCTCTCCTACCAACTAAACTTCACACGCAAAAGCCTATCAGAACCACTGGATCAATTCTGCCATTACAAATGTAAAATGATAGATTTCAACATAACAAAAGCAATGCTACCACGGTCACCCTACCAAGGCCAGTTTTTCTGAGATGTAGCACCACCACGGGGCACTAGAACATGATATGATCTGATGTTTCCAATTGATTGGACAGCTTACACCTCTCATTGCCTTTCCATTTCTTCTTTTTCAACTGCTCACCAGATTGGATTCTATCATAATAATGCAGCCATAAGAAGTTTCTTGTCAAAGGCAACTTTGTTTGCCACATTTCGCTCAATCTTAAGTTTTTGACACCCCCCCCCCCCCCCTCAATTGTTAGAAATTTGTACAGTGATGCAGCGGTGAACGGTCTTGACTTTTCGAGTTCCCATTTTACTGTGTCCTCTCTATCTATCAATATTACCTCTGAAACTACCTCATTTAGCTCATCCCACTCTAATTAATAATTCTCTTTCTCCACAAGACCTTCTGAATGATAAATTTATCTCTTCACCATTTAACACTTCATTCACTATGTATTATTCCGTTCTCTGCAGATTTTGAATAGTGATTCAAATTGCACCTTCAGAGGGCAGTTGCCTAGCCATACATCCCACCAAAGGCTAGCTTCTCTTCCATCACCCACACTGTATCTCAATCCATTCCTCTTTGGCTGCATGTAAGCCTTTCCAGAATTGTGACCCCCCTCTCGTTGTACTATTGTAGAAGCCTTTTCCTCGCAAAAAGGTATTTTTTTCCTAAGCATCTTATAGCACATGTTCTTGACCCCCCCCCCCCCCCCCCATCTAACTCGAAGATCCGTTTGGATAGTAAACATCTATTCATTACTTTTGAGTTTGTAAAGCCCATTCACCCACTCTCTTTTGGCATTATTAGCACCTGCCATTTGAGCATGTGATACTTCTTTTTATCACCAGTATGCATGCCAGAAGAAATTTGCTTTGTATTTGTTCATATGTTGGTGAATTTTGTCTTGTAAGAGATATATATACTCCCATTGTATAAATTGGGACGATGAACTTAATGATGATTGCATTAAAATGAATTTTCTTCCTGAAGATAGGTACACAATCTGCCAGACTGGTAACATTTTCCTGACTTTGAGATACACATAGCTTAAGTCCTTTACTGTCAAATTATTACTGTTGACCAGCACTCCCAGGTACTTGATAGGAAGTGTCCCTATTTTACAACTCGGGAGATTTGCTACCCTGGACTGTTCTTCCTCCTCTACCCCCATCACAAAGACTTCACTTTTCTAGTAGTTTATCCTTAACCCTAACATGTTCTCAAATCAGTAAAGTAAGAATTTTATATCGACTTGTGTTTCCTCCTCTAGCTTCAACTTAACAGTTGTGTCATCTGCATATTGCAGATGAGTTAGGCCTCCCTCTATAAGATGTGGGACTAAACCCTTAATTAGACCTGCTCTCTAGCCTTTTCCATCGTTGTGGACAGAGCATCCACTGCCAGATTGAACAATAGGGGGGATAGTGGGTCCACTTGCCTGACTCCCTTGAATGTCCGAAAATATTTTTCTAGTTCACCATTTAAGTTGATTCCCGCTCTACCACCAACAATTATCTCTCTTCATTTATTTTTGGTCATAACTTTGATGTAAATGAAATAATATCCAGTGTTAATGAAATAATATCCAATTCCAGAATCATGGACATTCATTTGAAGTAGTACTTTGCTTTTTGTTAATGAACAATATCCAATGGCATTTCAAAAGAATAGAATATAGCTAGAGAGTAGTGTGGTTGAGTGACTCTGCAACAAGAATATAATACTTGCATGGTTCATAAACACTTCTCAAATTGTTAATGTACTCCGATCAGGCAAAGGATTTTGAGAAGCTGAACATTTGCTAGGTGTAAAAATAATTAACAAAAAAGTTACACATCTACATGGATTGCGTGTAAATTTTTGTCCATGCCAGCGGCAAAAAAATCACGCACACAGTTTCACATTTTCGTATTTTGGAATCTCTTAGCATCTTGTTCCCTTCACAGGCATATACGACTCCAGCATGCAGCTGAACTGATCAGAGGAAAGTGTTCAGCTGATCAGCTCGTGTATGGCCTGCAGGGTGGCTGGGGAGAGCAGGACAATGCCCGGGGACAGAAGGAAACCGGCGGAACCCGGACCAGGGGAAGGCAGCACCGCCGCCAAGTAATCGACAGGCGGCGCCTTCGTCTCTACGAGCGTGAGAACCACAGCGTCCGCAGTCGTCACGGTCTCTTCCTCCAGAAGCGTCGACGACATCACCGGCGGCGCCGCCGTCTCAGTCTGCAAACGATCCGGCTGTTGCTGGCCGGTCAGCCTCTGCACGACGGCCATGAACTCGTCCGGCCGGACGCGGACGGCCTGGGGCGTGTGCTCGTAGATGATCACCGGTCCTGGCCCGCCGTCGCTGATGCGGGGTCTCTTCGACGGCCGTGCCGCCGCCGCCGCCGACGTGGTCGGCAGGCTCAGCGGCTGTGGCCAGTGGCCTTGCAGCCGCCACCGCTTCTCTTCTGCTTCAACACCGGCATCGACGAGGACGACGACGATGAAAATGACATGGCTTTTGCGCACTGCTGCAACGACTTGCAAGTTCGTTCCCACCGTGTCAAAATGGTGAAGCTCCTCTCTGAGTACCTTGCTGGCTACAGATGAGGTGTTTGACATATATTTATAGATTCACATATGTGTGCCGGCGTCGTACCGATCGAAACGCTAAGAAAAGTAAGCATTGAATTGGATCGTCTGCAATGTTCGATTCACCCGGGCGCGAAAGGGTCAGAGACGGAGATAAAAAATGTTGCATATGTATAAGACAAATGGCCAAACGTAACTTAAAAAGTCAATAACGTCAACAATTTAAAATATGAGAGAATATTGCACCAACACACCATACTAACGCAATCGAGACGTAATCTATGAAAGAATTAGTTTGGTGACAGTACTAGTTTATAATAGTACTATAATAGTACCGCGCTGGCAATAAGACCTGGAGGACCCGAAGCAGTTCCACACAGCCGAGCATCGGGGAATAGGGGCACAAGTATTTACGCAGCAACAAACACCCATTATGTTTTCATTGCAAACTAGAAAAGATATGTCATGGAAAATCATGCTACGACAAGTTTATTATCACAGGATCATTCATTTATTTGTTTCCCTTGGCGAAATCTCTTGAATTTGCCTTTACTGCTGCATGTGGTGGGGTGGTGGTGGTGGTGGTGGAACAGTCCAACCTGAAAAAATGAAAAAGTGAAGATGTTGTGACATTTCTTACTTGGGAAAACAGGAGAACATAAAAGAATTTGAGAAACTGCCTTAAAAAAAAGAATTTGAGAAACTAAATAGCCATGGGCACTCACTTCCACACTTTTCTCCGGGTGGCACTGGATTGTTGCAATCATGTGCAACATTGAAGACATAACGTGTATTTATTTTGTGCTCCTCCTCAGGTGTGATGGTACGGCAAACACATGCCATGTTGACTTTTCGTGCAGTTTTGCAGCAGGAGTCGGATGGACGGACAAAAATAATATTATCATGTGCAATGCTATTACGACATTTATGCTTAAATATTTCTTTGTCGCCGTAACATTCTTGCTTTCCCATAGCTTGAGGCATTGTAAATAAGGCAAAAACTGAAGCATAGACCAGGAGTTGAACGAATACTTTTTTATTCATTCTTACTAGCTAGTACCCTGTTGGT